>CM020977.1:15959130-17170380 GCA_010134655.1 Fragaria nilgerrensis
AAGATTGGTGCTCCCTCTTTTATAGGGGTTAAGTGCCGATTTTAAAGGTTGTAGGTTTTGTCTGCTATATGTTGCCTTAGATTGGATTAAGATTCATGATTATGTTGCCTCGGAGAATATTGTTGCCTTGAAAATGAAAGGTTGTCTTTTATTCAATCTTCTGCAAACAAACGTTGCCTTGTCCTGAAAATTAAATGGTTGTTTTTTTTCAATCTTCTGCAAACAAGTCACAGTATGGTACTAGATGCCCCTATTTCTGGATATGTTGCCATTGTCCCAAGAATGATACTTTGCCATTACGTAAGTCTGAAACCGGGTTTGGTATTAAACCATCCCACGTTCGATTTGTGTTGGCTTGAATCTATGTGATTCTGAGATTAAAAATATGGTGCTCCCTTTTGTCTTGGGGTTGAAGCATCGTCTTTGAAGATTGGTGCTCCCTCTTTTCTAGGGGTTGAAGTGCCGATTTTAAGGGTTGTAGGTTTTGTCTGCTATATGTGCCTTAGATTGGATTGAGATTCATGATATGTTGCCTCGGAGAATATTGTTGCCTTGAAAAAGAAAGGTTGCTTTTTATGCAATCTTCTGCAAACAAACGTTGCCTTGTCCTGAAAATTAAATGGTTGTTTTTTTTCAATCTTCTGCAAACAAGTCACAGTATGGTAAACTGGATGCCCCTATTCTGAGAGTTGTTGCCATTGTCCCAAGAATTATACAGTTGCCATTACGTAATTCTGAAACCGGGTTTGGTATTAACCATCCAACAAGTTTGGATTTGTGTTTGCTTGAATCTATGTGATTCTGAGATTAAAATAATGGTGCTCCCTTTTTTCTTGAGGTTGAAGCATCGTCTTTGAAGATTGGGTGCTCCCTCTTTTATAGGGGTTGAAGTGCCGATTTTAAAGGTTGTAGGTTTTGTCTCCTATATGTTGCCTTAGATTGGATTAAGATTCATGATTATGTTGCCTCGGAGAATATTGTTGCCTTGAAAAAGAAAGGTGCCTTTTATTCAATCTTCTGAGATTAAATAATGGTGTTCCCTTTTTTTCTTGGGGTTGAAGCATCGGCTTTGAAAATTGGTGCTCCCTCTTTTCTAGGGGTTGAAGTGCCGATTTTTAAAGTTGTAGTTTTGTCTGCTATATTTGCCTTAGATTGGATTAAGATTCATGATTATGTTGCCTCGGAGAATATGGTTGCCTTGAAAAAGAAAGGTCGCCTTTTATTTCAATCTTCGCAGACAAACGTTGCCTTGTCCTGAAAATTAAATGGTTGTTTTTTTTTCAATCTTCTGCAAACAAGTCACAGTATGGTAGACTAGATGCCCCTATTTCTGGACATGTTGCCATTGTCCCAAGAATTATACTGTTGCCATTACGTAAGTCTGAAACCGGGTTTGGTAAACCATCCAACAAGTTTCGATTTGTGTTTGCTTGAATCGTGATTCTGAGATTAAAATAATGGTGCTCCCTTTTTTCATGGGGTTGAAGTGTCGTCTTTGAAGATTGGTGCTCTCCCTCTTTTCTAGGGGTTGAAGTCCTGATTTTAAAGGTTGTAGGTTTTGTCTGCTATATGTTGCCTTAGATTGGATTAAGATTCATGATTATGTTGCCTCGGAGAATATTTTTGCTTGAAAAGAAAGGTTGCCTTTTATTTAATCTTCTGCAAACAAACGTTGCCTTGTCGTGAAAATTAAATGGTTGTTTTTTTCAATCTTCTTCTGCAAACAAGTCACAGTAGGTAGACTAGATGCCCCTTTTCTGGACATGATGCCATTGTCCCAAGAATTATACTTTGCCATTACGTAAGTCTGAAACCGGGTTTGGTATTAACCAAACACTCCTAAAGGTTCCAACTCCAACCTTATAGACTCCTGGAGTCTTCGTGCTCCCCACAAATCACAACATCTCCCAAAAAAAGATTTTACTAATCTAACAAAGATTATATAAGACAACCACATAATTAGAGCAACTCTATTTGAGAGGAAATGAACTATAAATAAATAGAAAAGAGCGGAAGCTATACTATTGACTATGCCTCTTTCGCGGAGTTAAAGCTCTCGCAAGTCCACAAGAAAATCTTGCTCTGCCTAAGTGACCAGTCCACTAACATATGATAACCTTGATTCTCGAAACGACATTATGAAGAGATCAAAACCACGTCACTTAGGTCTCTTCACCAAAACCATTACATTACCATTTTTAAGCACCCAAACTAGCCTTGATCTGAAACATGATTATCATGCTAATGAAACATTTCGGTTACATAAAGCTGCAACATAAACAACTTATATATCGCCAAAACATGTTCCATATAAAATCCAATTTACTAGTCACTAGCATGGAAGATGAACAAATCCCCAGCGGAGTATGCCAAAGAAACTCCAACTGCAAACGAAGTGACATTAGCAAATAGACTTCGTTCACACTTAACATTAATATTATGTTATTGAAGACTTGTATCGACTAATTCAATACAACGTTGACTGAAGCACTATGAACACCCATCCACGCTTCTCCAATAATCCTTTCATCTACAGTTTTCTAGATAACATAATATTCAACTCCAATAGCCACGCACTTTAAGATATAATACTTTCCTCTGGACATTCACGCCACATCAACATTCCTCACTTTTTCATCCTAGCAACCAGGTTGCTAAAAATTAGCATTACCAAGAACTTTCAAAGATCTCAACATATTTAATCCATTCCCGATTCGTAAGGTCAAAGTGACCTCAACTCTTCTGCATCTACTTTATTATTATACTTTCAAGGTTAAATACACTACCATCTTTATAAACACTCAACAAATCCGAAGATCGAACTTCAACACCTAGAATTCTGAAAGAATCCATATGGCTCCACAATTAAAATATTATAACCGACAAATGTTACTCAACGCTTCAGAGCTTGCTAGCAATTCACAATATTGATATACCATTCACTTTCTTCAATTCTCTTGCGAGGCCAACAACAAGCTTAATGACTCTTGCAAGGCCAACAATCCAAGGAAAAAAAATAATCTTAGATTCTTATATTTAACGTATTAGCCGGCTTCAGCTAAACCACAATATAGACGAAAGTCACCTAAAAATCTTACTATTCATCGACTGCTAATAACCTCCTTCTCCCAAAATGTTCTGATTATACTCTTTAATATAATGATTCCAGGATAAGAAATATATCCTTGATTAGAGCTGTATGGCCAAAACTTGCGCCACCATACCATAACAAGCATTAATCAAAATAATGACTCTCTGACTTTCTCTACGGACAAGGCAGTTGGAAATTTGATCATCAAACAAGACTGCTCTAAATTGATAGCCTTTTTATTAGCCACAAATCCCCCGTGACTAATTAGCCCAAAATTAGAGTCCTCAACAACTCGCATAGGTACCTCTTTTCTAACTATATGTTACCTCCCGCATCACTTCAACCAACTCTTCTTCTCCCACATACTACCACCCTATTTCGAACTTTCCTTCAAACTCTTTACTCCCAGAAGTCCTCACGATCTCGATACCAGTCTTCCCTCCACCGGATTATTACAAACTCCATACTTGCCCACCATAAATAGGAAACTCTAAGACATGCATCAAATCAAACGTTTTCCTACTACAGATTCACACAAGATGTTCACCCTAACATCTTAATCATAACCCAATCAATCATTGGGTCAATTGAAAGGAATGCTGCTACACATATGAGTTCCCCACTAGAGTTTCCAACTCGTAATTGAATACTTAACAATTAAAATATCAACTTAATAACCCTTGGAAAGGCATAATCCATACACATTTTCATTACTCAAAGCATAATGATTACTCAAGAGGTCGGCGTACAGAGGCATAGTCTTAAACATATGAACATTTATGGCACAACAATGTCTATAAATAAGATAAGAACAACTACATCACAACTTAATCAACACATAGTGTCTAAAGCATATATGCTAATAGATCCGTCGCGATCGGACCATCACTCTATAGACACTAAGTATGATCACGAATATGAGGTAGTACTAAAACGAGAAAGGAATCGAATAACCTAGGGCTCTGATACCAAACTGACACGACCCACCCCGAATTTCACCCTGAACCCGGAGTAAATCGTGCGGGGACCACCTCCAATGAAAGATTTACCACAAAAGTTCGGTACAACCTCCCTTGGAAATGGACAACCCTTCCAAACCAAAACCTGCAAACACTCCAAAAGGTTCCAACTCCAACCTTATAGACTCCTGGAGCCTTCGTGCTCCCCACAAATCACAACATCTCCCAAAAAAAGATTTACTAATCTAACAAAGATTATACAAGACAACCACATAATCAGAGCAACTATATTTGAGAGGAAATGAACTATAAATAAATAGAAAAGAGCGGAAGCTATACTATTGACTATGCCTCTTCTCCATGTACGCCCGATCTCAACTATGCAATCCTGCAGACTGGGCATTTTAAAACGAAGGGCCTAGGGGAAGACATTTAATAACGTTAGAGTGAGTGGACAAAAATAATTTAATAATAAAATATTTATGCATTCCCATTTTAATTTCATAGAAAATATACTGCATGCGGCAGCTCAAAAGTACTCAATAAAATGAAGCCTCTCAGGCTAACTATATATAATCATATATTCGTATGTATTTACACTCGTCAGACTCCTTGTATGAATCCTAGAAACAATTTAGAAAAATAGAAATTCATACAAGGCTACAACGCTGGCGTCTAACGCTCGCGTTGCGCCATAATGATATATTTTTCCTCATTATGACCGAAAAGACGGTGTTATATATATACACGCATATCCCCTATATAAATTATTATATTTAGATAGGGCTACAACGATTGCGTCTAACGCTCACGTTGCACCATAATGGAATTTTATCTCAGTATGGTGGAAAAGCACGTATAGCTAGCTAGCATTTATTTATATACTATACTTGACACGACCCGCCCCGAATTTCACCCTAAACCCGGAGTAAATCGTGCGGGGACCACCTCCAAGGAAAGATTTACCGCAAAATTCGGTACAAACCTCCCTTGAAAATGGACAACCCTTCCAATAAAAACCTGCAAACACTTCTAAAGGTTCCAAATCCAACCTTAACTTCTGGAGCCTTCGTGCTCCTCAAAAACAATCATCACCAACAGGATAATAAACATTATCTAAGATAATATACATCATCCGTCAAATATTCTAAAATATAAACAAGCCTTCACCCACAACTAAAAAATATATACATTAACCCAAGTATTCAGAGCTACTAGACACTAGCGGAAGCAAGAAAAGACAAGTAGGCTAAACAGGTAACCTACTGGTGAAAGGTGGTGGAAATACGGGTGACTATGCCTCGTCTCCTACGAGATCCAATCCGAACTCTGCAGACTGGGCATTTTAAAACAAAGGGCCCAGGGGAAGACATTTAATAACGTTAGAGTGAGTGGACAAAAATAATTTAATAATAAACTATTTATGCATTCCCAATTTAATTTCATAGAAAAATATACTGCATGCGGCAGCTTAAAAGTGTTCAACTCATAAACTGATAATTTCACGACTAGCACTGGCTAGTCACAAACTCAAATAAAATGGAGCTTCTCAGGCTAAACCATATATATTCATATATTCGTATGTATCTACACTCGTCAGACTCCTTGTATGAATCCTAGAAACAATTCAGAAAAATAGAAATTCATACAAGGCTACAACGCTGGCGTCTAACGCTCACGTTGCGCCATAATGGTATTTTTCCTTATTATGACCGAAAAGGGACGGTGTACATATACGTGTGGACTCCCTATATGAAAACCTAAATAAACTGAAAAAGAAAGAAGTTTTCATATAGGGCTATGACGTTTGTGTCTAACACGCACGACACGCCATAATGGTATTTACCTCATTATGACGGACCAAGCACGTATGGCTAGCTAGCATTTATATACATACTATTCTCATAAAATCCAAAATATATATATCCACCGAAAATCTCATTTTCGGGATCTCTCCAAAGGAGGAAAAATTATCAAATATGAGAGAAATCAATAATCTCATCAAAATAAACAAATGATTAATAAAATCGTTCATCGCATGCTTTTTATTTAAAACAAAGGTCCACTCACAAATTAGGCCTAAGCCTGATGACGCTCCAAGGCTTCTTCTGCTCGGGCCTCCTCACGTCCTGTTCCAAATATATAATTAATTTACTAACTGAAATCCAGTATTTATAAAATAGGCAAAATTAATCGAGAGCCATAATTACGCTCATCATTGCCTAAGTTCGATATTCTTAAATCGGAACGATCCAAACTTTTATATCATAGTCGGCAGTCGTATAAACAACCTTTCCCAGAAATTGATTTAAATCCTACGGTCGGATTTTACATTATTTAACCGCTTAAATACCAAACTTCGGAAATTCATGAACCTATTCAAAATTCGTCCGAAAATTCTAAAACTCATTCCATTAAATTCCTCATAAAAATCTCCACCTAAAACAGTTTTTCCAGCGGCGGCGCCGGCGGCGGCTCCGCCGGCAGCGGCGGTCGGCGACCAGCTCCGGCGACGTCCAAATTCTACCAAATTTTAACAGCAGCTTCCTCTCATCATTCCAAAAAACTTTCATAACTATCACTAAGTCCAATTTCAAGCCTAACTAGGTCAATCGAACGCAAACACACAATAAGCCCTAGAATTTCAACTTCGAATTTCTCCTTACCGAGCTCAAGAGGGATCGAGCCTTTTGGAGGGTTGTTGCACGGGAGGAGAGCTTCAAAACCGTACCAAGCTTGCCCGGATTGGTGGCCGGAGGAGGGAGTTCCGGCGACGGAAAGCCTATGGCAGCCGCGCCTTTCGGGCGGCGTTTCTCCTTCACGGCGGCGCTAGGGAGGCTGTGACCGGTCTAGAATGGTAGCTGGGTTGGAGACCGATCGATTGGGACGGTGCGGCGGTCTGGGGCGGCCGGACGGCGGAGAAGAAAATCCGGCGGGGGAGGAATCGGGAGAGAAAGAGAGAGAGGAGAGAGAATCGGGAGGGAAGAGAGAGAAAATCGGTTGGGCTTGGCCCAACTGGTTCCAACCCAATATAAACCCAATCCAAAATTTAACACCCCCAAAAATAATACCCTAATAAAAATTACCTTTTACTAGCTAAATTTACCAATTTTACCGTCGTTACATTTTTCTCCTACGAATAACTCTCCGAAATAATCGTCCCTCAAAACCCCTCTAGGGACCAATTAAACTATATGTCAATGTCGGAGACGGTAAAATTCTTATTATAATCAAGCTAGTAAATAAGATAAAATCTTACGGGTCAGGATGTGACAATTCTCCCCTCCTTATAAAAATTTCGTCCTCGAAATTTACATACCTGTCATTCGAAGAGGTAGGGATACTGCTGCATCATTTGCTCCTCTAATTCCCAAGTAGCTTCTTCTACTTGATGACTTCTCCAAAGCACCTTGACAAGTGAGATTGTCTTGTTCCTGAGCACTTGCTCCTTTCGGTCGAGAATCTGAACCGGTTCCTCTTCATAGGACAAATCTCTCGTCAAACTGATCGGTTGCTCTTGCAGCACATGAGAAGGATCGGCAATATAATTGCGAAGCATGGATACATGAAACACATTATGTATTCTGGCTAATTCTGAAGGCAAAACTAACCGATAAGCAAGTGAGCCAACTCGCTCTATAATCTCATAAGGGCCGATATACCTCGGACTAAGCTTCCCACGTTTACCGAAACGTACTACCCCTTTCCAAGGAGATAGTTTCAAGAATACCCAATCACCCACTTGAAACTCAAGATCTTTCCTACGGACATCTGCATAACTCTTCTGCCTACTTTGAGCGGCTTTGAGTCTATCTCTAACCACTTTAATCTTCTCATTTGTCTCATGGATTAACTCTGGGCCACAAAGCTCTTTTTCCCCCACTTCATTCCAACATAAAGGCGTACGACACTGTTTCCCATAAAGCGCCTCAAAGGGAGCCATACCAATGCTAGAATGATAGCTATTATTATAAGCAAACTCCATCAAGGATAGATTCTTATCCCAACTCCCTCTGAACTGCAAGACACAAGCTCTCAACATATCCTCCAAAGTCTGAATAGTCCTCTCGGACTGCCCATCAGTCTGAGGATGAAAAACAGTGCTGAAATGTAATCGGGTACCTAAAGCTGCTTGAAGAGCTCTCCAGAATTTAGAAGCAAATCTAGGATCTCGATCTGACACTATTGATTCAGGCACACCATGAAGCCTCACAATTTCATTCACATAAAGTTCCGCCAATTTATCCAATTTATACTTCTTTCCCACTGGCAAGAAATGTGCAGACTTGGTGAGTCTATCCACAATCACCCAAACACCGTCATGCCCTTCACGGGTACGAGGTAAACTGAAAACAAAATCCATGGTGATGTGGTCCCACTTCCACACTGGAATAGGCAACGGCTCAAGCAATCCAGAAGGCTTCTGCCTTTCAGCTTTTACTTGCTGGCAAATCAGACATCTACTTACATAAGCTGCAATTTCCCTCTTCATGTTAGGCCACCAGTAATAATCCTTTAAAATCCGATACATTTTTGTGCTACCCGGATGAGCTGCATAAGCGGAACTATGAGCTTCCTCTAATATCTCACTCTTCAACTCTTCATTTCTTTTTGGAACACAAAGCCGATTCTTAAACAATAAAGTCTCATCCCTTCTAACTGAAAAATGATCGGCTGCGGCTCCGCTCAAAGCTCTTTCCATCAATCGAACTATGGAAGGATCATTATTCTGTGCTTCCCGTACTTTATCAACCAAAACTGGCCTCACATGTAAACTAGCTACCAAGGCACCAACCTCATCTACTGCCAAATCCACTCATGTAGCTCGCAACTCACTAAGAAGTGGAACACGAACTGTCCTCAAGTGAGATAAGGATATGGAGGGATTTCGACTAAGAGCATCAGCTACTACATTAGCTTTTCCAGGATGATACTCGATAGTGCAATCATAATCACTAATCAACCCCATCCACCTTCTCTGTCTCAAGTTTAGCTCTCTCTGAGTGAACACATACCGAAGACTCTTGTGATCGGTAAAAATCTGACACTTGGCTCCATAAAGATAATGTCTCCACAACTTAAGAGCAAAAACTACCGCTGCAAACTCCAAATCATGAGTAGGATAATTCCCCTCGTGCGGCTTTAATTGCCTGGAAGCATAGGCAATAACTCGCTCATGCTGCATCAATACCCCACCTAGACCACGTCCAGAAGCATCACAAAATACCACATACTCCCCACGATCATCCGGAAGTGCCAAAACAGGAGCACTAATCAAACGATTCTTCAATTCTTGAAAACTTTGCTCACACTCATCTGACCATTCAAATTTAACAGTCTTCTTGGTCAACCTTGTAAGAGGAGCAGCAATCCTTGAAAAATCTTGCACAAAGCGCCGATAATAACCTGCTAATCCCAAGAAACTACGGATCTCCGTCACAGTGGTAGGTCTTCTCCAATTTGACACCGCTTCCACCTTTTGGGAATCTACACTAACTCCTTCAGCCGAAACCACATGGCCCAAGAATCCCACTTTATCTAGCCAAAACTCACACTTGCTTAACTTAGCATATAACTGGGAATTCCTCAAAGTCCGCAATATTATTCTTAGATGTTTGGCATGCTCCTTCTCACTTTTTGAGTAAACCAAAATATCATCTATGAATACGATCACAAAACGATCAAGATATGGACTAAACACCCTATTCATGAGATCCATAAAAGCAGCAGGTGCGTTAGTAAGTCCAAATGGCATCACCATAAATTCATAATGACCATAACGTGATCGAAAGGCGGTCTTGACTATGTCACTCTCCTTAATCCGTAATTGATGATACCCAGATCTCAAGTCAATCTTGGAGAAAACAGAAGCACCCCTCAACTGATCAAATAAATCATCGATCCGAGGCAACGGATATTTATTCTTCACTGTGATCTGATTCAACTTCCTATAATCAATGCATAGTCTCATAGTGCCATCTTTCTTCTTAACAAACAATACCGGAGCACCCCAAGGAGACATGCTAGGCCGAACAAAACCCTTGTCTACCAACTCTTGCAATTGAGTCTTCAACTCTTTCAACTCTGCTGGAGCCATTCTATAAGGTGCCTGAGAGATAGGCATAGTTCCGGGAAGTAATTCTATAGAGAAGTCTATCTCCCTTGCAGGAGGTAAACCAGGCAACTCCTCAGGAAAAACATCCGGAAACTCTCTTACTATAGGAATATCTTCTACTCCCAAAACTCCCATACTTGTATCCACCACATGAGCTAAATAAGCCTGACAGCCTTTATTTAATAATTTCCTTGCAGCAACAGCGGAAATAAGGCAACTCGAAATAACATCTCTTTCCCTTTGAAAAGCAACCTCAAATCCACTTGGACTTCGAAGCACCACTTCTTTCTGAAAACAATCTATCAAAGCTCTATATGCTTCTAAAAAGTCCATCCCCAAGATCACATCAAACTCCACTATTTCTAAAGGAATTAAATCAGCCTTGAAATTAAATCCCTCAACTAAAACTTCACATCCACTAAATACCCAATTAATTCTCATCACCTCACCAGAAGGTAGAGACACATGCCACTCGCCTGGAAGAGACGATGATGGCACATTGGCATGAAGAGCAAATCTACTAGACATGAATGAATGCGTGGCTCCAGGATCAATTAAAGTACATGCAGGCTGACCAAAAATTAATAACGTACCAATGATGACATCTGGAGAAGTACGTCCTTCCTGCTGGGTCATAGCATGCAATCTAGCGCGAGTCATGGGAAGTCTACGCTGACCACTGCCCCGCTGAGAGCCACCTCTGATCGTAGCACTGCCTTGGGCACTACTACTAGAACCTCTAGCTGAAGGTTGACCAACTGACTGAGTAGGGGTAGGGGTGGTCCTCTGAGCCAACAATGGGCAATCTCTCCTGAAGTGATCCAGACTACCACACTCATAGCATCTAGAAAACTGCTGCTGCCCATAAGAATAAGGCTGGCTACTGGATGATCCACCCTGGAAACTGCCACTAGTACCATATCGTCTAAACTGCTGCCTACCCAAATAACTCTGAGAAGGCGTCCTGAAACGTCCTCTATTTCTGTTCCGAGCACCAGAGGTCGATCATCCACTACTACCACGACCAGCAGAAGACCCAGAAGCGGATGATGAAGCAGCCTTCTTGGATGGACCCTGACTGGGGCCACCATAATCACGAGGTCGAACACCATATGTCCCCCTGGACTCAATGGCCATGGCTGCACCAACTGCATCCATAAAAGTCGGGTAAATTACCCCCGTCATCTTGTCGGCGTACACTCCACCAAGTGCTCCAATAAACATCTCAATCCTGGTCTTCTCATCAGGAACCAGATATGACACATGGTAGCTCAGGGAAGTGAATCTTTCCTGGAACTCTATGATCCCCTCATTATCCCTCTTCGTCATATGCAGGAAATCCGACTGAATTCTGCTGCGGTGGGCATGATTGAAATACTGCCCCAAGAAGAGAGTCTTAAACTGCTCCCACGACATACTCAGAGCATCCTCAACATTCCTGCTGGCAAGCGACCACCAGTGATGTGCTGAATCGTCCAGAAAAGTCACTGCTATCTTCACCTTTCTTTCTTCTGGTAACTCAGTGATCGTAAAAGCATTTTCCATCTTGTCCACCCAATTATGAGCATCAAGGGGTCCCTTGGCACCCTTGAACTCTCTGGCTCCAGCCTCATAAACTTCTCTCCTTTTCACCGCATGAGGTTGTGGAGCTCGTTCCATGACATCCCTCAGCAAATTTCCAATATCATCAACCAATCCCCTGACCTCATGGCCTTCATTGGCATTGGTCGAAGTAGCCACACGGGGTTGCCGTGGGCGCCTAGGAGGCATAGTACCTGAGGAAGAAAATATTTAGGAGTCCATGAACAAAACTAACTCAACTATCACACATACCCAATAACACATAGCACCAAAAGCATAAATGCCAATAAATCCGCCGCGGACGGATCATAACTCTATAGACACTATGTGGTACTTAGACAAATATGATAGTGACAAGGAAGCAGGAAAAGGAAACCTAAAGCTCTGATACCAACTGACACGACCCGCCCCGAATTTCACCCTAAACCCGGAGTAAATCGTGCGGGGACCACCTCCAAGGAAAGATTTACCGCAAAATTCGGTACAACCTCCCTTGAAAATGGACAACCCTTCCAATAAAAACCTGCAAACACTTCTAAAGGTTCCAAATCCAACCTTAACTTCTGGAGCCTTCGTGCTCCTCAAAAACAATCATCACCAACAGGATAATAAACATTATCTAAGATAATATACATCATCCGTCAAATATTCTAAAATATAAACAAGCCTTCACCCACAACTAAAAAATATATACATTAAACCCAAGTATTCAGAGCTACTAGACACTAGCGGAAGCAAGAAAAGACAAGTAGGCTAAACAGGTAACCTACTGGTGAAAGGTGGTGGAAATACGGGTGACTATGCCTCGTCTCCTACGAGATCCAATCCGAACTCTGCAGACTGGGCATTTTAAAACAAAGGGCCCAGGGGAAGACATTTAATAACGTTAGAGTGAGTGGACAAAAATAATTTAATAATAAACTATTTATGCATTCCCAATTTAATTTCATAGAAAAATATACTGCATGCGGCAGCTTAAAAGTGTTCAACTCATAAACTGATAATTTCACGACTAGCACTGGCTAGTCACAAACTCAAATAAAATGGAGCCTCTCAGGCTAAACCATATATATTCATATATTCGTATGTATCTACACTCGTCAGACTCCTTGTATGAATCCTAGAAACAATTCAGAAAAATAGAAATTCATACAAGGCTACAACGCTGGCGTCTAACGCTCACGTTGCGCCATAATGGTATTTTTCCTCATTATGACCGAAAAGGGACGGTGTACATATACGTGTGGACTCCCTATATGAAAACCTAAATAAACTGAAAAAGAAAGAAGTTTTCATATAGGGCTATGACGTTTGTGTCTAACACGCACGACACGCCATAATGGTATTTACCTCATTATGACGGACCAAGCACGTATGGCTAGTGACGTGCTCGTTACCGGGCGCGTAATTTAAAAACCCTTTTTTTATCAGAATGTAGTATTGGCAAACAGGGTTCGATCAATCCGGGGACCTAAAGGGCGCTCCTGCAGTCATGGTTACACTCAAGAATCAGTAACTATAAGTATTTACAAGTATTCAATTACAAATATACACATGGTACAATAGATAAAAGGGGGGGGGTTTGAAGGTTTGTTCTATGTTCCTACTAAAACAGAAAATAAAAGCTAAACTATATATACAAGTGATCGATTCATTCAACATATCCATCAGAGAAGACTCAGATTCTGACCACACATCAAAGTTCACGTTTCAACCTTAGCAATCCGATAACATGCCAATTCAAAGAACTAGAAACAATCTCAAAATACAAGCCTACGAGGTCATGCATTTTATAGTTCTACTTACTTGTCCCTAGCACAGAACGTCTAGAACTAGGACATCTCATGCAAGGTTGCTATCAATACTTAGTGTATCTGTCTACACTTAACATGAGTCCTTAGAATCTATAGAACGAGATTGAACACAATTATATTATGAACGTCACAACAGGGAACTGCATAGTATACGTTTTCAGCCATTTTGACATAGCTTCCACCACTGGAGATCCATACTTACCTACGAGGCTTAGTATAAATCATGGCACTAGTTAGCATGCATTCTAACATAGTA
Organism: Fragaria nilgerrensis; assembly: GCA_010134655.1. Classification (NCBI taxonomy): domain Eukaryota; kingdom Viridiplantae; phylum Streptophyta; class Magnoliopsida; order Rosales; family Rosaceae; genus Fragaria; species Fragaria nilgerrensis. Next base: position 15,972,947 of record CM020977.1, read on the forward strand.
ATAAAACAGAAACGCATACTTCCTAAACAATGAATTAACAAGATCAGATTGCCAAGAATATCATGAACGAAACTTCAACATGCTTTACTAAAATTCTGAATCTATTGAATACAAGAACAAGCAAAACATGCTTACGAATCCAGAGTTTAACATTCGAAACATGCTTTCAAACTGTAAAGAAAATCAAAACAAAGTAAAGGCAGTGTTTACACTTTTTCAGTTTCCAAGGAAGCTTGGCAACGTCAAAAGGATGTTTGGCTTCGTCCTTCAAGTCTCCAACTCTGCTACCTTCGTGGAGAAGTCCTTCAAGGTCTGGCAAGAGAGGATGAACTCGGCAGGGGAGGAAAAGAAGGCCTGCTGCTGCTTTCGTATTTCTCTGGTTTTTACGTGAATGAATGATGATAATTGTGAAGCAGACAGCCTCTATTTATAGTGAACATGCCAAACCCTAGCTGTGCTCCTAGCCTTTGATTAAATTGTGATCTAACGGTGTAGAATTACTGCTTTAAATCCTGATTTAGACCTTCCCAGAATTCTCTAGAATGTCTTGTGCAGTAATTCATTGCATGAGGCTTGAATATGGACCAGGTACACTCCTTGTTCTCCAAAGTAAATCCCAGCGATTAAGAACTTTCCTTCTCTGCTATCAATCAGGCTTTTGACGAAAATTCCCTTCCTTTATTTGTGCGCAATTAGGGTTCCTGCAAGGGAAATAAAATCAGATAGATATGGTAGGGGAATAACATAATTCAAATGACGAATTTAAAGGAAAGTATCTCCCTTAATTCTCTGATTAGCACATATAAAATCCTTGATTGCTGCAGAATTCGTTCTCCTCCTTTTATAGGCATTCACAGATTCCTATTCCAAGTTGGATTAGGTTTTCTGACTTCAAATGGTTTCCCTAGTGAGATTCCTTGCTTGAGTCGGAATTGTTTCCTAGTTTGATTAGGATTTCTCTTTAATTGCTGGTTTTAGCATCCTTTTCTGCTTTTATGCTCTTTTGCCTTCACAGTAACAAAACATGTTAGAAATGGCTTTATTATGAAAATATCATAGCTAAATAGGGAAGGAAATACATTATAAATATAGCACTTTGTGCTCGTATCAAATTCCCCCACACTTAGCTTTTGCTAGTCCCATAGCAAAACCAAAACAACAAGACTTAAAAACAATTACAAAAATTAAAAACGTCACAAAGTGGCAAACAAACTCTAATGCCCTTAACTATTGTCTCAGATTCTCCAATCATGGCATCCAACTTAGCACTCAATCAAGAATTATTCCATGAAGTTTCAGAAGCTAATTGCCATGCATAGATCACATATTTACATGTAGGACATGGAAGAACAGTGGTGATGGTTAAGCTCAGCATGTTTCGGACAAATATGATTCAATCTCACAAGGTATGCACTCATTTTTCACACAGATTTTCTGGCTTAATCACTCAAAAAGTAAGCAAGAGAAATGATATTGAGGCATTCAGAAAGCTTGCATTTATAAGAACAGAAGCACAAGTTAACATAAGTAAAACCTCATGAAAGAACCAATTACTCACACAAATGAACCATACCATAGGCTCAACTCTTGGAACAAACTCCACAGATCAAGTTTTACTCATCTTTAAGATCAAAAGGAACTTTAAAATGTGTTAATGGGGCTGGGCCAGGGGTATGAATTTAAGAACAAGTGTTGCAAAATTCCTAAGGACCTAGCAGAGCATCAAACACGCCTTATGTCGCCAAATCAAGGGCCAGATACCATCTTGTTGGGCCCTTCGTCATTCTAACCACCTTACAGCATCATGAAACAGAACAAAGGCCAAATAGTGTCGTTTTTAGGCCTTCCAATTACAACAAAAACTCCCATTTCACAATATAAAGACAATGTCCAGATTTCTTCTTTTTCTGCCGAAATTTTATTCTTTTCTATCTTTCTTTTACTGTTTACGGCATTTTCTTTTCTTTTACATAGGGACAAGTCATTTCCCCCACACTTGTTTCTGATCATCACTTCCACAAAATTCTTCACAATATGCTCTACTAGGCCCAAAGGACAAGGGTAGAGATATCACTGTACTAACTCAATGTAAAAATTTCAAGGGTGATGAAAGAAAGGCTCAATGTAGGCTCAAAAGGGGTTCAACTAAGGGGTGTGCAGCGCACACAATTAAGGACACAAGCTTATTTGGTAATGGTGCTCATCCTAAAAAGTTCCATTTATCCTTTCAAAAATCAGAGCGTTTTATGATTAAAAGTTTCGAAAGTTCACAAGAGTGAGTTCTAGTCATCTCTAGTTCATTAAAAGCTATGGTGAGCAATCAATCAAATTGAAAGAATAATGAGGTTTTAAACAATTTATAGCCAAGAAAACGAATCAGAATATTTCAATGAGCACTCAGAAAAAATGGCACATATAAAGGCTTCAAAAGCTCACATTAGGGTTCATATGAATCAAAATTTGACTTAACATGCTCATTTCTGTACCAAAGTTTCAAAGCCACATCCACTACATTTCATAGATTTCCATTCATTGGAATTAACTTCAGAATATCAGTTGGAAATTATCTCAATCTTGTGCTCTTCCTTTATACATTTAGAGAATTATGCTCATCACAGACAGTTAAGGGCTCCTAAGACTCAAAAATAAAACAAAAGACTCAAAAGCAACACAAACTGTTTTTGGATTTTTCAAATTTTTCGACTAAAAATTCAACAAACATGTAAATCCCTCCCCCACACTCAAACTCTACATTGTCCTCAATGTTCACAAAATAATGTGTAGAATCAAAGTATGGAGTAGGAAATCACGACACAATAAACAACAAACAAAACAAGTAAAAACAGAATTTAAAAGAGAAGAAGGGAGAGAAACAAATCTACGTTGATGGCTCCTTCACTTCTTCGGTTGAGTTGGGTTGCCTCCCAATTAGCGCCTCATTTAACGTCCATGAGCCAGACGATTGTACCACACATTAGTTCTGTGTGAACGGAGGTTCTTGAAGGGGTACTTCCTCCACATTGTATTCCTTGAAAGCCTCGTAGAATGGCTTCAAACGATGTCCGTTCACCTTGAATTTTTCTCCGGTCTTGTCACTCTTAATCTGCACAGCACCATGTGGAAAAACATAAGTAACTATGAAAGGACCAATCCATCTAGAACGTAACTTACCGGGAAAAAGTTTAAGTCTGGAATGAAACAATAACACTTTCTGGCCAACAACAAAAGATTTGCCACGGATCATTTTATCATGGTAGGCTTTAGTCCTCTCTTTGTAGATCCATGCATTGTCATAGGCATCATTTCTGATCTCCTCAAGTTCATTCAATTGGAGCTTCCTATGTAGGCCGGCATCATCAATGTTCATGTTGAAATTCTTCACTGCCCACCATGCTTTGTGCTCTAGCTCCACCGGAAGGTGACATGCTTTCCCATAGACCAGCCGAAATGGAGATGTTCCAATGGGGGTTTTGTAAGCTGTGCGATAAGCCCACAGTGCGTCATTCAGCTTTTGGCTCCAATCCTTCCGGTTTGGGCTCACCGTTTTCTCCAAGATTCTCTTTATCTCTCGGTTTGAAATCTCTGCTTGTCCACTTGTTTGAGGATGGTAAGGTGTAGAAACCTTGTGTGTAACATTGTACTTCTTCAGCAGAGCCTCAATTGATTTGTTGCAGAAATGTGATCCTCCATCACTTATGATAACACGTGGCATTCCAAACCTGCAAAAGATGTGAGAGCGAAGGAAATCTGCAACAACTTTGGAATCATTAGTTTTGGTGGCTATCGCTTCCACCCATTTCGACACATAATCAACTGCCACAAGAATGTACAAATATCCATTGGATGAAGGAAAGGGTCCCATAAAATCAATTCCCCATACATCAAATATTTCAACAGTTATGAAAATATTCATGGGCATTTGATCCTTAGGTCCTAAGTTTCCTAATCTTTGACACCTATCACAAGTCTTGCAAAACAAATAAGCATCCTTAAATATTGTAGGCCAAAAGAACCCTGCATCCAACACTTTAAGGGCAGTTCTTCGAGATCCAAAATGACCTCCACAAACTTCAGAATGGCAAAAGGCAAGAATTTCGGGGACACACCTTCTAATTATTTGATCTTGACAATGTTTCCACAAATACGGTTCATCCCAAATATAATGCCTAGCCAATTTCTTAAGTTTTTCTTTTTGAGAACGAGGTAAAATGTCTGGAAAAGTCTTAGACACAAGATAATTCACAATATCAGCATACCATGGTTCACTTACCTCGATTCCGAAGAGTTGTTCATCCGGAAACGTCTCACATAAGGGCGAAGCATCCTCTTCGCGTACTAATCTGCTCAAGTGGTCAGCAACCACGTTGTCACTCCCCTTCTTGTCTTTAATTTCAATGTCGAATTCTTGGAGTAACAACATCCATCGAATAAGCCTTGGCTTCGCCTCTTTCTTTGTAAACAAGTACCTCAATGCTGCATGATCAGTATAAACAATTACTTTAGATTGAAGCAAATAAGAACGAAATTTATCTAAAGCAAATACAACAGCAAGAAGCTCTTTTTCAGTGGTAGAGTAGTTCAATTGAGCATCATTGAGCGTTCTTGAGGCATAGTAAATGGCGTAGGGCTTCTTGTCCTTCCTCTGCCCTAGCACAGCTCCAACAGCGTAATCAGATGCATCACACATCAATTCAAAGGGCTCATCCCAATTTGGGGGTAGCATCACCGGTGCTGTTGTCAACAATTCCTTCAACTTCTCAAATGCCGCCTTGCATTCGTCATCAAAATCAAAGGCTACCTCCTTTTGAAGGAGGCGAGTTAAGGGTCTGGCTATCTTGGAAAAGTCCTTGATAAACCTGCGATAAAAACCTGCATGGCCAAGAAACGAACGTATCTCCCTCACAGTAGTGGGGTATGGTAAGTAACGAATAAGATCAATCTTAGCCTTATCAACTTCAATTCCCCTAGCAGAAATGATATGTCCCAAAACAATTCCTTGTGTCACCATGAAATGACATTTTTCCCAATTCAAAACCAGATTAGTTTCAACACACCTTTTCAAAATGAGTTCTAAATTTCCCAAACATGAATCAAAGTCCTTACCAAAGACACTAAAGTCATCCATAAAGACCTCAATTATATTTTCAATATAATCAGAGAAAATAGACATCATGCAACGTTGAAACGTACCTGGTGCATTGCACAAACCGAAGGGCATGCGCCTATAGGCAAAAGTGCCAAAGGGACATGTGAATGTGGTCTTCTCCTGGTCTTCTTGGGCTATGCAGATCTGGTTGTAACCACTATATCCATCCAAGAAACAGTAAAACTCGTGACCAGCCAACCTCTCGAGCATTTGATCAATGAATGGTAGGGGAAAGTGGTCTTTCCTTGTGGTGGCGTTGAGCTTTCTATAGTCAATGCAGACTCTATGTCCAGTCACAACTCGTTGGGGCACTAGCTCATTCTCAGCATTCTTCACAACCGTCACTCCAGATTTCTTTGGTACAACTTGAACAGGGGAGACCCATTTACTATCAGATATGGGGTAGATCACTCCACAATCCAGCAACTTGATGACTTCGTCTTGAACCACCTTCATCATTGGTTGGTGTAGACGTCTTTGGGCTTCTCTGGTGGGTTTTGCTCCATCTTCCAGCAGAATTCGATGGACACATGTGGTTGGGCTTATTCCCTTGATGTCTGCTAAAGTCCATCCAATAGCAGTCTTGTATTTCTTCAATACTTCCACCAATCTCTTTTCTTGTGCCTCATCTAGCCTTGAGGATATAATTGCTGGCAAAGTCTCATTCTCTCCCAAGTACACATACTTCAAGTGATCAGGTAATGCTTTCAATTCCAACTTGGGTGCCTGCTCTACAGATGGTAACAATTTGTTAGTGGAAATGGGAAGTGACAATATAAGGTCAGACCTGCATGCTAAACCTTCCAGGGCAGCGACGGTTTCAAGTACACAATCATCCCACAATTGTCCTATTTCTGCCTTTGACATAATGGAGCCATCTTCATTGTATCCCACTCCTTGAGAAATGGTGTATTCTAATTTATCGTCGATCATTGAGTTTAAGAAGTTCTGCGCAAGAGAGTCAACGATATCAATAGAATAGCACGGTTTAAGCTCAGATAAAGGATACCTCATGGCTTCAAAGATGTTGAAGCCTATAACATCTCCATCAATCTCCATGGTTAACGCACCAGCGTACACATCAATCTTTGTTCTTGCAGTTCTCATGAAAGGACGCCCTAAAAGTATAGGAGTTGAACTCGAGGGTGAGTCTTCCATATCAATGATGTAAAAATCTGCAGGGAAAATCAAGTGATTAACTTGCACAAGAATATCCTCCACATACCCCTTAGGGTATTTGTTAGACCTATCTGCCAATTGAATTATGACATTGTCTTTCTTAAGTTCACCTAAGTCCATAGATGCATATAAGCTATATGGCATAACATTAATGGATGCACCTAAATCAAGCATGACATTTTCAAAACTAGTATCACCAATTACACAGGGGATAGAAAAACTCCCTGGATCCTTTAGCTTGGGTGGTAACTTTCTTTGGAGAACTGCAGAAACAGTCTCACTCAGCTTCACAACTTCTTTCTCATGTGTTTGCCTCCTTGTGGTGCACAACTCCTTCAAAAACTTTGCATATTTGGGAACTTGAGTAATGCACTCAATCAAGGGGATATTCACTTGCACTTTCTTAAAAACCTCCAAGATGGCTTCATCAGATTCTTGTTTCTTCGACTTTTGAAACCTGCTTGGAAATGGCACACGCGCATAGGGAGAATTAGTAATAACTGAACTTTGAAAGTTAGTACCATTATCTTTGTGCGGCTCACTTGGTTGAGGAAGTTTTGCTTCGACTTTGGAAGTAGCAGGATCTGCCTCCAAATCTTTCTTGGAAATTTTGACTTCCTCCTCCTCTTCTTGGGTAACTTGGGCCTTCTTTTGGACTTTCTTTGGAACCTCATTGAACTCACGTCCACTCCTTGTTGCCACTATTTTTGCAGACTCAAAATTTGGATTTGGAACAGTGTTTGGTGGAAGCTTTCCACTTTCAGAAATTTTTCCCATGAAATCCACTATTTTGCCTACTTGATTCTTGAGCTCAGCTATATCCTTCGTATTATTTGTTTGACCCTGCACAAGAGCTTGAGTAGAATTTGTTAAATTTTGCTGCCCTTGAAAAAGGGCTTCAAGCATCTTATCATATGAAGAAGGAGTAGCATTATTAGAATTAGAATTTGAAACAAAATTTTGAGGAACCTGGGGCTTCTGAAAGAAGCCTTGTGGACGCGGAAATTGGCCTCCAGAATATTGAGGTGGGTTTTGCACATTCTCCGTATTGCTCCATCGGAAATTTGGATGATCCCTTAGTCCAGGATTGTAGGTGTTGGAGAAAGGATTGTACCTTTGCTGTCCCATAGCATTTAGAGTCTCCCATCCACCATTTTCAGACAATTGAGGGCACTGATCAGTATGATGCCCTTGATTTGAGCACACACCACAAGCTTTCACTTCTTGGCTTTTTCCAAGCACAAGATGAGATAATAATGTATCAATCTTACTTTCCAGAGTGGAGCTTGTTTTTACTTCATTCACCTTCCGAGAGGAAGCCAATGCACCAGCATATTGCTGATCATTTAGGGCACGATTATCTAGCAACACCCATGCTTCTCTTGGTGTTTTGTCAAGGAAGACCCTCCAGATGCTGCATCTAGCAGCTGGCGCTCCAAAGATGATAGTCCTTCATAAAAGTACTGCAGAAGGTTGTTCTCTTTGAATCCGTGGGAGGGGCAAGCTGCAACAAGGGCCTTGAATCGCTCATAGTAAGCACAGAATGTTTCCTCAGGTCCTTGCTGAATTCCGGTGATTTGCTTCCTCATCACCGTGATCTTTGACGCTGGGAAATACTTGGTCAGGAACTCACTCATCATCTTCTCCCATGAGTCTATATGTCCAGCTGGTAGATCAATGAGCCATGACTTGGCCCGGTCCTCCAATGAGAACGGAAATGCTTTCAGCTTCAGAATATTTATATCTGCATTTCGAGGGCACATGCTCACACAAACAAACTGAAAAGACTTCAGATGCTTGTTGGGATCTTCATTGCTAAGCCCATGGAATTTTGGGATTTGATGCAGAAGTCCACTTTTCAACTCGAATTCTCCTTCCTTAGTGGCTGCCGGTTCAGGATAAGTGATACATGAAGGTGCATTACCTCCGGCTCCTGGTACAACTGAATTTGATAATTGTCTAATAGTCTGCTGTTCCATTGGTGGAATGTCTTCTTCAGAATCTGAAGGTTGTGATGAGACTATTGACTTTGTGTGTTCTTCTTCCTCTGCTTCCAATTCTGTTTCACTCTCAAACTCTAGCTGTCTGAATGTGTTGGGGGTTTGAACAGAAAGATCAAGAATCTGGGAAGGTTCTCCTCGCTTAATGCGCTGTAACCGCTCCGTCAAGTTCGTGAAAGCTGCGTCGGTTAATCCAGGAATACGAATTTCCTTATCGGACATTCATAACCCCCTACAGAAACGAAATAACGAAATAAGAAACAAAATAAAAATTAAACAAAAACAAAGTAACTAAGATTGTAAAATGAGCTCAAACACAAAAGGTCTTTAGAACTAAGTAAACACTTTACATTTTACAAAGGTTCTAAATTACAACAATCTGTTTAAGTTAACAGTTATAGGTTTTATTAATTTTCGAGCTCATATCTTAAGTGGTAAACCAATTGTAATAAGGTATGATCGTCTTGATACAAATGTTTCCGTGGTTTCAGAAGACTTGGATGGTCAGGCCGAAGTGAAACGGGCTGGTAGGACTTCGTTTCAGTGAGTTACGGAGGTCGAAACCCCTATCGTGCTTACGCACAGTCTATAACTCTTTGAAGTCCAATTTTGATCCCAGGCGCTTACTGGGGCCTAAACACCATCCAAAATGTCCCTTACTCAGTTAGGAAACACTTGTATGTTTGACAGTCGTACAAGAGTTAATAAAATCCGCCCTCAACTCCAAAAGACCTCTGCTAAGGTACTAATGAAGGGTTTAGGATCCTATTAACTAAAGTAACCTTCAATGGTTTACAAAACAAGATAAGTACCTGAAAATAAATAAAACAGACAACAGTTAGTCAACTGTGTTAAAGTAGTATAAATAAAAGTAACCGAAAACCAAGAGACTTATTAAGTCCCCGGCAACGGCGCCAAAAATTGACGTGCTCGTTACCGGGCGCGTAATTTAAAAACCCTTTTTTTATCAGAATGTAGTATTGGCAAATAGGGTTCGATCAATCCGGGGACCTAAAGGGCGCTCCTGCAGTCATGGTTACACTCAAGAATCAGTAACTATAAGTATTTACAAGTATTCAATTACAAATATACACATGGTACAATAGATAAAAGGGGGGGGGTTTGAAGGTTTGTTCTATGTTCCTACTAAAACAGAAAATAAAAGCTAAACTATATATACAAGTGATCGATTCATTCAACATATCCATCAGAGAAGACTCAGATTCTGACCACACATCAAAGTTCACGTTTCAACCTTAGCAATCCGATAACATGCCAATTCAAAGAACTAGAAACAATCTCAAAATACAAGCCTACGAGGTCATGCATTTTATAGTTCTACTTACTTGTCCCTAGCACAGAACGTCTAGAACTAGGACATCTCATGCAAGGTTGCTATCAATACTTAGTGTATCTGTCTACACTTAACATGAGTCCTTAGAATCTATAGAACGAGATTGAACACAATTATATTATGAACGTCACAACAGGGAACTGCATAGTATACGTTTTCAGCCATTTTGACATAGCTTCCACCACTGGAGATCCATACTTACCTACGAGGCTTAGTATAAATCATGGCACTAGTTAGCATGCATTCTAACATAGTAATAAAACAAAAACGCATACTTCCTAAACAATGAATTAACAAGATCAGATTGCCAAGAATATCATGAACGAAACTTCAACATGCTTTACTAAAATTCTGAATCTATTGAATACAAGAACAAGCAAAACATGCTTACGAATCCAGAGTTTAACATTCGAAACATGCTTTCAAACTGTAAAGAAAATCAAAACAAAGTAAAGGCAGTGTTTACACTTTTTCAGTTTCCAAGGAAGCTTGGCAACGTCAAAAGGATGTTTGGCTTCGTCCTTCAAGTCTCCAACTCTGCTACCTTCGTGGAGAAGTCCTTCAAGGTCTGGCAAGAGAGGATGAACTCGGCAGGGGAGGAAAAGAAGGCTTGCTGCTGCTTTCGTATCTCTCTGGTTTTTACGTGAATGAATGATGATAATTGTGAAGCAGACAGCCTCTATTTATAGTGAACATGCCAAACCCTAGCTGTGCTCCTAGCCTTTGATTAAATTGTGATCTAACGGTGTAGAATTACTGCTTTAAATCCTGATTTAGACCTTCCCAGAATTCTCTAGAATGTCTTGTGCAGTAATTCATTGCATGAGGCTTGAATATGGACCAGGTACACTCCTTGTTCTCCAAAGTAAATCCCAGCGATTAAGAACTTTCCTTCTCTGCTATCAATCAGGCTTTTGACGAAAATTCCCTTCCTTTATTTGTGCGCAATTAGGGTTCCTGCAAGGGAAATAAAATCAGATAGATATGGTAGGGGAATAACATAATTCAAATGACGAATTTAAAGGAAAGTATCTCCCTTAATTCTCTGATTAGCACATATAAAATCCTTGATTGCTGCAGAATTCGTTCTCCTCCTTTTATAGGCATTCACAGATTCCTATTCCAAGTTCGATTAGGTTTTCTGACTTCAAATGGTTTCCCTAGTGAGATTCCTTGCTTGAGTCGGAATTGTTTCCTAGTTTGATTAGGATTTCTCTTTAATTGCTGGTTTTAGCATCCTTTTCTGCTTTTATGCTCTTTTGCCTTCACAGTAACAAAACATGTTAGAAATGGCTTTATTATGAAAATATCATAGCTAAATAGGGAAGGAAATACATTATAAATATAGCACTTTGTGCTCGTATCAGCTAGCTAGCATTTATATACATACTATTCTCATAAATCCAAAACATATATATATCCACCGAAAATCTCATTTTCGGGATCTCTCCAAAGGAGGAAAAATTATCAAATATGAGAGAAATCAATAATCTCATCAAAATAAACAAATGATTAATAAAATCGTTCATCGCATGCTTTTTATTTAAAACAAAGGTCCACTCACAAATTAGGCCTAAGCCTGATGACGCTCCGAGGCTTTTTCTGCTCGGGCCTCCTCACGTCCTGTTCCAAATATATAATTAATTTACTAACTGAAATCCAGTATTTATAAAATAGGCAAAATTAATCGAGAGCCATAATTACGCTCATCATTGCCTAAGTTCGATATTCTTAAATCGGAACGATCCAAACTTTTATATCATAGTCGGCAGTCGTATAAACAACCTTTCCCAGAAATTGATTTAAATCCTACGGTCGGATTTTACATTATTTAACCGCTTAAATACCAAACTTCGGAAATTCATGAACCTATTCAAAATTCGTCCGAAAATTCTAAAACTCATTCCATTAAATTCCTCATAAAAATCTCCACCTAAAACAGTTTTTCCAGCTGCGGCTCCGCCGGCAGCGGCGGCCGGCGACCAGCTCCGGCGACGTCCAAATTCTACCAAATTTTAACAGCAGCTTCCTCTCATCATTCCAAACAACTTTCATAACTATCACTAAGTCCAATTTCAAGCCTAACTAGGTCAATCGAACGCAAACACACAATAAGCCCTAGAATTTCAACTTCGAATTTCTCCTTACCGAGCTCAAGAGGGATCGAGCCTTTTGGAGGGGTTGTTGCACGGGAGGAGAGCTTCTAAACCGTACCAAGCTTGCCCGGATTGGTGGCCGGAGGAGGGAGTTCCGGCGACGGAAAGCCTATGGCAGCCGCGCCTTTCGGGCGGCGTTTCTCCTTCACGGCGGCGCTAGGGAGGCTGTGACCGGTCTAGAATGGTAGCTGGGTTGGAGACCGATCGATTGGGACCGGTGCGGCGGTCTGGGGCGGCCGGACGGCGGAGAAGAAAATCCGGCAGGGGGGAGGAATCGGGAGAGAAAGAGAGAGAGGAGAGAAATCGGGAGGGAAGAGAGAGAAAATCGGTTGGGCTTGGCCCAACTGGTTCCAACCCAATATAAACCCAATCCAAAAATTTAACACCCCCAAAAAATAATACCCTAATAAAAATTACCTTTTACTAGCTAAATTTACCATTTTTACCGTCGTTACATTTTTCTCCTACGAATAACTCTCCGAAATAATCGTCCCTCAAAACCCCTATAGGGACCAATTAAACTATATGTCAATGTCGGAGACGTAAAATTCTTATTATAATCAAGCTAGTAAATAAGATAAAATCTTATGGATCAGGATGTGACAATTCTTTTAGTTCTTTTAGTTTTCTTAATTTTTCTCTTTCTTGCAATTCTTTATAAGACTGTCTAACTTTTGATATGTAATCTAACCTGGTATAAATTGACTCTCCAATTGGTGATGAAAATTAACTAACTTCTTATATGTAATCTAACCTGGTATAAATTGATTCTCCAATTGGTGATGAAAATTAATTGTTTACCTTTGAGTATAGAGGATATGTGTATTTATATATTTGTATTATGGTAAATAAACAAATTCTAATTCATAAGCCCACCATGCTCCGTCAAATTTTATTACTGAAAGTAAAACAAAAGAAACAAGAAATTAAGAGAACATAAAAGACAAAAAAGAATATATCGCAAATATTTGTCCTAAACTGTTAAAGAAATTATGCTTTAGACTGTTTTGTGAAATGTAATTTGGTCGGGTAGTAATTTGTAGTTCGCTATTTGCATTTTTCTTCTTCGAAAATTGTGCTTGATTACCACCAGAAACAGCTGCGAGGCTCATAACAACAAAAACAATATAGGCTAACAAGAGGAGATGCAGAAGTCTGCAATACAAGATGATAATGTAAATAAAAGCTAATCAAGTTGAGATAATCAAGTTATGACGACAGACACAAAGAATAGTAATAATAGGGTTTCATACCAGTTCTACACAGAATTTTTTTCATCAAAATAATGTTTAAAACATATGTTCTTCAAAAGTGGAAAAAGAAGAAAAATAAAAATCTTAATTGTGCCAGGATCTGTACACTGAGTATTCAACATCTTCGGTTTGAAGATGCCGGAACACTGATAGGTGAATTTACATTTCTTTCAGTTAGGATGTACTCATTGTATCATCATAACATAGTAAACAATTCCCAAACATTAGAAAGAACTAAGTATCAAATCTCACAACAATTTCCCAAAAAAATTAAAAAAAAAATAAAAATAAAAAAATTGATGAGGCTTCATTTTTTTCTTTGATAAGTTTAACATCCCCTGCCTCAATTGGCTTACAAACTAAATCTCAACCAAGATTTAGTTTGAAGCAAGACTTCTCATTAAGAAAAAAAGTTTGAAGCAAGCTTCTTTTCCTTCCAATGTTAATCCTTTGAAATTGTTGCAATGTTTAGCCAATCAGGACAAGATAGAGAAGAGAGACAAGTCAATTGGTTGGAAGAATAGCAGGCCCGTTCTGAAGCGCACGTGCGCACTTTAAGGAAAGAGTGCGCACGTACCTCCGTTCGCCATCGTCCGACGCCGACGATGGCGCGCCTCCACCCCAGAAGACTCCAGCAGCGTCCCCGACCACTTTCCCTCCCCGGCGAGTCCGTTCTTTTCCTGTTTTCCCGCAAGATCACCCAAGATCAACTTTATTTGAAGTTTTGGATGATCTCGTTGGAATACTGGAAAAGAACGGACTCGCCGGGGAGGGAAAGTGGTCGAGGACGCTGCTGGAGTCTTCTGGGGTGGAGGCGCGCCCTCGCCGGTGCCGTACGGTGACAAACGGAGGGACGTGCGCACTTTAAGGAAAGTGCGCACGTGCGCTTCAGAACGTTTCTGGAAGAATAGAGTGAATACTTCCAAGTTCTAATTGTCACATCCCAACCCGTAAAATTTTATCTTATTTACTAGCTTGTTTATAATAAAAATTTAACGTCTCCGACATTGAGATATAGTTTAATTGGTCCCTAGAGGGTGATACGAGCACAAAGTGTTATATTTATAATGTATTTCCTTCCCTATTTAGCTATGATATTTTCATAATAAAGCCATTTCTAACATGTTTTGTTACTGTGAAGGCAAAAGAGCATAAAAGCAGAAAAGGATGCTAAAACCAGCAATTAAAGAGAAATCCTAGTCAAACTAGGAAACAATTCCGACTCAAGCAAGGAATCTCTCTAGGTGCAAAAATGGGTAAATCAAAGGATAAGTCATTTAGGAAACTTTCCTATTTCAAAATGGGAAACTTGCCTATTTCATTTTAAGAAACTTTCTTATTTTGATTTAGGAAACTTATTATATGTGAAACTTTCTTATTCGGACTTTTCTTAATCATTTTTGAGAAACCTTCTGTTTTGGTGAGACAAGAAATTGAGTAAAAGAAGGAAAGGAAATTAAAGAGTTGATTTGCTGGAGGTGTCAGAGGCAAAGAAGGAAACCAGAAATATCTAGAGATTTCTGGACGAAATTTAGGAGCCCAAACATGGATTTTATGACTGCAGCAAATTGATAGGAATCTTCCTCAAATCATGGAATCCTTAATTGATTGAGAATCAGAAAATAAGGGAGTTATTTGTTATTCCTTTTATTAAGATTCCTGATTGGTACATAATTATGTCCTAATCTGATTTCCATAAATTGCAGGACTAATTGTGTGCAGCAGGAAAGGAAAAGATCGAAAATCTTCCTCAAGGATATGATTGACGCAGAAGAAAATAAGGAGGAGATTTTCTTGCTGATTAAGACATGCCCCTGGTTGCTATTCAAGCTACATTCAAGGAATTATTGCGCCAGACTTTTAATTCAAGATATTAACGCAATTATTCCAGACCATTGGATCAGAAGTTGATCAAGGGCTTGGAGAAGACCTAGGGCTGGGTCTGTTCACTATAAATAGAGACTCTATGTTTCACAATTTTGGGATCGTTCATTCACATAAAAACTAGAGAAAACCCTAGCAGTAGCCGAGCCTCCTCTTCTCCACCTTTGCCGAGTTCATCCTCCCTTGCCAAGCCTTGAAGGACTTCTCCATGAAGGCAGCAACGTTGGTGACTTGAAGCATTGAAGCCGAGCATCCCTTTGGCGTCATCAAGCTTTCTTGGAGATCAATCAAAGTGTAAACCTGCCTTTACTTTTGTATAGACTTCTCTAGCAATTTTATAGCATGTTTCGGATGTTAAGTTTGAGTTTTGGGAGCATGTTTTGTTTGCTTTTGTGTTCTTTGGATTCACAATTTTATAAAGCATGTTAGTATTTCGTTTATGATTTTCCTATGATCTGTTCTTGCAAATTTTTGTTCATTGAAAGTTTGCGTTTTTGTTTAAATTACTAAAGCTAGAATGCATGCTAGCTGATTGCCATGATTTGTGCTAAGCTTCTTCAAGTAAGTATAGATCTAAAGTGGTGGAAACTATGTAATAATGGTTGAAAACGTAAACTACAACGTTTGCATGTTACGACTTCTCGGATATGTGTTTGTTGTTCAATCTCATTCTAATAAATCGTAATGACTCATGTTTAGTGTGGACGGGTACTTAGAGTCGACGCTAGGTATCGATCGCAGCCTTTGCATGAAATGTTCTAAGTTCTAGACTTCTCTGTGCTTAGACAATTAAAATAGAATTAATGGGATACAATGACTTCTTCAAGCTTGTGTTTCGAGATTGTTTCTTTGAATTAGAATTTGCATGATTTCAGATTATTGGGAATGAAACTTGACATTGATGTGTGGTTATAATTTGAATCTATCTCTGTTTGAAATGTTGAATGAACCGATCACTTGTATATATAGTTTAGCTTTTATTTTCTGTTTTAGTAGGAACATAGAACAAACCTTCAAACCCCCCCCTTTATCTACTGTACCATGTGTATATTTGTAATTGAATACTTGTAAATACTTATAGTTACTGATTCTTGAGTGTAACCATGACTGCAGGAGCGCCCTTTAGGTCCCCGGATTGATCGAACCCTATTTGCCAATACTACATTCTGATAAAAAAGGGTTTTTAAATTACGCGCCCGGAAACGAGCACGTCAATTTTGGCGCCGTTGCCGGGGACTTAATAAGTCTCTTTTGGTTTCGTTACTTTTATTTATACTACTTTAACACAGTTGACTAACTATTGTCTGTTTTATTTATTTTCAAGTACTTATCTTGTTTTGTAAACCATTGAAGGTTACTTTAGTTAATAGGATCCTAAACCCTTCATTAGTACCTTAGCAGAGGTCTTTTGGAGTTGAGGGCGGATTTTATTAACTCTTGTACGACTGTCAAACATACAAGTGTTTCCTAACTGAGTAAGGGACATTTTTGCATGGTGTTTAGGCCCGAGTAAGCGCCTGGGATCAAAATTGGACTTCAAAGAGTTATAGACTGTGCGTAAGCACGATAGGGGTTTCGACCTCCGTAACTCACTGAAACGAAGTCCTACCAGCCCGTTTCACTTCGGCCTGACCATCCAAGTCTTCTGAAACCACGGAAACATTTGTATCAAGACGATCATACCTTATTACAATTGGTTTACCACTTAAGATATGAGCTCGAAAATTAATAAAACCTATAACTGTTAACTTAAACAGATTGTTGTAATTTAGAACCTTTGTAAAATGTAAAGTGTTTACTTAGTTCTAAAGACCTTTTGTGTTTGAGCTCATTTTAAAATCTTAGTTACTTTGTTTTTGTTTAATTTTTATTTTGTTTCTTATTTCGTTATTTCGTTTCTGTAGGGGGTTATGAATGTCCGATAAGGAAATTCGTATTCCTGGATTAACCGACGCAGCTTTCACGAACTTGACGGAGCGGTTACAGCGCATTAAGCGAGGAGAACCTTCCCAGATTCTTGATCTTCCTGTTCAAACCCCCAACACATTCAGACAGCTAGAGTTTGAGAGTGAAGCAGAATCTGAAGCAGAGAAAGAAGAACACACAAAGTCCATAGTCTCATCACAACCTTCAGATTCTGAAGAAGACATTCCACCAATGGAACAGCAGACTATTAGACAATTATCAAATTCAGTTGTACCAGGAGCTGGAGGTAATGCACTGATAAGAGCACAAAGCGCTATGTTTATAATGTGTTTGCTGCCCAATTTAGCTATGTTATTCTTGTAATAATACCATTTCTAACATGTCTTGTAACTGTGAAGGCAAGGGAGCAGAAAAGCAGAAAAGTAAGCTAAAACCGGCAATTTAAGAGAAATCTTAATCGAAGGAGGATTCCTGTTGCAGCAAGGAGTCTCATTAAGTCGCAAAATCTGAGGATAAGTCGTTTAGGAAATTTTCCTGTTTTAAAAAGGGAAACTTACCTATTTCATAATAGGAAACTTTCTTATTTTGATTTAGGAAACTTACTACTTTTGAATCTTTCCTATTCTGACTTTCCTAAAATATTTAGGAAACTTTCTTTTCTAATGAGACAGGGAAACAAATTGCAGTCAGAAAACCTAATCCAACTGGGAATAGGAATCTGTGAATGTCTATAAAAGGGGGAGAACGAATTCTGCAGCAATCAAGGATTTTATATGTGCTAATCAGAGAATTAAGGGAGATACTTTCCTTAATTTCGTCATTTGAATTCTGTTATTCCCCTACCATATCTATCTGACTTTATTTCCCTTGCAGGAACCCTAATTATGCACCCGGAAAGGAAGAAAAATCATAGATTTTCGTTAGAGGCCTGATTGATAGCAGAAGAGGGAAAGCTCTTAATTGCTGGGATTTCTTTGGAGAACAAAGAGTGTACCTGGTCCGTATTCAAGCCAAATGCAATGAATTACTGCACAAGACATTCCAGAGAATTATGGGAAGGTCTAACTCAGAATTTAAAGCAATAATTCTGTGCCGTTGGATCACAAATCAATCAAGGGCTAGGAGGACAGCTAGGGTTCGGCCAAGGCACTATATAAAGGAGCAGAGAACAACGTTTTCAGTATCACTTCTCACGCACAAACTTCTGCCCTAATTTCGTAATAGCCTCTCTTCAGTATTTTCGTGTCAAGATAGCAGAGCCCTCCATCCATTGAAGCTTGCTCTACCTTGGTGCTCTTCAGAAAGTCAATTCGGAGAATAACCAGTGTAACAATGCCTCAATCGATTCCTCTCTGTTCTGTAGTATTTTCTTTTGTTAGATTTTTAGAACTTCTGCGTTTTGGATTGAGATTGATGTTGAGAATATGGTTATATTAATTTTCAGAATTATAAAGTTATGTTCTTAAGTTGTTTATGAGATCTGCATAATTTATATTCGTGTCATTCTTGTTATTGAAAACTTATGATCTGGTTATTTAAATTACTAACTTCTGCAGGGTTGGTATTGCCATTGGTCTGTGTTAAACCGCTGAGGCAAACACAGATTAACTAAGTGGCGAAAGCTTCGATCCATGGGAATGAGTCGGGTCTTGATCATAAGTTGCATGTAGACTGGTTTAAGCGCTGAGATAAACCTGTTTACATGTTCGAATTCTTCTTTGATCTTAATGATTCATGTTATATGTTGTATGGTTGCGCTGAGTATTAACATGACATATTGCATGGAATTTTCTGTGTTAACCCGCTGAGGCAAACATAGGATGCATAAGAAGATTATTATAGGTTACATGACCGCTGAGGCGTGTAATTCTGAATTCGTTTCATAATACTTGATTGGCATGATTTTGAAGTTGTGTAGATTGAAACAACCTGTTTTACATGATTTTTATATGTTTGTGTGTGTTTGAAGTCGATCACTTGTATATATAGTTTAGCTTTTATTTTCTGTTTTAGTAGGAACATAGAACAAACTTCAAAACCCCCCCTTTATCTATTGTACCAAGTGTATACTTGTAAATACTTATAGTTACTAATTATTTAATGTAACCGTGACTGCAGGAGCGCCCTTTAGGTCCCCGGATTGATCGAACCCTATTTACCAATACTACATTCTGATTACAAAAGGGTTTTTAAATTACGCGCCCGGAAACGAGCACGTCATGCACCTTAATGTATAACTTATCCTGAACCGGCAGCCACTAAGGAAGGAGAATTCGAGTTGAAGAGTGGACTTCTGCATCAGATTCCAAAATTCCATGGGCTTAACAATGAAGATCCCAACAAGCATTTGAAGTCTTTTCAGTTTGTTTGTGTGAGCATGTGCCCTCGAAATCCAGATATAAACATTATGAAGCTGAAGGCATTTCCGTTCTCATTGGAGGACCGGGCCAAGTCATGGCTGATTGATCTACCAGCTGGACATATAGACTCATGGGAGAAGATGATGAGTGAGTTCCTGACCAAGTACTTCCAGCGTCAAAGATCACGGTGATGAGAAAGCAAATCACTGGAATTCAGCAAGGACCTGAGGAAACATTCTGTGCTTACTATGAGCGATTCAAGGCCCTTGTTTGCAGCCTGCCCCTCCCACGGATTCAAAGAGAACAACCTTCTGCAGTACTTTTATGAAGGACTATCATCTTTGGAGCGCCAGCTGCTAGATGCTGCATCTGGAGGGTCATTCCTTGACAAAACACCAAGAGAAGCATGGTGTTGCTAGATAATCGTGCCCTAAATGATCAGCAATATGCTGGTGCATTGGCTTCCTCTCGGAAGGTGAATGAAGTAAAAACAAGCTCCACTCTGGAAAGTAAGATTGATACATTATTATCTCATCTTGTGCTTGGAAAAAGCCAAGAAGTGAAAGCTTGTGGTGTGTGCTCAAATCAAGGGCATCATACTGATCAGTGCCCTCAATTGTCCGAAAATGGTGGATGGGAGACTCTAAATGCTATGGGACAGCAAAGGTACAATCCTTTCTCCAACACCTACAATCCTGGACTAAGGGATCATCCAAATTTCCGATGGAGCAATACGGAGAATGTGCAAAACCCACCTCAATATTCTGGAGGCCAATTTCCGCGTCCACAAGGCTTCTTTCAGAAGCCCCAGGTTCCTCAAAATTTTGCTTCAAATTCTAATTTGTCTAATGCTACTCCTTCTTCATATGATAAGATGCCTGAAGCCCTTTTTCAAGGGCAGCAAAATTTAACAAATTCTACTCAAGCTCTTGTGCAGGTCAAACAAATAATACAAAGGATATAGCTGAGCTCAAGAATCAAGTAGGCAAAATAGTGGATTTCATGGGAAAAATTTCTGAAAGTGGAAAGCTTCCACCAAACACTGTTCCAAATCCAAATTTTGAGTCTGCAAAAATAGTGGCAACAAGGAGTGGACGTGAGTTCAATGAGGTCCCAAAGAAAGTCCAAAAGAAGGCCCAAGTTACCCAAGAAGAGGAGGAGGAAGTCAAAATTTCCAAGAGGAGGCAGATCCTGCTACTTCCAAAGTCGAAGCAAAATTCCTCAACCAACTGAGCCGCACAAAGATAATGGTACTAACTTTCAAAGTTCAGTTATTACTAGTTCTCCCTATGCGCGTGTGCCATTTCCAAGCAGGTTTCAAAAATTGAAGAAACAAGAATCTGATGAAGCCATCTTGGAGGTTTTTAAGAAAGTGCAAGTGAATATTCCCTTGATTGATTGCATTACTCAAGTTCCCAAATATGCCAAATTTTTGAAGGAGTTGTGCACCACAAGGAGGCAAACACATGAGAAAGAAGTTGTGAAGCTGAGTGAGACTGTTTCTCTGCAGTTCTCCAAAGAAAGTTACCACCCAAGCTAAAGGATCCAGGGAGTTTTTCTATCCCTTGTGTAATTGGTGATACTACTTTTGAAAATGTCATGTTTGATTTAGGTGCATCCATTAATGTTATGCCATATAGCTTATATGCATCTATGGACTTAGGTGAACTTAAGAAAGACAATGTCATAATTCAATTGGCAGATAGGTCTAACAAATACCCTAAGGGGTATGTGGAGGATATTCTTGTGCAAGTTAATCACTTGATTTTCCCTGCAGATTTTTACATCATTGATATGGAAGACTCACCCTCAAGTTCAACTCCTATACTTTTAGGGCGTCCTTTCATGAGAACTGCAAGAACAAAGATTGATGTGTACGCTGGTGCATTAACCATGGAGATTGATGGAGATGTTATAGGCTTCAACATTTTTGAAGCCATGAGGTATCCTTTATCTGAGCTTAAACCGTGCTATTCTATTGATATCGTTGACTCTCTTGCGCAGGAACTACTAAATTCGATGATTGATGATAAGTTGGAGTACACCATTGCTCAAGGTGTGGGATACAATGCCGATGCTACTAATGTATCGAAGGCAGAATTGGAGGAAATATGGGACGACGTTGTGCTTGAAACTGTCGCTGCTCTTGAAAGCCTACCAAGTAGTTCTAATCTCATATTGTCTCTTCCCATTTCCACTAACAGATTGTTACCATCTGTAGAGCAGGCACCCAAGTTGGAATTGAAAGCATTACCTGATCACTTGAAGTATGTGTACTTGGGAGATAATGAGACTTTGCCAGCAATTGTGTCCTCCAAGCTAGATGAGGAACAAGAGAAGAGATTGGTGGAGGTATTGAAGAATACAAGACTGCTATTGGATGGACTTTAGCAGACATCAAGGGAATAAGCCCAACCACGTGCATTCATCGAATTTTGCTGGAAGATGGAGCAAAACCCACCAGAGAGCCCAAAGACGTCTACACCAACCAATGATGAAGGTGGTTCAAGACGAAGTCATCAAGTTGCTGGATTGTGGAGTGATCTACCCCATATCTGATAGTAAATGGGTCTCCCCTGTTCAAGTTGTACCAAAGAAATCTGGAGTGACGGTTGTGAAGAATGCTGAGAATGAGCTAGTGCCCCAACGAGTTGTGACTGGACATAGAGTCTGCATCGACTATAGAAAGCTCAACGCCACCACAAGGAAAGACCACTTTCCCCTACCATTCATTGATCAAATGCTCGAGAGGTTGGCTGGTCACGAGTTCTCTACTGTTTCTTGGATGGATATAGTGGTTACAACCAGATCTGCATAGCCCAAGAAGATGATACACGCATTCTATGCTATATTCTTATATATTTCGAACCCTATTTAGCTTCGTTATTTCCTTAATAATGCCATTTCTAGTTTGTTTTCTGTTCTTTAGGTCAAAAGAGGCAGTTTTACACGGAAGAAGGTTAAAACGCAAGAATTGAGTGAAATCCCAATCAAAGGAGGATTCCTATTGCAGCAAGGAGTCTCATTAAGTCGCAAAAAATCTGAGGATAAGTCGTTTAGGAAACTTTCCTGTTTTAAAAAGGAAACTTACCTATTTCATTTTAGGAAACTTTCTTATTTTGATTTAGGAAACTTACTACTTTTGAATCTTTCCTATTCTGACTTTCCTAAAATATTTAGGAAACTTTCTTTTCTAATGAGACAGGGAAACCATTTGAAGTCAGAAAACCTAATCCAACTTGGAATAGGAATCTGTGAATGTCTATAAAAGGAGAACGAATTCTGCAGCAATCAAGGATTTTATATGTGCTAATCAGAGAATTAAGGGAGATACTTTCCTTTAAATTCGTCATTTGAATTATGTTATTCCCCTACCATATCTATCTGATTTTATTTCCCTTGCAGGAACCCTAATTGCGCACAAATAAAGGAAGGGAATTTTCGTCAAAAGCCTGATTGATAGCAGAGAAGGAAAGTTCTTAATCGCTGGGATTTACTTTGGAGAACAAGGAGTGTACCTGGTCCATATTCAAGCCTCATGCATGAATGAATACTGCACAAGACATTCTAGAGAATTCTGGGAAGGTCTAAATCAGGATTTAAAAGCAGTAATTCTACACCCGTTAGATCACATTTAATCAAAGGATAGGAGCACAGCTAGGGTTTGGCATGTTCACTATAAATAGAGGCTGTCTGCTTCACAATTATCATCATTCATTCACGTAAAAACCAGAAAATACGAAAGCAGCAGCAGGCCTTCTTTTCCTCCCCTCCCTGCCGAGTTCATCCTCTCTTGCCAGACCTTGAAGGACTTCTCCACGAAGGTAGCAGAGTTGGAGACTTGAAGGACGAAGCCAAACATCCTTTTGACGTTGCCAAGCTTCCTTGGAAACTGAAAAAAAGTGTAAACACTACTGCCTTTACTTTGTTTTGATTTTCTTTACAGTTTGAAAGCATGTTTCGAATGTTAAATTCTGGATTTGTAAGCATGTTTTGCTTGTTCTTGTATTCAATAGATTCAGAATTTTAGTAAAGCATGTTGAAGTTTCGTTCATGATATTCTTGGCAATCTGATCTTGTTAATTCATTGTTTAGGAAGTATGCGTTTTTGTTTTATTACTATGTTAGAATGCATGCTAACTAGTGCCATGATTTATACTAAGCCTCGTAGGTAGTATGGATCTCCAGTGGTGGAAGCTATGTCAAAATGGCTGAAAACGTATACTATGCAGTTCCCTGTTGTGACGTTCATAATATAGTTGTGTTCAATCTCGTTCTATCGATTATCTAAGGACTCATGTTAAGTGTAGACAGATACATTAGTATTGATAGCAACCTTGCATGAGATGTCCTAGTTCTAGACGTTCTGTGCTAGGGACAAGTAAGTAGAACTATAAAATGCATGACCTCGTAGGCTTGTATTTTGAGATTGTTTCTAGTTCTTTGAATTGGCATGTTATCGGATTGCTAAGGTTGAACGTGAACTTTGATGTGTGGTCAGAATCTGAGTCTTCTCTGATGGATATGTTGAATGAATCGATCACTTGTATATATAGTTTAGCTTTTATTTTTCTGTTTTAGTAGGAACATAGAACAAACTCCCAAACTTCCCCCCCCCCAGAATCATGTAAATGTAATTGCTGTTTATATTATGTACATAATTCTTAAATTGTCTAATCTGTTTAGTTTTTGTAAACGCAGGAGCACCCTAAAGTCCCCGGATTGATCGAACCTTATTTACCAATACTACAATTGTCAAAACAGGGTTCAAAATTGTCGCACGCCCGGAAACGAGCACGTCAGAAGACCAGGAGAAGACCACATTCACATGTCCCTTTGGCACTTTTGCCTATAGGCGCATGCCCTTCGGTTTGTGCAATGCACCAGGTACGTTTCAATGTTGCATGATGTCTATTTTCTTTTCTCTGATTATATTGAAAATATAATTGAGGTCTTTATGGATGACTTTAGTGTCTTTGGTAAGGACTTTGATTCATGTTTGGGAAATTTAGAACTCATTTTGAAAAGGTGTGTTGAAACTAATCTGGTTTTGAATTGGGAAAAATGTCATTTCATGGTGACACAAGGAATTGTTTTGGGACATATCATTTCTGCTAGGGGAATTGAAGTTGATAAGCCTAAGATTGATCTTATTCGTTACTTACCATACCCACTACTGTGAGGGAGATACGTTCGTTTCTTGGCCATGCAGGTTTTTTATCGCAGGTTTATCAAGGACTTTTCCAAGATAGCCAGACCCTTAACTTCGCCTCCTTCAAAAGGAGGTAGCCTTTGATTTGATGACGAATGCAAGGCGGCATTTGAGAAGTTGAAGGAATTGTTGACAACAGCACCAGTGATGTTACCCCAAAACTGGGACGAGCCCTTTGAGTTGATGTGTGATGCATCCGACTATGCTGTTGGAGCTGTGCTAGGCAGCGGAAGGACAAGAGCCCTATGCCATTTACTATGCCTCAAGAACGCTCAATGACGCACAATTGAATTACTCTACCACTGAACTGAAAGAGCTTCTTGCTGTTGTATTTGCTTTAGATAAATTCCGTTCTTACTTACTTTTAATCTAAAGTAATTGTTTACACTGATCATGCACATTGAGGTATTTGTTTTTACAAAGAAAGAGGCGAAGCCGAGGCTTATTCGATGGATGTTGTTACTCCAAGAATTCGACATTGAAATTAAAGACAAGAAGGGGAGTGACAACGTGGTCGCTGATCACTTGAGCAGATTAGTACGCGAAGAGGATGCTTTGCCCTTATGTGAGACGTTTCCGGATGAACAACTCTTTCGGATTGAGGTAAGTGAACCATTTTATGCTGATATTGTGAACTATCTTGTGTCTAAGACTTTTCCAGACACTTTACCTCGTTCTCAAAAGAAAAACTTAAGAAATTGGCTAGGCATTATATTTGGGATGAACCGTATTTGTGGAAACATTGTCAAGATCAAATAATTAGAAGGTGTGTCCCCGAAACTGAACATCAATCTATTCTTGCCTTTTGCCATTCTGAAGTTTGTGGAGGTCATTTTGGATCTCGAAGAACTGCCCTTAAAGTGTTGGATGCAGGGTTCTTTTGGCCTACATATTTAAGGACGCCTATTTGTTTTGCAAGACTTGTGATAGGTTTCAGAGATTAGGGAACCTAGGACCTAAGGACCAAATGCCTTTACACCACCATATTATAACTGTTGAAATATTTGATGTATGGGGAATTGATTTTATGGACCTTTTCCTTCATCCAATGGATATTTGTACATTCTTGTGGCAGTTGATTATGTGTCGAAATGGGTGGAAGCGATAGCCACCAAAATTAATGATTCCAAAGTTGTTGCAGATTTCCTTCGCTCTCACATCTTTTGCAGGTTTGGAATGCCACGTGTTATCATAATTGATGGAGGATCACATTTCTGCAACAAATCAATTGAGGCTCTGTTGAAGAAGTACAATGTTACACACAAGGTTTCTACACCTTACCATCCTCAAACAGTGGACAAGCAGAGATTTCAAACCCGGGAGATAAAGAGAATCTTGGAGAAAACGGTGAGCCCAAACCGGAAGGATTGGAGCCAAAAGCTGAATGACGCACTGTGGGCTTATCGCACAGCTTACAAGACCCCCATTGGAACTTCTCCATTTCGGCTGATCTATGGGAAGGCATGTCACCTTCCGGTGGAGCTTGAGCACAAAGCATGGTGGGCAGTGAAGAATTTCAACATGAACATTGATGATGCCGGCCTACATAGGAAGCTCCATTGAATGAACTTGAGGAGATCAGAAATGATGCCTATGACAATGCATGGATCTACAAAGAGAGGACTAAAGCTTCCATGATAAAATGATCCGTGACAAATCTTTTGTCGTTGGCCAAAAAGTGTTATTGTTTCATTCCAGACTTAAACTTTTTCCCCGTAAGTTACGTTCTAGATGGATTGGTCCTTTCATAGTTACTTTTGTTTTCCACATGGTGCTGTGCAGATTAAGAGTGACAAGACTGGAGAAAAATTCAAGGTAAATCGACATCGTTTGAAGCCATACTACGAGCTTTCATTCAAGGAATACAATGTGGAGGAAGTACCCCTCAAGAACCTCCATTCCACACAACTAATGTGTGGTACAATCGTCTGGCTCATGGACGTTAAATGAGGCGCTAATTTGGGAGGCAACCAACTCAACCGAAGAAGTGAAGGAGCCATCAACGTAGATTTGTTTCTCTTCCTTCTTCTCTTTTAAATTCTGTTTTTACTTGTTTTGTTGTTGTTTATTGTGTCGTGATTTCCTACTCCATACCAAATTCTACACATTATTTTGTGAACATTGAGGACAATGTAGAGTTTGAGTGTGAGGGAGGGATTTACATGTTTGTTAAATTTTTAGTCGAAAAATTTGAAAAATCCAAAAACAGTTTGTGTTGCTTTTGAGTCTTTTGTTTTATTTTTGAGTCTTAGGAGCCCTTAACTGTCTGTGATGAGCATAATTCTCTAAATGTATAAAGGAAGAGCACAAGATTGAGATAATTTCCAACTGATATTCTGAAGTCAATTGCAATGAATGAAAATCTATGAAATGTAGTGATGTGTTTTGAAACTTTAGTAACAGAAATGAGCATGTTAAGTCAAATTTTGATTCATATGAACCCTAATGGAGAGCTTTTGAAGCCTTTATATTGCCATTTTTTCTGAGTGCTCATTGAAATATTCTGATTCGTTTTCTTGGCTAAATTGTTTAAACCTCATTATTCTTTCAATTTGATTGATTGCTCACCATAGCTTTTAATGAACTAGAGATGACTAGAACTCACTCTTGTGAACTTTCGAAACTTTTAATCATAAACGCTCTGATTTTTGAAAGGATAAATGGAACTTTTTAGGATGAACACCATTACCAAATAGCTTGTGTCCTTAATTGTGTGCGCTGCACAACCCCTTAGTTGAACCCCTTTTGAGCCTACATTGAGCCTTTTCTTTCATCACCCTTGAAATTTTTACATTGAGTTAGTACAGTGATATCTCTACTAACCCTTGTCCTTTGGGCCTAGTAGAGCATATTTGAAGAATTTTGTGGAAGTGATGATCAGAAACAAGTGTGGGGGAATGACTTGTCCCTATGTAAAAGAAAAGAAAATGCCGTAAACAGTAAAAGTTTTTGTTGTAATTGGAAGGCCTAAAACGACACTATTTGGCCTTTGTTCTGTTTCATGATGCTGTAAGATGGTTAGAATGACGAAGGGCCCAACAAGATGGTATCTGGCCCTTGATTTGGCGACATAAGGCGTGTCTGATGCTCTGCTAGGTCCTTAGGAATTTTGCAACACTTGTTCTTAAATTCATACCCCTTGGCCCAGCCCCATAACACATTTTAAAGTTCCTTTTGATCTTAAAGATGAGTAAAAAACTTGATCTGTGGAGTTTGTTCCAAGGAGCCTATGGTATGGTTTCATTTGTGTGAGTAATTGGTTCTTTCATGAGGTTTTACTTATGTTAACTTGTGCTTCTGTTCTTATAAATGCAAGCTTTCTGAATGCCTCAATATCATTTCTCTTGCTTACTTTTTGAGTGATTAAGCCAGAAAATCTGTGTAAAAATGAGTGCATACCTTGTGAGATTGATAAATGCAAGCTTTCTGAATGCCTCAATATATTTCTCTGCTTACTTTGAGTGATTAAGCCAGAAAAATCTGTGTTGAAAAATGAGTGCATACCTTGTGAGATTGAATCATATTTTGTCCGAAACATGCTGAGCTCAACCATCACCACTGTTCTTCCATGTCCTACATGTAAATATGTGATCTATGCATGGCAATTAGCTTCTGAAACTTCATGGAATAATTCTTGATTGAGTGCTAAGTTGGATGCCATGATTGGAGAATCTGAGACAATAGTTAAGGGCATTAGAGTTTGTTTGCCACTTTGTGACGTTTTTAATTTTTGTAATTGTTTTTAAGTCTTGTTGTTTTGGTTTTGCTATGGGACTAGCAAAAGCTAAGTGTGGGGGAATTTGATACGAGCACAAAGTGCTATATTTATAATGTATTTCCTTCCCTATTTAGCTATGATATTTTCATAATAAAGCCATTTCTAACATGTTTTGTTACTGTGAAGGCAAAAGAGCATAAAAGCAGAAAAGGATGCTAAAACCAGCAATTAAAGAGAAATCCTAGTCAAACTAGGAAACTATTCCGACTCAAGCAAGGAATCTCTCTAGGTGCAAAAATGGGTAAATCAAAGGATAAGTCATTTAGGAAACTTTCCTATTTCAAAATGGGAAACTTGCCTATTTCATTTTAAGAAACTTTCTTATTTTGATTTAGGAAACTTATTATATGTGAAACTTTCTTATTCGGACTTTCCTTAATCATTTTTGAGAAACCTTCCTGTTTTGGTGAGACAAGAAATTGAGTAAAAGAAGGAAAGGAAATTAAAGAGTTGATTTGCTGGAGGTGTCAGAGGCAAAGAAGGAAACCAGAAATATCTAGAGATTTCTGGACGAAATTTAGGAGCCCAAACATGGATTTTATGACTGCAGCAAATTGATAGGAATCTTCCTCAAATCATGGAATCCTTAATTGATTGAGAATCAGAAAATAAGGGAGTTATTTGTTATTCCTTTTATTAAGATTCCTGATTGGTACATAATTATGCCCTAATCTGATTTCCATAAATTGCAGGACTAATTGTGTGCAGCAGGAAAGGAAAAGATCGAAAATCTTCCTCAAGGATATGATTGACGCAGAAGAAAATAAGGAGGAGATTTTCTTGCTGATTAAGACATGCCCCTGGTTGCTATTCAAGCTACATTCAAGGAATTATTGCGCCAGACTTTTAATTCAAGATATTAACGTAATTATTCCAGACCATTGGATCAGAAGTTGATCAAGGGCTTGGAGAAGACCTAGGGCTGGGTCTGTTCACTATAAATAGAGACTCTATGTTTCACAATTTTGGGATCGTTCATTCACATAAAAACTAGAGAAACCCTAGCAGTAGCCGAGCCTCCTCTTCTCCACCTTTGCCGAGTTCATCCTCCCTTGCCAAGCCTTGAAGGACTTCTCCATGAAGGCAGCAACGTTGGTGACTTGAAGCATTGAAGCCGAGCATCCCTTTGGCGTCATCAAGCTTTCTTGGAGATCGATCAAAGTGTAAACCTGCCTTTACTTTTGTATAGACTTCTCTAGCAATTTTAATAGCATGTTTCGGATGTTAAGTTTGAGTTTTGGGAGCATGTTTGTTTGCTTTTGTGTTCTTTGGATTCACAATTTTATAAAGCATGTTAGTATTTCGTTTATGATTTTCCTATGATCTGTTCTTGCAAATTTTGTTCATTGAAAGTTTGCGTTTTTGTTTAAATTACTAAAGCTAGAATGCATGCTAGCTGATTGCCATGATTTGTGCTAAGCTTCTTCAAGTAAGTATAGATCTAAAGTGGTGGAAACTATGTAATAATGGTTGAAAACGTAAACTACAACGTTTGCATGTTACGACTTCTCGGATATGTGTTTGTTGTTCAATCTCATTCTAATAAATCGTAATGACTCATGTTTAGTGTGGACGGGTACTTAGAGTCGACGCTAGGTATCGATCGCAGCCTTTGCATGAAATGTTCTAAGTTCTAGACTTCTCTGTGCTTAGACAATTAAAGTAGAATTAATGGGATACAATGACTTCTTCAAGCTTGTGTTTCGAGATTGTTTCTTTGAATTAGAATTTGCATGATTTCAGATTATTGGGAATGAAACTTGACATTGATGTGTGGTTATAATTTGAATCTATCTCTGTTTGAAATGTTGAATGAACCGATCACTTGTATATATAGTTTAGCTTTTATTTTCTGTTTAGTAGGAACATAGAACAAACCTTCAAACCCCCCCTTTATCTACTGTACCATGTGTATATTTGTAATTGAATACTTGTAAATACTTATAGTTACTGATTCTTGAGTGTAACCATGACTGTAGGAGCGCCCTTTAGGTCCCCGGATTGATCGAACCCTATTTGCCAATACTACATTCTGATAAAAAAGGGTTTTTAAATTACGCGCCCGGAAACGAGCACGTCAAGGGGTTTTAAGGACGATTATTTCGGAGAGTTATTCGTAGGAGAAAAATGTGCCGACAGTAAAAATGGTAAATTTTAGCTAGTAAAGGTAATTTTTAATAGGGTATTTTATGTTGGGGTGTTAAATTGGTGAAGTTGGGTATTTTTATGATGTTGGGCCAGGTTGGTGTGAGGCCCAAACCCATCTTTTCTTTTTCTTTTCTCTTCTCTCTTTCTCTCTCTTCTCTCTCTTTCTCTCCCGTGCTATCTCTCCCTCTTTCCGCTGCCGGAAATATTCCGAGCCCGTCCGGCCAAGCCAGGCCGCCGCACCGGTCCCGTTTGGACCCCCGCCACCTTCTCTCCCTCCCGGCCTAGCACCCGAGCCTCTAACCCCGCCGGAGAGAAGGAAAACCCGCCGGAGACGCCGGGAAACTTTTCACCGGAACTCCCTCCTCCAGCCACCAATCCGGGCAAGCTTGGTACGGTTTTGTAGCTCTCCTCCCATGCAACAACCCCTCTAAAAGGCTCACTCCCTCTTGAGCTCGGTAAGGAGTAATTCGAAGTTGAAATTCTAGGGCTTTTAAGGTGTTTTCGTTCGATTGACCTAGTTAGGCTTGAAATTGGACTTAGTGATAGTTATGAAAGTTGTTTGGGATGTTGAGAGGAAGATTCTGTTCAAATTTGGTAGAATTTGGACGTCGCCGGAATCGGCCTCCGGCCGCCGCCGCCGCCGCCGTTTTGGGGTTTTGTATAATTTTAAATGTGTAATAATTAGAGGAGTTTAATGAAGTGAATTGTGGAATTTTCTGATGAGTTTTGAATAGGTTTGTGAATTTTCGAAGTTTGTATTTTGGCGGTTAAATAATGTAAAATCCGACCGTAGGATTTAAGTCAATTTCTGAGAAATGTTGTATTTACGACTGCCGAGTATGGTATTAAAGTTTGGGTCATTCCGATTTAAGAATATCGAAGTTAGGCAATGATGAGGGTGTTTATGGCTCTCAGTTATTTTGCCTATTTTATTAATACTGGATTTTAGTTGGTATCAGAGCACTAGGTTATTCGATTCCTTTCTCGTTTTAGTACTACCTCATATTCTTGGTCATACTTAGTGTCTATAGAGTGATGGTCCGATCGCGACGGATCTATTAGCATTATATGCTTTAGACACTATGTGTTGATTAAGTTTGTGATGTAGTTGTTCTTATCTTATTTATGGACATTGTTGTGCCATAAATGTTCATATCTTCAAGACTATGCCTCTGTACGCCGACCTCTGAGTAATCATTATGCTTTGAGTAATGAAAAGGTGTATGGATTATGCCTTTTCCAAGGGTTATTGAGTTGATATCATAATTGTTAGAGTTCAATTGCGAGTTGGAAACTCCAGTGGGGAACTCATATGCGTGGCAACATTCTTTTCATTTGACCAATGATTGTTTGGGTTACGATTAAGATGTTGGGGTGAACATCTTGTGTGAATTTTGTAGAAGGAGAAAATAGTTGGAAAGAAAAAATTCGAAATAGTGGTGTATTATTTGAGGTAAGGGTTGGTTGAAGTGATGCGGGAGGTACCCTTAGTCATTCAAGAGAGGTACCTATGCGAGTTGTTGAGGACTCTAATTTTTGGGCTAATTAGTCACGGGGGATTTGTGGCTAATAAAAGGCTATCAATTTATAGAAGTCTTGATTGATGATCAAATTTCCAACTGCCTTGTCCGTAGAGAAAGTCAGTTGGGATTATTTTGGTTAATGCTTGTTATGGTATGGTGGCGCATGTTTTGGCCATACAGCTCTAATCAAGGATATGTTTCTTATCCTTGGAATCATCATATTAAAGAGTATAATCAGAACATTTTGGAGAAGGAGGTTAATAGCATTGATGAACAGTAAGATTTTGGGTGACTTTCGTTTATATTGTGGTTTAGCTGAAGCCGGCTTAGGCGTTAAATATAAGAGTCCAAGATTATTTTTCCTTGGATTGTTGGCCTCGCAAAAGAATTGAAGAAAGTGAATGGTATATCTAAATATTGTGAATTGCTAGCAAGCTCTGAAGCGTTGAGTAACAATTGTCAGTTATATTATTTTAATCGTGGAGCCATTATGGATTCTTTCAGAATTCTAGGTGTTGAAGTTTGATTTTCGGATTTGTTGAGTATTTTATAAAGATGGTAAGTGTATTTGACCTTGAAATTATAATAATAAAGTAGATGCAGAAGAGTTGAGGTCACTTTGACTTTACGACAACAGTCGGGAATGGATTAAATATGTTGAGATCTTTGGAAGTGCGGAACTTGTATGCAGTTGAAATTCATGGTCATGCAGGGTTATTTGGTGATGATGAAGTTATACTTGAATTCACTACCGACCATGCGGTATATGCTTTTTCACCACTAACTACTGCTGCTCTGGTTTGCAGTGATAAGAGACATCACAACGTACTGACTTGACTTTGGATTCGCCCAAGTTACCTATCATCTGTCAAACCACTTGTCACAGATTGAGAAAATGAAATGGGATTGGAGTTTGGATTTCGCAGATGCTACAGGTTCAGCTGTTATCAAACTGTTTCATATCTCTGAAGTGGTTGATAGGCGATTGGATGTGAGAAAGATTACTGCTTCATTGACACTGCTGACAATTCTTTTGCTTCCCCAAGTGTTTGAAATGAAACCTACTGATATTTGCTACTTACTACCTTGTGATTTCTTCACAATTATTTGCTACTGATAATTGCTGGTAAGGAACAATTTTGGAATACATGCGACCCAAGCACAATTTCCCTGGGCTATTTCCTTGCACTCCTAAGATTGGGGGGTCTTACAAGTCAGATTTTGTGCTCGCTTCTACAACTCAGTGTATTGTGCCAGTGAAGCACGAGAACATATATTCTTCCACTTGGACCAACAAGGATCAAATGGCATGGTCTACCTTTTTGCATCAGTTTAAGAAGGAAAATTTTGCAGAAATTTAATTCTCTTGGGGTACCACTTTCAGCAGAGTATTGTACTGCCAATTAGAGCTAAGGATGTGATGGCAGACTTCAGTGGAAAATCGGGTTGCATGCTGTTTCTTCAGCCCTTGCTGAAACTTTCAGATCAGAGTGACCTCTTCTATCAGTTTCCTTATGTCCAATACATGTTGCATGACTGTAATGGCAAAAAAAAAAACTTGAAGTCGATAAATAATGGTTGCAGTTATTCTATTTCCAAGCGAGACATTGGCATGCTCCATTCGATATTGGTAGCTGGAGACGTTGCTACACCAGAGTTAGATATCTTTCTTGTGACCCATGTTATCAATTATGACTGTCCGAACAGCATATATGATTATATTCACAAGTCTAGCTGTATTGATATGTTAGTGGAGTGAACCAAGGAATCAATGCAGGAGGTTGTTAATTGGCTTCATGATGATGCCAAAAAGCCATGGTATTCGAGACTGAAAGCTAATTGGTCCAGTCACAGCTCGAATGACTCACCTGTGTCGTTCCCACTATCAGTACTTGAATTCTCTAAGCCTGCAGTCGGCACTGGGTTGAGGTACTCTTCTGGTAATCAAACTGTTTTAATGCCTACTGTTGTTATTCAACCTGTTGTGCTCCCACTTTTCGATGCTTGGTTATTGTTGCTTCATGACCATATGTGATGAGGACATCATAGTCAAACCTTTCAAGGCTTATGAGCGAAACAAATGGAAGGAGAAAACACCTAATCATTCAAGATAATTATTACACCTGGGAGGGAAACAAAGTCTGATTCCTGAAGTCTCTAAGCTGTTTGTGTCTTTTCATATTTCCATTTCAGTTTAGAAGTCTTAAGGTCTCTTTAAGTTAGTCTTAAATGCGTCAGTTTCAGGAGAGGGTCCTAATGAGTCTTTAATGCTTCAGTTTTAGAAGAGTCTTTAAGAGTCTTCAGTGCAGTCCATTTGAGCTACTAGCTCAAGTATAAATAAGTGTAAGGGCTACCTAGCTAGGGGATGCTATGTTATATGAATAAAATTATCAGAGTGTTTCTGATTTTTTCCTGTGATGGGATTGGCGTGAAGCCTAGTTTGGGTGAGAGGCCTAAAATTTGGTGAGAAACCAGGGAGTGATTCCCAAATCCAAGTGTTTTGTGTGTGTTTAAAGCCCCAAGCTTTAGAGCTTGTTGATCCTGGTATCTAAGCAGTAGGTTTGCTGCATCAATATGTGTAGTAGTGGCAGCAATACTACACTTTCTATGTCACCATATTTTGCACTGGGAACTACCTCACGTGTCTCTACATATCCGAGTCTTATGCTTGCCAATATGTTGAACCACAAGAAAGCAACACTTGATGTTATTTTCCCTACGGATATCTTCTATGTTGATTATGCGTTGACAAGGATAGAGAAAGCCACATCTTGGATTTTGCTCTCTACACCACTGTTTTATTTAACAGTGTGGGTACTTAACTTGCACGGTTGGATTGTGATCAAGGCACACTTGTTAATGATGATGCCTTCTTGATAACAGAGATTACGTTTGGAAATGAATTACTCATCAGTCTCGGTGGAGTTATGGCCATTGGACATGTTTGGCATATTGGTGCAACCTTGCAGATTAACTCTTTTCTACACATGGTACTCCTTAATATGTATTGGCTGGCCACACATGTGATTTTATGGGAAACTACTGATACATGGGCATATTTTCAAGTTTCTTTTGACTCTGCTCTTGCAAGGGTCTGGCAAAATGCCAATGAAGGTTTTCACAGGGTCTACTGGTATCTTATGCTGTTCAACTGTGATACTCCTCATGTTATGGTTTTAGTTTGGTCGAGATATTGGCGACTGGTTTATATTTCAGAATGGGATTTGCTGACTATGGAATCAGGTGCAACAAAGCAGTCCAAAGCTGACAAGCTCATGGTAAGAGATGTTCAAGGACTTATTTTGACATGGAGTTGTTCCGAACAAAAGAAAGCCACCATGAGTATGATGTTTGTGCCTCTACTTGCATGTATAGTGGATGGTCATGTGGGGTTGCCATTCTTGTCGAAACTTATTGACAATATAGCACGCCAGCGAGCCTTGCTATTCCATGTCTCTACAATTCCTCTTGGTCTCAGTGGTAATGCTAGCAGAAGACCATCCATAATGACAATTTTGGCCAAGGCGTCTGGCTTTGCCGAGCTTGTGAAGGGGCTCTCCATGCACCAGCTTTACATCACAAAGTATGGGAATCTTTCGACTCCTAAAAAGACTGCTCAATTGCTTTTGAGTCCTACCTCTAGAGCAGAAAATCGTAAGATGTTGCATAATAGTATTATCTCCCAGATGCCAACCTGCAAGGAAATGCTTACTTCTGTGGAGGAAGAACAATGTTGAAGCAGTTGTGATGATTAATGCAATCCAAGAGCCAATAAGGATTTCTGATGAAGTCTTCGTCTGTGCGTCTTTACCAGCTTTTACATGTTCAAGGCCTGAGGATATGCCTTGTTTTAAGGGGGAGGGATGCTAGGACCATTGTTCTATATCTATTTATTACTTTGGGCTAGTGTGTTGATTACTTGATTTATCTAAATGGGCTGCTTATTAGACTTGGGTCGGGTCATATTGTCAACGGGTTTCTAGGATTGGTTGTAGATATAACTATGTAAGGCAATGAGCCTCCATTGTAAGAATATGAATATTTCTTAACTCAATTTCTTTTAATTTCTCTGTAATTTAGTTCTTTCCCTTCCTCGATGGATTCTGATCCCATCACCAGATGCATAAAACCCTTAAACCTTTTATAACCCTTATATGCCTATTTACAATCATGGGGCTCTTATCTTTGAAATATTACGGACAAAGCCCCTTTTCTTTAGGAATTTGTTAATTATTCGAATATTTCACATTCATTTTCAAACTTAGACAGAACAAATATAATTGTACTGCATTCTTGATTGCCCCAGAGTTCACAAGAAGATTCGGAGATCTATATTTATTCACAATAACTCACAAATGCTCACTGATTGTGTTCCGGTGATATTTTAGGGTTTGAAAACTCAATGATAAGTCGAAAATTGTCATACCATTCCTGATATTTCTTTTCCTCCTTCTCTACTCGCAGTTCTTTATTAGCTTATATGGAAATGGAGTTGCAAGATGATATTTAGATACATTTTCCTGGTGTTCACTTTAAGACCTACAATGTTTTTTTTTTTTTTTTTTGGGATATAACTTTTTGGTTCTATTGGCGTGGTTGTTTGTGGTGGAAACTGGAACCGTCATCTGGGAGCATTTTCCATGGCCTCAAAGCTTGCTTGTGACTTCCAAATTACTAATGTTGAAGTGGAATGTGATTCAGCAGCACTTGTGAACGTGGTTGAGAATGGGGCAACTGAGTCCCACCTCTAGGAACTCCAGCATTTAATGGCAGTATTAATAAATTGCACCTCAAGTATGTGCAGAAAGCAAATAACATAGCGATAGATCTGCCCAAAAAAGGTCTGTCCTGACTCTTGACCTTACCCATCGGATTACACAACTGGACAAACCAAAACAAAACAATATATGCATATGAGTCAACACTACAAAAGAAAGTCTTGAGTGACGTGATCCAAAACCGGGGTGCGACAATTTTGAATCATTTTTGACAATCGTAGTATTGGTAATAAGGTTCGATCAATCCGGGGACTTTAGGGTGTTCCTGCGTTTACAAAACTAAACAGATTATAATCTAATTTAAGAGTTATTTACAGAATATAAACAACAATTACATTTACATGCTTTCAGGGGGGATTTTAGGGTTTGTTCTAACATTCCTACAAAAACAGTAAAGAAAAGATACTAAACTACTATTTACAGGTGATCAACTTCATTCCACACAAACATATAAAATCATTTAACAGATTGCTTCAATCTACATAACTTAAAATCATGCCAATCAAGAGTGATGAAACGAATTCAGAATTACACACCGTAGCGGTCATGCAACCTATAATAATCTTCTTAAGTATCATATGTTTGCCTTAGCGATTTAACACAGAAAATTCCATGCAATATGTCATGTTAGTACTTAGTGCAACCATACAACATATAGCATGAATCATTAAGCTCACAGAAGA
Organism: Fragaria nilgerrensis; assembly: GCA_010134655.1. Lineage (NCBI taxonomy): Eukaryota > Viridiplantae > Streptophyta > Magnoliopsida > Rosales > Rosaceae > Fragaria > Fragaria nilgerrensis. The sequence continues at coordinate 16,010,327 of CM020977.1, forward strand.
ATTCGAACATGTAAACATGTTTATCTTAGCGCTTAAACAGTTCACATGCAACTCACGATCAAAACCTGACCCATTCCCATAAATCTAAGTTTTTTCCACTTAATCAATCGATGTTTGCCTTAACGGTTTAACACAGATCGATGGCACTACTAACCCTGTAGAAGTTAGTCATTTAAATAAACCAGGTCATAAGTTTTCAACATCAAGAATGGCACAGAAATAAGTTACACAAATTTCATTAACAATCTAAGAACAAAACTTTATAAAATTCATGCATAATACATATTTTCAACAACAGTAATCATAATCCATGCGATTAAAATACAACGGCAGTAGGAACAGAATAGTAAATCCAGAGCATAGTTTTACACTTTTGAGTCTTCTTGGCCTTGAAGCTTCGAAGGGTGATGAACTAGTGCAGGAAGAACTCGGCAGCGTTGAGGAAGCTCTTGTGGCTACGTGCTTGCTCCTTTTTAGCTTGGCACTCACACAGACTAGAGAACAAAAGAGACGGAACGTTTTCTGAATTTTTGGTGGAAGAAGTGATGCTGAAAACGTTGCTCTCTGCTTCTTTATATAGTGGTCTGGCCGAAACCCTAGCTCTTCTCTTAGCCCTTGATTGATTTGTGATCCAACGGTGATGAGTTATTGCTTTAAATCCTGGTTTAGACTTCCCCAGAATTCTCTGGAATGTCTTCTGCAGTAATTCGTTGCATGAGGCTTGAATAGAGGCTAGGTACGTTTCTTATTCTCCAAAAGAAGTCACAGCAGTGAAGACATTCCTTCTTCTGCCTTCAATCAGACCTTTGACGAAAATCTTTGATTTTCCTTCCTTTCCTGATGCGCAATTAGGGTTCCTGCAAGAGAAATAAAATCAGATAAATAAGGTAGGGTGAACAGAATTTAAATGACGAAATTAAGGAAAGAATCCCTTAATTTCTGATTTATATTTGCACACATAAATCCTTTGATTACTGCAGAATTCGTCCTCCTCTTTTTATACACGTTCACATATTCCTATTCCAAGTTGGATTAGGTTTCCTGACTTCAAATGGTTTCCCTGTCTTATTAGAAAAGAAAGTTTCCTAAATATTTTAGGAAAGTCAGAATAGGAAAGATTCAGAAATAGTAAGTTTCCTAAATCAAAATAAGAAAGTTTCTTAAAATGAAATAGGCAAGTTTCCCTTTTCAAAACAGGAAAGTTTCCTAAACGACTTATCCTCAGATTCTGCGACTCAATGAAACTCCTTGATGCACCAGGAATCCTCCTTTGATTAGGATTTCTCTCAGTTCTTGCTCTTTAGCCTTCTTTTGTGTAAAATTGCCTCTTTTGACCTACAACACATAAACAAGCTAGAAATGACATTATTAAGGAAATAACGAAGCTAAATAGGGTTGAAAATACATTAAGAATATAGCATAAAATGTGTGTATCACTGAGCCATTGGATCATGGAATTATTTTGTTTGGTGTCTAACCCTCTCAATTCTATACTGCAAACGTACAACACTATGAAATCGAGATACTCAGGATCAATTACAACCGCAGAGTAGGAGTTTTACAAAAAGAAAACAAAAAAAAGAAAATCAGAATCACGACTTTCCCATATTAGTTACTTTTTATACTTTAGCAAAGGGAACTCCTTTCCCAACCGTATACTTCTTTCCGTCACTATGCATTAGTTATGTACCCTCACTACAAAATCCAGGTCCTTGGCACAAACCAGTTCCAGTCTGGAACTTCAAGTCCAGTTTTTCATTTCAATGGTGAGTGCTTTTCATACTAGACTTTAGCTGAAGGGCTGACTGCTAAAGCCATATGGGAAGCCAATTTAGTGGGTACTTTGTTTGGCATCACGGATGTGGAACATAAGCTGCAAGATAATTCAACTTCAGACCAACTATAGCATGGGCGAAACACACATACGGACCACAGTTCTGAATAACACCCCCTCCCCCCAACCAAAACTCTATACCAATAGATATTTACATATGAAATACATAATACATGGTGTATACTTCAAGCAGAATGAACACATTCATCAACATAGAAAAAGAATCTCTTGAGATAAAAAGTTATAAAAGGACTCAGAATCTACACTAATATTTGGCTTCACCCAATTATAAGCTAGCTAACCTGTAAAAGATGGTAACAAGTTTTCCCGGCTCTACAGACTCTCCAACGCTGTATATGTTTCTACAATCACCAACTAATCATCTGCTTACATGAAGAAACTTTAAAGCTAACTAGTCTTTCAGTATGAACTCGGGATCACCATGATTAATCTGTATATATCATGATTATATATGTATTTCTATGGTTAACAATCGCCAAGAATTCTCTGGTATCACGATTTATGCCAAATCAGAGGAGACTGATGGATACATGGACAAGGAAATCAGTTTGGAGTGAGTTAGTAGACAATACTAGATAAATAGTCATTGTAATTGGCAAGCATGTGAAGGACACCAGAAAGAAAAGTAGGGGAAAGTGGAAAGTGGAAAGTGGAAAGTGGAAAGTGGTCTACTTTTCTTTCTGGTGTCCTTCACATGTCAAGGTGTCCTCTTCGCGTACTAATCTGCTCAAGTGATCAGCAACCACGTTGTCACTCCCCTTCTTGTCTTTAATCTCAATGTCGAATTCTTGGAGTAACAACATCCATCGAATAAGCCTCGGCTTCGCCTCTTTCTTTGTAAACAAATACCTCAATGCTGCATGATCAGTATAAACAATTACTTTAGATTGAAGTAAATAAAAACGAAATTTATCTAAAGCAAATACAACAGCAAGAAGCTCTTTTTCAGTGGTAGAGTAATTCAATTGTGCGTCATTGAGCGTTCTTGACGTATAGTAAATGGCAAAGGGCTTCTTGTCCTTCCGCTGCCCTAGCACAGCTCCAACAGCATAGTCGGATGCATCACACATCAACTCAAAGGGCTCGTCCCAGTTTGGGGGTAACATCACTGGTGCTGCTGTCAACAATTCCTTCAACTTCTCAAATGCCGCCTTGCATTCGTCATCAAAATCAAAGGCTACCTCCTTTTGAAGGAGGCGAGTTAAGGGTCTGGCTATCTTGGAAAAGTCCTTGATAAACCTGCGATAAAAACCTGCATGGCCAAGAAACGAACGTATCTCCCTCACAGTAGTGGGGTATGGTAAGTAACGAATAAGATCAATCTTGGCCTTATCAACTTCAATTCCCCTAGCAGAAATGATATGTCCCAAAACAATTCCTTGTGTCACCATGAAATGACATTTTTCCCAATTCAAAACCAAATTAGTTTCAACACACCTTTTCAAAATGAGTTCTAAATTTCCCAAACATGAATCAAAGTCCTTACCAAAGAGACTAAAGTCATCCATAAAGACCTCAATTATATTTTCAATATAATCAGAGAAAATAGACATCATGCAACGTTGAAATGTACCTGGTGCATTGCACAAACCAAAGGGCATGCGCCTATAGGCAAAAGTGCCAAAGGGACATGTGAATGTGGTTTTTTCCTGGTCTTCTTGGGCAATGCAGATTTGGTTGTAACCACTATATCCATCCAAAAAGCAATAGAACTCATGACCAGCCAACCTCTCGAGCATTTGATCAATGAATGGTAGGGGAAAGTGGTCTTTCCTTGTGGTGGCGTTGAGCTTTCTATAATCAATGCAGACTCTATGTCCAGTCACAACTCGTTAGGGCACTAGCTCATTCTCAGCATTCTTCACAACCGTCACTCCAGATTTCTTTGGTACAACTTGAACAGGGGAGACCCATTTACTATCAGATATGGGGTAGATCACTCCACAATCCAGCAACTTGATGACTTCGTCTTGAACCACCTTCATCATTGGTTGGTGTAGACGTCTTTGGGCTTCTCTGGTGGGTTTTGCTCCATCTTCCAGCAGAATTCGATGGACACATGTGGTTGGGCTTATTCCCTTGATGTCTGCTAAAGTCCATCCAATAGCAGTCTTGTATTTCTTCAATACTTCCACCAATCTCTTTTCTTGTGCCTCATCTAGCCTTGAGGATATAATTGCTGGCAAAGTCTCACTTTCTCCCAAGTACACATACTTCAAGTGATCAGGTAATGCTTTCAATTCCAACTTGGTGCCTGCTCTACAGATGATAACAATTTGTTAGTGGAAATGGGAAGAGAAAATGTGGGATCAGACCAAATTGGTAAGCCTTCGAGAGCGGCAACGGTCTCAAGCACAACGTCATCCCATATTTCCTCCAATTCTGCCTTCGATACATTGGTACCATCGGCATTGTATCCCACACCTTGAGCAATGGTGTACTCCAACTTATCATCAATCATCGAATTTAGGAGTTCCTGCGCAAGAGAGTCAACGATATCAATAGAATAGCACGGTTTAAGCTCAGATAAAGGATACCTCATGGCTTCGAAAATGTTGAAGCCTAAAACTTCTCCATCAAACTCCATTGTTAATGCGCCAGCATACACATCGATCTTTGTTCTTGCAGTTCTCATGAAAGGATGCCCTAAAAGTATAGGAGTTGAACTTAAGGGTGAGTCTTCCATATCAATGATGTAAAAATCTGCAGGGAAATCAAGTGATTAACTTGCACAAGAATATCCTCCACATACCCCTTAGGGTATTTGTTAGACCTATCTGCCAACTGAATTATGACATTGTTTTTCTTTAGTTCACCTAAGTCCATAGGCATAAGCTATATGGCATAACATTAATGGATGCACCTAGATCAAGCATGAAATTTTCAAAAGTAGTATCGCCAATTACAAAAGGGATAGTGATACGAGCACAAAGTGCTATATTTATAATGTATTTCCTTCCCTATTTAGCTATGATATTTTCATAATAAAGCCATTTCTAACATGTTTTGTTACTGTGAAGGCAAAAGAGCATAAAAACAGAAAAAGATGCTAAAACCAGCAATTAAAGAGAAATCCTAGTCAAACTAGGAAACAATTCCGACTCAAGCAAGGAATCTCACTAGGTGCAGAAATGGGTAAATCAAAGGATAAGTCATTTAGGAAACTTTCCTATTTCAAAATGGGAAACTTGCCTATTTCATTTTAAGAAACTTTCTTATTTTGATTTAGGAAACTTATTATATGTGAAACTTTCTTATTCGGACTTTCCTTAATCATTTTTGAGAAACCTTCTGTTTTGGTGAGACAAGAAATTGAGTAAAAAAAGGAAAGGAAATTAAAGAGTTGATTTGCTGGAGGTGTCAGAGGCAAAGAAGGAAACTAGAAATATCTAGAGATTTCTGGACGAAATTTAGGAGCCCAAACATGGATTTATGACTGCAGCAAATTGATAGGAATCTTCCTCAAATCATGGAATCCTTAATTGATTGAGAATCAGAAAATAAGGGAGTTATTTGTTATTCCTTTTATTAAGATTCTTGATTGGTACATAATTATGCCCTAATCTGATTTCCATAAATTGCAGGACTAATTGTGTGCAGCAGGAAAGGAAAAGATCGAAAATCTTCCTCAAGGATATGATTGACGCAGAAGAAAATAAGGAGGAGATTTTCTTGCTGATTAAGACATGCCCCTGGTTGCTATTCAAGCTACATTCAAGGAATTATTGCGCCAGACTTTTAATTCAAGATATTAACGCAATTATTCCAGACCATTGGATCAGAAGTTGATCAAGGGCTTGGAGAAGACCTAGGGCTGGGTCTGTTCACTATAAATAGAGACTCTATGTTTCACAATTTTTGGATCGTTCATTCACATAAAAACTAGAGAAAACCCTAGCAGTAGCCGAGCCTCCTCTTCTCCACCTTTGCCGAGTTCATCCTCCCTTGCCAAGCCTTGAAGGACTTCTCCATGAAGGCAGCAACGTTGGTGACTTGAAGCATTGAAGCCGAGCATCCCTTTGGCGTCATCAAGCTTTCTTGGAGATCGATCAAAGTGTAAACCTGCCTTTACTTTTGTATAGACTTCTCTAGCAATTTTAATAGCATGTTTCGGATGTTAAGTTTGAGTTTTGGGAGCATGTTTTGTTTGCTTTTGTGTTCTTTGGATTCACAATTTTATAAAGCATGTTAGTATTTCGTTTATGATTTTCCTATGATCTGTTCTTGCAAATTTTTGTTCATTGAAAGTTTGCGTTTTTGTTTAAATTACTAAAGCTAGAATGCATGCTAGCTGATTGCCATGATTTGTGCTAAGCTTCTTCAAGTAAGTATAGATCTAAAGTGGTGGAAACTATGTAATAATGGTTGAAAACGTAAACTACAACGTTTGCATGTTACGACTTCTCGGATATGTGTTTGTTGTTCAATCTCATTCTAATAAATTGTAATGACTCATGTTTAGTGTGGACGGGTACTTAGAGTCGACGCTAGGTATCGATCGCAGCCTTTGCATGAAATGTTCTAAGTTCTAGACTTCTCTGTGCTTAGACAATTAAAGTAGAATTAATGGGATACAATGACTTCTTCAAGCTTGTGTTTCGAGATTGTAATTGAATACTTGTACCATGTGTATATTGTAATTGAATACTTGTAAATACTTATAGTTACTGATTCTTGAGTGTAACCATAACTGCAGAAGCGCCCTTTAGGTCCCCGGATTGATCGAACCCTATTTGCCAATACTACATTCTGATAAAAAAGGGTTTTTAAATTACGCGCCCGGAAACGAGCACGTCAGATAGAAAAATCCCTGGATCCTTTAGCTTGGGTGGTAACTTTCTTTGGAGGACTGCAGAAACAGTCGCATTCATTTTCACAACTTCTTTCTCACGTGTTTGCCTCCTTGTGGTGCACAACTCCTTCAAAAATTTGCATATTTGGGAACTTGAGTAATGCAATCAATCAAGGGAATATTCACTTGCACTTTCTTAAAAACCTCCAAGATGGCTTCATCAGATTCTTCTTTCTTCGATTTTTGAAACCTGCTTGAAATGGCACACGCGCATAGGGAGGATTAGTAATAACTGAACTTTGAAAGTTAGTACAATTACCTTTGTGTGGCTCAGCTGGTTGAGGAAGTTTTGCTTCGACTTTGGAAGTAGCAGGATCTGCTTCCAAATCTTTGTTGGAAATTTCGACTTCCTCCTCCTCTTCTTGGGCAACTTGGGCCTTCTTTTGGACTTTCTTTGGAACCTCATTAAACACATGTCCACTCCTTGTTGCCACTATTTTTGTAGACTCAAAATTTGGATTTGGAACAGTGTTTGGTGGCAGCTTTCCACTTTCAGAAATTTTTCCCATGAAATCCACTATTTTCCCCACTTGGTTCTTGAGTTCAGCTATATCCTTCGTATTGTTTGTTTGACCCTGCACAAGAGCTTGAGTAGAATTTGTTAAATTTTGCTGCCCTTGAAAAAGGGCTTCAAAATTATTAAAATTTTGCTTCAAATTATTAGAATTAGAATTTGAAGCAAAATTTTGAGGAACCTGGGGCTTCTGAAAGAAGCCTTGTGGACGCGGAAATTGGCCTCCAGAATATTGAGGTGGGTTTTGCACATTCTCCGTATTGCTCCATCGGAAATTTGGATGATCCCTTAGTCCAGGATTGTAGGTGTTGGAGAAAGGATTGTACATTTGCTGTCCCATAGCATTTAGAGTCTCCCATCCACCATTTTCAGACAATTGAGGGCACTGATCAGTATGATGTCCTTGATTTGAGCACACACCACAAGCTTTTGCTTCTTGGCTTTTTCCAAGCACAAGATGAGATAATAATGTATCAATCTTACTTTCCAGAGTGGTGCTCGATTTTACTTCATTCACCTTCCGAGAAGATGCCAACACACCAGCATATTGCTGATCATTCAGGAATACTCATGCTTCTCTTGGTGTTTTGTCAAGGAAAGATCCTCCAGATGCAGCGTCCAGCAGCTGGCGCTCTAAAGATGAGAGTCTTTCATAGAAGTACTGCAGAATGTTTTCTCTTTGAAACCGTGGGAGGGGCAAGCTGCAACAAGGGCTTTAAACCGCTCATAGTAAGCACAAAATGTTTCCTCGGGTCCTTGCTGAATTCCGGTGATTTGCTTCCTCATCACCGTGATCTTTGACGCTGGGAAGTACTTGGTCAGGAACTCACTCATCATCTTCTCCCATGAGTCTATATGTCTAGCTGGTAGATCAATGAGCCATGAGTTGGCCCGGTCCTCCAGTGAGAACGGAAATGCCTTCAACTTTAGAATGTTAATATCTGCATTTCTAGGGCACATGCTCACACACACAAACTGAAAAGACTTCAGATGCTTGTTGGGATCTTCATTGCTGAGCCCATGGAATTTTGGGATTTGGTGCAGAAGTCCACTCTTCAACTCGAATTCTCCTTCCTTAGTGGCTGCCGGTTCAGGATAAGTTATACATGAAGGTGCATTACCTCCGGCTCCTGGTACAACTGAATTTGATAATTGTCTAATAGTCTGCTGTTCCATTGGTGGAATGTCTTTTTCAGAATCTGAAGGTTGTGATGAGACTATGGACTTTGTGTGTTCTTCTTCCTCTGCTTCAGATTCTGCTTCACTCTCAAACTCTAGCTGTCTGAATGTGTTGGGGGTTTGAACAGGAAGATCAAGAATCTGGGAAGGTTCTTCACCTTGCTTAAGGCTCTGTAATCGCTCCTTCAAGTTCGTGAAAGTCGCGTCGGTTAATCCAGGAATACGAATTTCCTTATCGGACATTCATAACCCTGTAGAAACGAAATAACGAAATAAGAAACAAAATAAAAATTAAACAAAAACAAAGTAAGTAAGATTTTAAAATGAGCTCAAACATAAAAGGTCTTTAGAACTAAGTAAACACTTTACATTTTTCAAAGGTTCTAAATTCAACAATCTGTTTAAGTTAACAGTTATAGGTTTTATTAATTTTCGAGCTCATATCTTAAGTGGTAAACCAATTGTAATAAGGTATGATCGTCTTGATACAAATGTTTCCGTGGTTTCAGAAGACTTGGATGGTCAGGCCGAAGTGAAACGGCTGGTAGGACTTCGTTTTAGTGGGTTACGGAGGTCGAAACCCCTATTGTGCTTACGCACAGTCTATAACTCTTTCAAGTCCAATTTTGATCCCAGGCGCTTACTCGGGCCTAAACACCATCTAAATGTCTCTTACTCAGTTAGGAACACTTGTATGTTTGACAGTTGTACAAGAGTTAATAAGATCCGCCCTCAACTCCAAAAGACCTCTGCTAAAGTACTAATAAACGGTTTAGGATCCTATTAACTAAAGTAACCTTCATGGTTTACAAACAAGAATAAGTACCTGAAAATAAATAAAACAGACAACAGTTAGTCAACTGTGTTAAAGTAGTATAAATAAAAGTAACCGAAAACCATTAGAGACTTATTAAGTCCCGGCAACGGTGCCAAAAATTGACGTGCTCGTTTCCGGGCGCGTAATTTAAAAATCTTTTTTTATCAGAATATAGTATTGGCAAATAGGGTTCGATCAATCCGGGGACCTAAAGGCGCTCATGCAGTCATGGTTACATTAAATAATCAGTAACTATAAGTATTTACAAGTATTCAATCACAATATACACATGGTACAATAGATAAAATGGGGTTTTGTGAAGGTTTGTTCTACATTCCTACTAACAGAAAATAAAAGTATTATATACAAGTGATTGGTTCATTCAACATTTCAAACAGATATAGATTCAAATTATAACCACACATCAATGTCAAGTTTCATTCCCAATAATCTGAATCATGCAAATTCTAATTCAAAGAAACAATCTCGAAACACAATCTTGAAGAAGTCATTGTATCCCATTAATTCTACTTTAATTGTCTAAGCACAGAGAAGTCTAGAACTTAGAACATTTCATGCAAAGGCTACGATCGATACTATCGTCGACTCTAAGTACCCGTCCACACTAAACATGAGTCATTACGATTTATTTAGAATGAGATTGAACAACAAACACATATCCGAGAAGTCGTAACATGCAAACGTTGTAGTTTACGTTTTCAACCATTATTACATAGTTTTACCACCACTTTAAATCTATACTTACTTGAAGAAGCTAGCACAAATCATGGCAATCAGCTAGCATGCATTCTAGCTTTAGTAATTTAAACAAAAACGCAAACTTTCAATGAACAAAAATTTGCAAGAACAGATCATAGGAAAAAATCATAAACGAAATACTAACATACTTTATAAAATTGTGAATCCAAAGAACACAAAAGCAAACAAAACATGCTCCCAAAACTCAAACTTAACATCTAAAACACGCTATTAAAATTGCTAGAGAGTCTATACAAAAGTAAAGGCAGGTTTACACTTTGATCGATCTCCAAGAAAGCTTGATAAACACCAAAGGGATGCTCGCTTCAATGCTTCAAGTCACCAACGTTGCTGCCTTAATGGAGAAGTCCTTCAAGGCTTGGCAAGGGAGGATGAACTCGGCAAAGGTGGAGAAGAGGAGGCTCGGCTACTGCTAGGGTTTCTCTAGTTTTTATGTGAATGAACGACCCTTTTTTCTGATGTAAAACCTCCTTTTATAGTGGTTATGTCGACATAGGGTTTTGCTCCACACCATTGATTAAAATCCGATCCAAGGGCCACAATAATAGCACAATATTTTCAGAGAATATTCCTTGGAATTCTCTAGAATATCTTGCACATTAAGACTTCGAATTCGGTTGGAATTGTGGCCGAATACATTGCTTGTTTTCCAAACTGAAACCGGCTTGAATCTCTCCTTATTTATTGCCGATTTGGTGCTGATAATTCCTCCCATATTTTCGTCATTTAATGTTCCTAAACAGGAATATAAATCAGATATAAACTCTAGGAATATTAGGAATTTATATGGAGAAATAAAAGGTAAGAATTTCCCTTAATTTCCTTGATGTCAATCAGCCATTATCATCGAAATTTGCTCCATTATCTCCATATAGATTCGGCTGAAAAACCTAAAAAGATGGCGCCATTCTCCTCCTTTTATGCGACAGAATTTGGGCCTAATCCATATAGGATTTGGTTTCCTTGCTTCATGTGGAATCCCTGTCTCAAGAGGGAAGAAAGTTTCCAAAATAATTTAGGAAAGTCAAATAGGAAAGATTCAAAGTTAGTAAGTTCCCCAAAATGAAATAGGAAAGTTTCTCCTTATCAAAACAGGAAAGTTTCCTAAACGACTTATCCTTCTTAATTTCCGTTTTAGCTTCCTTTTCACTTTTCCGCTCTTTTACCTTTACAATCACAAAACATGTTAAAAATGACAATGTAAGAGAATAACATAACTAAATAAGGTAGGAAATACATTAATATCATGGTACTTTGTGCTCCTATCACAAACAGATACTATACTTCAAGTAACCATGGTGACAGAACAGTAATTGCGAGAGGTCAATGGTAATCATGCTAGACAAGTGACCTACAGAATACATGCTATACAAACAGGATGGAAAAGGAAACAAACATATACCTCATGGTCGAAACGAGAATCTTGAAGAGCCCAATGGTAATCATAGCCAAAGCTTACCATGCACTGAACTGTCAGACAGAAAAGGCGCCACTTGGTTACATCAATATATATTCTTTACACACAAAAGCCGGATGGAACATGTATTGTGCCAAGTGAAATGCTTCCTCTTTTCTTTGAATTTTCATTCTCTTCTTTAATCTGCTAGTGCTCATATCCTGTTTTATCAATATCACTTTTTTAACTATTTTACTGAAATCGGTACACATTTGCAGATGTGCAATGAATTTATAAGTTTATTATTCAATTGTGCAGGTCATTCTAAGCTACAAGCGGACATAGGGGACTATTTGACACTGTTATAGTAGAGATGGACATTAATCAATTACAGTTTAGCAGGTAGATTGGCTTCAAACTTCCTGAACAGCAATCTGATAAAACCTATATTATTCGGATATCCCTAAGAAACGCAAGGCTGGACATGCTAGTTTTCATTAGTACATAACTAGTTACTAAAGAAGTGTAAAGAGTACTTAAGTAAGTAGCAGTCGTTATCACATGTCCACTATGTTAAAGTTATTTCTTAAGGAACATGAGAGGAAATCTATCACTTGTCCAGCAAGCAAAGTACTCTCGTTCAAAAATGAAGTACTGTTGTTGCCTTAAGGTAACCAATCTCCATTGAGCATCAGACACGTCCTAGGAAAAAACAAAGGGGATATCAGAAAGATAATATTAGTTTAGTTTTTTACACATTCAATGATTCATGGTATGCGTGTCACGATGAAGCAGTAGATAAAATACGAACATGAGACATTTAGAGGCAAAATGCTGCAGTGCTTTACAGACTTAAAAAGATACCAGCCTTCATCGACACATGTGATGCATGTATAAAACAATTTTTTTTTTTCATATGGAAAAAAAAAGTGGGGAGTTATATATCTACATGATGAGGGAAGTTCTCTCAACTCTAGAAAGTTACTTTTATTTTATTTTTTTCAAAATTTCCATAGTTAATATTCTGTAGCTTATCGTAGTATCATATATATATATATATATATATATATATAAATCTTTTCAAATTAACCTAAGGGTCTAGGAATTCTTATGTCATTTCACACCGACTTTGGCTGACACAGCGTGTTATCTTAATAATAGTATAGATATCTAGCTGATAATGAAACGGCCAACCTAGTACAAGCCAGAGCAGGCAATGCAGAGAACAAACTGCTGTACTGATTGATGGAAGTAAGAATTCGACACTGACAAATTAGATAAAACCAGAAAGTGATTTATGACAACATTTTATTGGAGGAAGGAAGAAAGAAACGACAACATAGGCGCAAGAGTTTTGCCTCAACTCAACTACATCAGCCTTGAAGAAATGAACTCAGAAGAAAATAAACATATATCCAGGAAATATTCTAAAAGATAAGCATGTATCAACTCTAAGCCAAAGCGTGTTTTTCTATGACAAGTAAGAAAGGACTTGTACATATACATACACAAAAACATACAAATAAATACACCATATCCAGAGCGACTGCCTCAACCATATCGTAAGATGCATGAGTCATCGCCCTGCATTATTTCCTACATTAGGCAATAATTTCATTCAAGTGCCACGCAACTGCAACCCTGTTGATTACCTCTAACAGGAACAATCACTTTATAGAGCTCTATTCGAAGCATGAGCTGCAATAGAAACCATATTGTTTGTGATTCATATACAGGAAGATGTAGCATTTCGCAACTATTTGTTTAAGCTACATGAAACCTGGATGGTTATCCTAATAATAGAACTCGAATAATAATCTCTAAGAGAAGTAGAATATCGAACTAAAGAGGATAAAGGAGTTCGATTGAGAGAGAGTACATTAAGGCATTGAGGTGTGAGCCATCCAGGACGCAATCCGAACAGTTTGGCATAATGAGAGAGAGAGAGAGAACAAGTCAAATTGAGAAACTGAGAAATGAAAAAGAGGTGAAGGAAGGAATTGGTACCGCCGAGACAGTTGAAGCGATCGACGGATGATGAAGGCGTAGAAAGCGGCGGCGTAGAGAACCAGAAAGGGCAGCTCTCTCATCTTACTAGTAGTACTAGCAGTATTGCGGCGTTTCAAATCCATAGCGAATCGACAACCTTTCTTTCTTGTTCATTCAACAAAATTAATACAACCCAACCCTAGAACTTTATATTCAATTTTCCGACTTTACCCTTAATAAAACCCCAAAAAAAGAGAGAGAGCATTTGTATATTGATAATAATGTTAAAACTTGGTTGGAAAGTTTTGACCCAAAAAATATCTGGATGTCTGACATTGTAACACAAAAATATCTTAGAAAACATTCGTTTCTTTGATTTAAAGAGACACGCTAACCATCCTCTCGCTTGGAGAGGAATTTTAGATGCTAGATATATCCTATTATTATTGCTGGTGGATTATTGGTAATCATCATTAATGATTGTGTGAGACAGTACATTGATTGAGTTTTTGTCTACCCCCTTAATTGATTTGATTGATGATTGTGTGAGCCAGTATTGACATATTGACATTGGTGCGGCTGATATCATTTCCAATAGTTGTTATCTTACCTTGATAGACATATTGTGAATTCAATAATTATTACTAATATTTCAATATCTGACTTTGAAGATGAATTTATCTTGGGCCAATTGGTACTTTTTTGTGAAACTTGCCACTTGGCTTCGGTGTAAAGTTTCTAAACATTAAGTCTGATATCTTAAGAAAAATTTAGAATTTGAAAATCCCTCATAGGTGAAAATTTTTCCTTGGCTCTTTGTTAGAAGGAGATTAAAAACAAGAGCTTTTTTAGCTCGTTTCACGAGTGGGATTGATCAATCATGTGCTCTTTGTGGTTCTGATGTGGAAACAACTGATCATATTTTCTCAAGATGTTCTTGCAGTTATGTTGTTTAGACTAATTGCAATGGCTTGCCCTCCCTTGTTCTTTATCCCCATGTGGAGGAGTGGTTGGATTTCATTTTCAAGAATGCCTCAAGCTCATTTTTCAGTCAGTGTCTACAACTAATCATGATAGCCAAATTAGATGAAACTTTGTAGAGATGCTTTACACACAAGGTTATGGACATTGACCGATAGTTATGTTAAAATGTGACCGAAAAGTAAGTCAAATAAGAAGCCTCACACTTTTATTTAAAATTGAGGCTCCACTTTACATACTATATGTTGAAACATATTTACAACATAGATATTCAAAACAATATTTACAACTAAATGTTCAAAAATAGGAAGAAGTTTCGTAAGCAAGAGATCATATGTCTTAAACTCTAAGTTCAGGGCCTCAGATCGCACCCACGTTGACAATACAACTCAAAAGAAAAAAAATAATAATAATACGCATGCGCGAACGCGATTATTTGGTTATATGAACATATAATATAAACAGTTGACGTTTTAAGAGAGTTAGAAAATGACAATTCACATGTGTGAGCGCGGCACTGCACTTGCGCACGTGCGTATATGAAAAGTAGTTCTTATTTAGACCGATGCACCCTAAAGTGTAGAGTATGGTCTTAAATAAATTTTGTTTTCTTAACTAAATTTAAAGATGTAGGGGTAGGCCCGTAACCTGTTATGAAATAAAAGAAGAAGAAAAAAAAAAAAAAGAATCCGTAACTGGTTTACTGGACACTGGTTAATTACTAGTATCTGTGAAGGTGAATTCCATAATCGAGAGTTGTGGAAATGGCAGCGATAACTCGGCTTCATCCTCCTTCTCTCTTGTCCTCCTTCAAATCTTCCTCCTCATTCATCACTCGCTTCCCCTCTTCTACCCTCTCTCCTCCCACTCCCCTCGCCGTCTTGGCAGTCTCTGCTCCAACGCCCAGGTCCTCTCTCTTTATCTATCTATCTATCTACATGTGGTCGTAATGTGTCGTATTTGATATCACTGTTGCGTGGTCCAGGCTCAGGTTTCAACTGCAGAAGCCAACGGATCAATAGTTGGGGATCTACTGGACTACCTCAACGAGTCTTGGACTCACTTTCATGCTACGGGTACTGCTCTAACTTTTGACTATTTTTCATTTCCGAGCAATTATCATCCTAGGGTTTTCAGATGAATTTTGTTAGTCAAGGCTCTGTTTGGTTGCTGAGAAAATTATAGGAAGAGGAAACTAATGATAAGATGATAGAAATTATGGAAAAGAATCTCTTCAAAGCTCTCTTTGGAGTATTGTTTCCGGAATTCCGAGCTTCGATTGTTGACATTTAAATGGAAATCAACTTTATTGACTATATGCTGATTAGATATTTAAACAATGAGTAATGCTTCTCTGACATCTGATACACGTATTTTATGCTATATTCTTAATGTATTTCCGACCCTATTTAGCTTCGTTATTTCCTTAATAATGTCATTTCTAGCTTGTTTCTGTGTTGTAGGTTTAAAAAAGGCAGTTTTACACAAAAGGAGGTTAAAACGCAAGAATTGAGAGTAATCATAATCAAAGGAGGATTCCTGGTGCAGCAAGGAGTCTCATTAAGTCGCAAAATCTGAGGATAAGTCGTCTAGGAAACTTTCCTGTTTTGAAAAGGGAAAAGTTGCATATTTCATTTTAAGAAACTTTCTTATTTTGATTTAGGAAACTTACTAATTCTCAATCTTTCCTATTTTGACTTTCCTAAAATATTTAGGAAACTTTCTTTCTAATGAGACAGGGAAACCATTTGAAGTCAGGAAACCTAATCCAACTGGAATAGGAATATGTGAACATGTATAAAAGGGGAAGGACGAATTCTGCAGTAATCAAGGAGTTATCTGTGCTAATATAAATCAGAAATTAAGGGAGATTCTTTCCTTTAATTTTCATGGTTTGAATTCTGAGTATTCCTACCTTATCTATTTGATTTTATTTCCCTTACAGGAACCCTAATTACGCACAAATAAAGGAAGGAAATTTTCGTCAAATGCCTGATTGATAGCAGAAGGTGGAAAGTTCTTAATCGCTGGGAGTTCCTTTGGAACAAGGAGTGTACCTGGTCCATATTCAAGCCTCATACAATGAATTACTGCACAAACATTCTAGAGAATTCTAGGAAGGTCTAAATCAGAATTTAAAGCATAATTCATCACCGTTGGATCAGAAATTAATCAAGGGCTAGGAGGACAGCTAGGGTTCGGCTAGACCACTATATATAGGAGCAGAGAGCAACGTTTTCAGTATCACTTCCTACATTCTAGAAATTCAGAAAAGTTCTCTTAGTCTCTCTCATTGCCGTGAGTCCCTAGAAGAAGAAGGAGAGAAGCCCTTGCTGCCCTCAGACATTCCAGGGAGTACTGATGCCCTAGCACAGCCTTGCACGACCTCAAGTTCTTGATCGGCCAATCAGTCCATTGAAAAGTGTAAATCTATGTCTAGTACTTTTTGGCCATCTTATTCTTATTTTAGTTTTCGTTTTAGAACTATGTGTTTTATTTTCCGAATTGGATGGAACCTCTGTTGAGAACTAAGTGGTTTCCAGTTAATAATAGTCATGATTTCATTGTCCTAATGATGTTATGCGATTGAGTCAATTGCCTTAGAAATTCGTTGAAAGCATGTTTTTGTTTTGATATACCTATGTTAGAATGCATGCTAACTAATGCTATGATTTAACTAAGCCTCGTAGGTAAGTATCGATCACCAGTAGTGGAGGCCGTATCCTGTATGGTTGGGAGCATGTTTTGCATATGATGGTTAAGCGTCGTACGTAAACTCTTTGCATGTTAAGGTTCGTTCTTTTACTTAATGATTTGCATGTTTGTAGACAGATACTTTTAGTATTGATAGCAGCAGCATGTAAAATGTTCTAAGTTCAGACGTTCTAGCTTGGATGACTATTTAGAAGAACCGATTAATGCATGACCTCGTAGGCTTGTATTTAGAACCCTTCTGTGTTTCTCTTTGGTAATAACTCGATTGTGTGATTAAAGTTCATTGGATTATGATTATGTTTTCTGGAATCTGGTTTCGAAAGTGTGGAAGTCGATCACTTGTAAATAGTAGTTTAGTCTCTTTTCTTTACTGTTTTCATAGGAATGTTAGAACAAACCCTAAAATCGCCTCCTGAAATCATAATAAATGTAATTGTTGTTTATATTATGTAATGACTCTTGAATTAGATTCTAATCTGTTTAGTTTTGTAAACGCAGGAGCACCCTAAAGTCCCCGGATTGATCGAACCTTATTTACCAATACTACAATTGTCAAAACAGGGTTCATAATTTGTCGCACCCCCACCCCGGTTACAATGAGTGTACCTGGTCACATATAATAGGGGCTTCGACCCCCGTGGCTCCACCAAACGATTCCCTACCGGCACGATTCACACTTCTACCTGGTCATTCATGCCTTCTGAAACCACGGAACTGCCTATGTTTAGATGTCATTGCTTCAATCACCATTGACTCACAATTTAAGATGCGGATTTGAAGAGGCATAAAACTTAGAATCGTTAGTTTTGTGCTTAATTTTACTTAACCTATTTTTGCTAGTGATTGCTTGTTTGCTGATACACGCATTCTATGCTATATTCTTAATATATTTCGAACCCTATTTAGCTTCGTTATTTCCTTAATAATGCCATTTCTAGTTTGTTTCTGTTCTTTAGGTCAAAAGAGGCAGTTTTACACGGAAGAAGGTTAAAACGCAAGAATTGAGTGAAATCCCAATCAAAGGAGGATTCCTATTGCAGCAAGGAGTCTCATTAAGTCGCAAATCTGAGGATAAGTCGTTTAGGAAACTTTCCTGTTTTAAAAAGGGAAACTTACCTATTTCATTTTAGGAAACTTTCTTATTTTGATTTAGGAAACTTACTACTTTTGAATCTTTCCTATTCTGACTTTCCTAAAATATTTAGGAAACTTTCTTTTCTAATGAGACAGGGAAACCATTTGAAGTCAGAAAACCTAATCCAACTTGGAATAGGAATCTGTGAATGTCTATAAAAGGAGGAGAACGAATTCTGCAGCAATCAAGGATTTTATATGTGCTAATCAGAGAATTAAGGGAGATACTTTCCTTAAATTCGTCATTTGAATTATGTTATTCCCCTACCATATCTATCTGATTTTATTTCCCTTGCAGGAACCCTAATTGCGCACAAATAAAGGAAGGGAATTTTCGTCAAAAGCCTGATTGATAGCAGAGAAGGAAAGTTCTTAATCGCTGGGATTTACTTTGGAGAACAAGGAGTGTACCTGGTCCATATTCAAGCCTCATGCAATGAATTACTACACAAGACATTCTAGAGAATTCTGGGAAGGTCTAAATCAGGATTTAAAGCAGTAATTCTACACCGTTAGATTCACAATTTAATCAAAGGCTAGGAGCACAGCTAGGGTTTGGCATGTTCACTATAATAGAGGCTGTCTGCTTCACAATTATGATCATTCATTCACGTAAAAAACCAGAGAGATACGAAAGCAGCAGCAAGCCTTCTTTTCCTCCCCTGCCGAGTTCATCCTCTCTTGCCAGACCTTGAAGGACTTCTCCACGAAGGTAGCAGAGTTGGAGACTTGAAGGACGAAGCCAAACATCCTTTTGACGTTGCCAAGCTTCCTTGGAAACTGAAAAAAGTGTAAACACTGCCTTTACTTTGTTTTGATTTTCTTTACAGTTTGAAAGCATGTTTCGAATGTTAAATTCTGGATTTGTAAGCATGTTTTGCTTGTTCTTGTATTCAATAGATTCAGAATTTTAGTAAAGCATGTTGAAGTTTCGTTCATGATATTCTTGGCAATCTGATCTTGTTAATTCATTGTTTAGGAAGTATGCGTTTTTGTTTTATTACTATGTTAGAATGCATGCTAACTAGTGCCATGATTTATACTAAGCCTCGTAGGTAAGTATGGATCTCCAGTGGTGGAAGCTATGTCAAAATGGCTGAAAACGTATACTATGCAGTTTCCTGTTGTGACGTTCATAATATAATTGTGTTCAATCTCGTTCTATAGATTCTAAGGACTCATGTTAAGTGTAGACAGATACATTAAGTATTGATAGCAACCTTGCATGAGATGTCCTAGTTCTAGACGTTCTGTGCTAGGGACAAGTAAGTAGAACTATAAAATGCATGACCTCGTAGGCTTGTATTTTGAGATTGTTTCTAGTTCTTTGAATTGGCATGTTATCGGATTGCTAAGGTTGAAACGTGAACTTTGATGTGTGGTCAGAATCTGAGTCTTCTCTGATGGATATGTTGAATGAATCGATCACTTGTATATATAGTTTAGCTTTTATTTTCTGTTTTAGTAGGAACATAGAACAAACTCCCAAAACTTCCCCCCCCCCCCCCAGAAATCATGTAAATGTAATTGCTGTTTATATTATGTACATAATTCTTAAATTAGTCTAATCTGTTTAGTTTTGTAAACGCAGGAGCACCCTAAAGTCCCCGGATTGATCGAACCTTATTTACCAATACTACAATTGTCAAAACAGGGTTCATAATTGTCGCACGCGCCGGAAACGAGCACGTCATTTGCTAATCATTAGTTTTCTCTATTTTAACTATGTTTTTGGTCGCACTAAGGTATATTGGATTAAACATGACGTTGACTTGGGTAGCGACTCAGCCCCATTGCATATCATTGTCCTCTGTTCCCGTACCCAAGTGTGATTTCACACTAATCTAATTATATGTGACTAACGTGTTTAACTTTTGTGTTTAACTTAACTCTAACTCTTATTAGCTTACTAGTTGATTTTGAATGAACAATTCTTTGAATGAACAGATGTCGGCCTCAACCAATTTATATCAAGGACATCATCAACTCTTTCGAACATCATGAGGAGATGCACAAGGTGCTCAAATTCTTCTCAAATTTCGATGGAACAAGCAAGGTGGATGCAGCAAATCACCTTACCTATGTGGAGGATGTGAGCAAACTTATGGCGCCAGATCATGCTAAAGAAGTAGATGTTATGCCTTCATGAGGAGTTTGAAAGGAGAGGCCTATAGATGGTTCCAAGAGGACCTGAATCATGAGAGCACTTGGGAGGAATGCAAGAAAGAATTTGTGCAGGTGTTCACCATTGGAGCAGAAATGTCGACACTAGCTCCTCAATCAATCTTTGAGTACATTCCTCGTTTCAACAAGGAGCAATTGATACACATCATCCTCAAACCCGTTCCTGATTTTTTATGGGGCAGAGCAAGACCCCAAGGCTCATTTAGACCATGTGAAGAGGATTGTGAGCGCATGGTGTGCCCTGAAATTGAGTTGGAGACCTTGACAATCTTGGTTTTCAGTCGGAGTTTGAAAGGAGAAGCAAAGTACTGGTATAATCACGAGAGTGGACCATAACACCGTTACCTGGAGCCAATGCCAAGAACGTTTTCTGAAAAGGTTTGCTTTTGGAGGACTGAAGAAAGAACATGTGGCACGTATTGAAATGAATCCAAAAGAAGGGAAGAATGCCACGTCACTTCTATAATCCGGCAACCTTCCCTCAACCGTCTCTCTATTTCATGCCGCCCCACGAAATGATCAAAAGGAGGAATCTCAAACGAACAAGCTGCTAGCAAGCATTGAAGACTTAAAGAAGGAGCAAGCAAAATTTGGGCAGCAAATGAACAAAGTAGAAAGAGATTCACTCTATGGCCCCCAAGGTGGAATTTGTCTTCAATAGAGCAGTTTATGCTGATTTTGAGGAAGCAGCTCAAGAATTGGAACGTGAGGAAGAGGAAGAACTAAAAGAAAATAGTGAAGAGGAGGAAGACAATGACTCCAACTTTAGCCATGGAAGACACGGAAACTCACCAAGGTCATATACTTCACAAGGCTCACCATGGGAGGATGAGTATCTTCACGCACAAGGATGGGATGACAATTTCGACACCAAACAAGCCTTTGTGGATGAAGACTAAAGAAGTCATACGTCTAGCTCATGGACGCTAAACAAGGCGCTTTAGGGAGGCAGCCCTACATCGAGTCGCACACTTGGTGCAAATTTCATTTTTTTAGTCAATTTATTTTATCTCTCAAAGTTTTTGGTTTTGATGTAAAGACCTTTATTAATAATTTTGTTGCAACTTTTGCAACGGTTTTTGGTTAATTATTTTTCTTTTTTTCATTTTAAATTTTCTTAGTTTAAATTGTGGAAGTTTTGATAAGTTTTTGTGTTTGAAATGCAGTTCTGCTGACTTTGAATGTGCACAGCTCCCAACTCCTTTGGAATGAAGAGGCGTGCTCTTTAGGGAAGGAAGAGCTTTGAGTCTAGTTTCTGTAGCTTTATACGGAAGTGGATTTGGAGTTCCGACGCTCCCAGAACCATCATTTGGAGGACGAAAGGTCATAGCATGAATTTTGCACGGAAATCACAAGACGTCATCAACTCTTTGGACATTCTACACCAACTTTGGAGCATAGATTGCAAGGAGCTTTCAATTGAAGGCTTGGTCTTGTACCTTGAGGTTGGTGCCCATATTTCAATCGTCTTCAAAGGTCGTGAGCATTGGAGGTCTACACAAGGGGGAGCTTTCTCAATTTACTCTATTCTTTGTTTTGATTTGTTTTGTTTGTTGTGAATCCATATCTCTATGCCTTTACTTTATATTGCATGCTTATATTGAAAATATTGAGGGCAATGTTAAGTTTAAGTGTGGGGAATGATTTACATGTTTATTGAGTCATTTATTGAAATACATAAAAATTGAAAAATGTCAAAAATTAAAATTTAAAATTCGTTTGCTTTTGAGAGTCTTGTTTGTTTTTAGTCTTAGGAGCCTTTAACTGTCTATGATTCTAATCTCTGAAATTATGGATAAGATCACAAGATGATTTCCAACTGATATTCTGAAGTTAATTGAAATGAATGGAAACATGTGAAACGTAGTGGACATGATTTGAATCTCTGGTACAGAAATGAGCATGCTAAGACAAGCTTGATTCATATGAATCTTTAATGTGAGCTTTTGAGCCTATATATGTGCTATTCTTTCTGAGTGTTGATATTGAATATTCTGATTCGTTTTCTTGGTTATAAATTGTTGAAACCTCATTATTCTTTCAATTTGATTGATTGCTCACCATAGCTTTTAAAGAACTAGAGATGACTAGAACTCACTCTTGTGAACTTTCGAAACTTTTTGTCATAAAACACTCTGATTTTAGAAAGGATAAATTGAACTTTTCAGGATGATCACCATTGCCAAAGAAACTTGTGTCCCTATTTGTGTGCGCTGCACACCCCTTAGTTTGAGCCCCTTTGAGCCTACATTAAGCCTTTTCTTTCATCACCTATGTAATTCTTACCTTGAGCTTAGTACAGTGATATCTCTACCCTTGTCCTCTGGGCCTAGTAGAGCATTTTGTGTGAAGATTACTGGAGGTGATGATGAAGAGCAAGTGTGGGGGAAAGCGTTTTCTGTAATGTCCTTGTGGCATAAAAAGAAAGAAAAATGCCGTGGAAGATAAAAGAAAGAAAAGATTAAAATTTCGGCAGAAAAATAAAAATCTGGACATTGTCTATATGTGTGAAATGGGAGTTATTGTTGTAAATGGAAGGCCTAAAAACGAAATTATTTGGCCTTTGTCTGTTTCATGATGTTGTAAAGTGGTTAGAATGNTAAAAAAACAGGCGCATATCTCAAAACCAACCAGTCCTTAGCTTTAGTCGAAAGCGAAATAGACACTGGTGAACATAATCATAATCGGCTGGGAGATGTAGCCCAAAATAATCTGGAATAGTGGAGCCGTAGTGCACCTCGTAAATATAGAGGGGCTGGTAGAGGGGGGTCAACCGCGCTACCGTTCATATGCAATACACTACTCCACCAGTCAATTGTTTTTCTAATTCGGTCGCTAACCCGGGTACAAGCTTCCGACGGGACTATAATATTCATCAATCGCACATCAAGAGGACAACTACACAAAGGTGCAAAGTTCAACAAAATGCATCAGCTCATACTGCAAATCAGAGGCAGCGTGTTCGGTGCAATTGAAAAAAAAACACTCAATCACTAAAGAAATCCATACGTAAAATAATTGTGTTGAAGGATGAAAGAGAAAAGGGGGGAATCAAATAGGAATGAAAGTCATCGTACGGGGAGGGGGGAAAAAACGACGGCGGATGAGCTACCGTCGGAATTTGAACGTATTTGAGATCTGTGTACTGACGTCTGAGCTATGCTTGGTAAACGAAAATCATCAATCTCGGGGGAAAAAAGGGAGGAGGGGGGAAGAATCGGTGCAAAGGGGTCAGGGTTGGGATTTGTAGTGTTGAATGAGGCCGAGGGGGGGGGGAAAGAGGAGATTGCGGGAAAAAAGGAGGGGGGGGAAGCGGGGGGACGTATTGGGGGGGGGGAAAGGGGGAAAAAAAGGGAAGAAAAAGGGGGGAGGAAATAAGAAACGATTACCGGGAAACAGGGACACATGGAATTAGAAAGAATCGCAAAATAACTGGATTCTCGTGGATAGTACAACGTTTGTTACTCCGAATGAGCCTAATGGCGTCCTAGAGAGAGAGGAGAAAAGGGAAAGACATATGGCCGTGGATAGGTTTGCTTCGAGGAATTTGAGGTGACCTGAAAAGAGAGATGGATCATGGTTTATGGTGTAAAAGAAGGGGAGAGGGAGAAAGAAGATGTGGGGGCGGGGGGAAGGAGGGGGGGGAAAAAAGATTGTCATGACAATGTCATTAAGAATTTTGGCACAACACTATTATGGCAACAGTATTTAAATGAGTAGGAAATTGGGGGGGAGTTTTATCATAAGAAGAACATTTGTTCACAGTTAAGATATTAAAGTATTGTGAAGGGAATTACTAGAAATCTAAAGGTATTGATTTTAGTCATTGAGTGACCGCTGTAAAATTAACTGGCTCTGTGGAAAGTTTTTGATTATCTTCGCTTATACCGAATACAGACGACTAGAACATACAGTATATAGACATAAATCTAAGTTTACACCTTTGTTTTTTTTTGGGCCTTCAGTTATTCAAAATATAATAATTCCAGTGAAGGATATTGTGGAGTCAGATCTATGTTTAATAGAAATAAGATAGAGGTGAGATAATTGTTAGGAAAGGTTTTTGAAAACGATAGATACCAAAAAGTGAGACAGATCATTTTCTTTATTGAGAGTGTTCTTTTGTTCTTCGGTGTAAAACAGCAGCGGTCGTCGTCTAACACTAACCGAGGAGTGGTCTTTCCTCCGTTCGCCGTCCACAGAAACAAGTAAAAGGGTTAGGTGTTTCAGCTATTCTAATCGCTTCACTTGAAAGAAAAACAAAAGTAGAAACAAGATCGATGTTGTAAAATTACGAGAGAAGAAGACACAACTACCTTGCACCAGGCAGCACACACAGGTATGCCGTTCCTCTCCGTTTTTTTCTTGTCAATAGTTTAGCTGTTCTAATTCGTTCATATAGAATTGGAGGTGGAGTTGATAAAGCTAAATAGATGATGGCATTTTCAAAGTGTCTGCTTACTTGGGAAAATATGCTTATTCCATGAGCATGTACTTGTATTCAAGTTGTTTTTGAAATTCATGTATAGCCTTTGGTGGACGTTATTGGGCTAGAACTAATTCATTGAGATAATAGTGTTCGGTATCTACTTCATGTGGGTGCGGAAGAGAAGAGGTCTGCAAATACTTCCGTCTAGAAGATTAGAGGTGGCCCTGCAAATACATTCCTAAGGGGATGGAATAAAGGGGGGGGCTTAATTGATTAAACCTTGCTGTGGCAGTGGATGAAGCAATAATCTGCCATACCTATTACGAAAAATGAAAGTAGTTCAATATTGATATGGGGAATAGTGCCAGTACTGGACAAGCCAGCATCATGAATGAATAAAAACTGTGATAGAAGTTAAATATCTTAACTGGTTTGAAGGGGGAACAGCGTTTATAATTAAGGTAGCGGAGTGGAGATATGCGTGTTCGCGGAATAAGTGAAAAATCGATATACCAAAAATTAGGGGGTGGTTCTTAGGTCAGGGTCGTTTTCTATTAATTGTCTTTATATTGCTTAAAGAGAGAGAGTGTGCAGTAGGTTAAGAGTGGTTAGGTGGGGGGGGGGGGGGGGGGGGGCACCCAATTGTTTAATCAATTGGATGAGTAATCTGTTATAATTCATAGAGAACTAAGAGTTCCCTGTCGTATAGGTCATGCGCAGGGGAAAAAGGGGGGGGAGAAATATCTTCTCCTGATGCTGATCGTGCACTTTAATTAGTATCTTTAATTGTTATACACTTCTCTTTTGATAGCAAATCCCAACATTTTGCACCTTTCCAGTATGCACGCGATCTGTGACTGTAGAATTCGGGTATTTTCTTTCTTCTCTATGATTGTCATAATTTTAGTATCTTTCATGTTCTGAGCTGTAAAACTGGTGTTGGTTCTTCTTTCTTCTCTAATCTTTTATTTTGATATTGCAAAAATAAGTGATTCGTTCTAAAATGATCTGCTTGGCTCTCTTTTTTTTTTCTTCATGACAACAAAGGCAAGAACTAGCTTTGTTGGCATTTGAAATTAATTCATGGTCGAAACTCTTTTTGTCATGAATAATCTCAAGATTATGTTATCAGAGCTCATGATGTACATAATACTGTTCTTGGACTCTGACGATATTTCTGATTACATTGCTTTTGCATGTCACGCTTTGGTGGTTATCTATTCATGGAAGTTGCCTCATAGTTTTTCTTTTGGAGGTCCATTGACTTCGGAAATTCAAGTTTAATCATAGTTATATTGTACCCGATATGAGAACTTGGCACCCTTGATGACTTGATGCTTTCTAGTTTGCATTTTCTGTTAGTTGAGGTCTGCAAGAAAGTAGATTAGTTCTTTTTCACATTTTCTTAGGCTTCCAAAGTATAGGAGCATGATGTTACTTTACCTCTGAACTCTTAATGACACAGTATGAGAAATTTTCTGAAACCATGCAGACCTATAGTTGCCTAGTTGGTTTAAACTCATACAACGATGTTTGTATCCAAGAACCATTTATAAGGTATCCAAAGTTTGAGAGTCTTGTAACTTTCCCTTTTTGTTGATCGGTTCTTTGTTATTGTGTAATAATCATATGTTTCAACCTTGTGCAACTTGGACTGAGTGATATCAAAATTGCTTTATGCAGCGGAGGATTAGAACTTCTTTGTAACTCTGTCAAGATTCATAATGTCAATGTAGAACTGCAAAAGTCAGCAGAAAAGGTAACTGGTTTTTTGTTTATTTGTTTGTTTGTTTTTTGTATTTATGTTGAGACTGAAATTATAGAATTGTGCTGATTTGTGTTTCGCGTATGTACATCATTGGCTTGGTGTAACATGATTTCCTTCTGTTCTTCTCAGTTAACCATGAAAGATTTACTTGCTTGGATTCGTACTAATTTGATCAAGGAGAGGCCTGAAATGTTTATGAAAGGAGATTCTGTGTAAGTGAAAATCTGCTTCCAGACTCAATTTTTTTTTTTTTTTTTCTGAGTGTGCCCGACATAAAAAAATATGCAATAGGTTGAACTAAGCATGTGATTAATGGTTTAATGATAAAGCCAAGAAGAGAAAGTGCACAGACCATACTGAAGGCATTTGTTTGTGTTGCAGGAGACCTGGTGTTCTGGCCCTTGTGAATGATTGTGATTGGGAGCTGACTGGTCAACTTGATACGACGTTAGAGGAGAAGGATGTGGTTGTGTTCATTTCAACTTTGCACGGGGGATAGTATATATATCACTGTAGTATCTCTAGCTAATGAAGGCATACGTTACTAGCCAGCCACCATCTTCAAAACTATCTGTCCCTGAATGTAGTCAGCTCTGTGATCCATCCGCAGACTATAATCATATTAAAATCTGATCTTGAAGAATGATTATTCCTGTTTAATACTTTTATTATATTGAATTACTGTCCTATAGCTCGCTCATTAACTATGACATTTCAAGAGATTTTGGATGTTTCGGCAATGTGGTAGATCGATAGTTATGAACTCAATCAAGCTTCATAGGTTGTGCACTTGTGCATGTTGAGCACGTTTAAATGGTTTATTGAGTTCAAAATGGAAGTAAATCTTTCAAAACGAAATACTGCTGGTAATCGTTTTGTTCACCAACTACTAGTAACCATTTTTGTTCTTCAACTGTGTTTTTGGCCCTGTTTCTGTATGAACTTGCCAATTTTCTGTCAGTTATGCTATGTTTGTACTTGAATGTGCTTCCTTTAGGTAATACTTATCTGCTGTTCTTGTTTCAGCGAGTGTACTGCTACTGACTATATATCTTAGACAAGCAGTGCAAATAGTTATGCTCTATTACACTGCTCATTTCATATCTCCTTTGGTAGGGCCGTAGGGGTGAGTTTCTGCAAACTAAAATTTATTTGCCTTTAATTTTATGCATTTCATGATTTTGCCTTCTTTTATCTCTACTGGGAAAACCTTGTTTATGAAGGGTCTTATACAAGTAAACCCTTTTTCTGTAATCTCGGATACAAGTACATCTTGTTCATTAAGGGTTACAAGATAGCAGAATTATCCCAAACAAGAAAAAGTACCAGATTAACACTAATCAATGAGGCTGAGCATTGGGTAGAAGTTAAAGGGTGCACAAGCTTTCTCTAGAAAACTAAGCCAATGCAAATCTGCTTTACTAACCAACCATCTCCCTCCTACCTTATCCATTCCTTCCTCTATCCCATCCCATACAAACTCTCTCATTTCCCATCCACTCTCTTGGACAAACCTAATAATTCAAGCACCACCACAGAAAAAGTGGTCAGACATAACATTCCTTCACTACACAAAAAGGGTTCCTATAATTATCATTTCCTTCAATCTCATCACCACCCCTAAACTATTTTCAGTGTCCAAATCTTTCTACTTTTTTTTTTTTTTCTTCCCAGAAATTCCACAATGGCAACAGCTTCAGCAACAGTGTCACCAGCAATGTTCACCAACACTACCACAGTGGCCAAGTCTATGAGGAAATCATCAAACAATGTGCATTACATTTCAGGAGTCAATTCCTTTTCTGGACTCAAAGCGCATAATAGTGTGGCCAGTCTTGGTCTTCCTCAGTGTACTGAGCAATCCTTTGCTAAGATTGTGAGCTCCCTGAGAACTCCATCACAGAACAAGGGCAGAAGTGGAGGTGCACTATCATCTACCTGCAACGCAATTGGTGAGATTTTCAAGATTGCAGCAATCATGAATGCACTCACTCTTGTTGGAGTTGCAGTCGGATTCGTTCTTCTCCGAATCGAAGCATCTGTGGAGGAGGCAGCTGAGTGAAAATCTCAGATGGCTACCCTTCAGTTGGTTTTGTGTTGTATGAGTGTGTTGACAACCTTGTACCTCTCTATTTAGTATTTCTTTTGATGTAGAAATAATCCTTTTCTGTTATTGTGAATTCAGTTGGATATCTAATAATATGTAATAAGCAGAAAGAAGTTATTCTAATAAGTACCTTAAGTTGAGAATTTTTCGGCTTATCACATTTTTTGATTTTATATTCACCGTTTAATTTATAGGTATTTATGAGTAGATTTATTATGCAAATTTTTAGCTATATTGAAAATCATTAAAACATTCATAAGTGTGATTTACCAATTATGAACTTGAACGGTTCATGTTTGACAAATTTGGTTCGTCCATTAATTTGATCTAGTTTGTTACATTAACGATAGACATTTAATAACGTTAGAGTGAGTGGATAAAAATAATTTAATAACAAAATATTTATGCATTCCCATTTTAATTTCATAGAAAAATATACTGCATGTGGCAGCTTAAAAGTGCTCAACTCATAAACTGACAATTTTACGACTAGCACTGGCTAGTCTCCAACTCAAATAAAATGGAGCCTCTCTGGCTGA
This sequence comes from Fragaria nilgerrensis, assembly GCA_010134655.1. NCBI lineage: Eukaryota > Viridiplantae > Streptophyta > Magnoliopsida > Rosales > Rosaceae > Fragaria > Fragaria nilgerrensis. The sequence continues at coordinate 16,039,566 of CM020977.1, forward strand.
ACTATATATAACATATATTCGTATGTATCTACACTCGTCAGACTCCTTGTATGAATCCTAGAAACAATTTAGAAAAATAGAAATTCATACAAGGCTACAACGCTGGCGTCTAACGCTCACGTTGCGCCATAATGGTATTTTTCCTTATTATGACCGAAAAGGACGGTGTATATATACGTGTGGACTCCCTATATGAAAACCTAAATAAACCGAAAAAGAAAGAAGTTTTCATATAGGGCTATGACGCTTGTGTCTAACACTCACGACACGCCATAATGATATTTTACATCATTATGACGGACCAAGCACGTATGGCTAGCTAGCATTTATATACATACTATTCTCATAAAATCCAAAACATATATATCCACCGAAAATCTCATTTTCGGGATCTCTCCAAAGGAGGAAAAATTGTCAAATAGGCGAGAAATCAATAAATCTCATCAGAAGAAATAAATGATTAATAAAATCATTCATCACATGCTTTTTATTTAAAAAAAAGGTTCACTCACAAATTAGGCCTAAGCCTGATGACGCTCCGAGGCTTCTTCTGTTCGGCCTCCTCATGTCCTGTTCCAAATATATATAATTAATTTCCCACTAAAATCCAGTATTGATAAAATAGGCAAAATTAATCGTGAGCCATAAATACGCTCATCATTGCCTAACTTCGATATTCTTAAATCGAAACGATCCAAACTTTTATATCATACTCGGCAGTCGTAAATACAACATTTTCCAGAAATTGATTTAAATCCTACGGTCGGATTTTACATTATTTAACCGCCAAAATACCAAACTTCGGAAATTCACAAACCTATTCAAAACTCGTCCGAAAATTCCACAATTCACTCTATTAAATTCCTCTAATTATTACACAATTAAAATTATACAAAACCCCAAAACAGCGACGGCTCCGCCGGCAGCGGCGGCCGGAGGCCGATTCCGGCGACGTCCAAATTATACCAAATTTTAACAGTAGCTTCCTCTCAACATCCCAAAAAACTTTCATAACTATCACTAAGTCCAATTTCAAGCCTAACTAGGTCAATCGAACGAAAACATCCTAAAAGCCTTAGAATTTCAACTTCGAATTTCTCTTTACCGAGCTTAAGAGGGAGTGAGCCTTTTGGAGGGGTTGTTGCACGGGAGGAGAGCTACAAAACCGTACCAAGCTTGCCCGGATTGGTGGCCGGAGGAGGGAGTTCCGGCAATGGGAAGCTCAAGACAGCCGCGCCTTTCGGGCGGCACCACTTCTTCACGGCGGAGCTAGGGCGGCTGTCACCGGTCTAGAATGGAAGCTGGGTTGATGGCCGACCTTTTGGGACCGGTGTGGCGGCGAACGGTGGCGGACGGGCGGCTGGAAGTCCGGGCAGTCGGAGAGAGAGAGGAAGTCCGGAGAGAAAAAAAAATCGGGAGGGAAGAGAGAGAAGGAAGAAGAAAAAGATTTGGGCCTCTAAACCCGGTCCAACATCTTTTAAATCAAACCCAATTCCAAAATTTAACACCCCCAAAAATAATACCCTAATAAAAATTACCTTTTACTAGCTAAAATTTACTATTTTTACTGTCGTTACATTTTTCTCCTACGAATAACTCTCCGAAATAATCGTCCCTCAAAACCCCTCTAGGGACCAATTAAACTATAACTCAATGTCGAAGACGGTAAAATTCTTATTATAATCAAGCTAGTAAATAAGATAAAATTTTATAGGTCGGGATGTGACATCCTCAGATAAAAGATAGACCAAATTCACAATTTAAGAGAAGAAGCAATGAAGTTGAAGTTGGTTTTTTTTCCCTTAGCTTTCTTGCAATTCAAGAATTTGAGACGGACATAACCTCCCCCTTGTGTTCAACACCAATCAGCATCCTCTCGTATACAAAGTGGGTGCAACCTGCTTGTGGGATATTAAAACCAAGTGCGGTCAGAATTATTCTCCGGCGGAACATAGTAAAAAAAGTTGTATTATTGGACATTAGGATATGCAATCGAGTTACGTATCTAGTTATCTTTTCATTATGTCACCGTTGTGACAAAACAAATAAAATTGTCATTATTACTCTTTGTTAGTTAATGCTTACTCTTTGTTAGTTAATGCTGTTCTTGATAAAAATTCTTAAACTTATTTCAGGAATCCTTCTAGATGCTTATTGTAATAAATGGGTTCAAGTTTCATGTCTCTCCTTGTATTCGACAATTTTATTTAAGAAGATTTAAGGGTTTAACCGTAACCTTACCTATTTTAAAAACCTTGATACATCTTTACAGTCAATCTCAAGAATCAACCCTTGTACCATTATATTTTCAAAATTGACAGCATATATGTAGATGAAATCTCCCCATTACATTGACAACAAAAACTAACCGAAATTTAAAATAGTCACTGACAACGACACCATAACCATGACACACCCACGACGTGACCAACGACACCAAACAGTGAATCAAGCTACAATCGAACTTTCAGAAAACAAATTTAATTTCTCTTTTGGATTGGACGAGTGAAGCTAGTTTGAACCATTTTTCCAAAGAAAGACGAAAGGGCGAAAGCTGGAGATAAGAGAAACACTTTAGTTCGGTTGTCTTGTGATGTGTATCTTTTACTATCTTCCATAGATGAAGATATGATGATATATAGTTGAACATGATAATAAATAATCAACCTAATTTGAAGCATTCATGTGTTTACCAGGACATAAAGAAATGAAATAAGTGTAAGTCTACCTCGTTAATTATTCTCACACCTATTCTTTTATTTTTCATTCCAGTTGTCTCCGATTAATAAGTTATTTCATCTCGGCTGTCGCCAATTCATAACTTGTTCCACTCTATTTAGGAGAGTCTTATGTAAGTAAAGTAGTAAAACGCGAAATGTGTCATTCATGTAGGTAAACATGAAACAGCAGAAGGCGGTTATTCACTTATTTCGTAAAACAAAGTTAGTCCTAAAAACTTGAATCGAGGGAGTAAATGGCACAGTGGTAGTTCAGTGTAACAATGGATGGCTATTGCAAGAGAAAATGAGTTGAATCTGAAAAGAGGGAGCAGTGTCCAAAAAAGAAGGCTGCAAAAGAGAGTCCAAGTTAGTTAATGGTTTGCCGGTAGCAAATAGCAGCACCCCCCTCAAAACGAGCACAACACAAAGAAAGAGAGAGAGAGAGAGAGAGGAGAGAGAGAGAGAGAGAGAGTGCGTGTGTGTGTGTGTCACCAAAAGCAAGTGTCGGGTGGCCAAATTATATTATCGGAAAACATTTTCCAGCAAAGCCGACGTAGAGCTGAAGGAATCCTTTGCTTGCTTTTTCAATTTTATTGTTTTCGGATTCAGAGATGATGACAGTGAATTGGGTTTTCGGCATTCAATCACAGCTCCTCCTCTAGTCCAAAGCACAAGAATGGAACAGATCCAGTTCAATCCTAATCCTGGAGGTCTCTGATTTTTATCTTTATATTCATATCTGATTTTCATTTGCTTGTTATGCTGCAATTCCCCAATACCCAAAAACTTCATACTAGATCAAATTGTACCCAGAGCTTCTATTGTTGTTTCCTTTTTTCTTTCTTGTTTTTTTTTACTGGGCAAGATTTCTGTGATTTACTATGTGAATTTGAACTGAAAGTACCGGCATAACTTGGGGTGAAGTGAATAAAGCAAAACAATCCGAAGAAAAGGGACAGAAATGGCTGAGATTGTGGTGTTGAGTTTATGTACTAGGTTGCTCCTTAGGATCTACTAATTTAGACCCAAACTCTCTACTTTGCAGGGTTACTGAACAAGGTGCTGATGAAACAGTTGCTTTTGCTTTGTTGTGTGATATCTCTTGCTAATGCCAGTGTACCCATTGCATTATCACCTGCGCGCTCTCCTCTATATGGCCCCTTGGTAACTGCTGGTAATCCACCCACAACTTCTCAACTTGCAAAGCCAACGATGAAGGGAAGGGACTTAGCACCTCCTCTTGCTGGCTTTAAGAGTATCGCTCCAGAGTCTAGTGCTGGTTCAATTCCTCCTGTTTAGATAAGCCACCAATATCTCCATCCAGTTCCAGTAAGTAAAACTCTCGACCGTATTCTTCATTTTTGCCCTCTTCTTGTTATAATGGTTTTATGAATGCAAACATTTTGGAGGACTACTTAACAATGAAAGAAATTGAATAATCATTAATATTCATACATTTGATCCTTTATTCCCTGTTTATGTGTATAACTGTGTAATTTACCTATTTAGATAGAATCAGTGACATATTCTTGGTATCATATACAAACACAGGATTAATTTGGGAAAATACAGTGATAAGGAAGAACAAAATTGTTATGGGAACTTCTATAGGACTAAGATTTTTTTAGTGTATTGTTTTTTTTTTTTTAAATTTTTAATTGCAGAAGGTGGATGTGGAATCCACAGACTAATTAAAGAACCTAGTCTTTGAGAGAGTCGCAAAGAGTACACCCCATGAAACAAGCCTCATTTCCTACAGCTAACAAATTCAGCACAGTAGAAAATGGAATAGTCCCTAAAAGCAGTATTAAAGTAATAACTTATGTCCATAGAACAGAGCGGTACCTAATCCCACAGACTAAAACTTCCACTCCCATCCCTCTTTACTCTCAATATTTCTTATATTATGCTCCATCACTACCCAAAAAATGGTCATTAATCAGTCCCAGAAGAAAAGGGAAAAAAAAAAAGTGGACTTCAATATTTACTCATTGCCTACCCTGCTATATAGTCCAATTGTATGAACTTTTAATTGTTTAGCTTTCCGTTCAGCAACCAATCCAACAAAATATCAGCCAAAAAAGAAACCTTTAGACTTTTGATTATGATCATTCTAGTGTTTATTATGAAGATTCTTTTTGTTTGTTTTTATTCAGTTAAGTCACTAATTTGTGAGGATGATTCATGAGTGAGAACTTAAAAGGAGCAAACATTTGTTGGGCCTGTGTACTGTTTATGTAGCATCTAGGGTAGTCCTTCTGGTGCAACACATGTTTAGTTGGGAATCTTGAGTTGATGTAATTATTCCAGTCACTCATTGGTTTTCCTTGTTTCATGATAGAGTAAACATCGATCTTTTAGTGCATCATTTAGGATGGACTATAGTGCATCATTTAGGATGGACTATGGTGAATGTGGTTTCTGTTCAGGATAGAAAAGAGAAAAAGACTCTTTCACAGAAAGATCTAGGAGATGGTTTCTATTTGGCAGAGTGAAATATCTAGCCTCACTTTGAATGCTTAGAAAAAGAGGTTCAAACTTTGAGCCTCTTTGTCTACGCATATCGGGGTATTCCTGCCTTAAACTGATATGATTCTCCTAGTTAGCCTTACTTATAAATATTTAAATGGACTTCTCGGCCATTGTTCATTGAGTGGTTTTCTTCTATTTCACAAGAGTGTATGCAAATAATAATGCCCTTTACATGATGATGCGCTAGACTCTACTACATTTCATGGTAATGTGTACGATATTAGCAACCTGATGCAATTTAATTGGCTAATTTTGACACTGATAACAGGTTTTTTTTTCTTTTTCTTTTTTCTTTCAGACTGTTGTAAACAGGATATGGTACTGAGACGAGGAAGTCGAGGTTGCCACTGCGTTATCCCATAAAGCTTGACATTCTCCTGTTAAATGTTTCAACAAATCCTAATTGGAAGCTCTTTCTTGACGACTTTGCTAATCAGCTTGATTTGGAAGTTTCTCAAATAGAGCTCATTAACTTTTATGTACTCAACTTTGCAAGGTTAAATATTTCAATGGATATTACTCCACATTCAGGGGTCAGTTTCTCTGCCAGTGATGCATCTGCAATAAACTCTTCTCTTCTCATGCACAAGGTTAATTTAGACCCTTCATTAGTGGGCGATTACAAACTTCTCAATATCACTTGGTTTAAGCCTCCACCTCCTTCTCAAGGTACTTATGTTGTGACACCTACATTTTTTTTTCTTCCTTCAGTCTTCTGGTATTTGCATGTTTGCGATATGGTGGAATAGTGGACTACTATATGGTGAAAGTGGTAGTCATGAGAACTCTTTTTTAATAGTAGTTGCAACTTTAACTAGTTTAATAGTCTTAGATATAATTATTCTCCAGATTGAGGTAGCGGTGTGTTTGCTTCTACTGTATCTATATGTTAAGGCTGTGACAGGTAGTTAACCATATTAACATCCTCTTTCTTATTTATATTTTTACATAAAGCTCCTGTTGCCACATCACCATTGGAAACCCCACCAAAACCATCACCAGCTCTTACATTCACAAGTGCTTCAAATAAAGGGAAACATTCAAATTGGAATCGTATTATTGGTATTGGTGCCGGCATACTGTTCCTTGCCATTACATCTGTGCTTATACTCTGGTTATGCACATTCCGTAAAGAGAAGATTAAAGCATCTCCTCCAGAAACAGGTACTTTTTCTATTACAGAACCGTACATGTTTTGGTGTTCTTACTCCTGCTAAAGTTATCGTAGCAACCAACTTTTAATTTCACTTCTAGGAGTCCAGCAATAATAAGGTATTGCAACTTAAACAGAAAATTTTTCCTGGGCAGTATAAACAAATAATGTTGTGTATGATTTATGAAAGTAGTTATAGCAACTTATTAATTGCATCGCATAATCAATGACTTAAATATTATATATGGAAGAGAGGAATCACAGACTTTATAGGAGGCAATCTTGCCCTTCTATCGTCACTCTGAAGTTCATTTTAATACTGTTAGGATCAATACTCTGAAGTTCATTTTGATACTGTTAGGAGCAATCTTACTTATTTTGGCTTCAAGACCTAAGCTGCAAATAGAGTTATTGCTGCTATATGGGATATATGAATATATCTCTTAGTTTGGTTTCTTTTTGTCTTTTCTGTTGTTATCCTTATAGTTGGGTTTTATTTCTTGTTTTTCTGTGGGGCTTTAGCTCTTGTTCTAAGTTTTTCTAGTTGTAAGATGTTTCTAGCTCATGATGTTGGTTGACTTACTTCTTATATCTTGTTGCTTGGGTTTTGGTCCTGCTTTTGGTTAAAAAATATATTTAACTAATAAAAAAAGGTAGCAGAAGAACAAATCACAAGATGTTTGATGAAAAAAATGCCTGAAAGACCAAAAAAGTAAAGGAATTTTGTATACGACTTCTGCACAGTGATTTGAGGTTTTATTTTTCATGAAATCTTTTTGAGTTGCTTGTTTCATGTTCTTTTTGTTCCATTGTTTGATTGTTTTTCAGCACCAGAGAAACAGAGGAGCCTTGACACAGTTCTACCAGTAGGATCTCTACCGCACCCTAGCAGCACTCGGTTTCTGGCATATGAAGAACTTAAACAAGCAACAAACAACTTCGAATCTGCAAGTATACTTGGAGAGGGTGGGTTTGGCAAGGTTTTCAAGGGTGTTTTAAGTGATGGTACAGCTGTAGCAATTAAAAGACTTACTAATGGAGGGCAACAGGGTGACAAGGAGTTCTTGGTGGAGGTTGAGATGCTTAGTAGGCTGCATCATCGTAATCTTGTGAAGCTTGTCGGTTACTATAGCAGTCGTGACTCCTCACAAAACTTACTTTGCTATGAGCTTGTGCCAAATGGAAGCTTGGAGGCTTGGCTCCATGGTAATTGTTGGAATCACATGCTCTTCCAGTTTAGCATTTTAAAAATCAAGTCAATGTAGGCAAAGTTGACATTACAAAGAGAACATTCTATAGCCTCATACATGTGTGTAAATTTTTGATTCTTTTCAGCACTGCTAAGTGTAATATCTCTCTCATAGGTCCCCTGGGATTGAATTGTCGTTTGGATTGGGACACCAGAATGAAGATTGCACTTGATGCTGCCAGAGGACTTGCTTACCTGCACGAGGACTCACAACCTTGTGTTATCCACAGAGATTTTAAAGCATCCAATATATTGCTGGAGAACGATTTTCATGCCAAAGTTGCTGATTTTGGCCTGGCTAAACAGGCACCTGAAGGCAGAACAAATTATCTTTCTACTCGTGTGATGGGCACATTTGGGTTGGTCTCAATTTCTCCCCTACTCAAAGCTCGATATTTTCACTATCTCATATGACACTATATGCAATCCTTTTATCTACAGGTATGTTGCTCCAGAGTACGCCATGACTGGACACCTACTAGTTAAAAGTGATGTTTACAGCTATGGGGTCGTCCTTCTTGAATTACTCACTGGAAGAAGGCCTGTAGATATGTCACAGCCATCTGGGCAGGAGAATCTTGTCACTTGGGTTAGTATTATTTGTAAATCAACCCATCATTTATTTGTTTCCCTAGTGTTCATGATATAAAGGGACAAAGGTGAAAGCTCATGTTTATACGAAAAAAGTAAGGGGAGGAAAAATCACTGAAATATTTGTTTCTTCTTTAGAAACACGAGGTGATTTTCATTTGGTATTTTTCTGTTATTATCTTGAATGGGAACCTGAGACAAGTAGATTTTGTTTCTTTCAGGCAAGGCCAATTCTTAGGGACAAGGATCGGCTGGAAGAGCTTGCTGATCCTAGCCTTGGAGCAAAGTACCCAGTGGAAGATTTTGTACGAGTTTGCACCATTGCAGCAGCTTGTGTTGCTCCTGAGGCAAGCCAACGCCCGACAATGGGTGAAGTGGTACAGTCACTGAAGATGGTCCAAAGAATCACTGAATATCAGGATTCTGTGTTAACCACTTCCACTGTCAGACCGAATCACAGGCAGTCATCAACTACCTTTGAATCTGATGTATCATCCTCCATGTTCTCATCTGGTCCATACTCTGGTCTAAGTGCATTTGATAATGACAACATCTCCCGGACAGCAGTTTTTTCTGAAGATCTTCATGAAGGACGATGAATATTTCGCAGAACACACTTAAAATGTTTGGTATAGCAGTTTAGGAGCAGTCCTCTCGTGAAGGGGATATAGAGATTGATTTTTGGAGTAATGTATAGGTCTTGTAATTGTGATTCTTGAAGTCCTTTTGTAGTCCATTGTGTGAGGAAACCATTGTCAAGTTTTTACCTAGGCAATGGGTTGTCACATTTTGGATGATATTTTGTATATACCTTGTAAGCTTATTTTATGAAATTGGGGGTTAATGTTTCGTATCTGTTTATACTGCATGTTGAGATACAAGTCTGTTACGGAAATTGGAGTACGAAATAATGGCTGCACCACTATAGCTTAAGTGAGGTAATAACAGTCGTTGTATTACTGACTTCCAAATCCACATGTTTGGAAAGCGTAGTGCATTTGCGAAAGAGAATCATTTAGTGAAGCAACTACATCATAGTATGGTTTCCTCAGTTGGACAGCTACAAAAAACCAAGTGTGGACAATATTCAAATTTTCAGAACACAGACCATTGAGTAATTCTTATAGTAATCCCACTCATCTTGTTAGACCCTGGTTCCAATCACAGGAAAGAGAAACACAGTAACAAGCTTGAACGTTGCCTGATACTATTATTTACCCAACAAGATCCTTAATGCTTCGATTCCACTGCATATACAAGAGTAACCATGTTATTCGATTTCAACTGTTTTTAGCATACTTCTGTTCAGAATACTACATATCATTCTTTATACAATCCTAGGATCTCTGTAACCATATACTGTTAAATATTAACTTCTTCTCCCAATAAACTGGCGCATAAAAGAGAACTGTGAAAAGAAAAGAAACAAAAAGAGAGTTCGGAGAATGCGGAGAAGGGAAGCATACCTCTTTGGGAATGAAGGTATTAATTCCTCAATTGCATTAACAATTACACAACCGCCTTTGTTCTCCTCGGACGATGTCTGCCTTCCTTCTACCAATGAGATGGGTGAGAAAGAATCATATAAGAGACTTCATATAAAAAGAAACTTCCTTTCTTTTGGGAGTGGGCAATCAAGGCACTGGCAAAGAATTTTAGCACTACAGCAGACAAAATAAAAAACAGGACAAACAAAGAGAGAATGACAAAAAATGAAAGTATGATTTTATAGATATCAGGAACATCAATACTTATTTGGCTGAGATGATGGGTGGTGCTACTTGCATAAAGGGAATGAACATAAATCAATTCAGTTACATACTAATTACAAGGTGAAATTAGTCAAACTATTTATTTGCAATTTTTTTTTATCCCTATATTAATTGGCTGCATTCAATACCAGTTCAGACTGCCTAAGAAAGCATGATTTACATCAAACAAGATTAGAAAGCACAAGCACATCCTTAGTAGATCTTATTTACAGTTGTGTTTTAAAACTATTTGTAGAAAACACTAAAAAATTAGTTGCGCTTTTGTTTTAATTCTCTGTTGAACCCCCCAAAGGCACAGATAATGATCCTACAGCACAGAAATAAATCCACCTAACCTTAACAAGCCACCATCAAACTTTTGGAATCTGTTATACAGGTTCAGTGCTATAGAATTACATATACCAAACTCCATCAGATAAACTCAATTACTGAAACTAATATCATGGTTACAAAAGCATTATTTTTATAGGAAAGAGAAAGGTGCAATGCAGGAGACAAAAATGTTCCCTGATTGAGCTAGCAAAATGGAAGCAACAAATAATTTGATGATGACTTTCCACATAGATTAAGGGAGATTTTAAAGTTTAGACAGAAAAAGGAAATCAAAATTAAAAATAGATAATAAAAAATGATGACTTATAAAAGCTTCATTTAAGAAAAGAAGTAAAGGATAAAGAACAAGAACTAGTCCAGATACCTTCAGAATCTTCTTGAGTTGCATAATCACCATTGAAAAATAAAGTTTCATCCCAATCCAAATCCAAGCCTTCTATCTGTGCAAACTCCTCCAACATATGACCAACAAGATCATGAGCTATCATACTTGTCTCATCACACACTTTTTGAATTGCAAGGTATTTGTTACAAGTAGTTTGTTTATGCACATCATCTGGCTCAAGATGAAACTGTTCTTGTGTATCCGTTCCAGTGTTATGTTCAGGTTCATGTCTCTCAGTAGAAGTCCCATGAAAACCTCTTTCGATACCATTGGAGTCCCCAGAAATTCGTTGATTGGAGAACGATGTTTCAAGCTCCTCAACAAAGACACTGCTGTTATCAGCAGGATTACACTCACTTTTGGTAGTTGCAGCAGTAGGCAGGTTAGAAGTAAAGGGTGAGTCCCCAATACTTTCATCGTCATAATGTGAGTCATCAGAGTGAGATCTGTCACTTTCACATGTTCTTTGTTCCTGTGGCAAACCTTGATTATGGTTGTCATCATCATCGCTATCATCCTCATCATCGTCTTCATCCTCCATTTCCTCCACATATGCGTCAGCAAAGTCTAGATCTAACTCATGGTGAGGAAACATATTCCATACGATCTGTTTTGTCTGAGCACTCACATTCAATACACATTCCACTTCTTCATCAATTTCATCCATTAAAATGGGTCTATGCACCTTCTTTTGTGACTTGTTGATAAAATCAACAGTTTCTGATAATGACTCTGGAATTGTATCCATATCACCACACAAAAAAAGATATTCTGTTAGCATCTTCTTAATTGCATATCGTAAACTCCTCTTTGATACTTTAGCATCTCGGTCTAATAGACTCTTCAAGTATTCGAGCTCTGGCATGCTAACCTTTGATTTAGAACTAACCAGCCAAATAGCACTTGCAATATCATCCTGCAGTATCTTTACCTCTTGTGAGAATAGGTGAAATTCTGGTACAGTGGAATTACGGAAACCTGGTTGCAACTTCAGTGATAGGCCTGCTACTGCCATGGCTTTGGCTAGTGATCCCTGCAGTTCATCACCTGTACCAGATTCGGAAAGCATCTTCTCACAAGTCTTCCGCAATTTAGCAATTAAATCGTTTCTTCTGCATTTGTTTATCTCTAACCGAGGTACATGTTGGTCTCCTCCTTCAAGCTTTCTGTACATTGCAATTAAGGCTTCATCAGGTAAGTCCTGAAGTCCATCCAGTACCTTTCTGACAGCACGACGATGAAACTGTGATGTGGAAGAAAAATCTGTAACAAACTTATCCCGGAAATTCTCTGGGTCGCTAAGATGGTGACATAGTTTTTTAAAAACACCCGATTCATCATTAAATTTCTTTTGCAGAGATTCTCGGATAATCTTTTTCATCTGCCATCGAGTTTTGTCAAACTTGACCAAACCTCGTGTGATTGTAGTAGCTATAAGATGAAGCCCCTTAGTAGTCAAATCATCAAGACATGAAGACAAGGCTTGGGATATACTTTTTCTGTCAAGCATTACAATATCATCTTGAAACACATGATTCCCTCCCTCAACATTGCATGCTCCATAGGCTGCTTGAACAGCAGACTTTACGGTCTCATAGAACATCTGAAGAAATCATAGGCATAAATGAAACAAAAACAGGGCAGAAGAAACTCGGAACACGACTAATGTCTTGTTTGAGCATCTGGGCGCTTAAGCTTACGATATTTCAAGTAAAGCAGTAGTCATAAGGAGAAGGGTGAATGGCTTACATCATCTTCCCTGAGCAACGATTCCGGCAATAGATCACGTCCAAAGTGTTCAAACTTGTTCTGCTCGGATTCAGAGAGAGGAATACCCAACAACCACCTGCATCATCGGATAATTCAACGTCAGTCATTAAGGGGTTCCACCCCAAATAATTAGAATGAGAAAAATGACCGACTGACCTCCGTTTGAGTTGAATCTGCTTCTCTTTGTGCTTAATCTGACACCAAAGGGTCTCGCAATCTGTTTGGTAGAACTTTTCCATAACTTGAAACAAAGGGTTTGAAGTGTCTCCGAGGTTTAAGTGTCTCCTTACTCGTTGACTGCCCAAGTTGACCCACCTTTTTATTATACTATGAAAACGCAAAGTCACAAGGGAAAGGGAAAGCCACAATTCCTTGTTTTTGTTTTCCCGGAGTCAAATTCCCGTCCTTGAGCATATCAGAAACAATTCTGCTCCGAATCTCGCCCAATAATCCTTCTCTTGCTCTATCTCAAGTTTCGTTTGGAATTGATTCCAATACTAGCTAAGATCATATGTCTATTATTTCATTCAGTCTTTAGATTAATTACTTTTGTGATCTACTGCCATATTCATAGTGAACTTTCGGTGAGCACAGCACTACGCCCCCTTCTATATATTATTGTGATTGTTGAGAAATTGATAGACGCATTGAGCTCCAAATGCATGTTCTTACTGCATGTTTTACCTTTTTGGTTGCCATAGTATTTGTCAAATCATGTCTATTTCATGCCTAATTCTTGAACTTTGGATGCATCATAGGATTCATAGCTAAAAAGCTTATTTGTTGCTTAATAGCTTTTCAAACATAACATTTTGAAACATTATCATCGAGCTACAAAGACCTGTCCTTATGGTATTGATGAGTGACTCAAGTTAGGTGTCTTAGAAACTACTTGAAAAGGCCATTTTGGGTTTACCAAAACGTCTTTGATTGAAAGACTAGATTCTGACAGTTTTCCAGTTTCAGTAAAATATCTGACCAGCTGCCTTTCATTCAAAACTGGTATTTACCCGTTGGTAAATTGGTTTTGGTTTCTTCTAGACAGTCTTAGTATACTTTAAAGGGAACACACTTCAAAATTTGAATCACACCAAAATCATTTTCTAGAATTAGTTATGAATTTCTGAAGTCTGGGTACAGAAGCACATATTTCTGGCGAAATTCTGCATTTCTTTTTTCACGTTTTAACCTTCAAGCTCTCTTTTCTTCAGGAAGTGTGAGTTTGTTGTTTGAAAGCTGCTGTAGCCTCACTGAGTTGTTTGTTAAGCTAACTTCCATTTGGGGATTTTCCAAGACTCTTTCCAAGTATATTTTTATTAGTTTTACATAAACCTTCTTCCTTTTCCTTATACTAAAGTTTTCAGCTTTCAGTAACTTAATTCCAAAGTTTTCTTGTTGTTTTTCTCAACAACCGATTCCTATTTAGAACCCAAGTGGCCTTGTAACTAGTTAGAGAAGTGAACTATAGGGAGGACATCTTCCAAGAGTCATAGGTCACTTGAAACTTGAAATTTGAACCTAGTTGCATCTTTTTAATTCAGGAATTCATTCCCATTTGTAATCGATCGAAAGCAATGGGTTGGCTTTCAAACAAGATCAACAGGGACCAACTCAAACCTGGTGATCATATATATTCATGGAGGACGGCCTACCTCTATGCCCATCATGGTTCGTTCACTCTCTTTGTCCATATTTTTTAGCTTCTTTCAGATGCCTTCTACTATGTTGCACTCTTTGTCCACTAGTTTCCAAATCAATCTGGACATTTAACTTACACACACACACACACCACACACACACACTAGTTTCGGTTGATAACTTATAAATTCTTGAGGTAGGGGTACTTGATAAACGTTATACATGGTCTATATATGCTTTTAAAAAATTCTTGTTATACTTTAGGGTTTAAGCAAAGAGTATCTCTGAGTAGCTGATGTTAGTTGATATTTCACTCATTCCTTTTAAGCCTTTTGTATTGTTTTTTTACCTTTAATCTGTTTTCCTTTTCGTATGAGGAAAATCTTGGTTCTTTTGTCTTAATCTTATAATGGCTTACTGAAATCACCACGTCTGCTCATCATCTCAGGGATATATGTCGGTGAGGGAAAGGTTATCCACTTCACTCAGGCAGCTAGGCAGGAAATTGGCACAGGAACTGTGTTAGACCGTTTCATTTTCAGCTCATCTCCATCCCCTTCCTCACAGAATCCCTGCACGAGTTGTAATGAATCATTGGGCATGGTGGTGGTGTGATATCTTCTTGCCTATATTGTTTTTTGTCTGGTGGTGATCTAAACCTCTTTGAATATGGTGTCAGTCGAACCTTTTTTATTGCGAAAGTCAGAGGAGGTACCTGTACCTTTGCCAAATATGACCCACCTGAAGATGTCCTTCACCGTGCCCGTTACCTTCTCCAGAATGGTTTTGGCAACTACATTCTTTTTGGAAACAATTGCGAAGACTTTGCAATTTATTGCAAAACAGAGTTGTGCGTTAGTAAGGGAAGGAGTGGGCAGGCAGCCTTGTTTTCCTCTTCTGGGAAAGGTATTCCTTACTCTTCAGCTACATTAATGGCTACTACTTTTAGTGGTCTGAGTGCTGCAACTGCTGGCATATATAGTGTCAATCGATACATTTGTGATATTGGAATCCGCAGTGATGTTTCAAGAGTGCCAGTAGAGAATCTTATCCCAGTTCCACCAGTAGGCTCTGCACCCCAGCCTAGCAGCACTCGGTTTCTGGCATATGAAGAACTTGAACAAGCAACAAACGACTTTGAATCTGCAAATATACTTGGAGAGGGTTGTTTTGGCCAGGTTTTCAAAGGTGTTTTAACTAACGGTACAGCTGTAGCGATTAAAAGACTTAATAATGGAGGGAAACAAGGTGACAATGAGTTCTTAGTGGCAGTTGAGATCCTTAGTAGGCTGCATCATCGTAATCTTGTGAATCTTGTCAGTTACTATAGCAGTTGTGACTCCTCACAAAACTTACTTTGCTATGAGCTTGTGCGAAATGGAAGCTTGGAGGCTTGGCTCCATGGTAATTGTTGGAATCACATGCTCTTCCAGTTTAGCATTTTAAAATCAAGTCATTGTAGGCAGAGATGATAATACAAAGAGAACATTCTAAAGCTTCATACATATATATAATTGTTTGATTCTTTTTAACTTTTTAAGCATTGCTAAGTGAAATATCTCTCTCACAGGTCCCCCCCCCCCCCGATTGAATTGTCGTTTGGATTGGGACACCAGAATGAAGATTGCACTTGATGCTGCCAGAGGGCTTGCTTACCTTCACGAGGACTCACAACCTTGTGTTATCCACAGAGATTTTAAAGCATCCAATATATTGCTGGAGAAGGATTTTCATGCCAAAGTTGCTGATTTTGGCCTGGCTAAACTGGCACCTGAAGGCACATTTGGGTAGGTCCTAATTCCCCTCCCAGCTTGTTATTTTCATACGAATCTACATTTCATCTCTGTTTATCTACAGGTATGTTGCTCCAGAGCACACCATGACTGGAGACCTATTAGTTAAAACTGATGTTTACAGCTATCAGGTCGTCCTTCTTGAATTACTCAGCGGAAGAAGGCCTGTATATGTGTCGCAGCCATCTGGGAAGGAAAATGTTGTCACTTGGGTTAGTATTATCTATAAATCAACTGCTCATTTATGTGTCTAAAGTGTTCATGCTGTAAAGGCACAACGGTGGAAGCTCGCATTCTTTACAGAAAAAGTAAAGGGAAAGGATAAGTCATTGAAATATTTGTTCATTCTTTAGAAGCAGAAGGTGATGTTTATATGATATCTTTCCTTAATTTTCTTGGATTGGATACTGAGACATGTAAATTTTGTTTCTATTAGGCAAGGTCAATTGTAGAGACAAGAATCAGCTGAAAGAGCTTGCTGATCCTAGTCTTGGCGCAAAGTTCCGAATGGAAGATTTTGAACGAGTTTGCTCCATTGCAGTAGCTTGTGTTGCCTCCGAGTCAAGCCAACGACCCACAATGGGTGAAGTGGTACGGTCACTGAGTCTGTGTTAACCACTTCCACTGCCAGACCCAATCCCAGGCAAACATCAACGACTTTTGAATCTGATGTATCATGATGCTCTCTTTTGTTCCTTACTCTGGTCTTATATGTGATTGATTGTACTTATGCTTGTGTCAGATTACTAAGATTACTATAAGTTGTCATGCTTAGTTTGAATTACATTGTTCTGCTGGAGATTAAAGTTTGGTTAGATTGTACTCATGCACCGATTTAATACAGTTGGTGCCAAATCTGAAGAAATGAGCAAGTTTTATATGAGGTTCAAATGCCTTGAAACATTATTGATCAAAGATAATAGTAGTGTTCAAATGCCTTAAAACTCGGATTCTGACTCGGGGTAGAGCAAAGATAAAAAAGACGTCACTCTTTTCCAAATTTTCATATCTACCAAAATAGTGGAGAAGCAATGATGCATTTGTCTTGTGACCAAGTTTATTAGTTTGGGAAGATGTTGGTGTTCCTTCAAGAATGCAAGCTTCTTTCTCCTCAAGTTGGGAAGTCTGGGGAGTAAGGGGATATTTGACGTTTCTTTCTTTTAAAACCTCTCAGTGGGTCAGTGGCTGACGGAGGTGCTATAAAGAACTGAATCTGCTTGATTGAAACCGGATTCCAGGTACTTTAAACTTCAGCATAGATGGTTCTACCGTGCTTAATTGGAGCTGGAGAGAGTTAGTTATAAGGAAAGATGAAGGAGAATGGATTCATAACTCTATATAGAGCATTTGTTGGTGGGAAAGTGTTGCAATTACCCCAGAGAGAAAAGAACAAATAGTGTGAGCAAGAGCCACAATCCCGCATCTGTATTCAAAACAAACAAAATCAACTGATTCAATTTCGCAAAGGGTCTAAAATGACTGATAATGTCCAAACTGGTTACATAGGATAAAAGATCTGACATGAAAGAGCAAAAGTTGACTATATTAGGATTAAATTCAGAGATTAGTTGTTGGAGAGATGCATCAAATCACATTAATTACATTCAATAGGAAAGTACATGGATAGCGAGGAATTCTGTTCCACTAAACAAAAGCAGATATATAATCAAACTGAACACTGTTTATCCAATCTTGAGAACTCTATTTAAGAGGGCCAAAAACCACCTCCACCAGGCTTCTTTACGAGAATCTGACTATATTCCGGCCGCGATGTCTGCAACCATTTACAATAGTGTTCAGATGCAATTTTCGAAAGCAATTAAACCATTTTAATTGAAGAACCACCTAAATATGCAGTTGGAAGATCTACTCAGGACAAGGACTGCGGAACTACCATACAAACAGCCATTTACATAATAGAACAAAACCCTTTAAACCGTTACAACCTAACTGCTATGAAGAGCTCTATGGGAATCAAGGGTTGGGAGATTTAACCATGTGATCCACCAGGACATTGAGTCAGATCCTCAACTTTTTACATAGTGTATTTCCTAAATAAATATCTTTTATTAAGCTTTTACCAATTTACTCATAAGAGAAAGAAACAGAGTCGTCAAAAGAAATTCCTTGAGAAAGGGCAGAAGTAGAGAACCTTATTGGCAAGGTCAACCAACAAACTAAACAAAATACAAGACTTACCTATCACATGAGATGATCTAAGAATACAAACAGCAACAGTTCGGTTCTAGAATGAAAATTTTACATGACGCTATAGCCAGAAATAATGACTTGGAAATCTAAAAGGATGGATGATAAGAATACAAACATAAGAGATATTAATCAAGAAACCAAGCAAAAAACAACTAGAAGAGAGAGCAGAAAACAGGAGTACTTACATGATCATTGAAAATGATGGAAGTGACTGAAGAAAATAACAAAAGATGATTTCAAAGTCAGCAAACCTAACACTACACTTTCTGGTGTTTTAAATAGCACAAACCAGTAACTTAGCAAGCATAAACTTCAATCAATTCCTGCAGGAGCTTTAACATGAACCATTGGGGGGGGGGGGGGGGGGAGGGGGAACTGAGTAAAGTGCATTGCCAATGGGGTTCTATAAATATTTTCATATCTCATAAAATGTTTAGCGTAATTTTGAAGAGCGAGTATGAATTGCCAAGAAACCAATCACTGATAAGGGATCAGATACATTTACCTATTCAAAAGATAACCGCAGATGTGGACAAAGAGCTATAGCTCAGCTGGTTTAGTACACAATAATTACTTTCAGACTATACATAAAGCGAATCCTCTGAAAACAGATATACCTGCCGAAACTTGTCCCTAAGTCACACCCCTCCTAAAAAAGCCTCTACTCTACTGAAAGGTGATTTCAGTACAAGCCTAGAACTTTTCCATTTTAAATGCCAAAGGTACAGTTCAATTGGAAACCACCAACAGTTTAGGCCCCCAAGATCAAACAAATTGCAGGGAATTCACATATCACATGGAAAGTCAAGAGAGGAGAAACTCACGAGATCTTTGAAAATGATGAAGGCGATGACGAAGAAGAGAACGAATAGAATCTCGAACTCGGCGAATCTGAAGAAGCCGAAGACCGAGTTGACAGTCCGAGTCAAAGCAGACTCATCGTCCTTGTTGTTCCTGCTTCCCACTCGCTTCGCCATCTTCTTCCTCTCTTACCTGATTTCCTCCTTTTACACTCGAATCACCAATTTCATTTTCGTCCTTGTATAGTTTTAGATCCTTTTTTTATTTTTTTATTCCTGAATTGAAAATGAATAAATAAATCCTTGTATAGTTTTAGATCTTTAGTTTTAAATAAATAAGAATTTTCTAATTTTCTATTTCGTTGTAATTTTTTTTTAAAAATTTTATTCACACACTCTTAAATATTAATTATTAAATACACGGACCGGATCAAATGACATTTTATTTTACATATTTTTTACATTAAATTTAAGTGATTTCAATGACGATGATTAATTTTATTTATGATGTGTCAAATGACATGAAAATAGTTTTTTTTTCTAAGTAAAAACCAGAAAATTAGAAGATGAAACACCATCTTCTAACTGTATAGGGTTTTGCAATCAACCATGTACGATCAACTTTAAATGGAGACAAATAAAAACCACAAAATCAATCTTCTTCATCTATCTATATATTACCCTATATATGTATATTCTAAACCTGATCGAATGAATTATGATAGGTTATGCTTTGGGGTAAAAGAAAGAATGGGGCATATGCAGTGGCGGAGCTAATGAAGGACCAGTGGGGGCTTGTGCCCCTAGAAGAATACTGAAATTTGCCCATTGACATTCTTTATGCCCCCACTGTAACGAAGGATATAGATCTTCTTATACTTTAGATCGGAACAAGATGATAATTAGCCTTCTCTTATGGTTCTTGTATTTGGGTGTCAGTCTTTTTGGCTGGGCTTTTGGGACTGTGTTACTCAGTTCCTAAATGAAGCTTCTTCGTTTTAAAAAAAAATAAATATACACTAGGCACTAAAGTTAGTAAAGTCTGGTGTCGTGGATATATACAAGTAAAAAGCCACTAAAGATCCGATATATTTGGGTGTTTCTCCTTATCCTCACCTCTTCTTCTCCTTATCTCCATAATTCTCTCCTCCTCTTCCTCTCTAAAGCATTTTCTCAGTCCCTTCCATCATTTTATGCTGTGCATATCTCTTTCAGTATTAACTCTATGCATTTTTCTTAATTTTTATAGAATTTAGCTTCTTTTTTCTATCAATGATTACTAGTTTACTATAGATGATAGATCTTATGTGTTTCTCTTGCACATCAATCGTGGATGCAGGTAAGACCGAGTTTACATATACATAAGTTTTATATATATGAGAAGCCAAAGTTATTAGGAAAACTGTAAAAGAAAAATTAATGTAGATTTTAACAGAGAAAGAAGCGCCAGAATGTCTGATAATTGACAGTAGAAACACAACATTATAAGAGCAATCAAACTATGGGGGAGATCACGTAACTGAATAAAGACCATACGAGTCCATTCATGTGTATAGAAAATGAGAGGCAATAGAAAAAATTTGTGCCCCCTTTGAATATTTTCCTGGCTCCGCCTATGGAAAGCCATTGAAGACCCAAGAATATGATACACATAAAAAGACTCCATTTCACTTTTTGACAAGCTTATCAAGGTGTTCTATGCTGCAGCTACAGAAAGCTCAGATATTTAGAGTCTGTCAATTATCGTGTGAAGATTAGTTTGATGGATTACTTTATCAAAACAACAGACGATGCAGGTATGGCTTTATCATCATAGATGCTCGGGGCACTCTCAGGCTTTTTTATCAATTCGTTTCATGTAAGCAACTGGCATCAGTTTTTGGAAAGATTTATTTCACTTTTTTTTTGTCTCAAGATTTATTTCACTTGCATCATCCGAGAAGCAAATCTCTAGCTAAAATGAGACTAACTTCAAGCAATTCCTGGATCAGCCGACTTCCTAGTGCAGCTGCTAATGCTAATAGCTTTCACCTCTTAACTCGGTTATCCTTGAGACTTTCCTCTCGAGTCTATTGTGCTCATATTCATATAAATTAAATCAAATCAAATCCATACATCCAAGTACAAGCACCCTGTACAATGTTACATTAATATCGTTCTTTAACAAGCCACACAACTACTATTTCCACATAAATTAGTCTTGCTTGACCACGTCAGTTGCAACCGCTGACTCGACTAAGCCAACCCGATCAACGAGCCTCTCCACTGGGACTTTTGAAACATCACGGCGGATTCCAATATCACAAACCAATCGGTGGAGACAGTAAATTCCAGCACCGAAAGCACTCAGACCACTAAAAGTAGTAGTCAAATATCGAGCCGGTGAACAAGCAATAGCACTTGCTGCAGAGAAAATGGAGGCAGCCTGCCCGCTCCTTCCCACACTAAGGCTAGTAAACACAAGCAAACCTGTTTTGCAATAAATTGCAAAGTCTTCACAATTGTTTTTGAAAAGGCAGTAGCTGCCAAAACCATTCTGGAGAAGGAAAAAGGCACGGTGAAGGACATCTTCAGATGGATCAGATGAGGCAAGGGTACAGGTACCTCCTCTGGCTTTGGCAATAAAAAAGGCTGGATTGACACCATATTCAAAGAGGTACAGATCGCCACCGGACAAAAAACAGTCTAGGCAAGAAGACATGACACCACCATCACGCCCCGATTGTTCATCACAACTAGTGCAGGGATTCTCTGATGGATGGGACGGAGATGAGCTGAAAATGAAACGGTCTAACACAGTTCCTGTGCCAATTTCCCGCCCAGCTGCCCGAGTGAAGTGGATAACCTTTCCATCACTGACATATATCCCTGGAGTTAAAAAACAGACATGGTGACTTTGGTGAGCCATTAAAAGATCAAATAATAAGTACAAAGATCCTCCTCCTATACGAAAAGAAAAACAAGGCCGAAGAAATGAAAGAAAGATTAACTCACATCAGCTAGTCTGAGATACTCTTTGCTTTTGAGAAGAATCCTAAACCCTAAAGTATAAAAAAGAATTTTTGAAAGCATAAACCATGTACAACTTTTATGAAGTACCCCTAACCTCAGGCATTTAGAAGTTATCAACTTAAACTAGTTATGTCCAGATTGATTTGAAAACATCACATTCAAGACTATCTGACAAGATAAATAACCTATATTTTCAAGAATTACTCCACATAATTCACGAAAACATGCGATTCGTAGGATAAGTTCAACATAATACAATCAACTCAATAACCAGTTTATAAAAGAGACATCGCCTATACAGTTGAAAATAGACGGATACAGAAGACAACAAAGAAATAGCACAATTAATCAGCATATTGCAAGAGAAAGAACCCAGAAAACCAGTTTCAAACCCTTCTAACATCCAAATTGGACTCAAGGGAGCCGCTGCAAGTTAACGCAACAACAAATAACATAGTTGACCACCTACATCATTCCGATTTCTTAACAAATTGGATATTCCAGTCAAACAGGGAAGAGGATGACACTGACCATTAACCAAACATTGGAGGAAAACAAAAGCCATACACAGAAGATCCCATTAATCTAAGATTACTGTAAAACAATCAAATCCCCAAGGAAATAGATTTTCTAGGGTTAACATATGGACCTTCCATTAACTCATTGCAATCCCAAACTCGGAAGGGGATTTACAAAGCCACTTGCATATTTATCTTGATCAATCCATACCCCTTCTTTTATCTCCAGCTCTAGATAGGAATTCCCAGTTATCAACTCTTTTCCCTTTGTTGACCTTCCAGTAGAAGTCTATCATTAGCTTCTCCATTCTTAGCATGGCATATATTAGAGGGAGCAATAATGATTGTAGTGGTGTAAGCTAACTAACCTTGAAAAATAGGGAAATTTTCACGTTTCTAGTCTTTTCAACTTTTTGGATAACACAATACTCTGAAAGACCTAGGACTTATCCAAGTGGAAGCTATGATGTTTCAAGGTTGTTCTCCAACTTGATATTAATGGAGAAGCCATAATGTTGGTTGGAAAAGAAATATCCTCTTGGGAAGCCTAAGTCTAAGCTCATCCCTTGTTGGTCCAAAGGACAGTCTTTATGGTAGTTTAAGGGTCTTGCCAGGTAATTTTCAGTTTTATTAACAACAATGATGAGCCTATTGCTTTTTCTATCAAAATCTTAGGGTGAGTAATCAAGGGTCTTGGGAAATTAAAGGTTGATGGAAGTTCATCCCTTCTATTCCTCATGGTGGAGCTGGAGCTATAGTGAGAGATGATAAAGGGAATTTTAAAGCTGGTTTTGTCATCCCTATCCCATCAGTAGCCTCAGCTAAATAAGTGGAGTTAAGTCCCATCAAGGAAGGTCTGAAGCTGCTCAAAAAAATGCAAGCAAGCAATGTGGTGATTGGAATACTGTCTAGAAGCCATCTCTGATATCTCAGATGTGCAGTGCACCCATATTGGTATCAAAGGGCTCTTCACAAGATATCAGGCTGAGCTTTGCTCTCTTCCTTCTGCTATAGTGCAGCATACTGCACGAGGATGCAACTGTAAGGCACATCGTCTTGCCAGCACTGCCTATGATGCTACAAACAGTTTAGTCTGGGTCGCTAGCCCACCAGGATATATTCTTCATGTCCTAAAGCTAGATTTGAATCAACCTGGGTAGCTAGTTTGCGCGATTTTAATACATCTACTACTTCAACGAAAAAGACTTGACTGTGTCTTCATGTCTATTTAAGTCTTCAAGTACTTAAGGGTCTTATTATTAATAAGTTTTTAATAGTCATATGGTGTTCTAGGAGTCTAAGGGTTGTGTTTTAAGCCTATGAATATGGCTACATATTGTGAACCCCAAATCAGATTCAAATGAATTAAATCTTATTGAAGGCTTAACACCTTTGGTATCTCTCCCTAACCTCCCTCGTTCCATTTCTCCCTTCTAATCTAAGAACCCTCTGTTTCTTCTAAAACCATCCTGCTTCCTTGTTCCCTCAACACACCCCAACACATCCTAACAATATTCTCACCAGCTGTTGTTGCTACCTGCTGCATCAAATATATAGTATTTATTCAAAAAAAAAAAAAAGTCAACTAAAGTATTGTTAATGTACACTGCAATGGAATTCCTGCAAATTGACTTTCAAACCTGATACTGCCACATTCCACACTAAGAAAGAAACTGAAATTGTGATTGATTACCTGAAAGAATATGTTATAATCCACTAAAGAGAAGTGTGATATAATCAACAGACTCCAAAGTATGACATCTCTACTCTCTCCTTACCAACCAGTATCACTTACACCAACTCTTTCTAGTCCTCTCTATGAGCCTAGTGAATACATCAACTGTAGATGCAGATTTGAAGGGGTATAAAGGATCGCCTTCTCAAGTTCACTTGAAGCTCAAACATACAATGAGTACTGATTACCCTCACCCCTTATTTAACATTGGAACAAACTGCCTCTATCAGCCAACTACTTTTCGACTTTAGGTCAAGCGAAAATGGTCATTTCCAAGTTCTCCTAACATGGTCATTTACAAGTCCCACAGTATCAATTTCCATAAGTGCCATGGCCAACAAACAGACATACATATGGATGTGTTACCAAGCTTTAGTTATGATCGTAGTCCACAAAAGGCTATAAGCAAAATCTGGTTATGTTAGTGCACCTAGATGGTGTAGTTTTGGTTGGTATTCGCTGATGTTGGGAAATTCTGTTTCTTTTCTTTTGAAAAAAATAAAAATAAAAATTGATCAAAATGATGCAGATGTGGACAATAGTTCAACATAAGAGCGGATGCTGACAAAAAAAAAATTAAAATAAAAATAAAATAAGAAGAAGAAGGCAACCACACCACCAACAAGAAGATGAATAGTAGGAAACAAACTACCACGTACTAAAGAAAAAATCATACATCTAACATAACAAGCAGACCAACATATTGCACCCTCCTACAGCTCCTCCACACCAATCTGGTTTTTGAAATCTCTTCTATTTGTTTTCAATGAAAGCCCCCAAATAATGACCGTGAGATATTACTTGGGTATTAGGGTCAAGAATAATTGTTGGCCGATGGCCAAACAAGATGTCTTGTGACCACAATTCCAGGACAGAGCGATATGCATCAATTTCCAGTCTTCGAAATGAAAAAGAAAACACCCAAAACTGACTCTAAATAACACTCAACATTGATCACCACACTAAGTGTCTTTCTGTTTAATGGAAGGGCAGGATAAATGATCAAGTACATTTCCAAACTAGCAACTCGTAGAAAAAGTTGGCTGAACAATGGAACATTAAACATGAACTGTGCACCAGTAGACGCATGTTGCCTTGACGATTCTAGTGTCAAAACCCATATAAGTTATTTCCCTTCGAGTAACCTAAAAGTTAAAGAAATACTGGTTCGTATATCTTTTATTTTCTTATGAATCTGCTAGTCCAGTCTTCCTCTAACAATACTCACTAGAAACACTTCCTAGGAGAAAATGTTGTTGAGCAACAATACACACTTGATCATATACAAACATCAACAATTGTCACCTACATTACATTGCCTCATTGTTCAATTTCATGTAGTAAATCAGTATTTTTGATCACATTTCCAGATCCCATTGATGTAATCAACAATAAAAATGACATGTTTCGTTTGGCTTGGATTTGGGTTGTCGGAAATTGAAGCTACACAGCAAAAAAGACATTGAAAAGAAGACACAGAGAGAGGGAACGAACCGTGATGGGCATAGAGGTAAGCGTTCCTCCATGAATAGATATGATCACCAGGTCTGAGATGGTCCCTATCGATCTTGTTTGACAGCAAACCCATTACTTTGGATTACAAATGGGAATGAATTCCGAACACCCAATTCATTCCCAGCAATCTTACATTCCAAAAATGGCTGCAAACCCACGCTATCGTTTCCTTCCTTCGCCTGTAAGGCTATTTCCCTCTTTATTTAATTTCCACACTAGTCTTTCCCTTTCTTACCCTTTTCCACATGGTTTTTTTTTTTTTTTTTTTAAAGAATAGAATATGGTACATTCAAATAAGATTAAGATAATGTGTTACATCATCGAGGCTTGAAAGCAGCCGTAATAGTTTTTTATTCGAAAGAAAAAAAAATTACTATGTTACGAAATTCATCACAAACACATTTTAAGTGTGCAATCTTCTACGAGGGCTACAGTCATGGCTTCGCTAAGGAAGAGTGATAGATCACCAGGTATACATATCACTACATGGATCATCCCATTAAATCTATAAGACTTGATAATGTTGCACAGTTTATGTCAAAGAGCTTGGACGTCTACTACATGTCTTTTGAAATTATGTTTAAGTATTATGTTCCACATATACCTACTCGATCAAAATGGTCTCGCAGAGTATGCTATTATGTGCTTACAATGGTAACGAGAACTATGATTATGTGCACCAATTTACTTCTCTCTTAATTGGTGGGAATGTAATATATGCTACTTCGCTTAAGACCCTCTTAGCCAACCAAATATGAATTATGTCATCAAATATGTGTTTCTGACTTATGTAAATCAAAAAGTCGATCGACGTCTTTGTAAGTATTGTTAAAGATCATGAAAATTCAAACATCTGTTTTTAGTCGATGTCATAATACACATTACTACACATCACTTTCTTAAAAACATTCGATGTAAAAGTTGAGTCCGAACATTAGTATATTAATAAGAAACTGATTTTTTTTTCTTCTTATTATTATATCGTGTTTAGTCCCAAAATTAATTTACTTTCCACTAATTCACATAGTTCATTCCAATGACTAAAATATCGGACATCGAGAAAATATCGATAGTCCGAAATTTTAGGGAAATATCAATAAATTTAAGATATGTTTGTTTTATCAATTATCTACTATATTAAAAAAAAAAAAACTGTAACAAAACATCGATCTATGGTGAGTTATAGTCATTTAAGATGAAACAATAATTAAGTGCACTAATTGATAATTCTTAAAAGTTTACTTTGATTTTAATTATTTTTTCATGGCCGGAAACCAAACCGCCTAGGGAGGCTAGGCTATTATATGATGTATGCAAGTTCCTGTTCAAAGAGGCCGGCCTGCTAAGAGCTTTTTGCTGTTAGTTAGGCAAACTACTTGTATTTCACCTATCTAGGCACACAGGTGTGGCCTTGTGGGTGCTCACTGCTCGTGTGTGTATATATATTATATATATATAGAGAAAATACTCATTTAATATTAATTTAAACTTTTTATTGTCCATTTTAATGAATTTAATATATATAAACTCATTCCAATATAAGGTGTTATTATTTGTACCTAAATACACAAATCTATATTAAAGTCATAGTAAAATAATAATTTTTGTATATTTTTAAGATAATTTTACCATCACCACTTCAACATGTATAAAGAGAGAAAGTGAAAGAGCAAGAAGATTTTGCCGGAACTGCACCAGACTCCGGTCACCGGTCGCCAGACTTCGGCCATCGGTCACCGTTGCCGGAATTTCTTCGGTCACCGGTTGCCGGAATTTCTTCGGTCACCGGTTATTGACTCCTAGTAACTTAGATTTTCCCCGGTCACCGGTAATTGACCCTCAATAACTCGGTTACTGACCCTCAATAATCAGTTACTGACCCCTAATAACTCAGTTACTGACCCCCAATAATCAACTTATTTCAGCTTAATGTAATATAAAAGAAGAAATACCAGAAAAAAATCGAGTTACTGACCCTAATAATCGAGTTACTGACCTTTAATAACTTAGTTACTGACCCCTAATAATAGTTACTAACCCCAGTAATCATCCCCAATGGATAATTTTCCATATAAATTAGGCTCTAAATGCAAACAACTTCTCCTGTCTGACTCCACCACCAATATCTTCAATTCGTTGACCAACCACTCAAAATCTCCTACCTCTTTCTTCACGGTTGTTGACTCAAAACCCTATCGGAGCCACAACATCGGTTCCCTCCCTCATATCCGACCCGACGAGGGCTCCGCCGACGCATTACTGCTATTCTCCACCCGAGTTCCTTGACGCTTCCACGTCTTCCACCAGCAACCAACAGTACCGAAAAGAGAGTCGAGGAGAAGCATGAGGCGGTGAGGATGATTTTTCTCCGGCTAAAGCTGACGCCGTCCTCAATCTCGTCGCAGACGAGAAGGTTTTTCTCGAGGAGGTCGGCGGTGTTGTGCTCGGAGGTAGAGGCCAGCTGTGTTGTGCTCGGTGATGCGGATCAGGCTGGCGGCGTCGTCCAGGAAGGATTTGAACTCCAACGAGTGTGCTTGGGTGACGGTGAAACGTGGAGCAGTGGTGGGCCAAAGCTTGGGCTAGTTGGTGTTTGGTCAGTCGGCACCGGAAAAGTCGGAGAGAGAGAGAGAGAGAGAGAGAGAGAGAGAAGAGAGAGAGAGAGAGAGAGAGAGAGAGGAGAGAGAGAGAGAAGAGAGAGAGAGAGAGTAAAAGATGAAATTTGTGTGGTTGTACATAGATTAAGGGTAAATTTTGATATTTCATTATAAATCATTAGAATGGGCTATATTAAACTTTTTTCTAAACTATATGATTATAATAAACGAACCAAATCTGTTTAACAAGAACCATTCGTGTAATTCACAGTTTTAACTACCTTAATGATTATCAATTTGACTAAAATTTTGTAGAGATGATCTACTCATATATACCTAAAAGATGAATGGTTGAGATGAGAAAATATGATCGAAAAGTATGTCAATTAAGGACATCCGTATCTGAAACGGCATGTGTGTGTGTGTATATATATATTTATAGTTAATGCATATGTCTGCTTGAAGCCTTGAAGGATTGTTGCAGGATTTACTACATATCGATCGGCTTGTCACAACTGATGCTACAGTTTACTTATCGTCTACGATGATCAATTCATTCCTACCTGTCTGCCAGGCTTAGTCTAATCATCTCCAAGGCATGAGGGCACAGTAGGCAAGTTGCTGATACTTATAATCTTATAATGATGAAACTGCAATCTATATTCGCATAAGGCTTGGCTGTTGCTCAAATTAATACAAGGTTAACTAGCCAACAGTTAAAGTTGGTGTTGCTACTTAATTTGAGCATAACATTACAATCAACAGTGATACTACCGAGCAACAATATAATCAACAGTGATACTACCGAGCGTAGAAACATTGTTTTCCTTCTTGTCATGTATTTCTCATAGACAAGCATGGATAGTTTGCTATAAACACTCCCATACACTATACCTTTCATTCACCATTCAGCTAAAGAAACTCTGAATAATCACTAACCAGTTACGGTTCCCGTTTCATCTCAAAGTAAAACAAAGGATATTCAAGAGGTTGTATTTGCTACAACATAGACATTCAATGATCCAAGAAAAAGTGATCCTCATATCAAGTGAACTAAGACTTTTTGCGAGTCTGCTTTATTTTATTTTTTCTTCCTTATCCATTAGACAATTAGACACGCTTCAACCACAAATCGGCTTAAACATGCATGTATTCCTACGTCGAAACATTATATATCAACTATGATACCATAAAGCAAACATGTATACCTGTGTTTTGACAGTATATATCAACTATAATACCATAAAATATTCAAAACAGTGTCGTATATCCACAGCAAGACGAGGTAGCAAAAAAAAATAACTCCATTTGCACACTCAAGGACTAGACTAGAGAAGAAACACTCATGCAAATGGATGTATTAAACTTGAATGCAGAGCAGCATTTATAACGCATGCATCGAGCAGCATTTATAACGCATGCATCCATTTGTGTAACTTCTATAGTCTAGTATTATTTTATGTTCATGAATGCATGCATGAATCCATTCGTGTTACTTCACCATGAAAATCAAAGCTAAATGCAGTAGTAGCATTTATAACTATTATATATATGCTGATGGGAACAAGGTAACACATAGAAGTCCATATATATAAATTATTGACAGTAGGAATCCTGATCTATTTCAATTTGTGGCTGAAACCCTGTATCTAGCAAAGTCTAACAAACAAGGCAAATTTGAAGCGCGATGCTCTGGCAAATTCAAGGCACACAATTGACATAGCGAGCTGAATCATGATACAGATCTATAAAACACTAGATCGAGTGTCTTCTTACTCCCATCAACACTAATAAGCACAAAAATAAATTTTAAAACCAGGTAATAGCTAGCGTATTTGTCACATCCTTCAAACCATATTACAATACTTTTGTGCAGCATTTTGCCTAATATGTGCACGTCATCTGACTTATAACCCAAGTCCTTGTCAAAAGAAACCTATAACCCAACTCTTTTCAACTTTGAAACCAAAATTATAAAAGAAATCTACCACAAAGTGTCATCTTATTTGACAACAATACAACTTACAGAATAAAGTTAAAAACTAGTAGACTGAGGGAAATTTTACATCCCAAACCAAAAGAGAACATAACAAGAAACATAGGTAGCTACAGCAAATCACTTGTAGTTATGGAAACAAAGAATAATAGGTAATGGCCCTAATGGAGAGAAGCTAACAAAATCAAAACATTTTAGTAAAACCACTCAACAGGTGGATTAGATTAAAAACTATGTAGAACAAAAATCAGAAACTCCTATGTCTCTTAGTTTAACAATCAATCACCAATGAGCATTTCCCATGCTTGGTTCGTTGCTAATTAAAACAATCAATTACACAGGCAACGAATTAACACAAAATATGGTAACAAAATAAATTTAGCAAGCAGATATTTAAACCAACTGACATAGAACAAAATAGCACATTAGTAATTCGTTGCAAGAGACATTAATCTTATACATGATTCTAAAATTTCTAATCAAACACATCAAGTCTTATTCACATCAAAGCTCACATATTTAAACAGTACACTTCACATCTCATAGGCCTTGCCTTATTATAAGGCAACACATATCACAATTTGAGGACAAACACATAACCCTTTTTACAACTAAAAAGGGAAGAGTCATTTCACAGAGACCTTATTGGAACATACCACATTAGTCCCTTATGAATAGGACCTACACTACCCAACTGACATAGAACAAAATA
Source organism: Fragaria nilgerrensis (assembly GCA_010134655.1). Lineage (NCBI taxonomy): Eukaryota > Viridiplantae > Streptophyta > Magnoliopsida > Rosales > Rosaceae > Fragaria > Fragaria nilgerrensis. The sequence continues at coordinate 16,070,595 of CM020977.1, forward strand.
TCACATTAGTAATTCGTTGCAAGAGACACTAATCTTATACATGATTCTAAAATTTCTAATCAAACACATCATGTCTTATTCACATCATGTCTTATTCACATCAAAGCTTACATATTCAAACAGTACACTTCACATCTCATAGGTCTTTGCCTTATTCACATCTCATAAGGCAAAAATATCACAATTTGAGGACAAACACATAACCCTTTTTACAACTAAAAAGGGGAGTCATTTCACAGAGCACTTATCGAAACATACCGCAATATTCCCCTATGAATAGGACCTACACTAGCCCCACACTATTCATTTCTGGATAGGGCGCAAACTAACCCATGTGGCAGAGGAAACAAAGATATCTCTATACAAAAGTGTAGATGGCAGAAAAGTACTCATCAATGAGCACCTAACATCGGAAACTATAATTTATCTAGCTTATCAAAGAACACTAGAATTTTTCAGATCAGTAGTACACATGGAAGATCAACTTCACAATATTTCAAGCCAAACGGAATCATAAATCCTAAACAAATTCAAATACAAAGCAGCTGCAGTGCATAGCACTGACAACAATTTTAGTACAAAGCACTTAACTTCAGAAAATCACTACCAGTTATCTAGCTTATTCATAGGACACTAAACTTTTCTGATCAAGAGTTCACACATTGAAGAACTCCACATAATTTCAAGCAAAACGAAATCCTATATCCTAATCAATTTCGAATTCAAAACAGCCACACTGGATAAAACTGAGAACAATTTCAGCACAAAGCACTTTAACGTCAGAAAAACACTACGATTTATCTAGCTTATCATAGGACACTACACTTTCCAGATCAAGAGTACAGACATTCGAGAAGAACACCAAAAAGTTTCAAGTCAAACGGGATTCTAAATCCTAACCAAGTACAAACCCAAAACAGCTCAAATAAAGTTCTCAACATAAGCTAATCTTTCTATCCAATCCCTTGAGTTTACTTTATCCCTCTCGACTCAAAAGCTTCAGATCCCAAGTTATTTTACAACCCAGGTGACTTCAATCAATCCTTAACCACCTTACCTCAAAATTCAGCATCAGGTTTCTCCAAGTCAACACTAGACCTATGAAGCTATCTCATTCCCTTCTTATTTCTCCCTCCAGCCAAAGCACTCTCCCTTCCTTTCTTTCTTTTTCTTCCTTTTTCTTCGATGCTATATGTACTCCGATAACCTCCCACATCGTCAGCAGTCTTTCTGCTTTTCCTAAACATCTTCCAGTCCTCCCTACAGGAACCAAAAAAAAAAAGAAGAAGAAGGTATTCCATCACTCCTATAAACCCAAATAAGCAAAGAACAAAACCCAGATAACCCCACAGTCAATATTACTTACCAGAATCGCTGACGAAATGGGTACGCGGCGTAAAAATCGATGGCTCCCACCTCTGCCGATATGATTTCAATTTTCTCCTTTTTTGTTCCTTTTTCGATAGGAATTCATACCCTACGTTGTTATGGCAGTTAGTCTGGCAGTTCTTTTAAAGCCGGGAAATCGTGGACTGCGCACTTCCTTCCTTTTTTTTCTCTCTTCCTCTCTTTCCCTGAATCCTGTCATCCCGTACTATTCGTTTTGGTTTTGTTTCCAAGATTACGGTAATGTCCTTCAACGAATATCTACACATAGCTGAAGAATAATAAACTCTGGGCTTTTTCGGAAGTTCAAAAATCTAACCATTGGAATCTCCTTCTGGCTTTATTAATAGAGATATATAAAACTGTGTATGTAAACAAGAATCACATGTATTATTTTTTTTTGAAGAAACAGGCCAACTCTTTTAGTGATCAGCAGAATCCTTACATAATAGCTACATGTGGCGCTGACAAATTACTATTACCAAAATAGTATCACCTTTTAAAACATTAAGCACTTCCAACGTAGTTCAAAACAGAATCACATATATTATAGTTTGGTTCTAAATACTGAAAAAAATTAATAAATTGTTATTTAAGTTATACCTTCTCAAGATCTAACTCATGCAGTGCTAGATCTTCGGGTATATAAAAGGAGACCTCATTTTCTCTAATGTGCAGTGTCGCAGCCTTTGGTTGTTTATAGTTTAGTAGCGACTCTAATACCTAGAGAAAATGAAGCAAAAAATATTAACAATATATAAGATTAATTAATTAAATAATAAAAAAAGGTCTAAATTGAGAGATTTAATGTTAACCAAAGTAAATGAGTCAAATTGATCACCTTATCATCGCTTATAGGGATGACTTCATCCTCTTTTTGGTGATTGATTGTAAGCGGTAGAGCTGGAATTCTCTGGCATTTTGTTAAATTCGGATGTTGCAGCCTGCATATATTGAATGAACATCAGCCAAAATCAATCAATCATAATATGCATAATAATTATTTGAACAACATATGCAATCAAAAATACATATAATTACTTACCAAACTATTTTTTTTTTTCATTCCTTCAAGTAGTAGAACATGCAACTTGTGGTCTTGACCACTTTGAGTCTTAGTACTTTCAAGATTAGCAAGAGTGTACATTTTCTGGTGCAGAGGAGTCATTGTTGTAGATGGAAGACATGATAACCCTAAAGCAACTAGAAGACTAGGCAAATCTAAATGATAAAAGACTACAGAAAAAAAAAAAAAATTATCTTTCCTTTCATGCATTGTTGAAACATTCACCAGTCTGCAACAATAACAGGTGTACCGATAATAATAGTCCATGACCTCCAGACACACTCCTCTCTTCTACATTGTTCTGGCTACATAATCATGAGCAATTATAACTTTTTTGCAACAATCACTCTACCCTAAAGGCCCTGGCATATTGATAAGGAAAGTATTAAGGCACAGAACATGTGACATAGATTAAAACCTGTCAGCAGCTTAACAATAGTGCATGCATTCGATACTCTGTGATGTGTAAATAACTAAAGAATTGACTGTACCCTATTACAAGTTTCGACAAGCAGGACTGAACTAATATGTTCTTTCCAGACATCTTTAAAACAAAACACTAACACCCTCACCCATCTCCTACAAGTTACACCACCATAATTTTCAACACTAGTGTATCTTGACTACCGTGTTTATTAGATAATAGTGGTATAAATTAAAAGGACTTGAAAACAATAAGGGAAAAGGTGGTTCTAATCATACCTCTAAATCTATTCCATACAGTTTTTTTATACCGAACAGTGGATAAGGAATCCATGACCAAAGGATGCTAGAACTGAAAAAAAAGAAAAAGAAAGAGAAACCAAAAAAAAAAAACGAAACAGCAACAACAGACCAACAGCAAATCATAGACACTAAAGGAAACTTTTCTTCAATTTCAGAAGATAGCTGAAGAAACTGATGACCATCAACATATAGGTTTTATGAGATACAACAAAAGCATGTTTTCAGAAATGCAAGGTAAGGTATATTACAAACAAAATTTGCAATCCACAATCACTAATGCAGGTAACATAATTTAGATTTGAATATCACTAAAGATCCCCAAGTAAATATAGCTAGTGCCTATAGAAAGACTTCTAACCTGTATATGAATTTCATCTCTTGATGCACCCTGCAACTGCCTTCCAACAGCATCTAATATTATACCATCTTCGGCAAATACAAGCTGAAATTCTGATTGTTACTGAGAGTGTTTAGGGCGGAGTTCTGCCTGACTGTTAATTTATTGCTGATGGAGCAGGTTGCAGATAATTGTATTAGTTGTGGACTGCATAAGACATAAGCAAAAGAAAAATATGCAGTAATAGTTTGTATCAAATCAATACATGAGCGAGGATGTAGCTAGTATATACTATATGTGATTTTTATATTAGAAATGCAGATAGAAATTTAAGATGAAGGTCATTACTAATTGTGGATCACTAAAAACCAACGTATCTATACAAAAAAAAAAAAACAACGTATATGGGTATTATGAACTTATGGATGAGAATCAATTTAATTAATAAGTTGAAATTGAAGTGTAATCTAACCATGGTATTTGGACACCGTCTTAGCTGCTGCATACAGCTGCATACACATCCATGTTTTTTTAGTGGCTTGAAGCAATTTGGTGCATACATAAGCATCCATGTTTTTTTTTTTCAGTAGCTTGCAGCAATTAATTTGGCTACGAACAACGTTTGTACCTTTTCTTTCTTCTTCTTTTTTCCAGTATATTGGGTTAATCATGTGACCATACTTTCATGTCTAACTAAAAAATAAAAAAAATAAAAAAAATAAAAAAGATTAACTATACCTTATTATTTTTGCTTTCTTCTTCCTTTTTCCAGAACCCCGAGTTTCTGTATTACCAAAATACTGTATTAGCTTCATAAATGAAACCTAAGCAAATTTTATGAGTAGAAAAGGATAAACCATATTAGTGTTGCAGAAAACAGTGTTTCAAGTATATGAACCACGTACCCTACGTTAGTGTTTTCTTTTGTCCTTTATCATCAAATATGCCAAAATCAGAAATGCTCTGACGGTTCTTTTATCTATCAAAGATTTGCATACAATTTAGTAATACGACATATTATTCTAGATAATAGCAGATGCAAGGATAAAGAAGCAAACTTGAATATAAAAAAAAAAAGCAAGAAGAAAGATGGAAGTAATAAGACATCAGCTATCGTGCAGATTGCAAAATTAATCAGTATACTGTGCAAACTTACCACCATTTAATGTAATGACCTTTCTGAAATGGAAGGGAAAAGGATTATTTCTGAAGGGCTGAAAGGTAGAACAACATATAGGCACTGTTTTGGCTAATGACTTTCAAAGTGTCAAGGTTTCTCGATGTCTCCAGAGATTCTGGAAGTGAGCTTCAAGAAAACTACGGAAAGAGCAGAACCAAATTCTTTTCACAGAATCTGAAAGATAAAGAAAAAAGTACTTCCATGAAACTCACAGATAAAAAAAAAGGCATCTATTTTTCTTTTCACAATAATAATCAAAGTAAGGAAGTTCTATATTCAAAACCAAAATTCAAAGCTCACAATGAAAAAAAAAAAAAAAAAAAACAACTCCCACAGATCCAGAAAAATCATAAACATGCTTACAATTATCAGATTGGCAAATCAAATCAGTACCAATAATTAGAAAAGTGAGGAGGAATGGTAAAACTATCAGATTGATTTTGATGGTGCAATTCCAAAGAAGCTCTTCCTTGCCGAATTTATTCCTACACTCAAAAAAGGACATGAATTAAAGAAAGTTCCACAATCTTCTGTCAAAAATCAGAACGCAATAGAAATTTAATACAAACAACAATACAAAAACCTACAAATTGAAATCCAACACAATACAATGAAGGTTGAATGGAAAAGAAATACCCGGATTGGGTTGTAATCAAATCCAGTATGAAAAAGAAATACCGGGATTGGGCTGTAATCAAATCCGGTATGAAAAAGAAATACCCGGATTGGCCTGTAATCAAATTGAATGAAAAAGAAATACCCACAATCTCACCTCGATCGTTGTCAAATTCAGTGGAAGATGCAAGAGAATCTCATATCAGACTTAGAAACCGGTGGAATCGATCCTTGAGGTCTCAGACTGCAAAGAGACAAACCCCGAATCAGCTGAAATCAAGGGAAACGAAAAACCTAATCAAAAAATTCAATGAATGAATCATGAAAGAAAGTGGTGAGAGAACCTGAGATGGAGAAGCGATTGGGGGCGAAGCTAGGGTTTTGGATTGAGAAATAATTGGGAGGGGGGGCTGGGCGGTAGTGGGGTGTAAAGGAGGCGAGGCTGAGTCTGTCTGGACACTATCAACGCTGAGTCTGGAAGCTTCAAGATCAGGTACAGAACGAAAAATATCTGGCCCGTGCTTGTTCACATCGATTTTTATATTTAGGGTTGTATGGCAAAATTGTAATTAAAACAAATCTGAGGGTACATCGCTCATGACCATGCAGCCATATCTACCACAGCTTTTAAGAGAACATATAGAAGTGTAACAGCTACATTGGCAAGCAACATGCACCCAGTTAATGGAAAAACAGGTAGAAAGCTCAATGAAATTTTAGGCCTTTAGCTTCTAGTATACAAAGGAGCTGGAATGTACCTGGAAATGAAGCTGTATCTAAGAGCTCAATGTTCCCGGAATTAGCTACATGTCCAAATCTGTAAGAAGCAAAAACAAAAGAACAAACAGTTACATAACTCACTGTAAATAAAACTACAAACTACTTTCCAAAAGTTAATGCCGAATGCATACATGCACGAAAAGAGGAATGCAATATAATGTACAATACCAAAATGAAGAATAACAACAGAAGATCTTTGCTGCATAAAACCGTTTGCATGTTTTTGTACAAAAATAGCAGAGAGCATGAGTATATATGGTTGCACAAAAATCTTATGCAACTAAATTAGCAAATAAAATGCAAGTTAGAGAAAAAGCAAACTCACCCTTTGATATGGTCATTCTCCCTACATTAAGGAACCCAATTCCCTACCAATCAATCAATAAAACCAAAAGAAAGATAGTAAAATAATAAGAAATAATCTAAAATAAACGATAAGACTTTTGTAAAATAATAAGAAATTAAGCTTGGAGGAGTGTTGCTTACTTTTGAAAGGAGAGACTATTCTCCCCGGCCTCCTTCACTCATTGGCTTTCTCTCCGTGTCGAGCAGACAACCAAAACCCAAAGACGCCTTGGAACAAACCTCCTAAAGATCCAATTCCCTGATGAATTTCTCCGATTCCTAAAGTAGAAATAACAAAACCCAAAACATTGAAAATATGAATATGAATCTTTATTCAAGTTATGTGGACTACATAGTAACATGGCAATTCAGAGTAACATGCAGATGATTCAATCTAGCTATACTTCTCCTCTTGCAGAACAACCACAACACACCTAATTTTGGCTGAAGTGAAATTTTGTAACACATGCATTAGGGTATCCTATTAGTAAGTCCAGCCGCGCGGATTCGTATACATGAGAACATAACTAAGTATTAAACAGAAGGAAAATAACATAACCTGATTACCAAGAGCTTAAACACAGGAATTGGTTTTGCAGCAACTTCAACTAAGACCTGGTAAAAAAATAAAAAAAATGAGCAGACCGAATACAAAATGCACCTACCCAGAAGTTTAACATACTTAGATGCACAAAACCAAGAAGAAAGAAAACACCTTCTGCACTCAAATTTCCCAAAAATCGAATCGAAAGATAACCATATTAACGGATCCCTATACATGAGAGCACCTAGTTTACCCAAAGCACCGTATCAAAACAAAACGCAAAGCCCATGTCTTCACATCAATTCCCAAATTCTGAAAACCTAAATCCAATTTACCTCACCGATGAAGCTGATTGCAGCACGCAGAGCCACAGAATCTGAAAAAGTAAGAACAATCGATCAGAAAAGAGAGAAGTCAGAAGAAAAATAAGATAATAAGAACGGAAAACCAATTAGCTTATTTCTGGAGGAATCTGAAGGGAACCTGAATTTACCCAAAGCCTATTCTGGATGCTCTGACTGAATTTACCCAAACTGATCTCCGTTCTTTCTCTCTGTTTGTGGAAGACACGAGAACGAGAAAGAGTGGTTGAACAGGTGGCAAGATCATCCCACTTTGATTGAAATCAATATGATCGAAGGCGGATCGGAACTATGTGTAGTTGAAATCGAAGCATTGCTGAGATTCTATCGGTAGAGAACGAAGTAAAGAGGGCGGCTGCAGCTGTTATCTAATTGGTATAGATATTGGGAGATCGGTATCCATATGTAGAAAGGAGAAGAATGGTTTAACTATGGATTTGATCGTGCCGGAAACTTCATGGACCAAGAACATCACTCTGGACGCTTCAAGAAAATCTGATCAAGAGAGTACGAATCTGTGGAGAAAAGGAAAAATCTGATCACTCTCCCTTTCTCTCGAAACCTCTGGAGTCTGGACACTGAAACCTCTGGCCCAAGGCCCAAAACTGTAAGGCGGTTTGACGAAACATAGTATATAGTTAAATTTCCTCTGATACTGTCACTACACAGAGTTGTAAGATGGAGAGTAAGAGACAAAAACAAAATCGTTGTGAACAGAAGACAAAGTCCCTGAACTCATATTCTCTATAGAAACAGGACAAAGGTGATGCTTGCTAATTCACACCTTTCATACACACAATGGTAAATTTAATTAATTCAAAGTAGTACAGTATCTCACATCCTTTTGCAGTCCAATTGCAGGTGTGAAAAAGAACATACATTCATGTAAATAAATGACATATCAGGTATATCACAGACCAAATTGAATCATAACATTGAAACTGCTAATATGGAGGTTTGGATATTATTAACAACTATGATATAAGAAAATGCAAGAACTGGATTGCCGTTGGGAATGATATTAACAATGTTAGGAAAAACCAAAAACGACCAAATGTTCAGAGATTGATAATTTTAATCTATTTGCTGAGATAATCCAATAGGTTAATTACCTAAGCGGGTTTGTTGCCTCAATAAGATCAGTACGCCCTTCCCTATTGACAAATAAAATCAGGCAGTCAGCTACTGTCATTCCTACTCATACTCAGAAGTTCAAAATTTAGGATCTAGAAAATTTACCTTTGCAATTGTGAAACTTTTTGAAGGATCAGAATTTTTTTTTCTTCTGTTCTTTTCTAAACCCTGCAAACAAATATTAAAGAATATAGTGGATTTAAGTGTTCAGCCAACATTATTCAACCCAATAAAAGTCCACCAAAGTGACTGTTATAAAACAGAGGACCAAAAATACTTAATTTGCAGCAAAACTTTCTATAAAATTGAGTATGATTTCACCTAGTCTCCTGAAAAGAAACCATCAAAATATGACCTAACAGAGTTTGAAAGTTAATCATAGATTATTAACATGCCTATAACTAAGGATTTGGGATACAAAAAAAGATATCTAGAAACATAAAATCTCCCAGAATTTGAAAATATCCCAAGCTCAACTACCTCTACTACTAACTCAACTACCTGTTCAACTGTTCAGAGTGCTTGCCTGACAAAGCTCAAATCAAAGCATATAGGATGGAAACCTGATTCACAAAATAAAAGTATATATTCACACTTAAGGTTCCTCAAAGTCTGAAAAAGTATATACTATACATGCCATTTGAGAATATGGTTTTTCCAAAAAACCTATATAGCACTACATCTTCAATGCAGTTGAATTTTTCCAAAAATAAAAAATAAGCAGTTGAAGAACAAAATTACCTATATTGATGTGTATCCTCTGGATACATTAACAATTTGGTATTTGGTACAGAACATGGAGTTAAATTAGAGTCAGAAACCATACCACACAGTAAAACTCGTAGTTTAGCAACCCAGAGCGCTAATTTATACAGTAAAAGGCAGTACCTTCCTTTGCTTATTCCATCTTCAATTTGATCTTTGCTGAGACCTAAGAGCACACCAGTGTTTAGAGAAATCCTTCTGGAAAATCGATTACTTCTAAGATATCTGAAGATGTGAAAAAGCAATGCATATCAAACCATGATACACAAAAGCCAATCACACGAACTTTCAATCCATTAGACGTAACTGGAAAAATAAAATCACTTGAATTGAAAATGTATTACACATATCCATCTTCTTCTTTCCCAGCTCCAAATCCAAATACCCAGCTTCAATTATGTTATAACACCACTCACATTATATTTCACATATATATATATATATGACACTTTCACTGTACAAATAATGATTCATAAAAGACGTTACCTGCAGAACTCAGATACATATGAAAATCTCTTGCACTCCTCTAAGCCTGTTAGTGGCAGGTCAATAGATCTCATGTCAAAAGATTGAAATGATTTTCAACAGCTAAATTTACCAATTGAGAACAACGAGATATGATTTTTTTTTTCTTTACCAAGAGTGATAAAATGTAAACAAATCATGTAGACATGCAAGCAACAAACGAAGAAAATAAATTACCCAGAGAAAGAAAGAGGCAATACCTTTTGTTAGCCTTATGAAACTCTCCCCAATACGAAATCTGAAAACGTCACATAATTAACTTCATAGTTATGTAAGTTTAAGATTTTGGAATACTATACAAAATATTATACAGAAACAATTGCAACAAACAACTGGTAATGAGACAATTCCTAATAATCAATAGTATTAGGAACATACCACATTAGTCCCTTATGAATAGGACCTACACTAACCAACTGACAGAGAACAAAATATCACATTAGTTTTTTGTTGCAAGAGACATTAGTTTTATACATGATTCTAAAATTTCTAATCAAACACATCAAGTCTTATTCACATCAAAGCTCACATATCAAACAGTACACTTCACTTCTCATAGGTCTTGCCTTATCCACATCTCATAAGGCAAAAATATCACAATTTGAGGACAAACACATAACCCTTTTTACAACTAAAAAGGGGAGAGTCATTTCACATAGCACTTATCGAAACATACCACATTATTCCCCTATGAATAGGACCTACACTAGCCCCACACTATTCATTTCAGTATAGGGCACACACTAACCCATGTGGCGGAGGAAACAAAGATATCTCATACAAAAGCATAGACGGCAGAAAAGTACTCATCAATGAGCACCTAACATCAGAAACTCACTATAATTAGCTTATCAAAGAACACTAAAATATTTCAGATCAGTAGTACACACATGGAAGAACAACTTCACGATATTTCAAGCCAAACGAAATCATAAATCTTAAACAAATTCAAATACAAAACAGCTGCAGTGCCTAGCACTGACAACAATTTTAGTACAAAGCACTTAACTTCAAAAAATCACTACCAGTTATATGGCTTATTCATAGGACACTAAACTTTTCTGATCAAGAGTTCACACATTGAAGAACAACTCCACATAATTTCAAGCAAAACGAAATCCTATATCCTAATCAATTTCGAATTCAAAACAGCTGCACTGGATAGAACGGAGAACAATTTCAGCACAAAGCACTTCAACGTCAGAAAAACACTACCATTTATCTAGCTTATCATAGGACACTACACTTTCCAGATCAAGAGTACAGACATTCAAGAACAACACCAAAAAGTTTCAAGTCAAACGGGATTCTAAATCCTAACCAAGTACAAACTGTTTGTAAATATTACAAACTTTACCCTTAGTTTTGCCTGCCAAGTGCACACGAGTACGGAGAATTTAGATGAGATTAGATTGTAATGGTTTGGATTGCGTAAGATAAAAAACGGTATTGGCTGCAAGACCAAAACCTGTGTTAAATGGCTCGTCGCAGCATCAATAGATGAAGAAAGCAACATCAATAGATGAATAATTTATGTTTAACACTTTTATGCCCACTCAACCTCTACTTATATGTCAATTGTAACCTAATAAGAGAGGGTAACATCAAACAAATTTATACTCACCAACTCAAATTGGTATTAGAGACCAAATTATCTCAAAAGTTAAAAAAAAAATTGAAAAAAAATTGGTAATAACAAAAAAAAAAACTTATTCTCAAAAGAACTCTCTGTAAATATATTAAACTAAATAATATAACAAAAATATATACCTAAATTGTTGATTCAATTGGGCTTGAGTATCTAGTGTCTACCAATATCATCTTCATCTTGGCTTTTGGAGGGCTCAGAGATCTTGATTACCATTTTGACAAGATGGCGAAAAATTATATATGATTTATTTTGGTTTGTAAACTAATGGTTTGTTGCAGTTTTATAAGTTGAACAAAGAGTTCTCAAACCATGGGCTTAAAAGCCAAAAATAAATTGCGTTTGTAAACTTTGTGCATAGATGGTTTCGGTTTTATATTTTATTACTATTTTGAAAATGGGTAATAACAAGAACGCCGCACGAAGCGGGCGGATAATAACCAGGACGTTGTACAAAGCGATTGGGGTAATAACTGGGACGTCGCACGAAACGGTTGGGATAATAACAGGGACGCTGCACGAAACAGTTGGGTAATAACCGGGACGCCGCACGAAGCGGTAAGGGGTAATAACCGGACGTCGCACGAAGCTGTTGGGTAATAACCGGGAGGCCCCACGAAGCGGTAAGAGGTAATAACCGAGAGGCCGCACGAAACGGTGAGGGGTAATAACCAGGAGGCCGCACGAAGCGGTCGGGGGCAATAACTGTGAGGTCGCACAAAGCAGTTTGGGTAATAACCGGGACGCTACACGAAACGGTTGAGTAATAACCGGAACGCCAGCACGAAACAGTAAGGGTAATAACCGGACGTCGCACGAAGCAGGTAGGGGTAATAACAAGGACGTCGCACGAAGCGGGTAGTGTAATAAACGGGACGCCACACGAAGCGGGTAGGGGTAATAAACGGGACGCCGCACAAAGCAGTAAGGGTAATAACCAGGACGCCGCACGAAGCGGTTGGGTAATAACCAGAACGCCGCACGAAGCGATTGAGGCAATAATCGGGATGCTACACGAAACGATAGGGTAATAACTGGGACGTCGCACGAAACGGTGGGGTAATAACCGGGAGGCCGCACGAAGCAGTTAGGTAATAACCGGGAGGCTGCACAAAGCGGTTGGGTAATAACCAGGATGCCGCACAAAGCAGTAAGGGGTAGTAACCGGACGCCGCACGAAGCAAGTAAGAGTAATAACAGGGACGTCGCACGAAGCGGTAGGGTATTAACCAGGACACCGCACGAAGCGGGTAGTGTAATAAACGGGACGCCACACGAAGAGGATAGGGAAATAACCGGGACACCGCACGAAGCGGTTGGGTAATAACCGGGACGCCACACGAAGCGGTAAAGGTAATAACCGGGACGCCGCACAAAACGATTAGGTAATAACCGGGACGCTGCACGAAGCGATAAAAGGTAATAACCGGGACACCGCACAAAGCGGTAAGGGGTAATAATCGGGACACCGCACGAAACGGAAATGGGTTCTTTAAGAGTTATGAAAAGAATAATTATCTAGTGTTTTTAAGAGTCTTGAATGGGTCTTTGTCTATTTAAGTCTTTAAGTATTCAAGAGTCTTATTATTAACAAGTTTACAAGTCTTATGGTATTCTAGGAGTCCTATAAAGGGCATTCTAATGTACTTCGAAGAGCTGATTTGAATGAATTAAGATTTTATCTTATTGAAGGCTTGGCCTTGTTTCCTCTCCCCAAACCTCTCTCATTTTATTTCTCTTCTAAAGCTAAGAATCCCGTCCCTTAATCTCTCAACATTCTGCAGCCCACCGTATTCTCTCTATCGCTGACTATTGGCCTCTCCCTGCATCAATGATAATCCACCATTTTTGTCTCAGTCAACTACGACACAACTGTATTCACTGATGTTGATAATGTTCTAAGAATTAGGGTCATTATTTCTGGTCAATATTATGCAGATACATATTTAAAAGTAATAAAGATTACGTCATATTTTCTACTCCAAATAAGCATCAAATTTGATTTAGTTATTCTCTGTATAGAAATGCAAGTGAGAGATATAAAGTGGTACCTCCAAACATAGAAATTATTTTTGAAAGTAGTGTTAATTCCAAATATTTCTTCATTTCTTAAGTCTAGAAATATCAGTGAGAGATATCAAGTGCGAAAAAGAGGAAGGACTTGAACATAAAAAGCTTACCTGATATGTTTCTACTCTTATGTCCAGACTTCACATATGGCGGTATAAAACTGATAGGTATGAAATTAAGGTGGAGCAAATTCTTAATATTCAGAGTAAGTAAAAAAAAAATTAAAAAAATAAAAACACGGATTAACTTGGAGCGAATTCCTAATATTCAATAGTATCATGAAAATTAAGGTGAGAAACAGCTGAGATGAATAACAAAATAAAATTAGTTGATGTGATGAGTATCAGTCCCAAGTAATTACTCTACTCTCCTTTCCTTTTTGAATAATTCAATGTATTATACATATATAGTCTTCTCTTTGTTTACGGTTTATGAAAACAAAGCACTTAGAACACATATCACATATTTAGATGCGTTGACAATGCAAAGAAATAATGCAGACGATATAAATTAATGTTGTCTTATACCAGTGACCTAGACTATAATTTAATGATATATGTGGTTTCTAAGTTAGCATTTTGACCAAAAGCCAGCTAAATGTTCTTCTGAGTTTACATAAGGAAGCAAAATAATTAAATGAGGTATCTTAAGCTCTTCTACATAAGGACCATATGTTCTCAATCAATTTGTCATCCATGAACCCCAACTAAGTTTATGGTGTTGCCTCATCCTAATCGAGACATCAAGCTATGCATATACTCCTATTGCTCATGTTTCCCAATCAGAGCCTCTACCTTTTCAGTGAGTTGCAACAATAACTTCTCTCGATTATGGATTGTTCATCAAACCCCTAAAGGTAGTCCATTATTGACACGACCCGCCCCGAACTTTACCCTGAACCCGGAGTAAATCGTGCGGGGACCACCTCCAAGGAAAGATTTACCGCAAAATTCGGTACAACCTCCCTTGAAAATGGACAACCCTTCTAATAGAAACCTGCAAACACGTCTAAAGGTTCCAAATCCAACCTTAACTTCTGGAGCCTTCGTGCTCCCCAAAAACAATCACCACCAACAGAATAATAAACATTATCGAAGATAATATACATCATCCGAAAATATTCTAAAATATCAACAAGCCTTCACCCACAACCAAAAATATATACATTAAACCCAACTATTCAGAGCTACTAGACATTAGCGGAAGTAAAAAAACACAGGTATGCTAAACAGGTAACCTACTGGTGAAAGGTGGTGGAAATACGGGTGACTATGCCTCGTCTCCTACTAGATCCAATCCGAACTCTGCAGACTGGGCATTTTAAAACGAAGGGCCCAGGGGAAGACATTTAATAACGTTCGAGTGAGTGGATAAAAATAATTTAATAACAAAATATTTAAGCATTCCCATTTTAATTTCATAGAAAAATATACTGCATGCGGCAGCTCAAAAGCGCTCAATTCATAATCTGACAATTTCACGACTAGCACTGGCTAATCACAAACTCAAATAAAATGGAGCCTCTCAGGCTAAACCATATATAAACATATATTCGTATGTATCTACACTCGTTAGACTCCTTGTATGAATCCTAGAAACAATTTAGAAAAATAGAAATTCATACAAGGCTACAACGCTGGCGTCTAACGCTCACGTTGCGCCATAATGGTATTTTTCCTCATTATGACCGAAAAGGACGGTGTATATATACGTGTGGACTCCCTATATGAAAACCTAAATAAACCGAAAAAGAAAGAAGTTTTCATATAGGGCTATGACGCTTGTGTCTAACACTCTCGATACGCCATAATGGTATTTTACCTCATTATGACGGACCAAGCACGTATGGCTAGCTAGCATTTGTATGCATACTATTCTCATAAAATCCAAAACATATATATCCACCGAAAATCTCATTTTCGGGATCTCTCCAAAGGAGGAAAAATTGTCAAATAGCCGAGAAATCAATAAATCTCATCAGAAGAAATAAATAATTAATAAAATCATTCGTCGCATGCTTTTTATTTAAAACAAAGGTCCACTCACAAATTAGGCCTAAGCCTGATGACGCTCCGAGGCTTCTTCTGCTCGGGCCTCCTCACGTCCTGTTCCAAATATATATAATTAATTTCCCACTAAAATCCAATATTGATAAAATAGGCAAAATTAATCGTGAGCCATAAATACGCTCATCATTGCCTAACTTCGATATTCTTAAATCGAAACGATCTAAACTTTTATATCATACTCGGCAGTCGTAAATACAACTTTTTCCAGAAATTGATTTAAATCCTACGGTCGGATTTTACATTATTTAACCGTCTGAATACCAAACTTCGGAAATTCACAAACCTATTCAAAACTCATCCGAAAATTCTAAAACTCATTCCATTAAACTCCTCATAAAAATCTCCACCAAAAATAATTTTTCAGCGGCGGCCGGCGACCAGCTCCGGCGACCTCCAATGCCCACCAAAATTTGACAGCATCTTCCTCTCGACCTCCTCTACAACATTCCTAACTACCACAAACTCAAATTCTATGCCTAACCATGTCAATCGAACGCAAACACACAATAAAGCCCTAGAATTTCAAATATCAATTTCTCCTTACCTAGCTGAAGATGGAGGGAGCCCTTTGGAGGGATTGAAGCACGGGATGAGGGCTTCCTTTTGAGCCAAGGCTCGCTAGCTATGGCGGCCGGAGGAAGGAGTTCCGGTGAGAAAACCGATTCGGCAGTCGAAACTTCCGGGCGGCGTCTCTCCCTCACGGCGGCGCTAGAGAGGCTGCCACCGGTCTAGAACGGTAGCTGGGTTGGAAACCGATCGATTGGGACCGGTGCGGCAGTCTGGGGCTGCTAGACGGCGGCGGTCGGGCGGTCGGAATTCCGGCAGGGAGAGGCTCGGGTGCGGGAGCGGGAGAGAGAGAGAGAGAATCGGGAGGGAGAGAGACATTTTTGGGCTTGGCCCAACTGGTTCCAACCCACATATACCCAATCTAAATTTTAACACCTCAAAAATAATACCCTAATAAAAATTACCTTTTACTAGCTAAAATTTATCATTTTTACCGTCGTTACATTTTTCTCCTACGAATAACTCTCCGAAATAATCGTCCCTCAAAAACCTCTCTAGGGACCAATTAAACTATAACTCAATGTCGGAGACGGTAAAAATTCTTATTATAATCAAGCTAGTAAATAAGATAAAATTTTACGGGTCGGGATGTGACAATTATGGGTGGAGATGGAGAAGCTAAATCTCTGATGTCAAATATGACATACGACAACCTAGAGGTCACTGTGTTTAGGGTCTTAGAAGTGTGCAGCTTAGGATTTTAATCCATGGGATTGGCTGTTGTGGTTAAAGATCCTTGAAACAAGGGAAATGAACATAATATAAGAAATGTGGAATCTCACCAGAAGGTTTCTTCAAATCAAACCAAGACTTCTCATAAATAACTCAAGAGATATTGTTTGAAACAAATACAAGTAATCTCTTTGACTGATTGTGTTAAATAAGACCTTTGTAAAAGAACCCAAAATTAGATGACCTTCATGAATGACCTCTAAGAAACCTAAAAGATTAAAAGATAACCATAAACAAAACACAACCATCTTCAATGGAACAGTTAGAACCACATGATAACCCTAAAAGTCTAAAACATGACCATAAACAAAGAACATCCATCTTCAATGGCACATCTAGAAACCACATGATAACCCTAAAGCAACTAGAAGACTAGGCAAATCTAAATGATTAAAGACTCCTACAGAAGAAAAAAAATAAAAATTTCTCTTTCCTTTTCAACAATACCTGGTGTACTGATAATAATAGTCCATGACCTCCAGACACACTCCTCTCTTCTACATTGTTCTGGCTACATAATCATGAGAAATTATAACTTTTTCAACAATCACTCTAAAGGCCTTGGCATATTGATCAGGAAAGTATCAAGGCACAGAACATTTGACATAAATTTAAACCTGTCAGCAGCTTAACAATAGTGCACGCATTCGATACTCTGTGATACTAGTTTTTGGGCCCCCGCGTTGCTGCGGGTTTCATTTTCTCCAGAGCTTAACATGTAATAGACGAACGCTCATAAACCAACAATTATACTTGTTACTCAAACTACGTTTTGTTATTAATAACCTATTGTTAATGACAGGTTAAATTAACAGTAAACGGGAGACAACACAGAACATAAGCTTTTCAATAATAGATCTATACATTTGTTGTATTACATCAAATACCAAACCTAAAAACTTGTGTATAAAATATGAAAGCGTGTAAGTATGCATCATAATCTAAATTGGTAGCATGCAGTTGTCTACCTTTTTCTTGTAATTTCTTTTTCAAATAATGAATGACCTGCTCCTTTTCATGGAGACGTTCCTACAAAGACATGTCAACTGATGTTAGTCAATCCATATTCTGGAGTGATATAGCAAAATCCCACAGAAACACAAAACAATAAATCATGAAACCAATGGGTTGACAAAAGAAAACTAACATCAAGAACCCACAAATAAAGTTACCAACATAATTATAAAATATCCAAGAGTTCAGTAACTTTTACACTCCATGTACATTTTCTAAGTAACCATATCATTGCATTTACTTTCATTCACACATATTACAGGAAAATAACACTTTCATTCACACAACACACAGAATTACAGGAATTCATTAACCATACGAAGGGGATAGAATCAATAACCATGTTTGAGAGTAGAAATTTCATTTTCATACCTAGCATCCACTAAACTTTAGACCTTTCACCCGAAGGTTTCAAATTTTAATGTAAACCAATCAAAGGTTTCCCTTGAAAAATTGAAATTACTGAATATAAATTCAGAGAATAAGTGAAGATCATACAGGTTTTCCTATAAAAAAAAAATTAAAAAAAACAACATACAGGTAAAAGCCATTGGTCTGCCTATTTCTAACACTAATTTGTTTCCATATTTCCCTTGAGAGTTTCCCTTTCTAGAAGATAACAGTGCTGTGCCTAAACCATCTCATTGTCTAACGACTTCTCTTGCATAAGATATCCAAACACTTGACTATTCAAGCTATTCCATAATGAAAAATATCAACATATCATTGTCTCACTTCCCATACACAGAAACGACTCAACAGCATATCTAACAAATTTATGTCATTGCACATGTTATGAAGTTCAGATCCGGACATCACCTACTCATTATTTTCCAGTTCTTGCAATCTTTTTCTTATAATGCCGGGCTACAGCTAAATAAATGAACTCAGTGACACAGAAGAATTTCATTTATGTGCTTCAATACCTAGGTTACCTCTAGGTATTTGGCCATAGGAATTAATTGCCACTTGCTCCATAATAAGCTCCTTAATTGCCACAGGAACTAAATGCTATTTTCAAAGCTCTCCAGCCTCAAAAGCATCCAGTTAACTCTTTAGAAAGTAAAGAGTCGTTCAAAAACCAAAACAGCACAGTCACATACTTGAACTTAAAAAAATTGCAGTGAACCGCTGCTTGCAGTACCCTAAATGCGCTCCGCAAAAAAAAAAAAAAACTAATCAGTAACAAAATAGAATTACATAATTACTATAAAGTCAACATCCAATTTTTACAGATTCTGAAATCAATTGAGTAGAATATTCTACCAATTGAAATGAAGTAGCTATTTTCATGTGTATTAATTCATAATCTGATACTCCTCCAAGTACATACTACACGTTACACAACTCTTCATCAAACCAATCGGCATCAGAAATAAAAGCAAAAGGAGAATGCCCGAAAACAAATAGGAAATTCACATGTAGCAGTACTACATCAAAACTCATGTGTATATATATAAATCACATCAGAGAGAGAGATGCTGAGACAATAAACAAAATTGAATTATAAACAAGAGTATCATTCTCCTCCTATTCACAATAGTTATGATTATTATAAAATCCTAAACCCTAAAAGAAAATGAAATTCACCAATCCTCCTCCATTCCAACTGAAACCCATAATTCTTTAAGAATTAAAAATAAGTTAAACGCATTCTAAAACAGACTTAACAATAAATCAACAGGATCTGAAAACAAAACCCAGCTGCTATAATTGAATATTTTTGTCGCAAGGTCACTTCTTTGCTATGAAATAAAGATAAGTACAATCAATAAAGGAAATGACTGAGAGGATAAAAAATTATGCACGAAGGTCCTTTGAACTTGAGGATACCTGCATAAAAGTGATAACCTTCTCCAAGATCAGCAACCTGAAGATGTATAGACAAAATAGTCATCTAGTAATAAGTCACACTAAGAGTAGATTAGTCAGCAATAACACAATAGAAGCAGGGGAAAAAACACAGAACATATGTTGATATAAAATCACCAATTTAATGGAAGAAATGATAACCCTTACCAAAATGCAAAAGGCAGCGGCCCAAATAACAATATCAAGAACAGACCTACAATCTATCTTGTTAATTGAAATTAATAAGATTCAGAGTAGACTACTATGAACAAATTCATTTCAAATGAATTAAAGAGAAGTGACGTGCTCGTTACCGGGCGCGTAATTTAAAAACCCGTTTTTTTAATCAGAATGTAGTATTGGTAAATAGAGTTCGATCAATCCGGGGACCTAAAGGGCGCTCATGCAGTCATGGCTACACTAAAGAATTAACTACAAATATTTACAAAATACTGTCACATCCCGACCAAAATTTTTTATCTTATTTACTAGCTTGTTTATAATAAGAATTTTACCGTCTCCGACATTGACATATAGTTTAATTGGTCCCTAGAGGGGTTGGGGGACGATTATTCCGGAGTGTTATTCGTAGGAGAAAAATGTGTCGACGGTAAAAATAGTAAATTTAGCTAGTAAAAGGTAATTTTTTAATAGGGTATTTTATTTTGGGGTGTTAAATTGGTGAAGTTGGGTATTTTTATGATATTGGGCCGGGTTGCTGTGAGGCCCAAACCCGTTTCTTTATATTTTCTCTTCTCTCTTTCTCTCTCTTTCTCTCCCGATGCTCTCTCTCTCCCTCTCGCTGCCGGAAAAACTTCTCCGCCCGTCCGCCGCCGTCCGACCACGCCTGGCCCCCGCACAGGTCGCGTCTGGCAGCTGGGACGCCGCTCGTCCAGCCTGGGGTGGTGACCGGTCCTCACTCGCCGGCGTTAAGGGCGGTGACGCCGCTGCTGCCGCGTGTTGTTTTCGCCGGAGCTCCCTCCTCCGGCCACCAAAACCGGTGATCTTTGGCTCGTTTTGAAGCTCTCCTCCCGTGCAACAACCCCTCCAAAAGGCTCGATCCCTCTTGAGCTCGGTAAGGAGAAATTCGAAGTTGAAATTCTAGGGCTTTTAGGATGTTTTCGTTCGATTGACCTAGTTAGGCTTGAAATTGGACTTAGTGATAGTTATGAAAGTTGTTTGGGATGATGAGAGGAAGATTCTGTTGAAATTTGGTAGAAATTGGACGTCGCCGGAATCGACCTCCGGCCGCCGCTGCCGGCGGAGCCGCCGCCGCCGCCGTTTTGGGGTTTTGTATAATTTTAAATGTGTAATAATTAGAGGAATTTAATGAAGTGAATTGTGGAATTTTCGGACGAGTTTGAATAGGTTTTTGAATTTC
This sequence comes from Fragaria nilgerrensis, assembly GCA_010134655.1. Classification (NCBI taxonomy): domain Eukaryota; kingdom Viridiplantae; phylum Streptophyta; class Magnoliopsida; order Rosales; family Rosaceae; genus Fragaria; species Fragaria nilgerrensis. The sequence goes on from CM020977.1 coordinate 16,091,692, forward strand.
CGAAGTTTGGTATTTTGGCGGTTAAATAATGTAAAATCCGACTATAGGATTTAAATCAATTTCTGGGGAAGGTTGTAATTACAACTGCCAAGTATGATACAAAGTTTGGATCATTTCGATTTAAGAATATCGAAGTTAGGCAATGATGAGCGTATTTATGGCTCTCGATTAATTTTGCCTATTTTATGAATACTGAATTTTAGTGGGAAATTAATATATATTGGAACAGGACGTGAGGAAACTCAAATGGAGAGACCTCGGATCGACGTCAGGCTTAGGCCTAAAGTTGTGAGTAGACCTTTGTTTTAAATAAAAAGCATGCGATGAATGATTTGAATGATTTTATTAATCATTTATTTCTTCTGATGAAATTTATTGATTTCTCGACTATTTGACAATTTTTCCTCCTTGGAGAGATCCTGAAAATGAGATTTTCGGTGGATATATATATTTTGGATATTATGAATTTAGTATGTATAAATGCTAGCTAGCCATACGTGCTTGGTCCGTCATAATGAGGTAAAATACCATTATGGCGTGTCGTGAGTGTTAGAACAAGCGTCATAGCCCTATATGAAAAAACTTCTTTTTTCGGTTTATTTAGGTTTTCATATAGGAGTCCACACGTATATATACACCGTCCATTTTCGGTCATAATGAGGAAAAATACCATTATGGCGCAACGTGAGCGTTAGACGCCAGCGTTGTAGCCTTGTATGAATTTCTATTTTTCTGAATTGTTTCTAGGATTCATACAAGGAGTCTAACGAGTGTAGATACATACGAATATATGATTATATATGGTTTAGCCTGAGAGGCTCCATTTTATTTGAGTTTGTGACTAGCCAGTGCTAGTCGTGAAATTGTCAGATTATGAATTGAGCGCTTTTGAGCTGCCGCATGCAATATATTTTCTTTGAAATTAAAATGGGAATACATAAATATTTTGTTATTAAATTATTTATGTCCACTCACTCTAACGTTATTATTGTCTTCCCCAGGGCCCTTCGTTTTAAAATGCCCAGTCTGCAGGATTGCATAGTTGAGATCGGATGTACATGGAGAAGAGGCATAGTCAATAGTATAGCTTCCGCTCTTTTCTATTTATTCTAGTTCATTTCCTCTCAAATAGAGTTGCTCTGAATATGTTGGTTATAGGATCTTTGTTAAATCTATTTTTGGGAGATGTTGTGATTTTTGGGAGCACGAAGGCTCCAGGAGTCTATAAGGTTGAATTTGGAACCTTTAGACGTGTTTGCAGGTTTCTATTGGAAGGGTTGTCCATTTTCAAGGGAGGTTGTACCAAATTTAGCGGTAAATCTTTCCTTGGAGGTGGTCCCCGCACGATTTACTCCGGGTTTAGGGTGAAATTCGGGGTGGGTCGTGTCATATACACATGGTACAATAGATAAAAGGGGGGTTTTGAAAGTTTGTTCTATGTTCCTACTAAACAGAAAATAAAATATAAACAAGTGATCGACTTCAACACACACAAACATATAAAAATCATGTAAACAGTTGTTTCAATCTACACAACTTCAAAATCATGCCAATCAAGTATTATGAAACGAATTCAGAATTACACGCCTCAGCGGTCATGTAACCTATAATAATCTTCTTATGCATCCTATGTTTGCCTCAACGGTTTAACACAGAAAATTCCATGCAATATGTCATGTTAATACTCAGTCAACCAAACAACATATAACATGAATCATTAAGATCAAAGACGAATTCAAACATGTAAACAGGTATATCTCAGCGCTTAAACCAGTCTACATGCAACTTATGATCAAAACCCGACCCATTCCCATGAATCTAAGCTTTCACCACTTAGTTAATCTGTGTTTGCCTCAGCGGTTTAACACAGACCAATGACACTACCAACCTGCAAAAGTTAGTAATTTAAATAACCAGATCACAAGTTTTCAATAACAAGAATGACACGAAGATAAATTACGCAGATCTCATAAACAACTTAAGAACATAACTTTATAATTCTGAAAATTAATATAACCATATTCTCAACATCAATCTCAATCCAAAACGCAGAAGTTCTAAAAATCTAACAAAAGAAAATACTACAGAACAGAGAGGAATCGATTGAGGCATTGTTACATTTTTATTCTCTGAAGTGACTTTCTGAAGAACACCAAGGTAGAGCAAGCTTTAATGGATGGAGGGCTCTGCTATCTTGAAACGAAAATACTGAAGAGAAGGCTATTGCGAAGTTAGGGCAGAAGTTTGTGCGTGAGAAGTGATCCTGAAAACGTTCTCCTTTGCTCATTTATATAGTAGTCTGGCCGAAACCCTAGCTGTCCTCCTAGCACTTGATTAATATCTGATCCAACGGTGATGAATTATTGCTTTAAATCCTGATTTAGACCTTCCTAGAATTCTCTAGAATGTCTTGTGCAGTAATTCATTGCATGAGGCTTGAATACGGACCAGGTACACTCCTTATTCTCCAAAAGAAATCCCAGCGATTAAGAGCTTTCCCTCTTCTGCTATCAATCAGGCCTCTGACGAAAATCTATGATTTTTCTTCCTTTCCTGGTGCATAATCAGGTTCCTGCAAAGGAAATAAAATCAGATAAATAAGGTAGGATGGACAGAATTTAAATGACAAAATTAAGTGAAGAATCCCTTAATTCCTGGTTTATAAATCCCTTGATTATTGCAGAATTCGTCCCCCTTTTATACACATTCACAGATTCCTATTTCAAGTTGGATTAGGTTTCCTGACTTCAAATGGTTTCCCTGTCTCATCAGAAAAGAAAGTTTCCTAAAATTTGAGGAAAGTCAGAATAGGAAAGATTCAAAAGTATTAAGTTTCCTAAATCAAAATAAGAAAGTTACTTAAAATGAAATAGGCAAGTTTTCCTTTTGAAAACAGGAAAGATTCCTAAACGACTTATCCTCAGATTTTGCGACTTAATGAGACTCGTTGCTGCACTAGGAATCCTCCTTTGATTATGATTTCTCTTTAATTGCCGATTTTAGCTTCCTTTTCTGTTTTTCTACTCTTTTGCCTTTACACTCACAAAACATGTTAGAAATGGCTTTATTATGAAAATATCATAGCTAAATAGGGAAGGAAACACATTATAAACATAGCACTTTGTGCTCGTATCAAATTCCCCCACACTTAGCTTTTGCTAGTCCCGTAGCAAAACTAAAACAACAAGACTCAAACACAATTACAAAAATAAAAACGTCACAAACAATTACAACAAGTGACGAACAAACTCTAATGCCCTTAACTATCGTCTTAGATTCTCCAATCTCATGGCATCCAACTTAGCACTCAATCAAGAATTATTCCATGAAGTTTCAGAAACTGATTGCCATGCATAGATCACATATTTACTTGTAGGACACGGAAGAACAATGGTGATGGTTAAGCTTAGCATGTTTCAGACAAATATGATTCAATCTCACAAGGTATGCACTCATTTTCCACACAGATTTTCTGGCTTAAACACTCAAAAAGTATGCAAGAGAAAGGATCTTGAGGCATTCAAAAAGCTTGCATTTATAAGAACATGTTAAACAGAAGTAAAACCTCAAGAAAGAATCAATTACTCACACAAATGAACCATACCATAGGCTCAACTCTCTAGACAAACTCCACAGATCAAATTTTACTCATCTTTAAGATCAAAAGGAACTTAAAAAGGTGTTAATGGGGCTGGGCTAGGGGTATGAATTTAAGAACAAGTGTTGTAAAATTCCTAAGGACCTAGCAGAACATCAAACAAGCCTTATGTCGCCAAATCAAGGGCCAGATACCATCTTGTTGGGCCCTTCGTCATTCTAACACCTTACAACATCATGAAACAGAACAAAGGCCAAATAATTTCGTTTTTAGGCCTTCCATTTACAACGAAAACTCCTATTTCACAACATAAAGACAATGTCCAGATTTTTTTTTTCCGCCGAAATTTTATTTTCTTTACTGTTCACGGCATTTTCTTTTCTTTTACAAGGACAAGTCATTTCCCCCACACTTGTTTTCGATCATCACTTCCACAAAATTCTTCACAATATGCTCTACTAGGCCCAAAGGACAAGGGTAGAGATATCACTGTACTAAGCTCAAGGTAAAAATTTCAAGGGTGATGAAAGAAAAGGCTCAATGTAGGCTCAAAAGGGGTTCAACTAAGGGGGTGGCAGCGCACACAAATAAGGACACAGGCTTGTTTGGCAATGGTGTTCATCCTAAAAAGTTCCATTTATCCTTTAAAAATCAGAGCGTTTTATGATAAAAGTTTCGAAAGTCCACAAGAGTGAGTTCTAGTCATCTCTAGTTCATTAAAAGCTATGGTGAGCAATCAATCAAATTGAAAGAATAATGAGGTTTTCAGCAATTTTAGAGTCAAGAAAACGATTTAGAATATTTCAATAAGCACTCAGAAAGAATGGCACATATAAAGGCTCAAAAGCTCACGTTAGGGTTCATATGAATAAAAATTGACTTAACATGCTCATTTATGTACCAAAGTTTCAAAACCACATCCACTACATTTCGTAGTTCCATACATTGCAATTAACTTCAGAATATCAGTTGGAAATCATCTAAATTTTGTGACCTTCCTTTATAAATTTAGAGAATTATGCTCATCACAGACAGTTAAGGGCTCCTGAGACTCAAAAATAAAACAAAAGACTCAAAAGCAGCAAAAACTGTTTTTGGATTTTTCAAATTTTTCGACTAAAAATTCAACAAACATGTAAATCTCTCCCCCACACTCAAATTCTACATTGTCCTCAATGTTCACAAAATAATGTGTAGAATCAAACCAGGGAATAAGCACTTACGACACAACAAACAAAAACAAACAAACAAGTAAAAACAAGATGTAAAAAGAGAAGAATGGATGGAAAAAAAATCTGCGTTGATGGCTCCTCCACATCTTCGGTTGAGTTGGGTTGCCTCCCAATTAGCGCCTCGTTTAACGTCTATGAGCCAGACGATTGTACCACATGTTAGTTCTGTATGAATGGTTCTTTTTGAAGGGGTGCGTCCTCCACATTGTAGTCCTTGAAAGTCTCGTAGTATGGCTTCAATCTATGGCCATTCACCTTGAATTCACTCCCAGTTGTGTCACTTCGTATCTGAACAGCACCATGGGGAAAAACATTAGTAATAATAAAAGGACCAACCCATTTAGAACGAAGTTTACCGGGAAAAGTCTTAGCCGAGAGTGGAAAAGTAGAACTTTTTGGCCCATAACAAAACTCTTTCCACGAATCATCTTATCATGGAATGCCTTTGTCTTCTCTTTGTAGATCCATGCATTGTCATAAGCATTATTTCTGATCTCTTCAAGCTCATTCAATTGGAGCTTCCTGTGTAGGTAGCAGCATCATCAAGGTTCATGTTGAAAGTCTTCACTGCCCACCATGCTCTATGTTCAAGCTCCACATGAAGGTGACACGCCTTCCCATAGACCAGCCGAAATGGAGATGTTCCAATGGGGGTCTTGTAAGCTGTCCGATATCCCCATAATGCATCGTTCAACTTTTGGCTCCAATCCTTCCGTGTTAGACCCACCGTCTTCTCCAGAATTCTCTTTATCTCACGGTTAGATATCTCTGGTTGTCCACTCGTCTAAGGATGGTAAGGTGTAGAAACCTTGTGCGTCACATTATACTTCTTCAGCAGAGCTTCGATTGTCTTGTTGCAAAAATGAGATCCTCCATCGCTTATGATAACTCTTGGCATTCCAAACCTGCAAAAGATGTGAGAGCGAAGGAAATCTGCAACAACTTTGGAATCATTAGTTTTGGTGGCTATCGCTTCCACCCATTTCGACACATAATCAACTGCCACAAGTATATACGAATAACCATTGGATGAGGGAAAAGGTCCCATAAAATCAATACCCCATACATCAAAAATTTCCACAGTAATAACAGGAGTTAAGGGCATTTGATCTCTAGAACTTAGGTTTCCTAATCTTTGACACCTATCACAAGTCTTGCAAAATAAGTAGGCATCCTTAAATATTGTAGGCCAAAAGAAACTTGCATCCAATACCTTAAGGGCAGTTCTTCGAGATCCAAAATGACCTCCACAAACCTCAGAATGGCAAAAGGCAAGAATAGATTGATGTTCATTTTCAGTGACACACCTCCTAATTATTTGATCTTGACAATGTTTCCACAAATAAGGGTCATCCCAAATGTAATGCCTAGCCAATTTCTTAAGTTTTTCTTTTTGAGAACGAGGTAAAATGTCTGGAAAGTCTTAGACACAAGATAATTCACAATATCAGCATACCATGGTTCACTTACCTCGATTCCGAAGAGTTGTTCATCCGGAAAAGTCTCACACAAGGGCAAGACGTCCTCTTCGCGTACTAATCTGCTCAAGTGATCAGCGACCACGTTGTCACTCCCCTTTGTCTTTAATTTCAATGTCAATTCTTAGAGTAACAACATCCATCGAATAAGCCTTGGCTTCGCCTCTTTCTTTGTAAAAAGTACCTCAATGCTGCATGATCAGTATAAACAATTACTTTAGATTGAAACAAATAAGAACGAAATTTATCTAAAGCAAATACAACAGCAAGAAGCTCTTTTTCAGTGGTAGAGTAATTCAATTGAGCATCATTGAGTGTTCTTGAGGCATAGTACATGGCATAGGGCTTCTTGTCCTTCCTTTGCCCTAGCACAGCTCCAACAGCATAGTCGGATGCATCACACATCAACTCAAAGGGCTCATCCCAATTTGGGGGTAGCATCACTGGTGCTGTTGTCAACAATTTCTTCAACTTCTCAAATGCCGCCTTGCATTCATCATCAAAATCAAAGGCTACCTCCTTTTGAAGGAGGCGAGTTAAGGTTGGCTATCTTGGAAAATTCCTTGATAAACCTGCGATAAAAACCTGCATGGCCAAGAAACGAACGTATCTCCCTCACAGTTGTGGGGTATGGTAAGTAACGAATAAGATCAATCTTAGCCTTATCAACTTCAATTCCCCTAGCAGAAATGATATGTCCCAAAACAATTCTTGTGTCATCATGAAATGACATTTTTCCCAATTCAAAACCAGATTAGTTTCAACACACCTTTTCAAAATGAGTTCTAAATTCTCAAACATGAATCAAAATCCTTACCAAAGACACTAAAGTCATCCATAAAGACCTCAATTATATTTTCAATATAATCAGAGAAAATAGACATCATGCAACGTTGAAACGTACCTAGTGCATTGTACAAACCGAAGGGCATGCGCCTATAGGCAAAAGTGCCAAAGGGACATGTGAATGTGGTCTTCTCCTGGTCTTCTTGGGCTATGCAGATCTGGTTGTAACCACTATATCCATCAAAGAAACAGTAAAATTCGTGACCAGCTAACCTCTCAAGTATTTGATCAATGAATGGTAGGGGAAATGGTCTTTCTTGTGGTGGCGTTGAGCTTTCTATAGTCAATGCAGACTCTATGTCCAGTTACAACTCGTTGGGGCACTAGCTCATTCTCAACATTCTTCACAACCGTCACTCCAGATTTCTTTGGAACAACTTGAACAGGAGAGACCCACTTACTGTCGGATATGGGATAGATCACTCCACAATCCAGTAACTTGATGACTTCGTCTTGAAACACCTTCATCATTGGTTGGTGTAGACGTCTTTGGGCTTCTCTGGTGGTTTTTGCTCCATCTTCCAGCAAAATTCGATGAATGCACGTGGTTGGGCTTATTCCCTTGATGTCTGCTAAAGTCCATCCAATAGCAGTCTTGTATTTCTTCAATACCTCCACCAATCTCTTCTCTTGTTCCTCATCTAGCTTGGAGGACACAATTGCTGGCAAAGTCTCATTCTCTCCCAAGTACACATACTTTAAGTGATTAGGTAATGCTTTCAATTCCAACTTGGATGCCTGCTCTACAGATGGTAACAATCTGTTAGTGGAAATGGGAAGAGACAATATGAGATTAGAACTACTTGGTAGGCCTTCAAGAGCAGCGACAGTTTCAAGCACAACGTCGTCCCATATTTCCTCTAATTCAGCCTTCGAGACATTCGTACCATCAGCATTGTATCCCACTCCTTGAGCAATGGTGTACTTCAACTTATCATCAATCATTGAATCTAGGAGTTCCTGCGCAAGAGAGTCAACGATATCAACAGAATAACATGGTTTAAGCTCAGATAAAGGATACCTCATGGCTTCAAAAATGTTGAGGCCTATAACTTCTCCATCAAACTCCATTGTTAATGCGCCAGCATATACATCAATCTTTGTTCTAGCAGTTCTCATGAAAGGACGCCCTAAAAGTATAGGAGTTGAACTCGAGGGTGAGTCTTCCATATCAATGATGTAAAAATATGCAGGGAAAATCAAGTGATTAACTTGCACAAGAACGTCCTCCACATACCCCTTAGGGTATTTGTTAGACCTATCTGCCAATTGAATTATGACATTGTCTTTCTTAAGTTCACCTAAGTCCATAGATGCATATAAGCTATATGGCATAACATTAATGGATGCACCTAGATCAAGCATGACATTTTCAAAAGTAGTATCACCATTACATAAGGGATAGAAAAACTCCCTGGATCCTTTAGCTTGGGTGGTAACTTTCTTTGGAGGACTGCAGAAACAGTCGCATTCATTTTCACAACTTCTTTCTCACGTGTTTGCCTCCTTGTGGTGCACAACTCCTTCAAAATTTTTGCATATTTGGGAACTTGAGTAATGCAATCAATCAAGGGAATATTCACTTGCACTTTCTTAAAAACTCCAAGATGGCTTCATCAGATTCTTCTTTCTTCGATTTTTGAAACCTGCTTGGAAATGGCACACGCGCATAGGGAGGATTAGTAATAACTGAACTTTGAAAGTTAGTATCATTACCTTTGTGTGGCTCAGCTGGTTGAGGGAGTTTTGCTTCGACTTTGGAAGTAGCAGGATCTGCCTCCAAATCATTCTTGAAAATTTCAACTTCCTCCTCCTCTTCTGGGCAACTTGGACCTTCTTTTGGACTTTCTTTGGGACCTCATTAAACACACGTCCACTCCTTGTTGCTACTTTTTGCAGACTCAAAATTTGGATTTAGAACAGTGTTTGGTGGCAGCTTTCCACTTTCAGAAATTTTTCCCATGAAATCCACTATTTTCCCCACTTAGTTCTTGAGCTCGGCTATATCCTTCGTATTATTTGTTTGACCCTGCACAAGAGCTTAAGTAGAATTTGTTAAATTTTGCTGCCCTTGAAAAAGGGCTTCAAGCATCTTATCATATGAAGAAGAAGTAGCATTATTAGAATTAGAATTTGAAGCAAAATTTTGAGGAACCTGGGGCTTCTGAAAGAAGCCTTGTGGACGTGGATATTGGCCTCCGGAATATTGGGGTGGGTTTTGCACGTTTTCCGTATTGCTCCATCAGAAATTTGGATGATCCCTTAGTCTAGGATTGTAGGTGTTGGAAAAAGGATTGTACCTTTGTTGTCTCATAGCATTTAGAGTCTCCCATCCACCATTTTCAGACAATTGAGGGCACTGATCAGTATGATGCCCTTGACTTGAGCACACACCACAAGCTTTCACTTCTTGGCTTTTTCCAAGCACAAGATGAGATAATAATGTACCAATTTTACTCTCCAATGTGGTGCTCGATTTTACCTCATTCACCTTCCTAGAAGAGGCCAATGCACCAGCATATTGCTGATCATTTAGGGCACGATTGTCCAATAACGCCCATGCTTCTCTCGATGTTTTGTCAAGAAAGGACCCTCCAGATGCAGCATCTAGCAGCTGGCGCTCCAAAGATGACAGTCCTTCATAGAAGTACTGCATAAGGTTGTTTTCTTTGAATCCGTGGGAAGGGCAGGCTGCAACAAGGGCCTTAAACCGCTCATAGTAAGCACATAATATTTCCTCGGGTCCTTGATGAATTCCAGTGATTTGCTTCCTCATCACTGTGATCTTTGACGCTGGGAAGTACTTGGTCAGAACTCACTCATCATCTTCTCCCATGAGTCTATATGTCCAGCTGGTAGATCAATGAGCCATGACTTGGCCCGGTCCTCCAATGAGAACGGAAATGCCTTCAGCTTCAGAATGTTTATATCTGCATTTCGAGGGCACATGCTCACACAAACAAACTGAAAAGACTTCAGATGCTTGTTGGGATCTTCATTGCTAAGCCCATGGAATTTTGGAATCTGATGCAAAAGTCCACTCTTCAACTCGAATTCTCCTTCCTTAGTGGCTGCCGGTTCAGGATAAGTGATACATGAAGGTGCATTACCTCCGGCTCCTGATACAACTGAATTTGATAATTGTCTAATAGTCTACTGTTCCATTGGTGGAATGTCTTCGATGAGACTATGGACTTTGTGTGTTCTTCTTCCTCTGCTTCAGATTCTGCTTCACTCTCAAACTCTAGCTGTCTGAATGTGTTGGGGGTTTCAACAGGAAGATCAAGAATCTGGGAAGGTTCTTCACCTTGCTTAAGGCGCTATAATCGCTCCTTCAAGTTCGTGAAAGTCGCGTCGGTTAATTCAGGAATACGAATTTCCTTATCGGACATTCATAACCCTACAGAAACGAAATAACGAAATAAGAAACAAAATAAAAATTAAACAAAAACAAAGTAACTAAGATTTTAAAATGAGCTCAAACATAAAAAGTCTTTAGAACTAAGTAAACACTTTACATTTTACAAAGGTTCTAAATTACAACAATCTGCTTAAGTTAACAGTTATCAGTTTTATTAATTTTCAAGCTCAAATCTTAAGTGGTAAACCAATTGTAATAAGGTATGATCGTCTTGATACAAATGTTTCCGTGATTTCAGAAGACTTGGATGGCCAGGCCGAAGTGAAACGGGTTGTAGGACTTCGTTTTAGGGGGTTACGGAGGTCGAAACCCTATCATGCTTACGCACAGTCTATAACTCTTTGAAATCCAATTTTTATCCCAGGCGCTTACTTGGGCCTAGACACCATCCAAAATGTCCCTTACTCAGTTAGGAAATACTTGTATGTTTGACAGTCGTACAAGAGTTATTAAGATCCGCCCTCAACTCCAAAAGACCTCTGCGAAGGTACTAATGAAGGGTTTAGGATCCTATTAACTAAAGTAACCTTCAATGGTTTACAAAACAAGATAAGTACCTGAAAATAAATAAAACAGACAACAGTTAGTCAACTATGTTAAAGTATAAATAAAAGTAACCGAAAACCATTAGAGACTTATTAAGTCCCTGGCAACGGCGCCAAAAATTGACGTGCTCGTTACCGGCGCGTAATTTAAAAACCTTTTTTTTAATCAGAATGTAGTATTGGTAAATAGGGTTCGATCAATCCGTAGACCTAAAGGGCGCTCCTGCAGTCATGGTTACACTAAGGAATTAGTAACTACAAAATATTACAAATATACACATGGTACAATAGATAAAAGGGGGGTTTTGAAAGTTTGTTCTATGTTCCTACTAAACAGAAAATAAAATATAAACAAGTGATCGACTTCAAACACACACAAACATATATAAATTATGTAAACAGGTTGTTTCAATCTACACAACTTCAAAATCATGCCAATCAAGTATTATGAAACGAATTCAGAATTACACGTCTCAGCGGTCATGTAACCTATAATAATCTTCTTATGTATTCTATGTTTGCCTCAACGGTTAACACAGAAAATTTCATGCAATATGTCATGTTAATACTTAGCGCAACCATACAACATATAACATGAATCATTAAGATCAAAGATGAATTCAAACATGTAAACAAGTTTATCTCAGCGCTTAAACCAGTCTACATGCAACTTATGATCAAAACCCGACCCTTTCCCATGAATCTAAGCTTTCGCCACTTAGTTAATCTGTGTTTGCCTCAGCGGTTTAACACAGACCAATGACACTACCAACCTGCATAAGTTAGTAATTTAAATAACCAGATCACAAGTTTTCAATAACAAGAATGACACGAGATAAATTATGCAGATCTCATAAACAACTTAAGAACATAACTTTATAATTCTGAAAATTAATATAACCATATTCTCAACATCAATCTCAATCCAAAACGCAAAAGTTCTAAAAATCTAACAAAAGAAAATACTACAGAACAGAGAGGAATCGATTGAGGCATTGTTACACTTTTTATTCTCCGAAGTGACTTTCTGAAGAACACCAAGGTAGAGCAAGCTTCAACGGATGGAGGGCTCTGCTATCTTGAAACGAAAATACTGAAGAGAAGGCTATTGCGAAGTTAGGGCAGAAGTTTGTGCGTGAGAAGTGATCCTGAAAACGTTCTCCTTTGCTCCTTTATATAGTAGTCTGGCCGAAACCCTAGCTGTCCTCCTAGCCCTTGATTAATTTCTGATCCAACGGTGATGAATTATTGCATTAAATCCTGATTTAGACCTTCCTAGAATTCTCTGGAATGTCTTGTGCAGTAATTCATTGCATGAGGCTTGAATACGGACCAGGTACACTCCCTATTCTCCAAAAGAAATCCCAGCGATTAAGAGCTTTCCCTCTTTTGCTATCAATCAGGCCTCTGACGAAAATCTATGATTTTCCTTCCTTTCCTGGTGCATAATTAGGGTTCCTGCAAGGGAAATAAAATCAGATAAATAAGGTAGGATGGACAGAATTTAAATGACGAAATTAAGGGAAGAATCCCTTAATTCCTGGTTTATAAATCCCTTGATTATTGCAGAATTCGTCCTCCCCTTTTATACACATTCACAGATTCCTATTCCAAGTTGGATTAGGTTTCCTGACTTCAAATGGTTTCCCTGTCTCATCAGAAAAGAAAGTTTCCTAAATATTTGAGGAAAGTCAGAATAGGAAAGATTCAAAAGTATTAAGTTTCCTAAATCAAAATAAGAAAGTTACTTAAAATGAAATAGGCAAGTTTTCCTTTTGAAAACAGGAAAGATTCCTAAACGACTTGTCCTCAGATGCGACTTAATGAGACTCGTTGCTGCACTAGGAATCCTCCTTTGATTAGGATTTCTCTTTAATTGCCGGTTTTAGCTTCCTTTTCTGTTTTTCTACTCTTTTGCCTTTACACTCACAAAACATGTTAGAAATGGCTTTATTATGAAAATATCATAGTTAAATAGGGAAGAAAACACATTATAAACATAGCACTTTGTGCTCGTATCAAGAAGCCATGAATCTCATGAGAAGTTTTTTATGGAAAACATCGATGTGGCAAATATGAAAGTAACATTTTATCTAGGCTGGATACACGGATATAATGCTAAGAGTGAAAGAGTTCTTACATCAACAACTCTGGGCTACTTCAAGACGACATCCTCCTCCTCATTAGTCCTCCACCATATTCAGTGGTTTCCAAGCTCATGAGCGGAGCCAATATGTCCAACTTGATCAAAGAATATACTTTGAGTGTGAGCAATCAATGTCAAGAAAAATCAAAGGTTCATAAGTAGCAGGTTCAAATCCAGTTAAATTTCTGAATCTTAATTGAACACACCATGTCTGTGTATATAACTCTTGCACCTCCTCCAGCAACCATTGTCCAGATTCTTCACTCAGGGTTCAGAACTGTAAATTTCAAAGATGCACATGTCTGCAAGCAATTGACAAATGAACCTGATTAAAGCGGGACACTAAACGGATATTATCTAATTAATGAGGTATTCCCTATGAACATGGGGTTATTGCCTTCTGAACATAAAAGAAATTAAAATTGCATATAACCCAAATCCTGCATGAAAACAATCATTGATGAGGTAAGGCATTTGTTTGTACTTTCTCATCTAGTCCATGAATAAACTTCTACGTTGCACTCATAACTCTTCGGCATTGGAAATTTAATATTATCCCACCTGAAACAATAATAGCATGTAAGGTGGTGTTGAAAACTGTACGCTAAAACAGAAGAAACATTAGATAGTATCATATGGCTTTTGTCAACTAACTGAGCAGTGAGCAGCGAGGGTAATAACAACAGAAATTGAATGCACTCAGTGAAGTTCTTGAAAGCACCATTGTTATCCAGCTCACCTCGCATATCCAAAGGATATAGCTTTCCATCAACCAATGCAAAAGGATTCATCTCCACAATAGAGAAGTCGAAATCTAAAACATATGAAAGTTAATAAAGTTGTTCTTGCAAATGTATCATCAAATAGAACCATCAAAGACTTCAACACCCTTAAAATAGAGCCAAAGAAAAATACTTGACCTCAATCTCACTTATAATCAACAACTAAGAATATATATGTTAATGAATCAATATGATTTACATATTGAAACTCAGATTAAGCACTTATGAAAAATATATCAAGAAGTTGAAAGCAAATTTTTCTTTCTTTGAAGCCATTATAATAATCAATACAGTATTTTTTTTTTTGCCTTGGTCTTGAAGGACTTGATAATGTATAATTTATATTTAATTGAAAATCTTCCAATAATCGGACAATAATTCCCTGACAAAGTCAGATTCATCAAAGATAATGATGTGCAAATGAAGCCATTATAATAATCAACACATAATGATGCCCAAATTAAGCAAAGATTTCATCGATCTAGCTATTTCTGTTTTTCTATTACTCCCGCATACCTTTTCCATAATTAGTCCCCAAACACTCGCTATCCACTCTTTTCACACCCTGGATGAGTTGCAACACATTTAATTAGTCCATGGTTAACACATAAATGAAGCAAAATACAATTTGATGAAAATCTGCGCGATACAACGGAACAGAAAGTAGTAACATTTCAAGGTTTGATTAACAAAAAGTAACTAAATCTACTTACGTAAAATGAAATATATGCGAAAATGAAGCAATCTGAGGACTAATCAGTCTTTCTATGAATTACACAATGTTTATGCTCCCAACTTGCGGCATCAGCTTCAGCTTCTTCATATCTTCTTTCAGTCACTTTCTGCACCCAAAAATCAAAATATCATAACAGGTAGTCAAACGAAACAATGTTAAAAGAAAGTGTTTCTTCTTATACTCAAAATGATTTGTACCTGAAGATCGTTGACCTCAAAGAAGCTTGGAATCAACACGATGATAATTGGCCATTACCATCTGAAACCAAATAGCAGTTACGATTAACGCCTAGTACCAATTGTTTATCAGATTTCATCTAATCATAGCATGAAGTTACTAACAATATACTTACCAAATTTGGAACAATCTATGACTTCTTGCTCTACGTACGAAAACATAGAAGGCATCCGAAGGTCACATTACCTTGCAACTTCGAGAAGAAAAATCGATTTTTGAAACTGATCACATACACTAAAGCATACATATAAAAGAAACTAACAATCCATTTTCCGTATTAGATCACCCATGCAGAAATTCACCAAAAATTGCAGTCCACTACCTTTCCCATCACGACTTCCAATGCTCCCTATATAAACAAAGAACAGAAGGTAAGTGATTTAACAGTAAAAAAACTTCATCAAGTAAGTGCTCTGTGTAGGGGAAAAAAATCATTCACTATTTGACCTATTCCTCTTTGCTAATAGTCGGGAATATTATCGGAAAATGAAGGATATTGACCCCCAGAACTTCACTTAGTTTAGCAGCTCATCTAGACTTTGAGATGCCAACATCTGATCAACTGTCTTACAGGTATTAGTGTTCAAAGCATCAACGGTTAGAAAGAAATACTTAAATAGTCGAAGCAGCTGTAAAATTCCACCACTTTTAGTGTATGAAATGCAATGCTTGCTTGTCCGCCCCTGCAGCCTCTAGTTGTGAGACCTTTGTTACAATCCATCAACTCTTGTTCAAGGAGGCTGATAAGTGATCCAGTCACAAACTTGCTGATACCTTCAATGGCACCAATAGCCGACAACCCCAAGAAGAGCCTATACAGTTCACACCAGTACTGTGAATGATTCAAGAAGACGCATATACGGACAATGATCACCAAGATTGAAATACAGGCAATGCAAGCAGTCCATTGATTTGTTAATGATTTGATGCAACGATCTCTCCAAATAGCACAAAGCATATTGGACACTAATTCTATAGCTCTGGCACTTCATTAAAGACTTATGGAGAACCAAAGCAATAATGTAATAAATCACCTATTATGAACTACCTACTTGCACAACAAAACAACATATCTATTTAATTAGGAAAAACAGGCTACATATGAAATGGTCGAAGTGTGGAAAACATGTAGATATGAACTAATACTTCCCGATCCCTATTCAAATTGCAATGACCATAACTTGATATGAAAAGCAGAATAAAAACAAATCTCAGATAAAAAACTAATGGGAGGAAATTCATTCACACAAAACTCATTAACCATTAAGACATAGCAAATTCCATTTTTCAAGCCTATAGACTCCATGGTGATAAGAAAGGCAGCAATTAGGATCTTAACAATCAACTTACCATTCAACTCCAAAAAAATGTTACCATTTTTCTGAGAACTCAATTTGTACAGAAAGAATAAGAAGAAAAGATAGAACTTAGAACTCAGAACCCAATCACAATTCACAATCTTCTGTGTAAACTTTAAAATGAAAAATCAAAGTCAGCTACTCTCCCTCTACTCCCTTCTCATATCTAATTCCACAAAACCCAACTCAAATAAAATCTGAAAGAAAGATATCTGATTGCTCAGTCAGATCTTCTATTTTGATCAAAAGGGTGCCACATCAATCAGATATTCCTATTTGATCAAATGACCTCAAAGACCACAATTCACACACTATCCAGAATGCTATGGAAGCTTCAAACATAGAAAATGAAGCGGTGGAGAGGGAGACCTGCAAAATTAAGACAGTAGTGGGACATTGAGATCAGTAAGAAGATCAATTGATTAACGGGGATCAAAAGTACACTTACAAAAAACTAAAAGAAACTCATATCATATCAAGTAAAGAAACCCAATTTACAGCCTATAGACAAAAACCAATCCCTATACCTCTCCGGCTCTCCCTAACATCACCATACTCCATCTCATGCTCCCTACCTGTCAATGCTGCCACAACCCAGCTAGCTCCCCAAACCCTAGAAATAAAGGAAACAATAAACAACCCAGAAATCCCAAAACCAAAAATCAATAAACTGAAAACTAATTTCCCTAGAATGATGAGGACGACGAGAGGAAGAAAATATACCAAGAGAAGTCGGATTTGTGGCCAAAAACTCTCACCGTCGTTCCTCCTCCTACGGTCACCGATCGGAGAAACAGAGGGATGTGTCAGCGACGTCGAGACGGTTCGATTGCTGGTTCCCGTCCCCGAGAAGCCACCGGATGGCGAGAGCCCACGTTTTCGTCCTCGCAACGGGGAAGAAAAGATCTTTTTAAACAAGGGACTTAGCTGACCAAGTCAGCCTCCTTTTAAACGGTTTAGTTTTCTACGGCTCAGATCGCAGTCTAAATATCCTTAATTTCCAAATAATTTCTAAACTTCCAAAACTTCAAAAATAGCTCAGTACTCCAGAAAATTCCACGAAAATTTTCACAAACTCGTCACGACACGTACTTTAATATCAACTCTAATATCAAGGTTTTCATCTAATAAAAATTTCTAAAAAATACTCTCGAAAACTAACTTAATAACCAAAATCGTAAAATTATCTTCTAATGATCTTGGTATAATAAGTTCAAATTATTATCAATTGGTCAAACACATGACAAAGTTGGTCAGATATTTATTTAGTCCTCCTGACTTTATATATATGTCATCGATGAGTTACTTACAATTATATGTCGGATGTTAAGGACTCAAGTAATTACCCGAGGAGCGGAATGCTCGTGATTCTCGAAGTTCGTGAAGAAAGTCTCGGATTCCATGTAAGGGACCCAAAACTCCCTTGATTAGTGATTTTTTTTATAGAATGTCGATGCATATTGAATTGCATGATATTGTTATCATGAAAATGCATGGTAACCGTTTTATGAGATTTTGATGGCTTAAGAGTGAGGCTAGAGTCGTGGCTTCGCTGAGGAAGAGTGATAGACCACTAGGTATACATATCACTGCAGGGTAACCGTTTCAAATTTTTCATAAAATTTTACTTAATTATCGATTGTGAATGTTTCTGGATTTATAGTTATTAGGTAACAATCGTTGTAACGATCAAGACAGTCCCGATATTTAGAATACAAATGCTGAACTTTGACGTCAGCATTGAAGACTCCACTAGTGGAGGTAAGCTGAGATATTTTTTTTATTAACTTTTTTTTTTATAAAAGTTTTTATTAACTTTTATTGATGTGTCTTTATTGGTAATTTCATATAAGTTGACAAAGTTAAAACTAATTTGGAAAAAGAAAGAGGTCCAAGTAGCATTTTTTGTGATTGTATCTCTAAACTGCGCTCTAGGAGACTAGGATTAAAGTAAAAAAAATATTGGTCATCTAATTCAAAAGTGAGTTATATTACCTATTCAGCCTGCCCTTTCTAGACCAAGTGATCTAGACAATCCTTTAGCTTCCAATCGTTTCTTGCTAAAGAACAAGCTATTCCAGCAAGAAAAATGTTGGCTTTAAAGTCATGCTGCTAGGATACCAGCAGGGATCTGCTTGAAGGATTGTTGCAGGATTTACTACATATCAACTCATGCTACAGTTTACTTATCGTCTTTGATGATCACTTCATTCCTACCAGTCTGCCACGCTTAGTCTAATCTATCTACTATATACTAGTGGTTGATCACTGTTCATTTTACTGTTCATCTATAGTAAAAAAACAGTGATGACACACTGCCTTCTAAGAGCTTTGGGCTTTATGTTGGGCCTTCTTTTTTTTTTTGGTCGGTTGAGAGTATATGGGGGGAGAGAGAGTCGTTTCCTTCCTCTCTTTTCTGCTCCCAAAAAACAAAGGTCGCTTCTTTCTTTTTTCTCTCTTTCTGCACTTTCTGGATTCCAATTACACAAAAAAGCAATTTCAGAATCGAGGTAAGCTTCAAAGAGAGGGTTGTAGCTTAGAGGGATATCTTCCAAACATTGGGCGATTGCGAATCTGGTAAGCTTCCTTTTCTCTGAAATAGTTTTCGATTTTGTCACCTCAGATCAGAGAGGCAGGGGTATTGTTTTATCTGATTTTCTGAATTGATTCTGAATTGATCTTCTGATCTGATTATCATTGAGAAGCATAACGATGCCCAACTGAAAACCCCTGCTTTCTTCTTCATAACAGGGGTTTACTTACTTGATATGCTGTGCTTTTGATATTTTCAGATATAAGACTGCCGTTATTTGTCTTTTCCTTTTGTTTTTTAAGGATCAACTTTGATGGGACAGTAACAACGTACAGCTGAAACTTTCTCTTTTTTCCTTACTGAAATCACTTTGAGTAATGAACTCATAGCATAGGATGAAGTAATGGATGTCCTACTTTCTCAATAACCAATGCCAGATGAAAATAAACTTTGATAACTGAATTTTTAAGATTAAAAAATAGAGTTTTAATTCTCAACAAGAAAAGTTTTTGGTTTAAACAGTAAGAGTTTTCTTTCTTTTAACAATATTTGATTTTGACTTTTAATCGGCCTAGCTAGCTTTATGTGAAACTGAAGCATCAAAATGAGTATTGGTTGAAAGATAGTTCATGTCAACATGATAGCAAAGCATCAGAAACACCAAAATGCAACCATTTGAAACACTATAAGAAGTTTCAGACCGTGTACCACAGAAAATGGACATGTTATATACATTGTAAAGTACATATTGTCTTATAGGATTATATGGTAGGCACAGTTTGTATTCCTTTCATTTCTTTACTACTGTCATCTTCAAATAAGGTTTTGCCTAGAACTGTACATTGGATATTATTGATATTAATAACAGGAAATGATAGCGTAAGAAAATTCATTTACTGCAGAAACTTAAATTATTCCACTGGACTCTTGAATATGCAAATCTCAAATCTAAGGTGTAAATGTACTTTATACGATTTCAATTAATGAGTGGTATAGGCCAACATTCTAACAAGATCTTCATATGATATTTCCCAGTAGTTAAGGCAAACATGCTTTCAATTAATGAGTATATGGTATTGCCTTGTTATATGAATAACTATAGAGCAATAACATCTATGATTTGCGCCTATATTACATGATTCTTGACCCTTGGTGCATTTGCACCCTAAGAGCCAAATAGTGGATTATTGAATTTATGACTCCTGTAATTGAAGGCTCATCTGTTGCTTTCACATACAGGATATTATTTCCTATATTATATCTTCTAAATAATTTGAGTTTGCTTATTCTTTTGTCTTAGTAATCATGATGTTACTCTTGATCATATATGACCAAGCTGTAGAACTTTGTTTATCATACATTCTCATTCTATCTTTATTATCTATTTGTTGAGTCGATCTATTATGTCTTTATTATCTTCTCATGATATACTTTGCAGCCCCTGTGTCTAGAATTAGAAGGTCGTCAAGAAAAAAGTTTTTTCAGAACTTGGATGTAGAAGGAACATCGACAGATTTTGAAGATGAACGTGCATACAAATCAGAAGAATTAGATGGTGAGTTCTATTTTCATACAAATAAAGCTCGACACAAAACATTTAATATTTCTTTTCTTTTTACATAACATAATGTCATCGGTTTTCTTCTATCTTCTCCATTATGTGACTAATAGATATGCAAAGTTTATTTTACCCTGTTTGTTTGATTACCATCACATTTAACTCTATCCAGATATCATGTGTTTCAGTTTGTTTTACCCTGTTTGTTTGATTAGCATCATGAATCCTTAAGACTTGCACGCCAAGTATTCGACAAAATGCCTAAGAGAAGTATTTCTTTAAAACATGATGATATATATCTATGCTGAAGCCTGGTTTGATTGTTCTCCGCTCTTGATTTCTTTATAAACTCTTTTTTGTTTTCACTCTTCTACAAAATATATGCCTTTATTTTTTTTTGGACTTATGTTATGCAATTATATGTTCTAAATAATTTGAGTATGCTTATTCTTTTGTCTTAGTAATCATGATGTTACTCTTGATTGATCAGATGATGACCAAGCTATAGAAGTTTGTTTATCATATATGAGATTCTTAGATCTGTGTGACTTCTTTTATGATTTGTTGCTAAATTTTAATTTTGTCTTTATATAAACCAGAATTTTTTATTAATATTCCTCATTTCCTTTTGTTTCACTTACAATAGAGATGGGTTGTCGGAACTGGATACTCTTAAGAGAACAATATTTACAGAACTTGGAAAACGAATAAAGAACTGATCACATTATCTCAAATGATAATCCAAATATAATATGTATTCATACATTCTCATTCAATCCTTATTATCTCTTTATTGAGTCGATCTATTATGTCTTTATTATCTCTTCATGATATACTTTGCAGCCGCTGTGTCTAGAATCAATATGTCCTCAAGAAAAAGGTTTTTTCAGAACTTGGATGTAGAAAGAACATCGGCAGATTTTGAAGATGGACGTGCATACAAATCAGGAGAATTAGATGGTGAGCTCTATTTTCATTTTCATACAAATAAAGCTTGATACAAAACATTTAAGTATTTTTTCTTTTCTTACATAACATAATGTCACCGGTTTTCTTCTATCTCCCCTTTGAAACCACTTAATGTCTTGGTTTTTTATATGTATATATATATATATATATATATATATATATATATATATATATAATATATATATATATACAGTCCCTATCTAGAGCGAAGCTTCGCTCTGGAATTAACGTGCGAATGTCCTTATTTGACTCACTTTTCAGTCATATTTTTCGATCATACCCGGTCAGTGTCTAGATACATATCGTATGATCATCCTTACAAAGTTTCATCCAGTTTGATGACCGTTTAAGCCTCCATAATCATGATTTACTCCAACGGTTCTACTTGGACAGATTTTGTTCTATTGATTTATTTTATCTGATTCGGTGTGAAACGATCACCAAACTGGATGAAACTTTGTAAGGATGATCATACGATATGTATCTAGACACTGACCGGGTATGATCGAAAAATATGATCGAAAAGTGAGTCAAATAAAGACCTTCTCACGTTAATTTCAGAGCGAAGCTTCGCTCTGGATAGGGACTGTATATATATATATATATATATATATGTATATACATATAATTTTCCATTTGAACCTTATGCACTTCCTACTTTATAATTCATGTTTTAATCATGGGTATTGATCAATAGCCGCTTCTACATCATCCTAGAGATATTTACATTGAAAATTTATCATTTCAAATACTTATGTTAATGATTCAGATCTATTATGACCATCATTGTATATGATACTATCTGACATAATTGTGTACCTTTTTATGAATAGCAATTGCAAATGCTCTTGACAGTTCGTCTTCATTTGGTCAAGCACATTATCAAAGGCGAAAACAAGGTTATGTGTGTTTAATTATGGTTTTTTATTTATTTTACCCCTGAAAATGAATGTATGGTCTATGAACTTAATTGAAATTAATTGCAATTGCAGGTGTTGTTATTGAGTACAAAGATTTTGGAGATGATACCTTTCAATGTGCCCATTGCAATGCATATTACTGGTGAGATGAGATGAATACACGTGGAGTCTACACCGGTTGTTGCAAATATGGACAAGTAAGATTACAACCATCAAATCAAACTCCACCATTTCTTGAATATTTATTAGAATCAAAAAATGGTGCAAAAAGTAAACATTTTCGAGATAATATACATGTCTATAATTCAATGTTTGCTTTTACTTCAATGGATGCGGACATTATCAAAGACATAAACAAAGAATCTGGACCTTATGTTTTTAAGATATGTGGACAAGTGTGACACGACTCACCCCGAATTTCACCCTAAACCCGGAGTAAATCATGCGGGGACCACCTCCAAGGAAAGATTTACCGCTAAATTCGGTACAACCTCCCTTGAAAATGGACAACCCTTCCAAATCAAAACCTGCAAACACGTCTAAAGGTTCCAAATCTAACCTTATAGACTCCTGGAGCTTTCGTGCTCCCCACAAATCATAACATCTCCCAATATAAATTTACTAATCTAACAAAGATCCTATAATAAACAACCACATATTCAGAGCAACTCTATTTGAAAGAAAATGAACTATAAATAAATAGAAAAGAGCGGAAGTTATATTATTGACTATGTCTTTTCTCCATGTAGGCCCGATCTCAACTATGCAATCCTGCAGACTGGGCATTTTAAAACGAAGGGCCCAGGAGAAGATATTTAATAATGTTAGAGTGAGTGGACAAATAATTTAATAACAAAATATTTATGCATTCCCATTTTAATTTCATAGAAAATATACTGCATGCGGCAGCTTAAAAGTACTCAACTCAAAAACTGACAATTTTACGACTAGCTCTGGCTAGTCACCAACTCAAATAAAATGGAGCCTCTCAGGCTAAACTATATATAATCATATATTCATATGTATCTACACTCGTCAGACTCCTTGTATGAATCCTAGAAACAATTCAGAAAAATAGAAATTCATACAAGGCTACAACGCTGGCGTCTAACGCTCACGTTGCGTCATAATGATATTTTTTCTCATTATGACCAAAAAGGGACGGTGTACATATACGTGTGGACTCCCTATATGAAAACCTAAATAAACCGAAAAAGAAAGAAGTTTTCATATAGGGCTATGACGCTTGTGTCTAACACGCACGACACGCCATACTGGTATTTTACCTCATTATGACGGACCAAGCACGTATGGCTAGCTAGCAATATATACATACTATTCTCATAAAATCCAAAACATATATATCCACCGAAAATCTCATTTTCGGGATCTCTCCAAAGGAGGAAAAATTGTCAAATAATCGATAAGTCTCGTCAAAAGAAATAAATGATTAATAAAATCATTCATCGCATGCTTTTTATTTAAAACAAAGGTCTACTCACAACTTTAGGCCTAAGCCTGACGTCGATCCGAGGTCTCTCCAATTGAGTCTCCTCACGTCCTGTTCCAAATATATAATTAATTTCCCACTAAAATTTAGTATTCATAAAATAGGCAAAATTAATCGAGAGCCATAAATACGCTCATCATTGCCTAAGTTCGATATTCTTAAATCGAAACGATCCAAACTTTTATGTCATACTCGGCAGTCGTAAAAACAACTTTTCCTAGAAATTGACTTAAATCCTACGGCCGGATTTTACATTATTTAACTGCCAAAATACCAAACTTCGGAAATTCACAAACCTATTCAAAACTCGTTCGAAAATTCCACAATTCACTTCATTAAACTCCTCTAATTATTACACATTTAAAATTATACAAAACCCCAAAACGGCGGCTCCGCCGGCAGCGGCGGCCGGAGGCCGATTCCGGCGACGTCCAAATTCTACCAAATTTTAACAAAATCTTCCTCTCATCATCCCAAACAACTTTCATAACTATCACTAAGTCCAATTTCAAGCCTAACTAGGTCAATCGAACGAAAACATCTTAAAAGCCCTAGAATTTTAACTTCGAATTTCTCCTTACCGAGCTCAAGAGGGATCGAGCATTTTGGAGGGGTTATTGCACGGGAGGAGAGCTTCAAAACGAGCCAAACATCACCGGCTTTGGTGGCCGGAGGAGGGAGCTCCGGCGAAAACAACCACGCGGCAGTAGCGGCGTAACCGCGCCTTAACGCCGGCGAGTGAGGACCGGTCACCACCCCAGGCTGGACGAGCGGCGTCCCAACTGCCAGACGCGACCCGTGCGGCGTCCAGGCGTGGTCGGACGGCGGCGGACGGGCGGAGAAGTTTTTCCGGCAGCGGGAGGGAGAGAGAGAGCATCGGGAGAGAAAAAGAGAAAGAGAGAAGAGAAAAGAAAAAGAAACGGGTTTGGGCCTCACACCAACCCGGCCCAATATCATAAAAATACCCAACTTCACCAATTTAACACCCCAAAATAAAATACCCTATTAAAAATTACCTTTTACTAGTTAAAATTTACTATTTTACCGTCGTTACATTTTTCTCTTACGAATAACTCTCTGAAATAATCGTCCCTCAAAATCCCTCTAGGGACCAATTAAACTATATCTCAATGTCGGAGACGGTAAAAATTCTTATTATAACCAAGCTAGTAAATAAGATAAAAATTTACGGGTCGGGATGTGACAAAGTGCATCATTTAATGGGGTCTGTTTTACCATTGCCTGGAGAAACACCTAAATTTGCACAATTATATGTTTATGATACTCAAAATGAACTATCAAATCGTATTAATGCTTTAAGTCCTAACAAAAAACAAAGAATTGATCCTGATATTGTAAGTGGACTTATACAAATGTTTAATGAGATAAATGAGCTGACAAAGATATATCGAAACGTTAGAGATAAATTCAAATATGATTCCTTACCATCAGTCAATATGACTATGTTAAGTCGCCAACCATTTGACAGCAAACAATATGAAAAACCAACAAACGAAGAAATAGTTGGTTTAATAGTAGGTGATATTCGGGAATTTAATTCTAATAAAGATGTTGTCGTTTATTCAAATGATGGATATTTAAAGCGAATCTCTAAAATACATCCAAAATATATGTCGTTGCAATACCCTATACTTTTTCCTTACGGAGAAGATGGATATCGGATTAACTTATATTTGCAACGAACATCTAGAAATGAGAATAGTGAAAGAAAAAGGATGTCAATGCGCAATTTCATTGCATACCAAGTTCATGATAGGAGGAACCAATCAAGCACTCTCTTAAGAGGTGGAAGATTGTTCCAACAGTATTTAGTTGATGCTTATGCAACTGTTGAAGAGAATGAATTAGATTATATTAGAAAACATAACGACGATTTCAGAATTGAAAAGAAAATGGATATATTTACTGTTTCTTCAACATGAATTACTGAAAGTCGTGATGTAGGACAAAGAATCATTCTTCCAACCTCTTACACAGGTAGTCCTCGAGATATGATTAACAATTACCATGACGCAATGGCAATTTGTAGACAATATGGTAACCCAGACATGTTTATAACATTTACTTGCAATCCTAAATGGCTTGAGATAACAAGATACCTTCAAAACAATCCTACATACAAGCATGAAGATAGACCAGATATAACTTCACGAATTTTTCAGTTGAAGTTAGAAGATATGATTTCATAAATTAAATCAGGTGAACCATTTGGCGAAGTTGAGGCATATGTATGCACAGTTGAGTTTTAAAAAAGAGGATCACCTCATGCTCATATGTTATTTTGGTTGAAAAAGAATTACAAATGTTATATAGCCAACGATATAGACTCTATTATTTCTGCTAAACTGCCCAATAAAAATACTAATCCACATCTCTTTGAAATTGTTAGTCAATTCATGATTCATGGACCTTGCGGACTGTTAAATTTAAAAGCCCCTTGCATGCGTGATGGAAAATGTTCCAAATTTTTCCCAAAGCCTTATAACGCTGATACCATATTTGTGGGAATTAAACCGCCTGTGTATAGAAGACGTGACGATGATACAAATTTTGTATTAAAAGATAAAGTACATATTGGAAACAATTTTGTTATACCTTATAACTCTAAATTATTGTTAAGATACAATGCTTATATTAATGTTGAATCATGTTCATGATCAATATTAATCAAATATTTGTTCAAATACATTAACAAAGGTCCATACCGAGCTCGCATTTTATTAAACGAGGATAAGCATGATGAAATTCAAACATATCTTAACTGTCGTTATTTAAGCCCACATGAATCTGTATGGAGATTATTTGAATATTTTATTCATTCGAGATACCCTGCTGTTCAATACTTAGTTATTCATCTACCTTCAGAAGAAAATATTGTTTTTAAAGAATCTGCTACTCTTAAATCAGTTATTAAACATCATGGTAATGATCATACTACACTTACCGGGTGGTTTGAAGTAAATAAGAAATCTGAGGAAGCAAGACAACTAACTTATGTTGAATTTCCTACGAAATATGTTTGGGATAACAGAAATAAAGAATGGACGCCTAGGAAAAAATATAAAACAATTGGCATAATGCAACATGTTCATCCCTCAGGAGGTGAAGTATATTATATGAGAATGCTATTAAACAATCAAAAAGGTTGTAGAAGTTATGATGAAATTAAAACAATTAACGATGTTACATATCCTTCTTATCAAGAAGTATGTCGAGTTTTAGGTTTGTTAGGAGACGATAAAGAATGGTGTGATGCCTTAACAAATTCAACACATTTTGCTACAGCATCGGAAATGCGTCAATTATTTACAACAATTATTATATTTTGTGAAGTTGCTAACCCACAAAAATAGTTCGAATTATATTGGTTGAACATGTGCGATGATATTGTACATAAAGTTCGAATGGAAATGAAAAATCCAGATTTAATCATACCTGAACATGAATTGAAAAACAACATTTTGTATGAATTAGAAAAAATATTTAACATGTCATCTAATTCGTTAAAAAAAATTTCAATTGCCCATGCCAGATGAGAATAAAATAGTAGAGCTTAACAACAAATTGTTAAAAGAACTTGATTATGATTTACATTTGTTAAAACATGAGCATGAAACTTTTATAACCAAACTAAACAATTGTCAAAGAATCATATATGATTATGTTACAAAAGTTGTTGAAGAAAAAAAATCTGGAGCCTTTTTTGTTCATGGTAGTGGCGGAACTGGAAAAACATTTCTGTGGTATACAATAACTACCAGATTGAGATCTGAAGGAAAAATTGTTTTAACGGTAGCTTCATCTGGTATTGCATCATTGTTACTTCCTAATGGTAGAACAGTGCATTCTCGATTTAAAATACCACTTAATGTTACTGATGAGACAATATGTCCAATAAAAAAATGGACCCATCTTGCAAGACTTTTACAAAAGACTGACTTAATTATTTGGGATGAGGCCCCTATGTGTAATAAATACTGTTTTGAATCATTAGATAAATCCCTTCGAGATATTATGTCACATTCTAATAATAGACAAATTGAAGAACCATTTGGTGGGAAACCAGTTTTGCTAGGCGGAGATTTTAGACAAATATTACTAATTATCCAAGGAGGAACCAAAGAAAAATTCATTGAAGCTTCTTTAAACAAATCTAAACTTTGGTCATCTTTCAAAATATTTTGACACCAATGATGACTCTGGACTTTCTGCATTTCTTGAAGGAGGTGAACTGTTCTAATTAAGAAGCATTAAGAAGCATTTAACTTTGATGTTTGAGTTCCTAGACCTTTGAGTTAAGATGTTTTGAATAAGTTATATTTATTTCTTCAGTTATTTAGTCTTTTAGTTTTCCCAGCCTTTCATATAAAAGGAGGGTTAAGTTTCTGTTGTATGGGGTGAAGTTTTTATTAGAAATATAACCTAAGTTGGAGAAGAAGTTCTTCCCAATTTTCTATCAAACTCTTATCTCTAGGTGGACTCCTAAGAGTGGCGAGTTTTGTTCTTATCTCCTTAGTGGATTCTAAGGAGTGACGAGCGTGTTTTATCAATTTGTTTTATCTACCCTTTTCCCCTTAGTAAATCCCGGTATCAGTTCTGGTATCAGAGCACCGGATGGCTAGGCGTCGTGGTGCAGGACGTGGCCGCGGTGGTCGCCGTGCACAGAATGATGATCTTGATCGTGACTTTGAGATTGAAGAACTTAAGCGTCAAGTGCAGGAACTGCAGGAGCAACTGGATCAACGTAATCTTCGTGGATCAGAAGATGAAAGGTCTAGTGGAAGTGGAGAAGGAGAAAATCCTTTCCACCGAGATCCAAGTCAGGGTTCCGACAGTGAAGATGCTCCCCCTCGTCATCCTCGAAGAATTCAGAATCGCCGACCTGATTTTGACATCAAGGTTGACATTCCAGATTTCGAGGGTCGTTCACAACCTGATGAATTCATTGATTGGCTCCACACTGTAGAAAGAATTTTTGATCTGAAGGATGTTGCGGAGCACCGTAGAGTGAAAATTGCTGCTGTGAAATTGAGAAAACGAGCCTCCTCATGGTGGGAGAAACTCTTGAGGCAGAGAGAAAGAGAAGGAAGAGGCAAGATTGTGACTTGGGAGAAGATGAAGAGGGAGTTGAAGAGAAAGTATTTGCCAGAAGACTATCGACAAGATAACTTCCTCAAACTGCACAATTTCAAGCAAAGGGAGATGCCAGTAGAAGATTTTACAGGAGAATATGAAGATCTCATGATTAAATGTGATCTGGCAGAACCTGAAGAACGAACTATAGCTCGGTACCTTGCAGGTCTGAGACCCGAGATTGGTAATGTGGTTCAATTACAGCAATATTGGACTTTCAATGATGTCTGTAAGTTGGCACTTAAGGTGGAAAAACAGCATAAGGGAGCACGAGGAGGAAGCTTTCGGTACTCTGGACGTGATGCCTCAACCAACAAAGGAAGTGAGTCTTATTCCAAGGAGTCCAAGGTGTCACCCACTGTCAAGCCTTCAACTAAGGCCCCTTCCAAAAATGAAAGTGGATCCAGCCAGAAGCAGCAACCTAGTTCTTCAAGTATTAGCTCACGGCAGTGTTTCAAATGCCAAGGTTTGGGACATATTGCTTCAGAATGTCCTAACTGCAGGATTGTCTCTTGTGGAAGAAGTTGAGCAGGAGTCTGAAGAAGAAGGATTCACCGGAGACGGAGAACCTATTTTTGATGAAGAAGTTACATATGGGGATCAAGGTGAAAGCTTGGTGGTACGTCGTAGCTTAAATACTTCTCTTGCAAAAGAAGAAGACCCGCAGCGAAACAATCTTTTTCATACAAGATGCACTGCTCGTGGGAAAACCTGTGAAGTTATTATAGATGGAGGAAGCTGCGAAAACGTGGTTACTGCCACCATGGTAGAGAAGTTGAATCTAAGCACTGAGAAACACCCGCGGCCTTACAAGCTTTCCTGGTTGCGAAAGGGTAATGAGGTACGAGTTGATCAAAAGTGTTTAGTCCAATTTTCAATTGGTCCAATTTATAAAGATGAGGTTTGGTGTGATGTTGTGCCCATGGATGCTTGTCATTTGTTACTTGGGAGACCATGGCAGTATGACAGGAGAGCTGTACATGATGGGTACAAAAATACTTACACTTTTTAGAAAGATGGTGCAAGGATTACTCTTGGTCCTGCAAAAGAAACTGAGGTTTCAAGGAGGTCCATGCATGACAAGCAAGTTGAAGCTGATCAAAAGGAGAGAAGTAAAAATTTGCTGTCAAGAGCAGAATTTTTTGAAGAGCTGTAGGGAGAGAGTGCATTTTTTATGCTGGTGATCGTAGAAGCTTCCTGTGACTCCACAGCACCCTCACCGCTGCTACAGAGGATGTTTGAAGAGTTCAGAGATGTAGTCACAGAAGAGATCCATGCAGGACTTCCTCCAATGAGGGGTATCCAACATCATATTGATTTCGTTCCTGGAGCTGTCATTCCTAACAAAGCTGCATATAGGATGAACCCTAAAGAATTTGAAGAGTTGCAACGGCAGGTGGATGAGCTAATGTCTAAAGGCTTAATAAGAGAAAGCATGAGTCCGTGTGTCGTACCAGCTTTGCTTGTTCCTAAGAAAGACGGGTCATGGCGGATGTGTGTGGATAGCCGGGCAGTTAACAAGATTACAATCAAATACCGATTCCCAATTCCTCAGCTTGATGATCTTCTTGACCAGCTGCATGGTGCAACTATCTTCTCCAAAATTGATCTGTGAAGTGGTTATCATCAGATTCGCATGAGGCCAGGAGATGAATGGAAGACTGCTTTCAAGACACGAGATGGTTTGTATGAATGGATGGTAATGCCTTTCGGATTGTCTAATGCCCCAAGCACGTTCATGAGGCTCATGAATCACATCTTTAAGTCTCGTATTGGTCGATATGTGGTTGTCTACTTTGATGATATTCTCATCTACAGCAAAGACCAGACTTCTCATCTTGAGCACTTACGTCAAGTGTTGCAAACACTACAGGAACATGAGTTGTTTGTGAACCTAAAGAAGTGTGAGTTTCTAGCCTCCCAATTAACCTTTTTGGGATATGTTATTTCTTCTGAAGGTATTGCAATGGATCCAACCAAGGTTGAAGCAATTGTCAATTGGCCTATTCCCACAACACTTCATGACATCAGAAGCTTTCATGGCTTGGCGTCATTTTACCGGAGATTCATAAGAGGGTTCAGCACCATCATTGCCCCAATCACAGAATGTTTGAAAGGAGGAAAATTTCAGGGGAATGCAAAAGCTCAACAGAGTTTTGAGTTGATTAAGAAAAAGATGACAGAGGCCCCAATCTTGGTGCTTCCAGATTTCAACAAAGTGTTTGAAGTGGACTGCGATGCTTCCAATGTAGGCATTGGCGCTGTACTCAGTCAAGAGGGTAAGCCAATTGCCTTTTTCAGTGAAAATGTCACATCCCGACCCGTAAATTTTATCTTATTTACTAGCTTGGTTATAATAAGAATTTTTACCGTCTCCGAAATTGAGATATAGTTTAATTGGTCCCTAGAGGGGTTTAGAGGGACGATTATTTCGGAGAGTTATTCGTAGGAGAAAAATGTAACGACGGTAAAATAGTAAATTTTAGCTAGTAAAAGGTAATTTTTATTAGGGTATTTTATTTTGGGGTGTTAAATTAGTGAAGTTGGGTATTTTTTTTTATGTTGGGCCGGGTTGGTGTGAGGCCCAAACCCATTTTTTTTCTTTCTCTTTTCTCTTCTCTCTTTCTCTCTCTTCCTCTCTCTTTTCTCTCCCGCGCTCTCCTCTCTCTTCCCGCTGCCGGAAGTCTCTCTCCGCCATCCGCCGCCGTCCGGCCAAGCCAGGCCACCGGACTGGTTCCGTTCGGACCCCCGTCGTTCCCTCTCTCTTTCTGGGCCGGTGACCGGCCGGTTGCGCCGCCAAACGGGGAGGAAACTCCCCTAGCAGCCGATTGCCTCTTTCGCTGGAGCTCCCTCCTCCGGCCACCAAAGCCGGTGATCTTTGGCTCGTTTTGAAGCTCTCCTCCCGTGCAACAACCCCTCCAAAAGGCTCGATCCCTCTTGAGCTCGGTAAGGAGAAATTCGAAGTTGAAATTCTAGGGCTTTTAGGATGTTTTCGTTCGATTGACCTAGTTAGGCTTGAAATTGGACTTAGTGATAGTTATGAAAGTTGTTTGGGATGATGAGAGGAAGATTCTGTTAAAATTGGTAGAATTTGGACGTCGCCGGAATCGACCTCCGGCCGCCACCGCCGTTTTGGGGTTTTGTATAATTTTAAATGTGTAATAATTAGAGGAATTTGATGAAGTGAATTGTGAAATTTTCGGACGAGTTTTGAATAGGTTTATGAATTTCTGAAGTTTGGTATTTAAGCGGTTAAATAATGTAAAATCCGACCGTAGGATTTAAATCAATTTCTGGGGAAGGTTGTAATTACAACTGCCGAGTATGATATAAAAGTTTGGATCGTTTCGATTTAAGAATATCGAACTTAGGCAATGATGAGTGTATTTATGGCTCTCGATTAATTTTGCCTATTTTATAAATATTGGATTTTAGTTGGTAAATTAATTATATATTTGGAACAGGACGTGAGGAGACTCAATTGGAGAGACCTCGGATCGACGTCAGGCTTAGGCCTAAGTTGTGAGTAGACCTTTGTTTTAAATAAAAAGCATGCGATGAATGATTTTATTAATCATTTGTTTATTCTGATGAGATTTATTGATTTCTCGCCTATTTGATAATTTTTCCTCCTTTGGAGAGATCCCGAAAATGAGATTTTCGGTGGATATATATGTTTTGGATTTTATGAGAATAGTATGTATATAAATGCTAACTAGCCATACGTGCTTGGTCCGTCATAATGAGGTAAAATACCATTATGGCGTGTCGTGCGTGTTAGACACAAGCGTCATAGCCCTATATGAAAACTTCTTTCTTTTTCAGTTTATTTACGTTTTCATATAGGGAGTCCACACGTATATGTACACCGTCCCTTTTCGGTCATAATGAGGAAAAATATCATTATGGCGCAACGTGAGCGTTAGACGCCAGCGTTGTAGCCTTGTATGAATTTTTATTTTTCTGAATTGTTTCTAGGATTCATACAAGGAGTCTGATGAGTGTAGATACATACGAATATATGATTATATATGGTATAGCCTGAGAGGCTCCATTTTATTTGAGTTTGTGACTAGCCAATGCTAGTCGTGAAATTGTCAGATTATGAATTGAGCGCTTTTGAGCTGCCGCATGCAGTATATTTTCTATGAAATTAAAATGGAAATGCATAAATATTTTGTCAGCTTTAAATTATTTATGTCCACTCACTCTAACGTTATTAAATGTCTTCCCTTGGGCCCTTCGTTTTAAAATGCCCAGTCTGCAGGATTGCATAGTTGAGATCGGGCGTACATGGAGAAGAGGCATAGTCAATAGTATAGCTTCCGCTCTTTTCTATTTATTTATAGTTCATTTCCTCTCAAATAGAGTTGCTCTGATTATGTGGTTGTCGTATATGATACTTGTTAGATTAGTAAATCTATATTGGGAGAGGTTGTGGTTTGTGGAGAGCATGAATGCTCCAGGAGTCTATAAGGTTAGATTTGGAACCTTTAGACGTGTTTGCAGGTTTCTATTAGAAGGGTTGTCCATTTTCAAGGGAGGTTGTACCGAAGTTAGCGGTAAATTTTTCCTTGGAGGTGGTCCCCGCACGATTTACTCCGGGTTTAAGGTGAAATTCGGGGTGGGTCGTGTCAGAAAAACTAAATCTTTCCCGCACCAGGTACTCCACTTATGATAAAGAATTTTATGCAATTGTGCGAGCTTTAAATCACTGGAGGCATAATCTTATTTGCAAGGAGTTTATTCTTTTTACTGATCATGAGGCTTTGAGGTTTATTAATGGGCAACACAAGTTGAATAACAACATATGCTAAGTGGGTGGAATTTTTGCAAGCCTACACTTTTCATATTAAGCATAAGTCTGGGAAGATGAATCAAGTAGCAGATGCTTTAAGCAGGAGACATTCCTTTCTGAGTACCATGCAAGTTAAAGTTACAAGGTTTGAAATTCTCAAGGAGCAATAATACCCAGAAGATCCATTCTTCAAGAAAATTTGGGATGAATGTGCTAAAGGTCATGTTGGCTCTTATCTACTGCAGGAAGGCTATCTTTTCAAAGAAAATAGACTGTGCATTCCTGAGGGGTCACTGTGGGAGAACATGTTGAAATACATGTAGGAGGTTTAGCTGGGCACTTTGGAGAGATAAAACTCTTTCCTTGGTTAAAGAAATTTTTTATTGGCCTCACTTGGAGCGAGATGTCACACACATGTAGAAAGATGTAGGACTTGTCATTTGGCCAAGACCCACGATCAGAATACAGGTTTGTACACTCCTCTACCAGTTCCCACAGCTCCCTGGGAAGATGTTAGCCTTGATTTTGTGACTGGTCTGCCCCGGACCCAGAGGAATAAAGATTCAATCATGGTGGTGGTTGATAGATTCTCAAAGATGTCTCATTTCATACCTTGCAACAAAACAAATGATGCCTCTCACATTGCTGATTTGTATTTCAAGGAAGTTGTTAAACTTCATGGCATTCCAAAAACCATTACTTCTGATCGAGATTCAAAGTTTGTTGGGCATTTTTGGCGTACTTTATGGAGAAAGTTGGGAACCAAGCTGCAGTTCAGTTCCTTTCATCACCCTCAGACTGACAGACAAACTGAAGTTGTCAACCGCAGCCTTGGAAACTTGCTGAGAAGTTTGGTGGGAAAGAACCTGCGTCAGTGGGATATGATATTGGCACAAGCTGAATTTGCTTACAATAGGTCTCCTAGCCAAACAACCGGCGCCAGCCCTTTCTTTGTTGTTTATGGCAGGAATCCTATCAGCCCTTTGGACTTAGTTCCTCGTCCAACAACAATCATCAGTTCAGTGGTGATGCTGCAAACCAGGCCAAGTACATCAAGCAGTTGCATGAACAAGTGAGAAGCAACATACTCAAGAAGAATGCTCGGTATCAAGCTCAAGCAAACAAACACCGGAAGCCAGCTATTTTCAAAGAAGGGGACTTGGTGTGGATTCAGCTTCACAAAGAAAGGTTTCCTAGAGGACGATATGGTAAGCTGAAGCCTAGAGCTGATGGTCCTTTTAAAGTCATCCAACGCATCAATGACAATGCTTACAAGATTGAACTCCCTGGAAACTATGGAGTCCAAGCAACTTTCAATGTGGCGGATCTTTCGCCATATTGTGAGGATGATTATGAAGAGAACTCCTTGACGAGTTCACGCGAAGCGGAAGCGAATGACACCATGATGACTCTGGACTTTCTGCATTCCTTGAACGAGGTGAACTGTTCTAATTAAGAAGCATTAAGAAGCATTTAACTTTGATGTTTGAGTTCCTAGACCTTTGAGTTAAGATGCTTTGAATAAGTTATATTTATTTCTTCAGTTATTTAGTCTTTTAGTTTTCCCAGCCTTTCATATAAAAGGAGGGTTAAGTTTCTGTTGTATGGGGTGAAGTTTTTGTCAGAAATATAACCTAAGTTGGAGAAGAAGTTCTTCCTAATTTTCTATCAAACTCTTATCTCTAGGTGGACTCCTAAGAGTGGCAAGTTTTGTTCTTATCTCCTTAGTGGATTCTAAGGAGTGGCGAGCGTGTTTTATCAATTTGTTTTATCTACCCTTTTCCCCTTAGTAAATCCCGGTATCATATTTAATTTAACAGAAAATATGAGGTTGTCAAAAAGCAGTCTCACTGATGAAGAAAAGAAAAATTTTCAATTTCGCAGATTGGATCTTAAGGAATGGCGAGGGACGTATACAATCAATTAAACATACAGATGATAAAGACATGTCGTGGATTGAAATTCCAGAGCATTTATTAATAAGTTACTATACGTATCTTATAGAATCAATTTTTTTAGCCACTTATCCTAACTTTGATATTAAATATAATAACATTGATTATTTAAAAGAACGCGTGATTGTTACAACACGAAATTCAATTGCTCAAAGTATAAATAATTACGCTATTAATTAGTACCAGGTGATAAAACTGCATATTATAGTTCAGACACAATCTCAGTAGATTCTAGTACAACGAAAACATCGATCTCTTATATCCAACTGAATTTTTAAATCAACTTGACTTTAGTGGATTACCAACGCATGAATTAATTTTAAAACTTGGCATGCCCATAATGTTATTAAGAAACATAAATCAAATTTCTGGCTTATGCAATGGCACGAGATTGATAGTGACAAAATTATTTGACAGACTAATAGAGGCAAAAATACTAACTGGTAACAATATTGGACAAAATATTTTTATACCAAGAATTGTTTTAACTGCAACTGAACACAAATGACCATTTACATTTAAGCGACGTCAATTTCCTGTAAAACCATGTTATGCAATGACTATAAATAAAAGTCAAGGTCAATCATTAAAACAAGTTGGTGTGTATCTTTCTGAACCAGTTTTCACTCATGGCCAACTTTATGTTGCATTGTCAAGAGCCACATCAAAAGATCATCTGAAGATTCTCATAAACAATAATGATGGTGTTCCAAACATATACACAAAAAATATAGTATTCAAGGATGTTTTACAAAATCTATGATCCTATAAAATCAATTTTTTGGCCACTTATCCTAACTTTGATAGTAATTATAGTAATATTGATTCCTCTGACTCTCTCTACTTCAAGAATTTCTCTCTTGCACATTGTGTCAACACCTGATCTCTATCTCTCTCGAATCATTCCAGCTCCCTGTCTCTGTCGAAACTCTCTTCTTCAAGAACTTGCTGTCACATCAAGACAAAGGTGAGAAACTCTCTTCTTCAACTCCTTTATCAACTGAAAAACAAGACGGTTTGGGTGAGAGGTTTATACGATTCGTCCATTATCACAGTTTAGTTTTTTTCTGTCGCTAGGATTTGCGTCGCCATTTTCTGCCTATCTTTTGTTAATCAAAAGGAAGGAAACGAGAAGAATCAGGCTTCATCCATCGTTGTTCAGCTTCAAGTACTTAGATTCAAGGCACTGGGCACAACATGAATTTAAGTTCAATCCTAATTTGAAACTCCATAACCCATAAAAATAGGTCTGATAATTGTACTTGACTTCCCAGCGACAAGGTTTAACCTTTGATTTTATTAGGTGATTACATATAACTTCTTATTTAACAGATCAGCTCATGTTGAGTTCAGGCGAAAGCAGACAGCAGACAACGTGTTATCTTTGGATGACACTTCCTTTATGTCACGGATCCTTAAGGTAGTCACATTGTAATTGCATCTTTTCATATTTAGTTAGAGAGTGATGGCTTGGTAGAAGTCTTAACATATGCATCCTGAAATCAAACCTTAGCAGCATGGATATTCGTAGCATTTTTGACACCTCATCATATTACTTTCTTGATTGCCTATATATGGTTTGAATTATATACTAGACAGACTTCTCTATAACTATATTTTCCCGATGAAGTT
The DNA here is from genome assembly GCA_010134655.1 of Fragaria nilgerrensis. NCBI lineage: Eukaryota > Viridiplantae > Streptophyta > Magnoliopsida > Rosales > Rosaceae > Fragaria > Fragaria nilgerrensis. The sequence goes on from CM020977.1 coordinate 16,129,100, forward strand.
TAGGTGTGTATAAAGCAAGCTTCACATTTCATTTTTACTTATTTCAAATTCTTTGCATATACCACGGATTATTTTCTTTCAATAAGAAAATTGCATCCTAATCAAGGTTTAGGGTTTATTTAGAAGATATAATACAGGATTATGATGCTTAGGGTTTAAATAATAGGGAAATTCTAGCGTGCAGCACTGCATACTATGCAGATCTCACTAGAAGAAAAAATAGATAAGGTCACCTAGAACTATTACAAGAAAACCCAACTGGGAAACCACTCTAGCAAGTTTTTACCTTTTCAATTTCTATTTTTTTTTAGACTTTTGCTTTCAGTAAAAATCAAAATTTGACGGAGCATGGTGGACCTATAAGTTTGAATTTGTTTACTTACTTTGATACAAATATAGATCTATCATCTTTGCTCAAAGGTAGACAGTTAATCTTTTACAATTGGAGAATATATTGCTACCAGATTAGAATTCTTAGCAGAAGCTAAATTATCCTATAAAGAACTGTAAGAAGAAAGAAGAAATTTGAGAAAATTAAAAGAAAACAGAGACAAGCTTCCTAGAAGTACCAAAATTATTAGGATATTATCTTCCAATTACAACGAAGAATATACGAGTCAAGAGAAGAAATTGAAGTTCTTCAAGAAACTTTTGAAGAAGATCAAAAACCTCTTGATATTTTGAGCATTAGTTAGATCCGCCATAGTTGGTATCAGAGCCTGCTTGGCTCAAAAGCAGGTAAACAAAAGGCTTATGCCACAGAGTTGGCTTCTCTCAACCAACAAAAGAGAATCCAAACTGAAAAACTATCAGTCTTTTTGTACTACAAAAGGAACTGATAAGTGGGAAGTGTGCTTTCATTCAAGGCACATACAAAAGTCAATACTTCATTGAATATATTTGTAGAGTACTAAATACTCTATACGACGAGCATATGCATCTCCAACAGGAGATAGGAGTAGAAGAGCTTGATCCCTCAAGACCAAGCTTAATCGAGTTCTTAGATCATTTATCTAAGAATAAGACCTCTGAAAAGGTTATAGAGCAACTCGAGAGATTTAATCTACGGATTAATCAACTTGAAGAAATAAATTCAAAAATTACTAAGCTTGAAATCAAGCTAGATTACCTTAAAGAAAAACAATATCTAACAAATATTGAAAAGAAATTAGTTCGTACTGAAAAGCTTGCTAACAATATTCATCAACAAACAGTAGAACTAAGCAATACTCAAGAAAACTTGAAGACGCTTTTAGAAACTCTCATTACCAGAATAGGATGAATCAAAAAGTAGATCTAAAAGTAAAACAGGAAAGTGTCAAAGCTATTGGTTTTCACCAACCAACAGAAAACTTGCCGAGAATGTAGAAGCAATAATTCTTCAGCAGAATTATAACATCGCTTATCTTCAAGAGATAGGTACTGACCTCGAAATTCAATTTCGAGAGTTACATAATAGAATCTCTAGTCTACAAAAGACCATAGAGAAAATGAAGGAAGGAGAAAATTACAAAAAAATAGATGAAGAATCACTGGCTCAAAGTGTAGCTAGTAAACTCATCATAAATTCTCCACCCCTACCAATAGGAGAAAGTAGACTAAGGTTTAGTGAAACAAAGCTACTTGAATGGAAATCTTCAAAAAGAGACATGAAGATGCTTAGTAGAATTCTCAGCAAAGAAAACACAGCTCCAGTTCAGCTGATAAATGCTCAAGAATTTGAGTATAATGAAATCGAGTCTAGCGTGCGAGAAGCATCTGCCCCTAGATTTAGATTTAATGAGATCTATAAGAAAAGATCTTTCCTTATAGATTCACATAGATTCAAGATTCTTGAATTAACCGTTCCACCAGCAGGAGGAGAAACGGATATTAGGCTGATAACTCCAAAAGAAGTAAGTGAAGCATTCCAGAAAAAATATTCCTATATGCATATAGGTGCAGTTCAAGTAGGAATAAAACTCTTAGCCAGGGATGGTATTGACTGTTCTGTTCTATGTGTCTTACAAGACGATAAAATAACAGATTTCAAGAAAAGTCTGTTAGGAACAGTAGAAGCTTCTTTGTGCAACCAGGTTGCATATTTCAATGTTTTTCCAAACTTCACAACACATCTCAGAGATGCTGCTCACTGCCTAAGATTGAGAATCAGGACAGATGGGATTTCTATGAAAAAAGGAATGATGGAATTGGTGATAGATTATCGTATTTATTATAAATTGATGAGCTCAAATGTGACTCCAAATACCAGGTTTCTAAATAGCCCTGGAATTACCACATCTGTTTCACCAATCCAAAAAATAATTTTCAACAAAAGCATGTCACAAAATGGCATGAAGTAACATTCCTAAGAGAATGGAATCTAACCCCTCCGGTCAGACAACTTGAAAGCTCCAATGCTTCAGTTTATGAAGATACGGGAGGAAAAATCAGCTTACAATTTTATAGGCACTCTTTTGCGAACCATGAAGAAGCTAGTACCTCTGAAACTAAAATAGTTTATAATGAAGAATCTTTGGAGGAAGAGGATACTAAGAGACCTATGAGAATGTTCCAAGCAAGGGAATTAAGAGAATTATATGCACAAGCTGAGACTTGTGATTCCCCAAAAGAACTAGAAAAAATCATTAGAGAAATTTCTCAAGTTCAACTTGGAAAGAAAAAGAGGAAGATTCTTCCTTATCAAGCAGCAAAGGATGAACCAGAACATTCTGGAGCATCAATGGATACAAATGGTGAAAGACAGACACCCCAAGGAGGTGGTCATACTGTAATACAGAACATCACCAACACCTACAAAGATCATTCGGGAAAAGAATATTAAGCTTCCTAAAGGTCAGGCTCCTACAGGAAGATATGGAGAACGAAGTTCTCAGAAATATATCCCTACTGAACCTAAATGGGGACAATCAGTGTCCGAAAGAGGCGTTTATCTGGATTTGGACCAGGTAGGAGATAAACGAAAAGCAATAGACAACTGGGTTGCTAGTTTAAAGCTAACTCAGGCTCTCATGTTATCCAAATATGCCTACGAGGAAGCTCATGCCTACTATGAGTCTACCTTAACTGGAATAGTCCAGAAATGGTACCAGTCCTTCAAGAGAAGTTCTCAGTGGACTGATTGGGCAGTAAAAATGGCACAGACTAATAGCCCTTTAGATTTTGCAGTCCCTATCTATGCACAATTTTGCGGGGATATCACTGGGCATAGTGAACAATCTAAAGAAAGAGCCAAAGCAAATATTAAAAAATTGAGTATTTGTAATATGAGGTATTTCGAAGAATATACCAATGAGTTTCAAAACTACTACTGCACCATCGGAGACATTGAGAATAATGATCTCATCAGAACATATTACAGAAAATTACCAGAACCCTGGAACGATGCAGTAGCACAATCATTGGAAGAAAACCCTCTTCAGTATTTTACTGTTGGAGGAATAGCAGAAAAAGTTAGGGATCTCTTAAGGAAACAATGTACAGAGAATAGAAAATCTAAGTCTGCCAAGAAACAACTCAGAGGAGTTGAAAACATGTGTCCAAAGATTTTGGATACCCCGACACAATGGGGATGTCATGTTTTGGAAAAGAAATACAGAAGAAAATTTTCTGGTAGCAAGCAAAAGAGCAATTTCGCTTCTAAAAAAAAGTATAAGTTCAGGAAAAGTTCTGGATATCACAAAAGACAATCTTCTCAAACTTCTCCAAGAAAAAAAAATTTTAGAAGGAACCATATTCTGGTTCTAGAGAAACAAAGAAGTGCAGATGTTGGCTCTGCAAGGCAGAGGGGCATTATGCGAATGAGTGTCCGAAAAAGGATAAAAGAACTTCAAAAGTCTTACTGGCCGAATATGAGGAAGCCATAGATTATGCTAATCTAAAAGGCTTTGAAGTTGTTTATTCTGATGAAGAGAATGAATCAATATATTCTCTTGAGTACCCATCAGATAGTGAAACAGAAAGTACTTCAGAAGGCTCTGAAGAAGATAAAAAAGAAATAGGACATCATCCTATATTCGTATTACAAATACAAAATTGGAAAGAAGAAACTGCGGATATCATCAGCACCTTTCATCCCAATCCTGGAAGATTTGTATGTGATTATTGCGAATGCGATGATGATAGTACTATCCCCATGTACTGTGAAAGCACAGGAGAAACTTATCATCGTGAGTGCTTTATCGCAGAACTCAGGAGAAAAACCAAGGCTAAAGATGCCCATATCTTAGTAGAAGAGGAATATAATGTATTCCATAAAGAAGAGCAAACAGAAAACCTCAAAGGAGATATGAAAACAATGAAGTTTGTAACTTCATTAAGCCAAAACAAGGAGATAAAAGAATCTCTTGAATCTCTTGATCCCACGATTGATGGGATAAGTGCCAATCCAATTCTTGGTATTAATCCTCCAAACTCCATAACTGAGGAAAGAAAGGTCAACCCTTTCACAGAATTACTTGATACTCCTGAAAAATTAGAACAAGTAATGAAGATTCAGACGAGCATATATAGTAACTACATTACTATTGGTCTGAAGTTTCCCAACTATAACAAGTATCATCTACATGCATTTGTAGACACTGGCTCAGGGTATTCTCTTGCCAACGATACGCAATCCTTGAAGAATATTAGGAAAAATCTCCAAGAAAAGTTACTGGAGTAGCCATGGAAGAAAACAAGATTGTTATGGATACTATGGCACGCAATGTTAAAGTTTCCCTAGGAGGAGGGAATTTTACTATCAAAATCCTTTGGCAGTGTGAAGGCCAAAGCGCTGATTTGTTGATTGGAAATGATTTCCTACTTCAACAGACAATAACTCAAACTCCAGCGATGATTGGATTTGAGAAAGATCAGAAATCCTACTGGGAATCATGTCTGCTAGACGCCGTTAGCATTACCCGTAAAGGGTTTACAAATCAATACCAGAAGTCGCTAGCGAAGAGTGGTGATTATAAGCCAATTCTTAAGCCTGTTTTGTTGCTTCAAGAACAGCTTAAAGGATATAAAGAAATATTGGTAAACGAAACAACCAGTTCAGAAGACTCTGAATCAGAGAAAAATTCTGAAGATCAAATATCTGACAATGAGAGTTCTGATGGAGAAGAAGAATACATCAGAGAGCATAACCTAAAGGTGTATGCTAAGAAAATAGAGCAAAAAAGATACCAACTCTCTCAGAAATAGAAGCTTTACTGAAACCAGTTATCAGTGAAGATCCTCAGCTGTATTGGGAAAAGGATCCAATATATTGCCAGCTAAAGATGCATGATGCAAATACTATTTGTCATGTCAAAGCCATCCCTCACTATAGGGAAGAAGACCGAAAAGAAATGGAAAGTCAAATCCAAGAACTTCTTGAAAAGAAGTTAATAAGGCCTTCAAACAGTCCTCATCATGTTCCAGCCTTTCTGGTAAGAACCATGCGGAACAATTAAGAGGAAAAGCCAGAATGGTAATTGACTACAGAGATGTAAACAAAAAGACCGTTAAAGACGGTTATCAGATAGCTCAAGTAAGAGTTCTCATCAATAGGCTTAAGGGAGCAAAAATCTTCTCAAAGTTTGATGCGAAATCAGGCTTTTGGCAGGTCAAAATGCATCCTGATTCCATTGCCTTAACAGCTTTTGGAACTCCTCAAGGGCATTATGAATGGTTAGTTATGCCATTTGGTCTTAAGCAAGCCCCGTCTATTTTTCAAAGAAAAATGGATAATATCTTCAAGCCTTACTCAGATTTTTGCATAGTTTACATAGATAACATTCTTGTCTTCTCCAAAACTATGAATGAGCATTTAAAGCATCTTGAACAGGTGTGTAAGCTTACTGTCCAAAGAGGAATTATCCTCGGACAAAAGAAGATTCATCTTATTAAAGGAGAAATAGATTTCCTTGGCATTCATGTTAAGGATGGAGAGATTCGTCTCCAAGAGCATATCGTTAAGAAAATTAGCCAATTTCCAGACAATATTCCTGATGCAAAGTCTTTGCAAAGGTTTTTAGGAGTTGTTAATTTTGCAAGAGATTTTATTCCTCAGGTTAGTGGACTAACTGCTCTCCTATCTCCAAAAACAAGTTCCAAGAAAAAATGGTCCTTCACAATTGATGACAGTAATACTGTCAGAAAGATTAAGGAATTAGCAAAAAACCTTCCTCCTTTACAATTACCTGAAGAAGGAGATCTGATCATTTTGTAGACAGATGCAATGATTATTACTGGGCAGGAGTCGTTTTAGCTGTTGCCACGGATACAAATCATGAAAAGATTTGTAAATTTCTATCTGGAAAGTTTAACGCTGCTGAGTTAAACTATTCTACTGGAGACAAGGAAGTCCTTGCCTTAATTAAAAGCATCAAGGGTGCCGAAGCATACCTAGGAAACAAATTTGTAGTAAGAACTGATAACAAAAGAGTTAAAAACTTCAAAATCTACAAATTAACTGATGCTGCAGATAGAGGAAGAGTTCTGAGATGGCAAATGTTTTTAACCCAATATGAATATGATGTTGAAATGGTTGCAGGAAACAATAACTTTTTGCCTAACGCACTCACAACAGAAATTGCGATGTTCGAAAGAGAAGGTCGTAATCCTAGAAGCAGAAAACCAGAATCAGAGGAAAAGAAGCTCTGGAAAAAATTCAAAGAAGGTGATAAGACCGTAGGACCGCTCCATGAAGGACCAGGATATCAATATTTGGTCTCCTATGGAACTGCTGAAACTAGTCAAGCTTCAAGAATCAAGCCTAAACCAGATTTTGAAAAAGATGGTCGTTCTAGTCATTCCGACGGTACTAATGAAGAAAGACTTGTAGAAGAGTTCTTGCTGTGTCCGAAAGGATCAGCCTTAACTGACCAGTCTCAAGAGAAAAGACTGGCTAGCCCGTCTCAAACGGCAGACGGTAAAGGCATAACAAGACCGTTGACGGCTGCTGCTTTGCCAAAAAGCAGAAAAGACTCTCTTAGGGCAAACAAGCTACCGATAGTCATAGGAAGAAAAATCGTTCACGATCAACCCCTGAAGATCTTTCAGAAACCAGTTTTTAGAACAGAAAGGCTATTAGCCTTCAAGCAGAAAATTATTATTGATAATATTCTGTATTCCTTCTATGAAGAGAATGAAGCCCATTTACTTCAAGCCCTTAAGGCTTTAACTGAAGAAATGTATAGAGTTCATACAAAAGACAAAGGAGTTCTAGCAGAGCCACCTAAAGTTGTTTTTCTTGCAAGTCCTGAAAGTGCTAAATTCCTATGCAAGCCTTAAAAAGAATCTGAATGGTATAATTTCCATAACCTCTTAGGAGAAGGAAAAGATGTTCTTCCAGAGACATTATCAATAAGCCCTGGCCCATATTATGGGAGATACCTGGTTGATGTTCAACAGAGCATCCTCAGAAGCACAAGCTATGTCTTATAGAAAATGGTTTTGTTCATAATTTGTGGACAAAAACCAATGAAGATCTTAAGGGTTTTCCAGAAATAATAGCCGAAGCTGTCAAGAATATCAGACCTGATGGATGTATCCTAAGGATAAAATTCATTTCAACTCCACCAGAATGGACCATGGTAAATGAACAGATGAATTATATCTCTCCATATCATCATGTCAGATTAATCCAAAGTCCGGTTCAAAAGCCAGCTATTACCAGTGGCAATGAGAAACCAAATCAGAGCATTCCATGGATGAAAGCTATGGCCATAGCAATTATCAAAGATATAGTTCTGAGAGACTATGATTCAAGCCTCTTGGCAAGTGGAGAAAAAATAATGGTCACTTGCTATAATCATCCTCCTCTTGAGAACTGTGATTTTTTCATAGCCCTTATGAGAAATGACGTGGATTTCACGCTTGCTACCACCAAGTGGCTAGAAAAAGTTGAGAATGAAGAAAAATATAAGATTTCTTATCCCTATGATTCAGACCTCGACGATGGAAATGAAGACACGGCGCAAGATTGGGAAAATAATGGTCCCAACTCCTCAGTGGGATATTCTGAGGATCCAGAAACATATCACAACATAGTAAACATGTTCTTTTTGGATAAATGAACGATGGCCGACGCTCCAAACTACTTTTCTTTTACCAAAAGAAAAGGAGCCATCAGCACTTTTTCTAAAAGTAAAGTTATCAGAATTAGATCCCTCTTGTCCTCCACTCAGCACAGTTGTGTTTTATTTTTAGCTTGAGTTCCGTCTCTATATAAGACCCTCAAACTTCAGAAGGAAGGGATCGAAAAAACAACACAAGACAGACAGAAGTTTTTCCACTCTCCAACCTTTCTCAAGAAGTTTAGCCAATAAACAGTCTTTGTAATATAAGTGTGTGTAAATAAGAGTGTATGTGAGTCATCTGGTGTGAAGTACTGTAAAATACAAGTAAGTATTTATCTTGTGATTATAAGTAGCTAAATAAATTTTAGCTGTTTACCTAAGAGCGAGGCTCTAGGTCTTATGTTTGTATCTATGGTTGAATAAATTCATCTTAGTGCTCAAAATCCCGTCACAAAAATAATTTGCATATATATTAGTCAGTTATTTTTTATGTTTTACTTAAATCCTTGCATCACAATTAGAACCATTTCTTTTTAAGACAACAGTGATTCCGCCGTGCATAGTAACCAGGTCGATCATGGGTCTTTAGGTGAATCTTTTCGGCACGTTGAAGGCTAGTCTTTTTTAGGAATGATTTTAGTTTTTGCAGGCATTTATAATATTGTGGTAACAACCTTTAGAACAAGTCACTAGCAGGTCATCTTGGACCACTAGCCTTTTAGAAACAATAAAAGCAGTCTGCATCCCATGCAGCACTGCATAACAGACATACCCTAAATAATATTGTTGATTCAATTAGAGATCAGAGTTAATGATGCTTTTTCATTATTTATATTATTTAAATAATATATGATGCTTCCAGAATATGGAAGACTCTTCAAAGATCTTTATCCTTATCATAAACAGTGCATGATAAGAATAAGACCCTCCATTCATATAAAATCTTTGTGGCCCTCCGTTCTCTTTAGGAGAAGTCATTGTCTGCACTGGTACGTTTACAACCTTGATCTACTTATTCACATCTACTAAACTACTTAGTATCCTCCTCTTTAAGCTTTCAAATATGTAATAAATCATATCATCAATCAATTTTTATAGACAACTTCTTTGTTGTCAGGTCTATCGACCAATCTGCATTTAATCACACATGAATGCATATATCAATTCCGTTATTTTCCGTTTCTTCTTAATGAACTTGATTATAGATTTGTCTGTGATCTAATGTTGCAGGCTATTAAAGTCTTTGATTTGAATCCATATTTGTACACTGAGCTTTCTATACCGTTTACAACTTTATCATTACTTCTTATTATCTTTTTTTGGTATCAATTTCATTATTCCTCTATTGCTTGAATTCACATATAGAAGTCAATCACTTTCAGGTTTGTCATCTGATCAAGATCAAGAACATTAGCTAATGGTATATCCAAAACTTCATGCACTGTTTCTTAACAATATATATATATACTAGATAGGGTTTACGTACGATTGTTATCTTGTTATCATATTTGTGTAATCGCTCTAACAACACTAATCTCGTGTATCATATCACTGTTGTTTCATAAGTTCATGGCCCATTCCTATTTTCATTTCAAAATATGGTCTCAGTTGGTACTGAGAGTGTTACTTTCCAAAATTTGAACATACAGTGCACATCAACTTCACTCATAAGTAAACTGTACTATCTTGGAAAATAATTGGAAACGCCTAACTGGAGCAGATACAAAATGGTGGTTTTAGTAGATAATGGTTCACATGCATATGTATATTGGCAAGCTGAAAAAATTGGTGAAAGGCAACCCAATTATGTATCTGAAAAGAATCAAATTTACATCGATATTTCGAACATCACTTGGAGACTGAATCAAATAAACTGATAAGTCCACCAAAAACAGATCTGCAGTAGGATTTTTGCCCACTCAGTTACCTCCTTGTTAGTATGTTGTAGAAAGGATGATACATTTGCACAAAGAAGATATGACGTAAGATCAGTCGACAATGGAGTGACAGAGCAATAAGATGGGATCCGAGTACATGTAGCATGAACATAATTAGTAGACCAACAATGATTAACAAAAGGCAGCATATCAAACTCAGTATATCAAGAAGCAACCTGGGAAATCTTCAGTCCCAATTTTAAAGGAGAACAGAATAATTCAATCTAAATTACCCTAAACACATGCTTTTGTACATTCAAAATGAAGACAGAAAACAGCAAATTGGTTTAATTCTCAACAAATATACAAGCATAAGCATAAGCATTACCAAAGAACTGGAAAAAAAAAAAAAAGAGGTTAGAACTAAACCTCTCTTCTTTCTTTGCTTCAAGTTTGTTCTTTTTTCTGTTTCTTAGGTATGGCAAATCAAAAACAAAGTGATAAAAGAAACAAACAAACAAACTTGAAGCAGAATTTGAAACTAAAACCAAAATAAGCACATAATCGAAGTTAAAATCAATAATAATGCAATTAGTAAGGCATTAAAATCAATAAATTTTAAAATATCAGGAAAAAAATTAAGCAACAAACTTCCAAGTTAAGTACCTTATGAAGCTGAAGAAGAGCTCATTTTCCTAATTATGTATGCATAGTAAAGCCTAATATCAATCATTCAAAGCAAAATTTCAGCCAGCAAAGCTGACAACAATCCAGATAAACATAAAATACCAGAAATCCATGACAGCAGAACACTTTGGCATCAAGGATCAAGCCACGGATGGTAAACTCAACCCCAATGATGGACCTTGACACCGGAGACTGAAATCTCGACTTCAGTGCATACCTAATGTCAATTGCATAAGTGTTCCTAAGCCAAAACTAACAGCTATTATGAAAAGAAATTAGAAAGCAAAAACGAATACCGTTTCTTTTAGGGCAGCTTTCTCCTACTTTATTTCACCAATAAATTGAGGTCATTGAAGGGCCAGTAGACAGAGTCACAGGGATACATGTGACCTTCTTGCGCTGGAAGCTGAGCTCCTTGTTTGTCTTCTCCATCACCTTCATTGTCACCTTACACTGCTTCTGTAGAGGCACACTGTTACTTTCTCTCTCTATAAAACCTGATTCCCAATTAATCAATCTAAAAAAAAAAAAAGTGTTGTGCAGTGAAATTAAGTTTTGGGTAGTAAGGGTTTCGTCTTCTTCTACCGAATTGTTATTTACGGAGATGCGTTTTCATCTTGCTCTTCTCCTTCCTTGTTCTTCCTCTCTCTCTCTCTCTCTCAAATAAGTCCAGAGACCCATCGCTCTCTTTGTCTCACCCTAGATACAACTCAGCCAATACCTGAAAATATACACATCAAACATTAAAAATTGAAGTTGATTCTCAAAGACTATACCGTGGTAATCGAAATTTTTAGGAGGAAACTGAAATTATTATTAAAAGAAAGAATAAGCAAATTTAAATACCACAAAGTAGAGTTTGAAGGTTTTTTCATATGTGATTTTACAGCATTTAAATACCAATTCCAATCTTTTACAAAAACTCTATTGCAACCTGAAAGCACCATAAGTAATCAACTAACATCAATTTGTTGTCTCAAATTGTAGAGGCATGTTGCTTTTAGTTTTCACATATACAAACTCATTCAACATCTTTACTTTCTCTCATTCACATATACAGATCCAAATTTCAAGCAGAGGTCTGTTTCGCTAATCACGAAATGTAACACTCCATCAGAACCTCAAGTTCTTTATCCCAAGCAGCAAACAAAGAAGAAAAGATTAACAAAGTGCGCCATATACTGAAGAAAATCAAACAACCGCAAAACTGAGATCCCTTTTTCAATCAGAGTTAAGTACTAAAATTGACATCCAACATCTTAAGAAAAACTTGATAATGATTTCAATTTAATATACAAAGGAGCTGTAATACACCTGATGATTCGAAGGAGCTGCATATGAGAGCTCATTGTTCATCAAATTAGTTATTGAATGCAACAACTGGCTCTTGTCCAAATCTGCATAACAAAAAAGAACAAACCGTTATAAAATTGACCACAAATATAACTATACAAATTCCTTGCTAAAAATTAAAATGAATTCATACTTGCACAAAAAGCAGAAACAAATATAATGTAGAAGTCTAAAATGAAAGCATGATTGCCTGTTCTGAAAGCAATAACGGGAACTCAACAAAAGAAATGGAGTTGTTGATGACAAACGCAATAGCCAAAAACCCTAAACCCCTGCATCACTGAAACCCCAAGTTAGTCTTTAAAGTTAATTGCAAGAAAGTCTTTCAATAACCCACAAAGAAAAGTGCAGGCAATCACGACATGTAGAGAAAATTAATTACCCAGTGCAGATTACAAACCCAGAACTCACTCCATCTCAATAGTACAGAATCGAAGCCGACATAAAATTCAAAATTAATCAGCTTCACGATAAATCTAAATTTATACAACACAACTATTGATAAAGACTTGTTACCTATTATATTTTCATTGTCATCTGATGTCTTTTCATGTTCATCTCCAAAACAATGCTCTTCAAAAAATCTTTTTCTTGATGACACTTGATTTCGACGTGGCATATCTGTTAAATATATCATAATTAAGGAATGAATGATAATATTCCCCAAAAAAAAAAACGTAGACTCAGAAGCAAAATAACAAAAGAATGAAACACTTCAAAAAAGTAAAGGACCTACAATCAAATACACATTTGAATTTAGAGAAAAGTGATACAGTTTAGTCTAGCATGAAGTAAAAATCCAATGAATGATCAATTTTATATAAGCTTAACTGAAACAAAAGTTAAATGCAACAGCGAAACACATGCAACAGTTTTAATACGAATATACACATACAAAACATTATAGGTATACCTGAATGTGCAACGGCGGTACTTAAGAGCTAATTGCTACAGAAATCAACTAAGCTAGAAACAGTAGTACGTGATAATTCAATCTTGCTCGAATCTGCATTAACCAAAAAATAAAGCAATCAAACAATCAGACACAAAAGTTAGCATGCAATTTCAAAATAGTTATCAATAAAGTGAGAGCATAAGTCAAAGATACAGGAAAAAAAAATGAGGAATAAGTTGTTCTTACACTATTAATTATTTGTCTGAATTATTAATCTAAATTACTTTCCTCTCTCAATGAGATACCTTATCTTGGAGTTGAGCTTGAAAATTTGGCTTATGAATAGATGTTTGTAAGGATAGTTTTGGTGAATGACTTGACAGCCATAAACTAAAATATCTTCAAAGAAAAAAGGTAAGAGATCACAGATGGAAAAATTCTAGAAGATCAAATTCTATATCAATATAAGATGAAATGAAAACTTGTAGAATATCAAATGCAAGCATAGTTATACCAAGAAAAGTTTATAAATGCCATATCAATATCACCACCAATTATCATGACAAACCTATAAAAGATCAAATTCCCAAAAGTGAAAGCCAGTAGAGAGTACGTGACTGCCCACTGAATACCATATTAATATTTGCTAGGAATTTTCATATTTAATCAAATAATCAAAGAGCAAATTTAATCAAATTAAATACACCAAATATAGAAAGCAAGAAAGCTGTTAATATTTGATGCTTGATTTTGAACTATTGAAGCCTCTATTTCCAGGAGTAGGTGGCTGATAGGTACCAAAGTCAGTATGTAACAGTAATTTAGTTCTGGTTGTATTATAGAGACTGGAAAACTAATGCAGTAGTTTCAAATTAATGAAGCAGCCATTACGGAAAAGATATAAATATCATAACACAATTCCCTTGATCTAATGAATAAGTTTTTCTGATGACACCTAATGAACTGGCTTCTACCCGGTTTGCGATTAATTAGTGATGGTGAACACCAATAGTATGATCTAACCATGGAACAAACCTAACTCAATCACATGAATGAAATAGGTTATTTCAAGATGAAAAGCTTTAATCAATTACAGAAATTAAAAACTATAAACATGAAAACCACCATGAAATCTGGAAACCAATCTTGAAATCTGAAAACGAATTGGATTCGATTACTCTCCACGAATTGGATTCGGTTACTCACCCTTTATAGATACAAACCCAGGCAAATCCCTTCTACTGAAACCAATTGGATTCGGTTCTTTATATATACAAACCCAGACAATTCCCTTCTCCTATTGGTACTCACCTTTTATAGATACACAAACTCAGACAAATCCCTCTTCCTCTCCTTTCTCCTCTTCTCTCTGGAATTTGTCGCCGAACGGAAGGGCAAGAAAATAGTCGGTGATCTTGTTGGTATCTAAAAGATGTCGTTGCTCTTTCCTCAGCAGGTCTCGAAATTTATGGTCTCTACAAATTTCGGTGCTCTCTCCTCTGCAGTTCTCGGAATTGCCTGCAGACAGAAGAATAAAAGGAAGGGTTTGCCAGAGAATGGAAGACATTCTCGAAGATTCATGAGATGGTGAGAGAAAGACGGAAGAGACAAAATACAGGCCCAACTTTCGCAGAAAATCCAACTCTCTTTTAGGTGCTTCGAAACAGTAATTAACAACAGTGTTAAAAACAATGAATTTAGTTGTCTGCACAGTGAACATAAAATATATATATATGGTAAATATATGGTAAATATATATGTATGGCAATTGATTGTCTAAAACTAACACGCTACCTTTCTTAAATTCAGGAGTCACAAAACACAAAGCTGACACTCCTCCGTAATATAAAACCGTTCGGCGTGTATTTCAAAATCAAAGTTCATGTGGGGAGGATCTGGAGACCTAGAGCATACAACAGTGATGCATTTGATGGTCTACATTATCTCTTGATTGATGAAACGGTACTTTTTTTTTTTAAACAACTAACAATTAATATCATCTCAATTTAGATTTCAGTTTATCCCCACATCAAAATTCCATATCAAAGTTTAAATTAGTACTGTTATTTGGCTATTATCAAATTCATGACACTAACTATAGTAATGAACAATTATGTTTCTTTGCTTGTAATATTTCTTCTATCAAATGTAGGGAGATACAATTGAGGGCATCATTGAAGAGGATTACTATCATAACATGACTAAAACAATGGAAGAAGGAAAAATCTATGAGATTACCAAGTTTCACAACAAAAGATATACAGCTACAACGAAATTAGCCTATCATGAAGTCTAGCTCCTCTTTAATAGATTCACTCAATTTATTGAAGTTGATGAGACAATGTCTCCTCCTTCAAGATATGGATTTCACACCTTCTTCAAATCATCAATTCACAGCTCAACTTCACAAGCAAAAAGTTCTCGCAGGTAAACTTATAGCTTCCAATATTCCCCACTTAAGCACTTATACATTATATGACAATTTGTTCTTTTGCCACACACACAATATTTTCCTTTTGTTATCTGCAAGATCTTTATGGCTGTATGAAAACTATATCAACAAAATATGAAGTTTCTCTAGATGCAAAGAACAACTTGAGGTACAACATCAACAAACTCTACATATCAATACATATCAATTCTCTAAATAGTTTGCTGGATCTCTAAATATATGTTTAACTTTTCCAATATCAAATATAGGAGGGAGGAGATAAAGTCAGCCTTGGGGTGATCCAGCAAAGAATTTAGATGCCGATGCTATTGAACAGATGCCACAGCCAGTATTTGCTGTCATTACCAGCCTGAGAGTGACAAAATTTCAAGGTAAGGATCAATGAATAAATTACACTATTTGTTAGTTCTCAATAACTAATCACCTTCAACATTTACAGATGAAATCATAGGCTCAGGAGCATAACATACTTGCATTATTATAAATCCCCAAATTGATGAAGAACAAGAATACAAAGCAGAGTAAGCTTTTTCACCACTAAATCCATCTATTTCTTATCCTCCAAAACACTAATACCAGAAGTTGAAAAATATTGCAGGTTTTCTAAACCTGGAGACAGAGTGAGGATAATCAGAAAATGAACTCATAAGCCACCAAACGAGAAAACATCAAAACAGTGGTTGAGTTGTATCAACTTGATCCACAAGCTTACATGGTACACACACACACACATTTCTTATCGAGGCTTGATTTGTTGTTTACTGGAGACTATATTGATTAGGGAAAAAAAAAATACTAAAAATATATGATAGCTTTCATAATGATCTCATTTCTCAAATACCATTCAATTAGATTTTGAAAGCAACTTCTCAACTTTAGCACTAACTGCTTCCTCTACTCAGTTTTTTGGCACAATTTGAACATGCTAACCTATTTTGTTAATACCTGAAAAATGCAGAATGACACAATCTATTGCAAAGCATCAATTACAGGATATCCAATCCAAAATGTCTGGTGGTACAAAGGCTGTTCATCCCCAAATTGCAATAAACTACTGAAGCATAAGCAAGATGGTGACACCTTTGTTTGCGACCAACATGGTGTCCAAAAGCCTATACCATGGTAACATTGCACTTCAATTTTAACTTAACATTTCATTCCCTGTATTGAATTTATTCTCCTTCATAAATGATAATAGAAAAGTTCAAACAGATTTCTTTTCATTTTACACAGTTACCGAGTAAACATGACCATTGAAGATGCCACCAATGAAGCGACTGTTACACTAATGGGAAAGGAAGCAGAGAAATTATTTCGTACCACCTGTGAATACTTAGTGAACAAAAGACCTCCTGATGCACAACAAACCCTACCCAAGGAGATTGAAAATACCATTGGTCAGTGCCACCTTTTTGAGATCAAATTCAGCAAATATGGACAGCGAACAGTGAAACGTATCCTCTCAGATCATCAAATTCCAAAATCACCAAGAGAGCAACAACTAATGACAGCAACACCACAGAAAACCTCTGAAAGGAAAAGAGGCATGGATGCAAGTGTAGAACCAAAGAAAAAATTGGAAAGTTAAAAACATGTAGTGCTCATTTGTCCACAAAACTTGATAACAATCACATCTATATTAGTACTTATTCAATTTGATATGACAAGGAAATCAGTGAACCAACATCAAGCAACAACTAAAACCAGAAGCAGAACATTAACTGAATGTGAACCACATTGTATATACTACTTTTGTTCAACTTAGAAGCAAAGTTGACGCAGAGTTGACTGCATTTTTGGCTAACAGCAGAGCATTTTGTACTGGAGTTAACTTTTTGATCATGCTCCACACTCTGCTCTTTGAATTGAAGCAGGAGTTAACTTTTTGTACTGGCTAACAATTGGAGCCTTATTATTTTGAACTCAATAACTCTAGCTTCATTGTAATATATGTTTTATGCTACTAAATGCTATCTTCTGATCATTTTATCTTCTTTGCTATCTTATGAACTTACGAATATCAGATGCCCTCCCGCTTTTTTTTTTTTTTGGCACTCTGTACATTTGTACAACATTTTACTCTGTTGCATGTTTTAAGATGTGTGTAATTCATTTTGGCTGATGGAATATGAGCATTAACTTGATGAAAACTAGGTTCATATTCTAACTCTGCTTTACTAAAATTTGGATGCAGGTTGCCTCACCTCCAATGCCTCATGTGTACCAGAATAAAAAGCTCAAATCAAATGCAAACCAAAATCAAAAACTCAGCAGAAGTAAGCATACCCGCAAAAAGATGTAAGAGAAACTCATATCAGACTTGAAACCGATGGAATCGATCCTTGAGGTCTCAGACTGCAAAAAGACAAAGCCTGATTCAACTAAAATAAAGGGAACTAAAACCTAATCAAAAATTCAATGAATGAATTATGAAAGAAAGTGATGATAGAACAGTTGAACTAAATAAACAGTTACCAATAGTAACCCTCAATGGTGAAACACAGCTGTTAAAGAAAAAAGAAAAAAAAGAGTAGAAAGACATACCTTCAATCAAGTAGAAGGAAAAGATCACAAAACTTTAACACATTAATCAACTCCCAGCAACTTTAATGGGACCTAGAAAAACAGAAAAACAGGTGATTTCCTATGAATAACCTTTTCTTTTTCTTTTTTTCTTTTTTTTTTTTTTTTTTTTTTTTTTTTTTGAAGTCAATTCTATAAACTGAATTATTCCATATTGATAGCATTCAATATTATAGCCTTGATTAAGTAAAAGAATAAGCAAGCTGCAGGATCTTTTCCCAACATAGACAAGGTAGTAAAGAATTTTGTACATTAATCAAAACTGTAATGTGTGCATGTTTTCTTGAATTTTCTACATATTGAAAGTTGAATCCCTAGCAGCAAACGAACAAAGCAGAAATATTGGAGTTGGCAGTTAAGTACATTAAAGACCTGCAGAAAGAGGTTAATTGAAGAACTTTTTGATGAAGTTTATAATTTCATTGATAGGCTGGGACTGTGGGATCATAAATTATCATAAAATATAGATATTTTTTTATTTTGTTTGTTGATAACCACAATTACACTTCTTCTCTTATTTAAACTTTTTTCACTGGCAGCTCTCTACAATCAAGAACAGTTGAACTTCTCATCAACACAAACAAAAATTGAACAATTTGGTGACAACTAGCCATTTTTACAATTGTGCTGAGCAATTTTGGATACTGAGTGCATATTTTTTACAAGATTGTGTTGTGCAATTTTGGATAGTAAGTGCATCTTTTTACAATTGTGTTGAACAATTTTGGATAGTAACTGCATTTTAGCAATTTGCATAGCCATTTTTACAATTGTGTTCAGCAATTTTGTATAGTAATTTTCTATGTCACCCGCTGCAACACGCTTTGCCGCAAGGGATGGTATGACATCTCTTTCACTTTGTCCGTTTAGATTACCCTGAAATAGACCGAGCCAAATCACAGTGATTGTCAAAAATTTCCTAACTCATCTCTAAGGCATGAGGGCACTGTAGGCAAGTTGCTGATATAGGGCACATAAAAAATTAAAAAGAACTCATATAAGCTCATATTTACTACATATCGGCTTGAAACTTATAATCTTATAATGATGAAACTGCAATCTACATTCGCATAAGGCTTGGCTGTTGCTCAAATTAATACTAGGTTAACTAGCCAACAGTTAAAATTGGTGTTGCTACTTAATTTGAGCATAACATTACAATCAACAGTGATACTACCAGCATAGAAACATTGTTTTCCTTCTTGTCATGTATTTCTCATAGACAAGCATGGATAGTTTGCTATAAACACTCCCATACACTATACCTTTCATTCACCATTCAGCTAAAGAAACTCTGAATAATCACTAACCAGTTACGGTTCCCGTTTCATCTCAAAGTAAAACTAAGGAAATTCAAGAGGTTGTATTTGCTACAACATATACATTCACTAACCGGTTACGGTTCCCGTTTCATATCAAGTGAACCAAGACTTCTAGTGAGAGTACTTCTAGTCTGCTTTATTTTATTTTTTCTTCCTTATCTATTAGACTATTAGACACGCTTCAACCACAAATCGGCTTAAACATGCATGTATTCTTATGTCAAAACATTATATATCAACTACGATACCATAAAGCATACATGTATACCTATGTTTTGACAGTATATATCAACTATGATACCATAAAATATTCAAACCAGTGTCGTATATCCACAGCAAGACTAGGCAGCAAAAAAAAGTAACTCCATTTGCGTACACACTCAAGGACTAGAATAGAGAGGAACACTCATGCAAATGGATGTATTAAACTTGAATGCAGAGCAGCGTTTATAATGCATGCATCCATTTGTGTTACTTCTATAGTCTAGTATTTTATGTTCATGAATGCATGCATGAATCCATTCGTGTTACTTCACCATGAAAATCAAAGCTAAATGCAGTAGTAGCATTTATAACTATTATATGCTGATGGGAACATGGGAACAAGGTAACACATAGAAGTCCATATATATAAAGTATTGACGGTAGGAATCCTGATCTATTTTATTTGTGGCTGAAACCCTGTATCTAGCAAAGTCTAACAAACAAGGCAAATTTGAAGCGCGATGCTCTGGCAAATTCGAGGCACACAATTGACATAGCGAGCTGAATCATGATACAGATCTATAAAACACTAGATCGAGTGTCTTGTTACTCCCATCAACACTAATAGGCACAAAAATAATTTTAAAACCAACAAAGCGATCTCACCTCCAAGTAATAGCTAGCGTATTTGTCACATCCTTCAAACCATATTACAATACTTTTGTGCAGCATTTTGCCTAATGTGTGCACGACATCTGACTTATAACCCAAGTCCTTGTCAAAAGAAACCTATAACCCAACTCTTTTCCACCTTGAAACCTAGGAGACCCTCAATCTATTATCAAAATCTAAACCATCTTAAGACCATAATTTTGAAACAGAGTTGCTGTACTTATGACAGCTAAACATCTATCAAGTCCCAAGGCCGTTCTACAAACTATAAGCAACAGCAAACTCCAGACATTAATAGTTTTAGATAATCAGGCTACTGGCCTAAACTTCTTCAGATATGACTAATTCTATAAAATTCCAGCATGTGCTTGCTTTGCTGTAACACTTAAAATCAGAATCTCGACAAAAATGCCAATTTATAACAACCAAGTCAGCTTAGGCATTAGTCTGAAATCCAACATGTATCATACTCACAAAATTTTCTATGGGAAATTAGTATTTGATAAAATAAACAAATGAGATGACGCAGTGGATAAGCTACACACTCAAGATAAAAAAGATAAACCTACAAGAGGAAAACAACAAAAGATTAAAGAAAGCTACGTAATTCAAAGATAGCGCCAGTGGTCCATGACACGAAACACCACAACATGGTACCAATACCAGAACTAATTTTGCAAGATGATAGGAATTCTCAATCCCTAAAACTCGATTAGGAAATAAACTTTTCCTGGAACCTAACAGAATACCTCTAGTCCTCTACATCCTTAAATTTCTGTGTTAGCATCTATCTATCTATATGCATGATGATTACAATCTCCAAAGTGAACTGACGCACCCACAAAAAACAGGAGAGACAGTAATTCAAGCACCCATTTAAACACTTCAGTTTGCTGAAAGGAAGTTAAATCCTAGACAACAGTGAAAATGAGTGGCAGCATGGAAATGGAACCAATCTATCAGCATCTGAAATCCGAGATATTAACAAATTGGATACGAGAATAAAAAAGAAATAATTACAGAATATATAACACTTCAAATGTATAATGTTCAGATAAATATATAAAGAGAAAGAAGGAGAGACAGTATTTTGGAGCCGTAAACGACGACCAATACAGACCAGGGCGTACCATATATGCTTATTTATCATCATCATCCCACAAACACAGTCACAAAGTGCCACATTTTCATACAGAAAAATAACTCAAGACATGGAATCAACCAGGTGTGACATGTTCATACCGCCGCGGCTTCTTTCACCGGTGCTGCTGCAACGACCTCCGGAATCATCACATACCCCATCTTCTTAGGGCTGACGTCCTCGTCCTCGTCATCAAAGGAGTGGCGGCTGGAGAAGAGGGACCAGGCCAAGTACATGGTGGCGGCGGTGAGGGCGCCGCAGCCGACGCCGAAGAGGAGGGCGACGACGACGCTGAGGATGTCCTTGGTGCGATCGCGGAGGGAGGAGAGGTCGGTGGAGAGAGGGAGGAGAGGCATCATGGTCCTCTGGGGCTGGGCGCGGGACTCATCGGGGTGGGCCAAAACGGCGTCGTCGTAGAAGCGGACGGGGCGGAGCTGTCGGATCTCGGTGACGACGGTGACGAATCCGGAGGAGGAAGAGGAGGAGGGGAGGCGGCGGAGGGAGACGGAGTAGGAGGAGATGAAGAGAGTTTTGCAGGGCCTGGCGGTGGCGGAGATTGCCAAGATCGAGAGGGTTAGCAGAGTTATCAGGGTTGACGCCATCACAGCCTCTCTTTCTTTTTCTCTCTCTTTCTCTTCTTTCTCTGTTTTCGATTTTAGGGAGTTGCCGATTTTTGTTTCTTCTCAAGTCCTTAAATTGTTTCCCGTCGATTGAAATGAAAATGAATTGTCTTTCTCTCGTATTATTTTGCTACAGAAAAAAAAGTCATTTTTTCAGTGTAGGCCTGGATAATAAAAAGTCAATATACAAAAATTTACAAGATCATGTATTAATACTGTGATTCTCAATTAAAAAATCAGTTAAGAAAAACAAGAAGAAAAAAAAAAAATTTCTCATTAGCCCTAATTTTAAAGAATTTTTTCCCATCAATAAAATAAGATTTCAAAATTCCCACTAGCCATATACATGTCTTAAGCCCACTAGCCCAAATTTTCAGTTTTCTCTATTTTTGTTGACAATACTACCCTCTCTCTTATCTCTCTCTCTCACATCTCTGTGATCTGTCTTTCTCTCAAATTCATCCGGAGTCTCTCTCTCTCTCGTGTCAAAACATTGTACTCGTCGTCGCCCGTCGGCGTCCACTTTTGGCTCCGGCGAGTGAATCACTCGCGCCAAGGGTCAAGGCCACCCCAACCGCCTTCATCGCCGCGTTCAACTCCGGCTCCGGCCACTCTAGGTCTGCCTTCCGCTTTCCAATCGGAGCACTCGCGGCTGTCTCCGGCGGAATCTCGTACATCTACGTACTACCAGTCGTCGGCCGATCCGGTAAGATTCGCTTGATTTCTTCAATAAAAGACTCTGAATTAACACCTAGAACACTGTAATACGAAGCTGCTCCAGCCTCCCATTCAAATATGTAATGACCTATGCTCTCCATTGAAGCATATCACTCTCCAGATCTCCACTTCTCCATGTAATTAGATTCATTTCCTTCTCTGTTTTTAGTATTAGCATCTAGCTAGATATATAGATCAATATTTTTGTAGTAGTATTTGAT
This sequence comes from Fragaria nilgerrensis, assembly GCA_010134655.1. Classification (NCBI taxonomy): domain Eukaryota; kingdom Viridiplantae; phylum Streptophyta; class Magnoliopsida; order Rosales; family Rosaceae; genus Fragaria; species Fragaria nilgerrensis. Next base: position 16,151,892 of record CM020977.1, read on the forward strand.
CCCTTATATTGTGATGAGAAAGATGGCCATATATGTCGTTCTTCTTCTTTGATGAAATTGTAGTTCGGTGCAGAGTTGTCCTCGGTTATTTTCTGCAATTCTGTGGGCTGGTAAAAGTGGTGAGCGACATTTGTGTTGGATGCAGATTCTTAAAGAAGTAGAATAATCTTTGGCTCATAAATTATGGTAATATCGTTGTAAATACATAATATGTCTCTCTAATAGCTAGTGTTTTTGTGTATAGTAGAAAGTTGAATCACCTTGTTTGATTATTATAGGGTGCGTCTATTGCCACCCCACAAATCATTTTGTTCACACCACACATTGTTGATTTATTGAAATACTAAAATACCTTGATGTAAAATTACAGTAAGGGACAATAAGTTGTTACAAATTACAAATTTTTTTTTTTTCTTTTTTATCTTTTTTGTTTTGGATGAACACAAATTTCATAATTCTAATCCAGATTTATCATATTCGGTCGTGAGTCTGAAGACATTAGCATTTAACCTGAAGATGAGATAAAGTGTTTGTATTTTTTTTCTTTATTGATGATTCGTCTATCTCTTTATTCATTATTTCCCATGTCGACTTTGTATGTAAATTCTCATGAAAAATTATTGTACCGTATTTATGAACAACAGATAGATCAGTTCAAGAAACTTAGAAGTATGGAAGACATTGCTATTAGAGATACATTTACAAACATTGTGCATCTTGATATCGACTGATATCATTAAGTTGTTAAACTTGAGAATTTTTTCTTGTTTTTTAACTTGGATTTATTTATACTTTCATATGAATTTTTGTTCACTTGGTGATTTTACTTATCTTGAGCAACTCTGAATTTGACAAAATATATGAAGAGAATGTAAGGTGAACAAAATAGAATTGAGAAAATGGTTTTTTAGGTATTGTTAATAGGTGAACAAAGCAGACTTACAATTAAAATTATATGAGTGGGGTTTGAAAAGAATCTGGGGTGATCCTTTTGTGGGATGGCAATAGACGCACCCTTATTATATATCATTTTAGAGTGTAATTATCATTAAATTTTTGAAATTAATGTCATTTATCAAGGGTCATACTGACCCCAATAGGTGGTTATACTGTCCCAAATAGGGACATGTTATATGTGACTGAAGCACACAGTTAAGTTCAAGGGTCCTACTGCCTTTACTGACCCTAGTAGGTGGTCCTACTGTCCCTAGTAGGAGGTCCTACTTCCCCTACTGACCCTAGTAGGAGGTCCTACTGCCCCCAGTAGGAGGTCTTACTGCCCACAATAGTCCTATTGCCCCTACTCCCTAATAGGAGGTCCTACTGCCCCCAGTAGGTGGGCATATTGCCCCCAATAGGGACCTGTTATAAGTGACTAAAGCACAACAGCCCCCGGAGTCCAGTCAACGGTGGCCAGAGCCCGGTCAACGGTCACGGAAGTCCGGTCAACGGCCCTAGGAGCCCGGTCAACGGTCCCTGGAGTCTGGTCAACAGCTCCCGGAGTCCGGTCAACGGTCCCAAGAGCCCGGTCAACAGTCTTCGGAGTCCGGTCAACGTCCTTGGTCGTGAGAATCTGGTCATAAGAACTTTATTTTATAATAGACTCTATAATGGTCTATTATAGTTTATTTAATTCATTAAGAGTATAATTGTTTTTATGCTCTTATAATTGTTTATTGTAGTTTATTTAATTCATTAAGGGTATATTTGTCTTTCTGCTATTTAAGTTGGCTATTTGGAATTTTAGAATCTGATTTTGTTAGTGAGAATAAAATTCTTAAAATTAGGGTTAATGGTTATTGTCCCAAAGAAAGGGGCAAATAACACTAAATTATCATTTAAAGGTACAAATGATAATTGAGAATTAAGAATCACAGTATTAATACATGATCTTGTAAATGTTTTTGTATATTGACTTTTTATTATTGAGGTCTACACTGAAAGAATAACTCTCTTTTTTTGTAGCAAAAATAATACAAGAGAAAGAATTTAGGGAGTATTTCATTTATAGAATAAACCTCTATGAAGAGGATACAATACATAAGAAAGTACATATATATACCTATTACAATACCGATATCGAATCTCATTTTGATTCTACTTTAACTAAGACACACAGTAAATCCATTTTCTTTAATTCTTTTTATTTTCTAGTTTTACAAAATAAATCTTCTTCTTCCTTCTTTATTCCCTCCATTGGACCGATGAACTTTTGAATGTCTACCGTATGATTACAACTTCGTATCATCACGAGATAAGTAGGGAAAATTGACAAAGCATGCTAAAGCACTTTAGAAACCATCAAAACAATGCTCAGTTTTTTTTTTCAATTTCAAGAGGGTCACTTCGACAAAGTCTCACTTGACTCTCTCTCTCTCTACTCCATTGTACCTTTCTGGAAGCTGTGAGAGTTTGCCATAAATTGTTCCATGGAGAAACAACAGCAATCACTGATGGACCAAGAGCAACTTGGTTTAAGAAAACCTGTGATGAGAAAAAGAAGAGAAATATAAAAATAAAAAAATAGTTTCAAACTTTCAGTACAGTTTTCCCTGGACATGATCAAGATACTGAAGATACTGATACCAAGCTTAAGAGCCAGGGCCATAGAAACCCGTAGGAAGTCATCTGAAATGCAGGACACCAATCCTAGTCTGAGGAAAGTTCGCTTGACATCCTAAAACATTATACTCAAAGGAGCCTGGTGAACCAGTTAAATAAGAATATACTGATGCAACAATAAAAGATATCAACTATAACAAGCGAAGACATTAAACTAGACCAGAATTATTAACGAGCATAGGACTGGAAAAGAATGGACCAATTGGGGATCGATTACAATATCAAGTAGGATGCAGACCAAGAATTGTCCAACACTTATATGCTTATCCAAAAGAAACAGATACTGGAGCTAGATTCTTTCCAAATCCAAAAGCACCGACCCTCGATTCACCAAGCACATGGCAAGCATTAAGCTGGAAAGTCGCAGTCTAATGGCGCCACTCAACATGATAGATTACTCTCGCATAATTTCTAGTTCTAAATCCAGCTACCTATCAATCTTAGCATCACACAAGCCTTGATTCAAACTACTGTCCTCTGTCAATAAGCAAAACATGAGTAGAAATACTTATTTCCCTCCATAAAACAAATACCAATTCTTCTCATTCTAACTAAAGTTTATATTCACTGTTCTTTCCACATCCTAGCAAGTATTTCCAAAATTTTGTCAGCAATCAAGGAGAATGCATAGACCAAAATTGGACGTCAGCACCTACTCTATTTAACAGACAACATTCGAGTTCTTCATTTCCACATAGCATACTATACGCAAACTGAGCATTTGCACCGGCTTTGATAAAGTTATCAATCACAAAATTTAACAGCAAACCAATGCAGATGAAAAATGTCTCAACAAACTCTATCTCAACTAACTCAACAGGACAGAATAATAATGTTATCAACGCGGAATGATTGATAATAGCAGTTTTAGCCACCTTTTGAATATCCTTTTTCTGAGCCACCTTTTGAATATCATAGCTTGATAGAATAACTCTGGAGGAAATATAATCGTTATTCAAAACAGATATCTGATGCAAGAGGTTCCCCACAATTAAGAAACTCTCATAAAGTTATCAGTTATTGGCTAAATTGTTAAACATTAGGAGATGACAGTATCTAATAAAGCCAAAATCCCAGACACAAAAGGAAATAAGGTGGAAATTAGCCACATGAAGGTCTTGTGTCTTTGGGGTTAACAATGCAGAAGGACCACAAGTAAACATAATGATCAGGAACAAAACATGGAAAGATGCCTTGTTGAGAAAAACAACTAGAGGCAGCAGCACCGGCTTCATTTCCATCAATTTTTTGGTTATATATTACTGTGTTTATCAGAAGTATGATGCCTGATCAACAGGCAATCTACCCCATTCCCAATTTTGGTATTTTCCACCTTTGCAACAGATATTGGTCAGACCCATACTAAGACCAGGAAAAAAAAAATTCAGGCCACAACTTAGAAGCACCGGGGAGAAGGGTTGGTTCAACAAAGAAATTTGATGGAGGGAGAGAGAAACTGAAAAGAGATTATTGTGAAATAAAAACTTGCTAATACTTCATCTGGTGTCTTACAGATCATTAAGGATATCAAAGAAATAAACTCGAACAACGTTATCAAACTATATCTAGTGAAATATCTGTACTAGCTACTTGCTAATATTTCATCTGATGTTGTACAGATAATTAAGAAAATCAAGGAAATAAACTCGAACAACGTAGGCTGTATCGTTGGAAGTGAGCTCGGGGACTGCTTATTCTCTCACATGGTATGTACAAGCTACTTAACCCTTCTTTCACCATAATTTCACAATTCTCATACCATAATTAGTGGGAATATTATGCAAAAGAAAAAAAAAATTATTACGACAAAAACTAGTAATTGGATCAAGTGTTCTTGAATCATATACTTACCTGAAATTTCTTTACATTAATAGCCCCAACAGGTAGTGTAATATACGTTCTTCCAATTATCTCTGGCTTCTATGACTTTAGAAGAGATAACAAACGCATAAAGGGGAAGAGGAAAAGGAAGTAATTGAGAAAGAAATGAATACTATATGTGTTTCTGAGAAGTTGCCTACTGCTGAGGGAGAGAAGAAATCACTGCAGCACTATAATTAAATGGCTTAACAGTTTTAAACTCACAGGTAAATGCAATAAACATGAAGAAGGTTTCGTCACAATGGATAAAAAGATTTCCACGTTATCTTCTATTCTTCTCTTGATTTCAACACATTTAATTTAAATGGGAAAGTGCACTCAGAATGCATCAACTCAAAGCAAATAATATGTATTGTTTTCAAAAGCATGGTACTTCATTAAAAAAAAAAATTTTAAAAAAAGAATGGAAAAGAATAGGACATCAAACATATTAACATCAATAATTCTACCATTCAATAGTAATAGAACTGTAATGAGATTTTCCAATCAATAATAAATACATATCTAAAGGCAAGCAATTGATGTCAAGCACACTCACACAGCTCAGTTAGTCAAAGAGTAGTCTGTCAAATTGTCATTGCTACTTCACAAGGTCATTTGTCAGCATTTGAATACAAATTTTATGACTTATCCTACTTTCTTAGGACTAACAAAAGAAAAATGCCAACATTTCTAACTGCTGGAAGTTTAAAAAACGCAAGAGGTAATATAGGAAGATACCAGCATATCCATCCTATTTGATGATTTTATACATAACAAATTGTCAGATAATAGTGATTTGCAGATGAAGATAATGTGTTTCAAAGAGGAGCTAACAATTAATGAATTGTCAAATAACACTGGCACTTTAATTGAATGTCACAATTAACAGTTATATGTGTGATATACAGAATAGCAGCTAGTCACAACTCACAACTCTAAATAAGATAACAAGCCTACCAAATTACTAGATTATACTAACTCTAACTCGCATTTTCGCAGACTTGCAGTCTTTGGTTTTGTACAATACCACTAGTATTTTTCACTTCATCCAAAAGCTGTCTATAATGCAGCAAGGACTCCATCAGTGAAAGGCCAAAAGAAATGTTAGCAGATCCCAAAAAATGAGGAGACTTAACCATCTAGTCTTCCTGCATACTCATATACCAAAGAACTTAATAGCTTTTGACCCTTACAAAACAATAGGCTTAGCTGTGTTCAAGCCACGTATCAGGATTTGGCTTTATTCAGATTGAGGTGCTTTTTCACACAAATAAAAAATAAATAAAAATTGCACTTAACCATGTCTTGCAAAACTTAACTAAAGTTTGAGGTGCTTGCCAAGTTTTCATGACTGAGCTTAAGCTAAGATTCGGTACGACTCAAGGGAAAGTAGCCAAACAAATAAACATGCGCATCAAAAAATCCCATTGCTTTACTTAGATGCATGATAACAACAAAGTTTAAATAACAAAAATATTATTCAGAAGAAGAACCCTGTTCGGTTTTCCAATAGGAAATTGTTCCCTGTTTACTGTTACTACAGGTAAATAGTTGACCTGTTGAACAAGTGGTTGGCAGCCAGACTTGCTTCCAAACCTCACCAAAGCATGTTTGGCACCATATAAATAACTCATCAGAACCCAAACTGTAAAAAAAATTTAAACACCAAGATTTATTCTTTCCACATCACTAACTGACCAAGGGTAGAGGATGCAGCTCATAGTACTGTCAATGAAGCTGATTATGCTACTATTACTGATATCTTAAAGCTATTCCAATGCTTCTGGTTAAAATCATTACCACAGAAGTGTTCATGGATGTTGATGGCTGAACGTTATGAAAAGAAAAATAAAAACACACAGAATCTTTTGCACTTTGTCCATGTTCAACACGCATCCATTAACAATCCAATCTAACAAAAAGTGATTATCATAAATTAGGAAATCAAGTTTCTTAGGAGATTAATGTGTGCATGTACATGACCTGAGAGGGAGAAATGTTTGTAATATGCAGATGCAGATGGTACAAATATTTTTCCCTCTTATCTCATGTTATATGAAGACTAGGTTAAATGACAATAACATGGCTTCCATAATTCCATATACAGATGGTACCAAGGGCAGAGCATAAGCAACCCTATGCACATTCTGTTGCTTATATCGTTGATAGATAAAAATCAAATGAATCAAGTTTAGGTACTGCATCAGACTAACAGTTCACCAATGGAAATTTTTATATAACCAGAAATCATGTTGTAGAGAGGATCTGATGCAAAAGGGTCTGGGTTTTATTTTTAATTTTATGGTGAATAACATATTATAAGAAGTTCAATAGTTACGGCCACTATGTGGCATCTGATTGTGAGTAAAGATTGTGTATTCAAGAGCATATGGTTACGGCGCAGGAACTGATGGACTACCAAAATCTAGCAGAAAGTTATGTTTGTCTTTTTTTTCCTTCAAAACAGAACCTATGGACTTTGGAGTTACAATGACCTTAGGTTCTAGCTTTGGAGTCCTCAATACCGATATCAAACTATTAGAGATTTTTCCATAATCAAGGCAGGAGACTATTAACGAAAAGTATTTACAACTACGAGTTCTAGACATAAATCAAGACTGAAAACAGAGCCAAAAAGAGAATCAACTGCAAAGAGTAAAGAGAAAGTAAGGATTTCTTTCCTATCCAGGTAAACCGTATTTCTGAATTGTTTCACATCAAATTACATCTTTTAATGTGAATTGTCTGAGTATGTAGTGTAGAATACAAGTGGTTGTAAGTATATTCAATATTGAAAGAAATGTAAACACGATACAAATGAATATAACCAACAATGACTATATCACAGAAACTCTATTCTAATTCAATCCTATGACAAGAGAGAAAAACCTGGCAGCAACGCAACACTTATCCACTCAAGGATACAAGATAAGAGAGAAGAAAAAGAGCCCACCAACCTCTCACCAGAATGAAAGAGTTGCGTACGGACTCTGAACCTCCAATAAGGCAGCAGCAGCAGGACACAATGCATGAGCAAGACAACTCATAAACTCAAAGCTTCTGATGAGATTCGATAAGCAAGGCATTGAGCATGATATGGAGCGCGGCTTCATAAACCGGCATATCATAGTGCATTCCATCCTCTGTACACCTCACCCCACAATTCCAGCTCAAGGACTCAACATCCAACAGTAAAAAGGGGCCACTCGACTGGCGAACAAGATTACTCTGTCGGAGCTGCTCATCATAGGCAGCCCTCAAGGCATCAGTCATCTTGTCCCTCTTCTCCTCCGAATTCAGCATCGAGTTGATCAAGGTGGGCATCCCAATCCAGAACAGATGCGGCGGAGGTCTGGCCAGCACCGACCCTGTTGCTGCCTCTTCATGCTCAGATGAAGAGACAAGAGAAGCGGCACGGCTGCTCAATGATTGCAATGAGTCACCATAATCGGATGCGTTAGTGAAATGCAGCATGTGCCAGAGGCCAGAGCCCATGATTGACACATCAGGATAGTTCCGATTTCGATTGAAAGCCTCAAGCAGAGTGGTCAAATTGAGAGCATAAGGCGCCCAGAAGAAGTCTAACCTCATCCCAATCTCATCAACCACAATCTGATAATCACTGTGCCGCTTAAACAAGTCGCTCCGGATCTTGTCCATCCGCTCCGAATCCAAAACGAGGTTAAGCAGCGACACCGCCACCAGCCTCGCCTGAGAGTCGCCGGCGACGACGACCCAAGATCCGTTGAGGAGATCGGCGGCGTCGAAGCGGGCGAGCTTCTGGAAGCTGCAGGCGGAGACGGAGGAGGAGGAAGCGTCCCAGGCCCAGGACTTGTGGTAAGTGAGGGAGGCGGTGGAGTTGTCGGGAGTCACGTCCCAGACGACGTCGTGGAGGTGGGAGAGGCAGGAGTCGCGGCGGTTCTGGAAAACCACGACGGAGGAGACGGAGGTGACGAAGTCGGTGACGGAAGGGAAGTAAGGGGTGAGGTGGACGCCGATGGCGAGAGTGATGAAGAGGGCGCCGCTGAAGAAGAGCATCTTGTTGCGGCTGAGATGGTAACCGGCCATGCCCATCGGAACTAGAACCACCACGCAAGCCGCCACCACTCCCAATTGAACTGCTCCGATCATCTCATTTTTTCTCAAATCAACTTTTGCTTTGGGTCTCTCTCTTCTGTTCAATATTTTTGGTGCCCACAAATTTGACAAGTAAACAAATAAGGAAAGAGACGGTGTATTTCTATGCAAACATATATATGCCTTCGAATTTTTAAAATTTGGAAAAACCTGTTTATAATGCCAAATGAGAGAAAACGCGAGATGTTGTTATTTTTTTTAGCGATTATAATCAACATGAATCGAAAAATAGTCTAAATGTAACATACGTCTAAGCACACATCTACTATTGTTTGATCGGGGATTGAAATCGGAGTTTGGAGCATATGGAGGTTTTTTTTGTGGAATCTGGCCGGTGGTTTTGTTGCGACGGCGGTTGATCAACGACGGAGCTTTGACGGTCTTTAGGTCCTGAAAATGGTAGCGGTGGCACAACGGCCTTGCTGGTTTGCTGGTGGTGGTCTAGAGGTTTGCGCGGCTGCTTAATTGGACATGGATCAAGGGTTGGGCAGACTTGGGCCTACTCCATCCAAGGGTTTGCTTTAGGCCTGACTAATGCATCTTGGGTTTTCTTTTTTAATTTTCTCTATGTTTTTTTTTTTTAATATTAGTTGTACTAATAACTAGCTGTTTTTTATGGACAGAACCAAATGGGCTCGTTCCCGATGTAAGCACCTTGTGTGCCTTATCTACTCTAGGGATTGGTTTATTTGCTTTATCAAATGGTTGTTGCCTCCTAATAGGAAGATGAAACTAAGTGTCGTCGGAATTAATCTTCGACGGTAACATAGTAGGAAAACTGTATTATTAGATATTTGGATATTTAATCATGTTACATATCTAAAATATTTTCATTATGTCACCGTTGTGACAAATCAAATAGAGTCGTCATTAGACCAATATTTTTTACTAGTTGGTGCTTGTTAGAATACATGTACTTATAAGACTTCTAGATGCTTGAAATAATTCGACTCTCCCGTTAGGCGGTGATGTGTGTCCATGTAGACGATTTACTAGTTGGTGCTTGTTAAAATATTTTTTACTAGTTGGTGCTTGTTAGAATACATGTACTTATGAGACTTCTAGATGCCTGAAATAATTCGACTCTCCCGTTAGGCGGTGATGTGTGTCCATGTAGACGATTTAAGGATCTAAATTTTTTCAATTTCTCGAAATAATTAGACAATTACATATGAATTCGAAAAAATAAAGAAAAATGCGGGTTTGGGGGCACAACCATAGACTTTTCATATTGTAAGACAAACAAATGTAATTAAGATCGGAAGTTTTGTGCCATATATGTCATTGCCTGTTTGGTGAAAATGTACGTTAATCCAAAGATAAATGTTGTATAACTGTATAAGCCTTATAACACCAAAGCTCCTCTTTAATAACAAGCACGAAGATGATTGCTGGAACTATCCCAAGCTAGACGATATCAATAAGCGTATCCAGTTCATAAGACGAATGGTTGCAACGCTTGACCTGGTCACCTGGGTATTTTCAAAGTTGCATTGGTCTAGATTTCAAACTGAAACAATTAACCATCTGTATCATAACTGATCAAGAAACCAGTTTGATTACAATTGCATTATCATCATTCTAGCAATTGTTTGATTTGCATGGTCTGCATGAAACTAGTTTAGGAAAATTTCAAGTTAAAACTAGTGCATGCATGTGTGTCTGTCAGTGTGTACCTATAAGTTATTGGTTTACCTGAAGAGCGAGTTTAAGAAGTCCATTGGTATTCGTATAAATGCATACATGCTCATTCATGAATAGTGAGAGAAAGTTGTCATGCTTATGTATACTAGCTAGCTTTAAAGCTTTAAAACCCGCGCTTCGCGCGTGCGTGGTTACACCTCAAAGTTAAAATGAGACCATACCAAGAAACCAAATATGGATATGGTTGAAGACTTTCGTCAAACAGCTTCGAGGCATATCCAAAAACCTGTTTTTTGCATAGACATTGTACAAATGGTTGTTATAGCTTGAAACTTTATATGCCAAAGGTTTGTGGAGATATTACACAGGGGAAAAAAAGAAAAAGTTAGGAGAAAATATCAAAAAGATCAAAAGAGTCTCCACCTGCAAAAAAGAAAGAAGACTGAAACTGAGATTGAAGAGTGAACACATAACACACAAACCTAGAGCTCAATGTGTATAAAATGACCTCAAGAGCGACCTTAGGCAATGCCACTTAATGCAATTAAAGTACCTTTTCAGAGCTATTATACAAAGAACACAATCAACTTAAAAGATATTCATAACCATACCGAAGATCGGATATACAAATGACGTATACCAAGAAGGAGAATTAAGGATGCCAAGCAAGTCGTAGGTTTTTTATCTGTCAGATATAAACATAAATGTTATACGTTTAGCTATTAGTTGATCCATCCAGTAGTTCTCAAATCACAATTTAACGTTGTACCTCTCTCCCTCTAGCCTTGCAGAAGTGGCTGAAACTATTCTAATGTCTTCTTGAATGAGCTTTTCTTCCACAGTATAATTTGCAAGAAAAGAAGCATTTGCACAACAGGTAGAATATAACCAAAGGAAGAGCTTTTTCAATTTGAAATCATATTGTTGAATACATACACTAAAAACATAAAATAGACTGAAAGAGATGACAAATTTAATCCATGTTGAAATAAACTAAAGCTAAACAACATGAAAGCCAAGAAAAACATCATTGAGGCTCACCTTTTTTCACGATATCTATGAAGCATAGAATTGAACAGCTACTCCTTTTCTATTTCAGCAACCGTCGGTTGATTAACTGAAATCAAAATTGATAATCATTTCACAAATTGTCATAGTAAAAAATAGTTAATCGCATTCCCGTCCTAAAAAATTCTTTGCATGTCTACAATTCTTTGCTGGACAATGAACAAATTTGAAACCCCGTTTAAAAAAGTAATGGAGAACCAACGCATTTTGCTAATTAAAAGCATATACATCAATAAACACAAACATGATGCCAACCCATGATATATACTGCTGGCAATTTCAAGCCTTAGCAGCAAAAACAATAAAATTGATTGAAGAAAGAGGACTTACACAGTAATAGTAATATCAAATTAACACACCAATTTCAGTACCACAAAACCAAAGAAGCAATCAGAGCCTCAATTTTAGATCGACCCATTCCGATAAAACCGTAACAGAAACCAAATTCATGTCACAATCGGCGAAAAATTACTCAAATATTCTCAAACAAATTCAAACTCATTACATCGTTCTATTTGATGATCAGAATTTCAAGAAAAAAGGAAGGTCGAGAGAGAAATCGGGGAAAACTAACCACGTCTGGATCGAAGAAGAGCTTTTGCAGAGAAGGTGAATATAACCAAAGGAAGAGCTTTTGCAGAGAGATGTTGCCTTCCTCTTCTGTGCACGCCGTCGTTATTTTCTCACAATTTGAGTGGCAAAATCGTTATTAAAGAGAAGGTGGAAATGGGTTTTGGGCATTTGGTTGTGGCTGTACGTGGCTCCATCTAAATCGGGGTGAGGACACTGTTCCGTGAACAGTAATCCCTCCGCTTCGCTTAATATATACAAATGTGTTGGATCTCTATAACTGACGTCTGTAACATTATTGATGCATGATAGAGGAAATGACTCATTCTGGTAATATAACAGATGAATTACAAATGGTGATATCAGGTACCTTGACATACCAGGTACCTTGAGAAATATTATTGCTTTGTTTAAACTCGAAATTGGTTATTGATTGGGTTGATTCTTATCACAGAGATAACAAGATGATATGCATATATATACCACATGTTTGGAAAAGTTTCCAGAATTAATGTATAACTCATCGATATGGAAAATTAATGCATGAATCTCTCTAGCTGATGGAGTTTGTGAGGCTCCATGAACAAAGCTGAGGAAAATATATAGAGTAATGTTAGGTGAACCACATTTTTGGTGAACCACCTAGAACCCATCTTAGGTGGCAGCTGATGTGGCATAACCACATCATCAAAACATAAATTCATTTTTTTTATAGTTCTATTTTTTTTAATTACGAAATTATTTTATATAGGATAATTTTAAAGTAAATATATAGACTTTTTTTTTTGGCTTTCTGATATTATGTCGTCTTCATCGAATGTTATTTTCTTCTCTCTTCTTCTCCCCCATCCTCGCAGCTCTCACATTTTCTTCAATTAAACAACATCTTCCAAGTTCAAATTGTGAATATATTTTTTTTTCTAATGAGAATGAAACACGAGCATTTTTGGAATTAGGGTTTAAGCCTTTAAGGGGAAGATAATTTGATTTATAGGAATGTAGAGATTGCTGCAAGCCTGCAACCATACCAGAACCATTGCTCTGCATTGCGTGCTTACTAAGGGTGATTCCAGGTCTAACGGTGTTTTTTACAAATCAAATTCAGTTCCCACCCTCCCTCCAAAACCCTAGATCTAAATATGACATGGCTAGCTTAATTTCGTTAAAGATGTTTGCTAAGTGAACGAATCAGATTGAGAAGTTGTTAGTTTTGATAAATTGAAAATGAGGAGGAGATCAGGATCAGAATGAAGAATGGAGCTCACCAAAAAAATAGGAATACAATTAAAAGATTTTTTTTTTTGAGAAAGAAATGATTAAAATAGATTAGGAATATTTATTAAATCATAAATTATGCTTTGATGATGTGGTTATGCCACATCAGCTGCCACCTAAGGTGGGCTTTAAGTGGTTCACCAAAAGGTGGTTCATCTAGCATTACTCAAACATATATGATTCGAAAAGTTTCAGGTTTCATTTTTGCTTTATACACTCCTCTATGAGGATATCCGTTTGAGGTTTAATAGATTATATATTTTACCCTTATGGCTTTTAGTGCACATAATATCCATTTTTGATTTATCTTTCAGTAGATTCAGAAATTAAAGGTACGCCGATTAACATTGACATGGTTTGTGTTTTGTGAATTGTGAAGAAATATAAATAATGTTGATCATACAATAATACGGTGACTGCTTTAGTGACAACAGTCTACAGTAAGAGGGCAAAGAGTCCGACGAGTATAGTTGCGGTGGAGGAAGCCGACCTCGATCCGGTGTTGGAGCTTTCATTGCCTCATCATGCTGCAGGATCGACATTGTTGGTATCTCGTCCGAAGAACAAACTCAAAGTGGAGCGGAGGCACACCCTTGAAAATTGACAATCACTGCCAATGCCAAGAAGCGACATAAGAGGTCGTTTGGATATTGGCTCACCGATCACTGGAACCAAAGCTAGATACATCAGATTCTGATCAGCAGAGCTCCTTATGTCATTTTCTTTCTGTACTGTTTTTTTCGTTGAACTCGGTCCTGGTAGTTTTCTTAACTTGCTCTCGGGTTGCCTAGCATGCATGGTATTATATCCTCTTCTTACCATTTTCTTCGGTTATCAAGGCGTGACGTCCATAATTAAAAAACAAAAAGTCATGAAAACGTTACTGAAAACATCATCTTAGAGCATCTTTAGTGAAACTAGTTATAATAGAGTCAAAATTTAGCTAAATTAGTTAAAAAAACATATTTTAGCTAGCTACTTTTGAAAAAAACTATGGCAATTTGAGCCATGTTGAAACCAACCAACCGAGTACCAACCGTACCAACCTAGTTGGTATACCAAAGACTTGGTAACCGACTTACTTGGTACGGTATACCGTACCAGTCTTGGTAACATGGTTGATATTTGGTATTGAGATTTTCATACCATCGGTATACCTTACCAACCATGCATGTATGTGTAATTATGCAAAAATACACCCATATCTATGAAGGAAACGAGAATTGAACCTCTAACCTTTTACAAACAACCTATAAAATGTATAATATATGTAAAGACAATTAAAATATATGTATAATAGATAATATATGTATTGTTTTATATTTATAACATATTATAAATATAAATACAATTAAAATATAAAATGTTTAAATTTTAGTAAGAGGTATGTTTCGAAACCATGATTGCTCTGATGGAAAATATGACCACATACCATCAGACCAAAGCTATCATTGCATTATATTTGTGAAAAAATTATAATTATCATTTCATTTTTAGGCCACAATCTATACTTGGTAGAGACCTATTACCAACCGTACCAACCGAGTACCAACCGTACAAACTAAGTTTGTATACCAACTTCGGTGGTTGGTTTTGGTAGAGGATTTTACCTACCAATCATAAGTTGGTTGGTACATAGTATTGGTAAATAAAGTTGATATACCTAAGCCCTACAAACCAACTATCATAAAAGGAAACTTTAGTAGACCTAAATGATCATTATTACATCGTGTCTGAATAAATGGTGAAGACAATCCCACTATATCAAACGAGAGGAGGGCTAGGTAGAACTATAATTCGCCAAAATATCAGCCATCGTACATAATAGATTATATATATATTTGTGATCAAAGATTAACAAAATCCAAGATTTGCAATGAAAGCAAACATGTAATCTAGACGTAATCGATCCATGCATATTCTAAGAAGTTGGGTGGCTTAGTTTGGAATTAAGTAAGTTGGATCAAGGAAAGCCACATGAATAGAATTTGATATGAGAAAATTAAAGAAAAGATTTTGAAAGCTAGGAAGAAGAAGAAGAAAAGAATGGTGGGGCGGAGCGGGAGAAACATGTGAAAAGGAC
This sequence comes from Fragaria nilgerrensis, assembly GCA_010134655.1. Lineage (NCBI taxonomy): Eukaryota > Viridiplantae > Streptophyta > Magnoliopsida > Rosales > Rosaceae > Fragaria > Fragaria nilgerrensis. The sequence continues at coordinate 16,167,154 of CM020977.1, forward strand.
AGCACGTCTTGAGTTAGAACGCCGCCGAAATTCGTTTCCGCAGTTTGTCGTCAACAAAGATACTTGTTTGCAGAAGATGTCGGTAATGTCTCCAATAAGATACCACCACGTTGATCGAGCAGAGGTTCCAAGAAAGGACAAGAATGAAGCATGGGATCATTTTGGATCAGCAGCAGACTCAAGATCGATCAGAGAGAGAGAGCTTCTGAAGAACGATGGAAGGAATCATGAAGATGTTGATTGGTTGAGGGAAAGAAGAACAAATGTGTAAAGCTAAAGTTAGAAATAATATCAGGTGGTGGTGGGGGGTGGTGCATCTTTATTGCCTTCTGATTTCTTTGTTTAATGGTTGCGCGCCTTTTTGTTCTCTTCTTAACAAAACCCCAAGCAACCCCCACATTCCAAACCTCTCTTGCTGGATCTCTCTTTCTCTCGCTCCTTCACTTCTCCAGCTTATTCGATCGGGTCTTCCTCTTCTCCTTCTCCTTCTTCTTGGCCTAGCTAAGGTCTGCTTCCTTTGTGTGCATCATCAATTACTCGTGCGTATATACATGCATGTCAGATGTTTGTTCAAGTCCTTTTAGTTCTGAAGTAAGATCGAGTTTGGTGCTAATTTGAGTGTGCATGTTTTGGTGCAGTTGATCATCCTAGCTAGCTGGGTTATTTGTTGATCCCATTTTATAATTAAGGACGAATCAGAAGAAGAGGAGGTTCTTTAGACTAGGCTGATCGATCAACTTGGGTGATTAGGGTATCTATATATATATATACATGGCTCCAGTTTCATTGCCTCCAGGATTCCGGTTCCACCCCACAGACGAAGAACTTGTTGCTTATTACCTCAAGAGAAAGATCAACGGCCGAAAGATCGAATTAGAGGTCATCCCTGAAGTTGATCTCTACAAGTGTGAGCCTTGGGACTTACCAGGTATTACTACCATTATTTACCTTTTTCTTAACAGCCTCTAGCTTATTTGTTCGATCATTAACTTGCTTTACTTACGTATCGTAGTCGATCATATGCGATAAGCTTTTCAAGTGTATGATTTACATACCTTTAGGCTTTGTTAAACGTCTCCGTATACTAACTAAGAAGATGAGTAATTCAGAAACATCCACAGATGGTCCTCCCTTCATCTTTTAGCTAGCTAGGGTTCCTGTTGTGAACACCAAGTCTTGTATATAGTGAGAGAACGTGTAATGAAATGGAAGACCCAATCAGTCAAAAAGCAATGTCTAAGCTTAGTACGTGGATAGCTAGCATCCAAAAAGAAAAGGATTGCTTTGTGTTTGCGGGAGGTATATATGAGTTCCAAGCTAGAAATGCTTTCCATGCACTTCACTTCGACCATACCCTTTTGATTATATTACTATTAACATATTTTAATTGCTTACAAATAAAATACTTGACAAGTACCCAAAACAGATTCTTAGTTCGGGAGACTTGAAGAAGAATAATCACAGTACGTATATATAAGCTTCATACTTTCACTTAATTTTATCTTCTCCAATATGGGATTTCTAATTAAAATGATCGTCCTTAATTATTGATAACTTTTCGTGTTACATTACTGATGATTCAGTTTTGTTTGTTGAAGAAGAATAGTGATGATTCGATCAGTTGATAAAAGCATGCGACATGCTTTATTTTTTAACCAAAATGAAAATATTTATACAGGAAAGTCACTACTACCTAGCAAAGATCTGGAGTGGTACTTCTTCAGTCCTCGAGATCGAAAGTATCCGAATGGATCCAGAACCAATCGTGCAACCAAGGCTGGATACTGGAAGGCAACAGGAAAGGACCGCAAAGTGAACTCACAGACGAGGGCTGTAGGCATGAAAAAAACCCTAGTTTATTACCGAGGAAGAGCACCCCATGGCATACGAACTGATTGGGTTATGCATGAATATCGTCTCGATGAGAGGGAGTGTGAAACTGCACAAGGCTTGCAGGTTCAGGTTTTTTTTCTAATTTATTTCTCCTTCAAGGTTATTCATATATCAATTCAAAAAAACGTTCACAGTCCTGAATCTCTTGCTTATATTTCTCTGCAGGATGCATATGCGCTTTGCCGTATTTTCAAGAAGACTGCGACCGGGCCAAAGATAGGAGAGCATTATGGTAGCACGAGTAGTACTACTAATTATCAACTCATGACCAGTGACCACCACTCGTCTAGCGTTGAGCTATACTCTGATTCAAGATGTGATCATCAAGATTTTGAGAGCTCCCGTTACAATAATCAGATGGCAATGAATAATACTCCATGCTCGTCGAACATGGTTCAGACATCCTCATCATCTTCTCTTGATGATATGGGTAGAAGGAGAGACGGAAAATGGAGCCAGTTCTTATCAAAGGATGCATTCAATAGCTTTTCCTCATTTCCCAATCAGGGAGCCATTCCTTACCCTCCATCAAAGGTATGGTGGTCACCCTCAATCTTCTGTTACTGTACGTTTCATCTTTGATTCTCCATCCCATGCATACACACACTTGCGATACCAGTCTGGTACCTACGGTACGGTAGACATAGCAAGTCAGATTGTCAGATATGTATGATAAACTCACTGTTTTATTATTGGTTACATGTAGGTTGATATAGCATTGGAGTGTGCAAGGCTGCAGCATCGGCTCACACTTCCTCCATTAGAAGTAGAGGATTTCCCTCATGTCGGGTTTACGGACTTCAAAAACCTGCAGTATTCAGATCCTGGGCTTGAGGGCACAGGTACTGAAACTGATGCACTGCAAGAAATTCTCTCAGTTGCTCATGTTTCTCAAGAGATGATAAATCAGTCCAATAACTTTGCGGATCAGACATGGGCTACTGCAAACTATGCTCCAGGAGCCAATGATTTCAGCTTTATGGTTGACAGAGATGCTCACTATAATCAGATTATTACAACTCATCATGACATGAATCCTATGAGGTATGTGGACAAGCCATGGGAAAATTCATACATAAGATCGATTGAGATTGGAGATTTGGAGGATGATGATTTCAGGACCGACAATACAACCGAGAATCTGAGGTGGATAGGAATGTCAGACAAAGATTTGGAGAAGGTATCATTATTCGATCACTATACTTAATCTGCATGCATGCATAAAACCAGCTCAATTACTGAAATTGCATTTGTAGTTATTAATATTAGTTATATATGCATGTGTATATATATATTTCTGGATTATCTACTTAGCTAGAAGGAATACTAATATACATTACTTTATTTTTAAATACTTGATATATAGAGTTTCACAGAAGAACACAAGATAATTCCCATAGAAAACATCGCAAGCTTTCGGAGGGAAGAGCACGGGCATCAGGTTGAAGGTAATATGCATACATAATTATGCTGTTTTTTTATATGTGGCATATTTACTAATTTTTTTTTTACAAAAATTTATTTCGGATATCCTTACACTACTTGAGAATCAATCATATTTGCAGGAGATCAAACTGAGCATCATAGTGACATGATTAAGGAATTCAATGACGGTGAGACAAATGATTTCTCACTTGGATTCATCAATGATGACCCAGATGAGAACTTCCTCCAAGATGGCAACATAGAGACAGATTATTCGTCTTCCCCGAGTTTTGAAGTCATTGAGGAAATTCAAGTTAATCATGGAATGTTTGTCTCAACCCGTCAGGTGGCTGACACATTTTTTCACCAGATAATGCCTTCAGAAACGGTTAAGGTCCATCTAAACCCAGTATTGGTCCACTCGTACTTGGTTGAGAAAGTTGATGATGCGCAACAGAACTCCAAGAACACCAGAGGTTCTTTCTTCGAAATGTTCAAGGAGTTCGTGATGGAAAAGTTTGTGGGAGTTATAAGATCGATGAATCCATGGAGGAAAATGGCAAGTGCCATGGTTTGTGCAGTTACACTTCTGTTGATGCACACCATTTATGTTGGGGAACATTTGGAAGATGAAAAATTAAGGGATGCCTTCACTGCAACCACAACCACTGCTATTGTGGTGGAAGAGAAAGGTTCCTCTAACATTATCAGCAAGAAGACCGAAGAGAGAGGTTTGCTTGGTGAATATAAGAGGTGGGAGTAGTTGTAGCTTGTTTCTGGAGAAGATAGGGATTTTCCTCACTGTGTCTTTGGCTCTTTGTACCGTGTGGGCTAACCACAACATTATTACATCTTAAATTACTGATGATTTTATTTTGGTTCTAACAATAGTTGTTTGTTTTGGGAGGGGGGATAATTCAGCCTAACCATAACTTTAAAGTTGTTTAATTACCTCTTGATATGTAAGTGTATTTACTGTTGACAAAATTGTTATAATATTTGATTTGATGAAAAATATGTATTGGTGGTACCTTGATCCCTTTAATTATTTTGTTGTGGAAATTAATGAAGTTTTCTTTGAAGTCTTTTTAAAATTGACGCTATTTAGCAAATTCCCTCTATTTGTTGTAAGATATTTGACAGTTTACTATTTATCATTCTCTCAATAATTCTTCATGAAACACCATTCACCTTAAATTAACTAACGACTGCTCGATCTTACAAAAAATGTCTCACCGTAACACCGTTTGCGCGCTCGATCGTTGAGTAGATGATGATTAAGAAACACCTAATTAATTAATCTAATTACCTAGCTGTAACATCGTAATGAATCATCGTCTTGTTCTATTCGGACAAGTCATGCTGGCTGGCATGCATTGACAATTTGCTTACTGTAATAGTAAAACATCAATAATTATCACTCTGTGGCCCTCGGTCAATATCCCTCCATCTGTGACTCTGTGAGTCAAACATTGTAGACGACCCTAACTCTCATATGATGAAACCACAAAACCAGCCAGTGATGCAATCTAGAAGGAGAACAACGTACCGCGTGATTCTTTTTGTATTTTGATCGGTCACGTTGAAGGAGTTAATAATACACACAAACATTATTGTAATGGCTTCTTCGATCTGGCTAACGCAAATGCTTTCAGACATTATATATATAAATATAGCAAGACTGGCATGGCTACCTCCATTCTCAACAACTACTTCACATTTCACACACCTCAGTCTCCCTTCTTAACAGATCCATCGAGATCATCCCTCCATTCTTCTTCTCCTACTGATTTGTTTGTGGTGCGCGATCGCATCTGGTACGTTGAAGCTAGCTAGCTAGCAATGGAGAACATGTTGGGTCTGTTGAGAATTCACATCCAAAGAGGAGTGAACCTCGCCGTCCGAGACATGAGAAGCACTGACCCTTATCTTATTGTCAAAATGGGCAAGCAGGTGTATTTTCATTTCCTTTCTTCTTTCCTTTTTCTATTTCTTGGTTTGTCAATTGTACGTCCTGAAACTTTAGCTGTAGCCAATTGATGGATGAGAAACTCCATAAAATCGTGAATTGCTATGCGAATCTATGTATTTTCTTCAACCAAGCTAGAGGATTTAATATCTTTAACCAAGCAACCGATCAGATAAAACATGGAAATTTTAACTTTTGAATACTCGATCGTCTTGTATGTAGTTTCTTGAAGAACATATATAACAGATATTTCCTTTGTAATTAATGCAGAAGCTAAAGACTCGTGTGGTGAAGAAGAGAGTGAATCCTGAGTGGAATGAGCAACTGACTCTTTCAATTGTTGATCCAGATCTTCCAATCCTGGTCTCTGTGTATGACAAGGATACATTTAGTTTTGATGACAAAATGGGGGATGCACAGTTTGAGATCGGTCCATTCATCAAAGCCATGAAGACGGGTTTCCAAGGTCTCCAAGATCAAGATGGAGCCATAATCTCTAAAGTGCAGGTAAACAAGCAAAACTGTCTAGCCAAAGAGAGCTGCATTATCTACTCCAAAGGCAAACTGGTACAAAACATGGTTCTCAGACTCAGAAATGTCGAATGTGGGGAAGTGGAACTCCAATTGCAGTGGATTGATATTCCTACCATAGACACTGATCTCACTCAAGCCCATGTCTAACTTCAGACCCGTTTTGTGTATGTCCAGAGGAGGACGTACGCTATCCTTTCATGTACTGTTATAACATATGGCATGTGAGAATCTAATTAATAAACTACAAAATGTATGTGATACCTTTTCTATTTCTATGTACATATATAAGAATTTCCAAATTATTACATCAAATAAAAAAACACATTGTTGTGTTTTTATCAAAGTAACTAACGAGAGTAAATTAGAAAATAATTTTCATTATGTAATCAACGGATTGAAAAATGATTTTCATTCCCTAAAAGCTTACCACATACATTTTTTTTTTTTCATAAAAATTGGTAAGGAAACTCAGCCTACTAGAGAGTAGAGAGGCTCGATCAAAAACAAGCAGGATGGAATAAACGACCACGAGTTAGAAAGTTTCTAGAGAGAGAAGCTCTTCCTTCTCTTTAGAAATTTTCTCCACCATAACCAATATTTTGAGAGTTGTTCAAAGCCAACCCCTTCCACCACCACCATGCCCACCACCATCATCTCTATCCCATCCACCCACTCCATCTCCTCCGTCCCTTGCACACAACCTCCCTTTTGTAGACCCATTTTCTCTTTCCTTTCTCTTCTTCAACTACATCACCTCTCTACCACTTCTATCCCTTCACAATCAATGCTGCTCTCATCGGTCCTTCATTGTTGAGAGTACATCTCACTCTTACCACCTTCAATACACCCCCACTTCTTCCATTCTCTACACCTACAACCCAATTATGCTCTCTTATCTCCAAAGTTTTTGTCCTATTTTCCAGATTTACCACCGAACACATCAGCAATGTTTTTTCTCCTCATTGATGGAATTGGTCTAAATGGTTCCGGATTTTCTTCGTTCTACCCATAAACGAACTTGCGCCCGTTGGCGGATTTGTCGTCCTACAAAAGCGAGTGGCTCGATTGCTTTCACAAACACACTCAGCTATGTTACTTGGTGTTTCTTGGGCGTTCTTGAGCCCTATGTTTGCTCCAACCGGTGTAGAAGGAGCCGAGAAGGTGCTATGGCGACTGCTCCTCTTCAGGCTAAGACATGGAGGTAGAGGCGACGGCGGCGATAGTTTTCTGAAGGTGCGGGCGTGCTCATCTTGGTGGCTGCTAGATAGCTCTTTAGGGTTTTCTAATTCTAATTATGGGCTCCCAACTCTTGTTTGGGTTTATGTACTCCCAACTTTTTTTTGGGCTTATGTGCTCCCAACCTTTGTTTGGGCCAAGTCTTTTAGAGGCTTTATTTTCCTTTTGCTGGACATGTGTGTCTTAATTGCTGAGCCTATGTGCCTTTGTTTCATGTTTGTACCTCTTGTATTGTTGTGGGTATGTTGGATCATATAATACAACTTTACATTTTGACCAAAAAGAAAAAGAAAAAAAAGAGAGCCTCGATCAATCTCATTCCCGTTATTTATAAAAATAGAATTGTGTTGAATCGAGGGGGACATATGACATGTATCTCGATCAACACTAGAAATATTACATAAGTCCTCATAGAGTACATCTTGAAGAAAGTCAGGAAAAACAGCTTCTATCTGAACTTTTAGGTTTTATAGTGTTTGGTAAATCAAAGAAAAACAGCTTTTTAAAAAAGAAAAAATTACAGGTCACTGGCAGCAGCTTTTAGAAGCAACATAAAAGTTATTTTTAGAAGCAACTGTCATAAAAACACTAGAAATTATAATATTTTGACTTTGCAGCAGTTTTAGAACTAATATTTACCAAACACAAAACCATTTTAATTCACAACTGATTATTTTCACAGTACAACAGAACCATAATTTTTTTTAAGGATTAATTTCAGTTTACACCCCTTGAGGTTTAGGGTTAACATCATTTCACTCTCCATACTTTTAATTTTGAAAATTTACCCCCTAAAGTTTTCAATTTTCATAAATCATGTCTAATTGATAAAATTCCATTTAATTTAGACGTTAATTTTAACTTCATAACTCACTAAAACGGTTAAAATAGTCTTATAAAACAACATAAATCGCCTTTTAGGATTTTTTTTTAAAGATTTCATGCTATCATTTAACCTTTAAATTAGACAAAATTTTAGCAATTGTGTCTGATTTATGAAAATTAGAGACTTTATGGGGTAAATTTTCAAAATTAAAAATATGGGGTGAAACGATGTTAATCCCAAACCTCAAAGGGTAAACTGAAATTAATTTTTTTTTTTTTAAGTTACAGCAATATCAAACTAACCCTTATCACATATAAAAAAAGATGGATATGACGTTAGCATATCAAAAATGAAAACTCATTGTGAGAATTAAATTGAATACATAATGAATGTGGAAGGAAACACATTTAAATAAACTAATGAGTAAATATAATGGAGTGTACCTCACTACTATTCTGATCATTGAATCCTATGTTGTCACCAACAATGAAATGTGAGACACTCACTCATACATACTTTTGCATTGGTCAACACATTTTCGAAAGCAGCAAAATTGGTTTCTTTATAAGCATGCTTATTTACTTCAAATAGGATTGCACAGTGTTTGATGCCTGAGATAACATTATGTAGTCTTTGAGGGGTCTTGACAACACCTCAAAGGGTTTTTCTTTGTGTAAGTAGTCAAATCCTCCCTTATCCGAGGAAATAAACGTGTTGTTAAGGTCTCACTATATATAGCACCTCATGCATGCTTTTGAAGACGAAATAGCACTGGCCATGGATAGTGCGTCGGGTCATGGAGTGGGATCCTAAGAGCAAGTCCACCCTTTGGGTCTTCGTTGGGAAGGCTTGGGTCATGGGCAAGACCTGGTTTGCCACGTGGCACTGATTTTGGGATGCAGTTCTACCCACGATTTCTGTTTCTGGGTCGCCACGTGGCAGTGACTGTTTATTGAATTTTATATAAGGTATTTTAAATGTGAATAATGATTTTTATATATTAATAAAATTATGATTAAATAAACAAAATGACATATTGAAATTAAAATATTTATTTCATGACTTAAATTGACAGGCCAAGCCTAGAAAAAATAAAATACAATTATTTAAAAATAACACAAACATAACATAAAAAAAACGCAATTTAGATATCCATGTTGCCTTGCCTAGGGTGAAATATATTTATAGAGGATTGTATAATTTTATTTTAATATTTTCTTGCTTACCGTTAGGATTTTTGTGGCATTTTTTATCCAGTTTAATTCATTTAATTAAAAAAAATGTGACATTTCCAGGACCTTCGGAATTTTTTTTAGAAGTAAACCAGCAGTGCAGATTAACTGACCGTGGGTTTAAATATTCAAAATGTCAACCTTATGCTTGACGCGTGGGGTGCATGTGGGGCTGGGTCTCCACGGAAGACAACAAAAACATGGCGCGCTAGGCTCAGGCGTCGCACCTGCGTTGTTCGTACGTCTCACGTGCCTGCTTCTCGCGTTTGTTGCTATTGCATGTGGCTGATGTCTGCAGGGCCCCGCATTTTGGGCTGAGGTGGAAACGAAGGCCTGGGTCTTTAGAAATGGAGACCTGGGTCATAGGTCTGACCAATGTGAAGACCCAGTGAAGGCTTGGGTTAAAAAAAATGTGTGGGTGTGGGTGGACTTGCTCTTACTGGCCGCACGCCATGGCTGGCCTTAGGGCAAGACGGGCAAGGCCCATGTCTAGGGTTTCCAATTCCAAAAGGCCTCTATATATAACATCTGGTGTAGACATATTTTGAAATGATGAATTAGTTATGGTGGTAAGTAGTACGCCTAACATCTAATAGTTTATGGGATTGAGTCCCACATGTCTCATCTTTTTTGTTTTAGCTTTTTTTGTGCTTTCATTTTCTATTTTACTATTTTTTTAATTATTTAATATATAATGATTAAAAATGATTTTTATATAATATATTGATTTTTTACCGAACATTTATTACGAGGCCTTGAAAAAAAATTTCGCCTGTAACCTCCAAGCACGGCCCTGCCCTGCCGTGCGCTTAAATATAGGCATATAGCTAGTCCTTTTGAGCACCAAGCTAGTCTCATGTTGGGTTGCCCTTTGGTGCTAGCTAGGCAGATCTCCACAATCAAGCACATGATGGACCATTTTTACTGTTTGGAGATAGTGGAGGCGCAAGGAGCACATGGTAAAGGAAGAAGGGATGATGAACACTCGGTAAGCATATATAGTGATGACAAGAAAATGACAAATGTAGCAAAAGATAAAATGATTAATATTATTCAAGATCAAACTCACGGGTTCACTTACCCTGTTGTCCCCCAGTTAACAAATCTGGTTCTTTCTAGTTTCTAGCTAGCTACAAACCACCATCCCCTTCCGCCTGCCGACGAATATTCATGACCACCATCATCAACCTCTGAATCAAACTCGATCTACATTTTCAGTGAGGGATTTGGTTCCATTTTTGTTTTAGGGACATGACGAATCTATCTGCTACTTTGTGTTTTAGAGCAAGAATTTGGGTGCAAAGCTTGGTTTTATTAGTCTTCATTGTGCTGTGCCATGGAGTAGATGCGAGCAGTATTAAGTCTGTGAAAGTGATGAATAACAGTGGCATTTCCAAGGTGGAAGACGCAGTTAATTTCCATATATATTATGGGCAGGCCTTCAAAGTCATCAAGAATGCCATTGACGGCAAGAGCTACCTCCTCATCCAGGTACACTTCTCTCTTTACGTACGTATATACAAAGTGATAGATCGACGATCGACCAATATTGGTTAATTAGTTTCGTAATTTTAAAATTTGAAGTCGATTACAATTCAATCATTAGAGTCAATTAAAATGAAAACTAATTACAACTCCCATGTCACAAACCAATAGAACAACTCAAGAATGGCATCAAGGACAAAATATTGCACTTCAAGGATCAAATCATTTGTCGTTCCCTTATCAAATTACTCAATGGACGCCGATTATTTTCCAGGTACGTAAGAATGTACATATATATATTGATTTTTTTTTTTTGGATAATACATACATATATATTGATGGATTGGTGTTCTTTTAGTCTTTTCTTTTGTTTTAGGGGTAAGGTACATGTCCCTCCTCTGTTTTGGATATAATTTTTTTTTTTATTATTATTAATAAAATAAAAATAAAGAGACGGGCGGTGGACTCCCAGAGTGTGGCAGACTTGTTCCCTACATTGTCTGTCTCCGAGGGGCTAATATCGCCTAATCTTTTATTATTTGAAATATATATATATATATATTGATGGCTAGCTCCACAAGATAATTTAAGATGCTTTTCTTTTTCTTTGATTTTAGCTAACTTGTATTTCCATATCAAATATCTTTACTTTGTGCAATTGCAGTTTCCTTTTTTGAGGTGAGGATCGCCCCTAAACCCCAGACTCCCATTATTCACAAGTCCGTAATTCTCATAACTTAATTAGTATGAATCTATCTACTTCACGTACATCTCATTTCCCTTTGATTTTCCAGCTAGCTATTATATCTATTCAAGTCTGTTTAGCTTTTCAATATTAGCATGTTCAGTTGTTCATGTATGGCGCTATACTACGTAGTGAATGATACAGCAGCAGAAGTACAGCATACGGAAACTGGTCTGCTTGACTGCTTCATAATACAAAGTTAACAATTTGATCCCTAATTGAATTAGGACCCATTAATTCTGGATGGTTCAGATTATGTGATCATATTGTGATATTGACCCTAAAGGTAGTGAGGTTTGTATCATGAAGCTAATTCATTATCTTCAAGTAGTTGTCACCTTGTTTAGATTACAGAAGCTAGCGAATTGTTAATTTTGTATGTATCATGAAGCAGAGCAGTTTTATATCGTATCAATCGAGATCTAATTAATGTTATATTTACAACAGTACTATCGCTGTGAGAAAATCTGTTAATTTCATAGAGATGAACAAAATGTGACAGTTTGCTAGTACTCGATTCTATAAGTAACTAGCTTCGAAAAAAAACTGTACTATAAAGGTTTCCGACTTTCCGGTAAATTCTGTAATGCTTTATTTTCTTGTTGAAATTGTTGTCAATGGTGGTTATGCAGCTCCTAGGCGTACTACAGAACTTAAAGGGAATTACATCAGACTCCGTGGCTTCTCAATGCGTATTGAAATCGTATGAAGCCGGAGAAATTGGTATACTCAACAAAAGTGAGACACAAGAGCTAGCACAATTTGGAGCACATTTCATCACCAACAGTGATCGACCACAATCTTGCAATTTTGCCTCTTTTGTTCCTTATGGAGAGGATACCCCTTTGCAGGTAAGCATCCTATGACAGTTAAAGGAAGTGAAGTTAACAAAAATGAGACCCCTGCTAGTATTGAGGTTTTACTCCCATGACGATTTTATTGTTATTTCTCGGGCGTATACTTAGTACTGGTCATCACAACTGATCTGGGAGCCTTCCTTTTTCTTTAAAAAAAAAAAAGAAAAAGAAAAAGAAAAAAAAAGTGAAACTAAAAGAAGATATCTGATATCTGTGTTTTGGTAGAGAGCAGAATGGATCAAGTTCTTGGGAGTGTTTGCAAATGCAGAAAGCAAGGCCAATCAAGTTTACAATGCTGTAAGTATGACGAAACTAATTGTCAGATTATCTTAAGTGGATCAACATTTGCACCTTTAATGATATGGGTGTCTCATTTTTTACCTCTAATCCAATAATGTTTTTTCCTTTCTTTTTTCTACAGGTTAGAGAGAATTATCAATGTTTGCTCAAACTCGCAAAAGGCAGAACATCGTTCAAACCAACTGTAGCATGGATGCAGTATGATAATGTTTGTCACTAACAGACCGAGTTCTAAACTTTACTTTAGATTTCAGATTGAGCACTGAATTATCATAGTTGAAGAAAATTTCCTTTTGCAGGGTATATGGTCTTTCACAGAGGAAACATACAAGTTGAAGGTACAAACCACAGACATCAATTTTTCTTCCATGGTCATTTTTGTATTAGCCGTAGGTATAACGATATGTTAATAGTAGACCAGCTCCGGAGACAGTGGACTAGGCCGAGTTACCAATCGTCCCACCAGATGGAGTTAGTCTGTTGTTACATGAATGATTCAAAGTTAATCTACTTCTGTTGCATGGGATACAGTAAACCTTGTCTTAATTAACTTCAGAAATTGTTTAAAATCTTGAAAATGAATGAATGCAGTATGTGGAAGACGCAGGTGGTGAGAATGTAGATGCTTCTATCAACAAAGTTACCTATAACATCTCTAATTCGGAGGATTTGGATGAATTGCATGCCATCCTATGTGTGAGTTTTTCATGATGATGTTTGATAGTTTCGTTAGTTCCATGATGATGATTATTACATAATTTTCTTTGTCCTTGATGATGTAGACAGTGGATGTGGTTATTGACGAAACATATACTTCTGATCCAGCTGTTTACAATACATCAACATTTCTTCAAAACATAAACGTCGAAGATCATTCTTGTTTTGTTTTTCTCTCTAACCAAAGCTTGTGGAGATACGACAAAAGAATTAGAAACCCAACTGCGATCGGTGAGTATTCATTGACCTCAATCTTTATGTACTGTCGATTAGTTCTGTATTGGATTCTCAAACTTTTATATCCTCCAAACATGTTATTCTATGCCTAATCTGTCTCTACATTTTCATGTGAAGACTGGTACAATGGAGCAGTTTCCCAGCCACAGTTGGTTTTAGCAGATTTTATTGAAGTTTTGTTCCCTACTGGAAACTATACAACAACATATTTCAGAAATATAGCCAAGGTAGATCATCTCCTAGTCAATTAACTGAGAAAACCACAAAGAATTATTTCATCTAGTCATAATTTATACATCTGAAACATGCAGGATGAAGGAGTTGTGCAGGTTACTTCTGAGATGTGCGATAGGGATGTCTCTGTAGCAATGGAGCCGACAATAACAGTTTGTTGATAAATGAAAATCATTGTACTGAAAGTTTCAATCGTTCAATGGCCCGGCAAATTGTCCTTCGTTTACTACTAGTTCTTTGATTCAAATTATTTCTGAGGATGAGATATTCTGTTTACTAGAAATGAATGCGAAAAAAACTAAATATAAGTTAATAACAGAAAGAAAAGTGGACACTGCTAGCTATAAAGTGATATAGATCTATTGTGGCATAGCATGTACTGATGTACATGAGATTCATTTAGTAAAATTCTATTTTGCAAATATTATATATAGCTTCCGCTCCATCAAGTCTGTTGAACAAAATTTCAAAATTATTTATTCACTCAACACTAAGTAGTAAAAACAGAAACCATCTTGCAAAATACAACCCTAAATCGTAACTCACTAGTTATGCAATGTCAGTGCTTGCAAAATTCATGCCATTCACAATTTAAACCATTTTGTACACTCAGCTACTCAAGTTTTATCGACCTGTTTGTTCGAAAAAAAAATATACATAAAATTATATTATCTATCAGATGAGAAGGCAGAAGAGTTATAGTACAAAAAGATTGTGAAGGAACACTACAGATTAAAAACGTAGGCCTCCTCCTGATGCATTTCTATTCCAAGACAAGTATGAGGTATCCCCAAGAGGTCTGCACGAAAGAAAAGGCAAAGAAAAAGTCAACAACATCTCACTGATAATGTTTCTAACATATGGAAGAACTAAACTGGGTTGTTTTCCATGTTGAAAGCTACACTGGCCAGCTAGTACTAACTAATCTCTGAAACTAGAAGGACAAAAAAGTAACTTCTCAATCAACCAACTTCATCATGTATATATTTCACGTACCTCGGCTTAAGCACATACATAAGTATGAAGCATATTGCCAAGAACAAACATGTTCCGCCAATAGTAAGGTATGCTATGCCCATTAGATCATTCTTTCCACCAATCCAACTCGCAGTAGAAAGTATCACCGACTTGGTGCCTTTAAAGCTGTAGGTATTATAGTTATTCTGTAGTTCTATTGTTATTTGGTCATGAGCTTCAAGGTCCTCTTCTATCCGCCCATACAATTTTCTAAAATTTGGCAGTGCTGCAGTTCGCATCCAGACAATAAGATCCTCTTGTCTGCTCAGCTGTTCAATGCAAAACAAGTAAAACTATTTACTTCAAGAACTAAATAAAGCAAGAAAAAAACATATTCAAAAATAAAAAATAAAAAAATAGTTAGGTGAGGAAATATGTACAGGTATGCTAGAATTGAGCTTCCCTCCTCCAATCAAACCCCCAGCCTGAAAGTTCTTGGGATAGACTTTGCTTGAAAACTTTTTCTCACGGTCACTTTTCCATGTGATGTCCTTTTTGCTGACTTCTACTGTTTTGTTTTTCACTGAAAACTTATATGTGTCATTAAACAAACTCCATGCAACGAGGCCACAAGGAACAATTGCTTGACCATTGTTTGCATAGCGTTCAGGGGCACAGTCGGCTGTATTATTTTGATCTCCCCGCAACTGTTTGTCATTTCTACTTTTAACATATCTGCAGAAAAAAAATTAACAATCCAAATAAAAAACAGGGTAAGAGTAGGGATGAAGATGGTATATAATGTCCATTTCATGATTTTATCATTCCATTTTCAGAAAAGAAACAGAGTCACAGCAGGTAGCTGTGAAGAGATGAGACAGAGAGCATTCATAAGTGAACTGCGGACTTGCGCTTATGTTTGATGTAAAGTAGGATTCTAGAACACTATGATTGTCTTATCATATCATGAGTATATTTCTACGAGGTCTGGCTCTACAACGTCCTATCAAAAAGCTGCATCAGCACTAACATTATTTCCATTTCCAGAAGAAGAGTGTGAAGTGTTCTACAACTGTGCACCCTTCAGACACTTCAATATTTTCATCCCATATTAATAATTTATGAACTCAATCTATCCTGTGTCACCGTCTCAACGTCCACAACCTCACTGTTCTCAAATGTAAGGCAAAAACTTAAGAAAATGTAGGAAAGGTTCCTCTTAGGTGTGTGGTAAATTTTTCTTGCTCTCAAGTCAGTCATCGAATCCTCACTTTATGACAGTATCAAATATTGATGTTATTCTGGCAGTAATCTTTAATTTTCCTTGATGTACTTCTATGATGTATACTCATGTGCTCCTTGGTTGTAGTTCATTCTTATTATATAGGATTTGTATATATACACGAAAAAAGTATATCAATTGGTAACTTAAGGAAAAAATAAACACTTCCAACTTGAAGTGTATGCTCAAGAGATTCACATCTCTGGAATCCCTAAAAGTCCCCTGCTCCCAGCTGGAGCTGAGAAATTAAGGTTGTGATTTCTGACATTATGATGCTGGCTTTAATTTTATTTTCTCACTTTGGGTACGTTGTAAAATGAAACCTAGGATGCATTGATAAATTTTAAAACCCCTATTATACATGCACTCTGTCAAAGAAAAGACTGACAAGAAAAATTACCGGCGATGATTCTGAAAGTAATGATCAATCTGATAGTAGACATAAATCGGAGACTTCATTGTAGCCGAAACCTGAAATTTTTTCCAGTCAATGCACTTAATTCCAGATGTAGAAATCACCAACTAGACATAAACAAAAGAGCCAAAAGACTAACCGCAGGCATTTTCCTCGTACAGGTCTTGTCAGTGTCATTGCTTTGAATATACGCAACCATATCATTCTTATACTTTGCAGGAACACAGTCTTGGTCATATTGGAACTTTATCTCCACCACCTGCATGTGAAAAAAAGAAAAAAAAAGAAAAAAAAGAATAAGCAAGGTTTAGTTTATGCTCGACATCAAACAGCCACCAGTACAGAGCATCCATAATAAGCATCACATAAAAACATGCTGAGAATATTACACGCTCCGAGGCAAATAAGGCAGCAAAACCAATAGGGATGAAGACAATGCCAATGGTGATAAATATTGAAACCACCTGAAACCAAAAACGAGAAGGTAACATGAAAAAAACAAACGAATAAAGGCTTTGTGGGCGAAAGAGTCCAAATCGAATGGAAAACAATATAGATACCCATCCTGGTGACAAAATTGGTTTGCAAGCCGGAAGCTCTTGCTGTGAGAACCTGGAATCTGAAACATAAAAATGGACAATGCATGTAAGTTTCCGTAGAATAACACACTTCCACAGCACAAGAAAATGATCCCATTGCACCATTCCACTCATTATGAAAATCACCAATACAAACTCTGGTGTCAGGGAAAAAGGAAACAGACAAGAATATCCAATTGTCACCAAATGTAGAACTCAGTTATAACGGCCACTTGGTCGAATCAAATTCTAATTGAAACACCAACATTATCCGAGAGATTCGACAAAAAAAATCCATATATGAATCGACTGGATTCACCCAACAAGGCATAAGCAAGCAAATCAATCAAGCATTACATGTTACACAGTTACAAAAAAGCAATCAGATTCTGAGAAAAACCAACAATGGGGCACAAAAGGGAAGCAATTGGATGGGAATTGACATACATTGGGGTCTTCTGGACTTCTTTTTGGCCAAGGACGAGTCTCCTCCATCTTTGCCCTTTTCAGCTTTCGTAGCCATCTCCCAGAATCAAAATGCCACTAAATTCTCACACATGAAATCGACAATGCAAGTGAATGTGTTGAAAAGTTGGCAACTTTCTGATGTTTTCCTACAAATGTGGAATCATGGAAATAACAAAATGAAGAACTGCTTCTGGGTTTGATTTTTTATTCCTTGCTAACAAGCCAAGCTTATAAATTTTGGGATTTTGGTTTGGGTAGTTGGTAATTTTGAATGAAGGTTATCATCTGCATGGAGCGCAACCACCGGTCTTCTCTCATCTCATGATCGAACAACTCCTATTCTAGTCACTCACTCACCCACAAGTCTCCTAACTACTTTTTATATTGCTACTGGCTGGTTAAATTATCAAGACTCACCCATTAAATATTTAAATATTGTATTGTTTAAAGAAATTATATTGTCGTTTTTCTGTTATGCGTCTTGCCCTAATACACGTAGGATTGGTTAATCCGGTTTTCTTATTAGAATATATTACAGTTGATAGATCTTCTAGATCCTTCGGGAGACTCTATGTAATGCCTATAAATAGACATTTCTATCAATGAATGAGTAGACCGTTATTCTCGTTATCTTTTCTCCTTCAACACGTTATCAGCCCGTTATTCAAACCCTGAGTTCATAGCCAAAAGCAAACCCTAACCCTAGAAAACCAAAACCCAATATCGACCGACAAAACTTTCAGTACTTGGCCGGACCCGAAACCCATCATATAGCCCTTGTTCCCAGGATTCCAAAGCTGCCGGCCTCACCCCAAGAACCAGCCGGAAAAGTATCGAACCGGTCACCGGAATACCCGAACCGTCTGTCTCACTAACGCCGCTGGTTCACGCCCATCTCGGTGTCCGTTCGCCTTCAAATTTTGTCACCAGTAGCACGTCGTTGTCAGGGTTCTTATATCAAAATTTCACTGCAAGAACCAATCTAGAAGTAGGTGAATAGCTCAACAGACCGACGGTAACGCATTAGAAGAAGAAGAAAAAAGTTCTCAAAACCCTAATATTGCAACGCCACAATTGCGCGCCTCCGTACAAGCCGTGTTAGGCGGTCTTCTGCTACATCTTGTCAACAACAAATCCCCAAGGTTCCAAGCACTTTCACGCCCGTCTCCGAAAGAGAATTCTACGGCAATCAAACCGAGGTAATCTTTTCTAAAAGTTGCTGCTTTCGAGTTTTTAATTTTATAGCCGGGCTTCGTAGCCTTCTTCTACATCTCACATTTCTTTATAACGTGGGACGATATTGAGAGATTGGGACCCCTCATATCAAAGTTGAAATTTGTGACGTGGTTAATAAAGGGACAAACATCGATTTACGACGAAAATTGTCTTGGTTAACATCGATTTGTGACGGAAATTGTCACGGTTAATATCGATTTGTGACTGAATTTGTCACGGTTTACATCGAATTGAGTTGCCATAAACCTTGGTCTTGACCAAATTCAATAGTTGGAATTAATTATCGTATATCGATAATAGCCAATCTTCCATCTTGTTGTTTGAAATAATTGACCGAAACATGAGCCATGAATTTGACATAAAAAAAAAAGTGACGAATTTCGTGTCACGAATTCTGAAAAGAGGGAGAGACAACGCCTCGAATCCTATATGTCATAAAAAGATTGGGCCAGTAAATGAAAGAAAAATCATGTTATTGATGTGGTTCTACATCGGTTCATTAATTGCAAAGAAAACAATATTTGGTCAATGTATACAAAATATATAGAGTTCTTGCAACAAGAAACTCACTATATATATAGAAGAAGATGAGAACATTATTCTCACAGTTACGAATTTTAAAAGAAAAAGTTATATTGCGGAAGATATGAAGCATATGACTTCGGTTTATTAGTCTAAGTGACTACAAATCTGTTTATTTTTTCAAGTTTTGTGAAGGCTTACACCTCACATATTTGACTAAAGTTACTTAGTCGTTATATTTTGAATTAAATTCATGGTCAAGACCTCGTTATAATTGTTGGCATATATATTCAGATTTTTTCTGGCACATATGGTTCGATCTACATAAGCTATATGCTAATGCAATATATCGCATTACAACATGACACTACATTGGACTACAAAAGACCACTAGTTACTATAAGGTGGCGTTTATAAAGGCTGAAATCGCACCAAGTATGACGCAATGCATACTTGGGCATCATAATTAAACCAAGTGTGGCGCAATGCACACTTAGTATATCATGATGTTGCACAATGCATATCGGTTTTGGATCAAAAGAGGATTTGTAATGTCAAGTGTGGCACAATGCATACTTATACAATTGCAAAGACATTACAAACAAAAGTAGTCTTCTACACTCTTGAGCGGATTCATAATTGCAAAAAGAAAATTGCGTTACGCTATATGTCATACAAAATTGGATGTTGAAAAATCCTCTTCTTTCTTTACAAGATCCAATAGTGAGCCGTTGGCGGTGGCGCCGCCCTATGTATAGTGCTCACGACCAATTTTGCCAAGTTTTGGCATGTTCTAAGCCTTGTTTCGTCCATCTATGTAGTATTACACGTATGTAATGCACTCTAAAGGATTCTAATACCTTTTTTTTTTTTTTCAATCTCCATCGAAATTGTTAACATATTTCGGTTTCTATGTCTTGACATAAGACTATTGTCTCTACATTCTTGCATATTAATATGTTGTAGAGAGATTGAGTGCTTAGCTTATTGCAAGGAATAGACAATAAGATCTTTCTTTACAAGATCCAATAATGAGCCGTTGGCGGTGGCGCCGCCCTATGTATAGTGCTCACGACCAATTTTGCCAAGTTTTGGCATGTTCTAAGCCTTGTTTCGTCCATCTATGTAGTATTACACGTCATGTAATGCACTCTAAAGGATTCTAATACCTTTTTTTTTTCAATCTCCATCGAAATTGTTAACATATTTCGGTTTCTATGTCTTGACATAAGACTATTGTCTCTACATTCTTGCATATTAATTTGTTGTAGAGAGATTGAGTGCTTAGCTTATTGCAAGGAATAGACAACTATTCATGGATTTTGTGTTTTATAAATCCGTTGTGACTACGATGATTAAATTATCACAAATAATCAGAGCGGATTAATGCTCAAGTTTCAATGCCTAATGGCGTTATGATTCAAGTCACATATGCTATTGATTCATAAGAAAGCGATCGAACCATGTTATAACTTAATGATATTCACACCAACGTTTATCACCTGGAAACACATTGTGAAAATTGATGAGAATTTCTTATGTATCACTATAATGAATGCGCAACATTCATGAGTCACTAAGATTCGGTTAATTGAATCGGTTATTGTCACCAATGATGAGAATTGAGACATCAACTCATGTAGGCTTTAACATAAATCGTTCGGGACAATTTTGGACATGTTTTGATGATCCGTATACTAAAGAGTAAAGACTCTCACGAACATCCTTTCTTTTGAGCAAAGTAACCATTGAGATCAAAGATCACCAAAATACAACTTGGTGGAGCTATGAGCAATGCTCACGGCCTATGGATGACATTAAAGCCATTCGCGTCATCCTCCTATATAATGGAGGCACTACTCATGCTTTCACTACTCATGCTTTCATAAGCAAATATGACGCAAAATAAGCCCCTATGATCTCACATTGGCCATGCTCGTTACTTGTTTTGTAAAGCCTATTATTTAGCAAAGATTAGGAACGATACTCTCATACGCTAAAGACAATGAAATAAAGAGACTAGCATACACAAGATGCTTATTCGTTGTTCACTAAGTAAGATGATACATAAGATGTTGGCCTAGATGGCTTCTTATTGTTCATTTTGAGGCATAATAATGCTATGGTGATGTTCACAATGGTTTAACTAAAGCCATAACAATTAGATGTTATGGGGAACCTTAGCAATGATTGAAAAGTTGAAAAAACCTAGAATTTTCGGTTTTTCAGCTTGCGGACCAGTCATTGTGAGAACCGGTTCACCAACTTTTAGACCGGTTCTTGAGGTTTTTTTTACGGCCACTGATTTCTAACATCCGAGCCTACCTATTTACAAAATTTGGTGGCATTTAGAGACCTGAAAGGTAGTGAACCGCTCGATATAAGTGTTCACGGATGTCCGACGACTCTGATGGTCGGTTCGGTACTTTTTCAGCTGGCTCGGTCATCAAGACTGGCGGTTTCCGAATTCGAATTCCCATGTCTACCTTCTTACAAAATTTGGTAGCGTTTGGAGCTTTGGAGAATAGTGAACCGTTATAGGAAGCGTAAAACAAAGGTCCGGTGATGCCGGCGGTCGGTTCAACCGGTTTCTTTTTGACCGGTCCTGGCGGTGAGGCCAACAGTTTGTTTTTGTACCTGTAAGACCAACGACTACGGATTATAGCAGGGTCATAGTTTTACTTATTCATCTTTGCCCACCATCATTCAAATTTTTATGTTACGGTTGTAACGGTATGCATATATGTTAACAGATTGAGTAAACGTTCACATGTTGTATGTGCCAAATTGTGCCTCCAAAAGCGCACAATGATGGGTTATTTGATGAATATTGTCTTTGAATAAGACATGAGCTTCCGACTATAGTCCGCTTATATAAGGACCTTGACAGACGATCTCTTTTGTGTCACTTTGATGAGCCAGTCTTCCCGTCGTTAAGGGGAGATAAGAACAAGAATGTTCAAGTAAAATGACTTGGAATTGTTGTGGTTTGTCCCTACTATATCTCATCAAGTTCCCTAAAGTGATGAGATCACATATACATGCTGCAAACATGCCTGCAAGGATTGATGTCCGGATAAGGACATGTTGATGTTCGGATAAGAGGACATGTTGATGTCCGGATAAGAGGACATGTCGTCACCCATAGATGGTGGCATGGTGACACCAAAAATGTGGTAGATGGTGTCGCTAGGCTATGGCTCCCATGGTTTAGGGGGAGGCCACTTGGTTCGATACATACTCGCCAAGGAAGAGTGTGAGTTTGGCACAACTTGATCATTTGATCAATGATACTCATTCGTCAGTTATTTCTGGATTATAGTTATCATTGGGGGATGCCTCAATGTCAATATCAATCCATATAGAGATCTCTACACTTAGAAATTACACCGGTGTACATGATGACGTGGTTTAATAAGTTTGATATCGAACCATACTTCGTTGAGAAAATACCAACGTTGTAGATTTGCCTAAATAGAAAGATGCGATCCAATTTAAACAAATTGATAGTGCTTTAGTTAGGTGACGCCGACACCCCAAGTGTAAACTCTATCAGTTATGTCTTTGTTAGAAAGTGTAGTGAGAAAAAGAGTTTTGACTCACCTTCTGGCGCAAGGTCTCTCACAAACGCCCTAGAATCGACTACGATGAGATATACTCTTGTAATGGATGTCATTGTACTCCACTACCTTGTCAGTTAGGTAGTTTCTGAAAAACTGAATATGCAGCTTGTGGTCACAACTTATCTCTGTTGGGAACTAAGAGATGTACATAAAGATCTTGAATAGATCAGTTTTCACCCAAATCAAGTGGCTCTTGACCACGTAGCGCGTTTGCAAGGTATTTGCTAAGTATTTACTTGATTTGGGAAGGGATATGAAAAATTATGCCTATTTGCGTGTAAATTCTGGATGAATTGTGATAAACTCTTGTTAAACTAAGAGATGCCACTGATCTAAAATTAAGAATGAAAGGATCTTGGGAATACTTGGTCTCGAAAGTGAGGACCGTTATTGATGATGTTTATTCATCTGTCGGCTTAAGGCAAGCTATGCCTATATATATCCCTTGATCAGTCGAAGTGTTGAGAAGACCTGTTTCGTCCATATGACGAAGAAGCCTTAGGAGAAAACCTCCATCTAAGTACGGTAGCACATTCATGTACTTGTTACAATATGCTCAACTCGACATCTCATTCACTATAAACTTGTAAGGCCAAGTTCTCCTTAGTCTTTCAACTTTCTTCCTAACGGTCGAGCATTTTCGCTCCCTTTTAGATGAGTGTGAAGAAATATCAAGGTAGTGGCCGGATTCGCCCATGCAACATCAATGTAATGACAGCGATTTCTTCTATGAAAGGTTCAGGCTTATTCATCCCTACAGATAGACACATTAACAACGAAATTAGAATCTGCCCAGTTTCGTATGTCAACTTCCATATGACCTACATAATAGCCCACTCGTTAGAAAATGGTGAAATTGGTACCATTGGAAATGTCTATGTGTCTACTTTCCAGGGACACTAACCATTTGATCACACCTATCATATTGAGTGAGTTATGGCTATTTTTGTAAAGTAGGACGGATCTATCCGAGAATCTGTTTTGGCAGAACAGTCAATTTCTACAGAGCTTTGTGATCATCTCAAGATGAACTAGGTTATAGACCTTATATGGTTGGAAAGCTACGTGTGTCTAGTTTCCATAACTTTGTACGGTTTGTCCATACCTATTGTATCGAAGAAGTTATGACTGTTTAAGTACACAAAGGTCATGCCATGCGTGAATCTGATTTTCAACGCAAACTTAAGTTTTGAGTTGTTTGGCAACCTTCTCCTTCAAGATCAAAATAATGCTAAGTATAGCATGTCTGATCTAAGGATATTGTGGCTGGATTTAATGACTAAATCATTGTCCAAGTCTACTTTTGAAGTATGTGAAATTCATTGGCTTGCGCCGTTTATCTGTACTCTGAGATTGAGTTACCAATCAGGGGGAGTCGTTGTGTAGACATCAGGGGGAGTCTACATGCATCACATGTTATCTTCAATTGTAGTTGGTGCGTTGTGCTCTTTTTCCTTCGACCAAGTCTTTTGTTTTACCCATGAGGTTTTTGTTTTACTTAGCAAGGTTTTTACCGAGGCAACACCATAAGCACCATAACGTATTAGGGACGCAACACAAGGGAGAGTGTTTAAGGAAATTATATTGCCGTCATTCTGTTATGTGTCTTGCCCTAATACACGTAGGATTTGTTAATCCGGTTTCCTTATTAGAATAGATTACAGTTAATAGATCTTCTAAATCCTTCGGGAGACTCTATTTAATGCCTATAAATAGACATTTTTATCAATGAATGAGTAGACCATTATTCTTGTTATCTTTTCTCCTTCAACATGTATGATTTTTTTTTTTTTTTTTTTGGAGAACGAAATATGGTATGAAATTGGATCAAGATTCAGGCTAAGATCAAACGTCTAAAAGATCTCCAATGTAACACAAAATTATCAAAAACCAAACCATATCTTTTCGTAAACATTTTTCAAAAGTCTATTTGCATGGAGCGATATGAAATTTAGTAACATGTATCTTAGGGTGACAGACAGAAACAAGACACTCACCACCAATCCAATTGACCATAGAACAAAGCAAGTAACTGCAGCATGGTAAAAGTTCAATTTAATGAAAGAAGTGAAAATAATAGAATGGAATCACGAAATGCGGCTATTTTTGGCTTCCTACTGAGCGCCTACAAAATATATAAGTGGTTCATCCGACTTCTTCTGACGAGGATAAAGAAAACCATTGGGAACCGCAGCAAAAGTACATGTTTGGAAACACAGTGCAACCATGATGTTTATCATAGAGGTGCCACGCGATGAAACATCACCAAAATAGAATGAGAGCCTAGAAAAAAATCCAGAACAGATAGAGTGCAGCTTTTACTTCGCCCCAAGGTATCCAAACACTATACTCCTAGGAACTGAAATACAAAATGGATCCTTCAGCTGTCTCCTGCACTGAAACAACATATATAGCGATCAGCAACATCATCAGCATCACAACTGCTTCTGGTACTAGCTAAACTAGTACTGTGGCTGTTGCTGATATGAACAGACTCAATATGGTGAGAAAAAATCAAAAATCTCATCACTGACATCAATATTAGCCCAATAGGGCATATCATGGGTAGCAAGCTTATATGATGACTGATGACATCTAACCGAAAGGATGGCACGGATCATACAATTGACACTATCCAACAGGTCTTCAAAAGAGAGAATCTGCATATCATAAAATCTATAGGAAAATGTGTTCATCTGATCATCAAAACAAATATATCTCACTACCTTGCTAAACTCAGCATTAAGCTAGATTGACAGGACCTAACAATCTGGGTTTCTGAAACTATCTAAACTAATCAAGCAGCAAACGCTAGAACATGACCACCTAATCTGACTTGAAGAGCTTTATAAATTATACAAAATTTTAAAACCCAAAAGGACATCAACTATACTCCATCTTAAAAAAGGTAGGACTAGCTGAATCCTCTAATGGTAAATGTTGAAAAAATATGCTTTAACTGATGACTGGTGAATATGAAGATTGAACTAAATTCACATTGCATCATATATCAGCATAAACAGAAAAGGATCTGAGAAACACTTGAGCAAAATGATAATGCAAATAAAAATTCACCAGCAGATACAGGTGCATTCTTGAAACTGTGTCTTGACTTGCTAACAGATATAGTTCAACTTTAACAAATCAAAGTTTAGCACCTCCTTTCTTTCTAATTACCTAAATGCCAGTTCCCCACAATGAGCTATGTGATTATGAATACAGAGTAGAAAAATAAACTTCTTGTCATATGGCTAAAGTAAAGTAGAAGTGGTAGTGAAACACGAATATCAACTTGATTTCTGACTCTATAAGTGAGAAAATGATTGTTACGTAAGAGAAAAAAAAACATACTTTAGATCAGGTGACCTCTGATTCTGACTCTGAAATTGTCCATAAGTTATTCAAAGGCAAAAGGAAGAGGCTTTTTTTCGTTAATAAATAGTGCTTTTAAGAACTGAATTCCCAGTGCATAATATATCATAAATAATCAGATTGGACAAAGGTTCAGCAAAATCTTATAAAGAAGTAACAAATTACCAGAAAATACAAGTTTTTCTGAAATATGTTCTGAAAACCACAGTTCTATAGAAAATTTAATAGGAAATGAGGAAAAACGGAGGAACCTACTAGCAACTACTGTAATTAGCCTTGGTGGAAGCTATACACTGAAGGTGATTAAAAAAGAGGCAAAAGCTCCGCGACCTCATGAACTGCTGCTTCCTTTGCTTCAACTACATGATCCCTGCTGTCTTCTGCTTTCTACCAAACCACAGATTATAAGGCTGATTCAGACTGTTGGTGAAGTAATTGGACCAATTGAATTGAATTGTCAAAGCTTCAGAGAGATAACTAAGAACATGATTGATTCCCAACCTTTACATCAAGCCATATTCAAACCTTGCCACCCTACGATTCAGATCAAATAGAGATTTCATCAAGCTATGTCCCAACAAGTACAGGTCATAAAAATGATCCTGTCAGACTCAGATCACAAGGCCAGAAGCAGTAAGAGATTTACTCAAAGGGGATACTTGAACCATAATAAACATACAGAGAAATAGACATCAGTAACATCTCAAACTGATTAGGTTTACTAATGTCAACCAAATTCACTACAGGGAAACAGTGCGTCTGTAAAGTATTTCATCTTCATTCTCGTCTTCCTCGTCTGACACCATTTCATTTCCAACCCCAGGTAGCTCTAACTTCCCTCCCATACAAAATGATGGACCAGAAATCACTGTTTCAATGTACTCCCCTTGCAACCTCTCCTCAAATCTCAGATCGCTGGAGTTGAGGAACCACTTCAAAGAACACCTGATCCCCTTGCTTTTCAACCTCTGGTATCTAGGTTTGATCCTGGATTCTAAACTATAAGTAAAGTATTCCGGAAATTCCACAAGCTCTTTCACTGGTCTCCCCATTTCACTCTTAAAAAAGTAATAACTGTTCTTCATGAGCTCAACACGCAGAGCCACTAATTGGGGACACTTTACAACCATCTTAGCTACATCTTCTGAAGGTATGCCCCGTCCAAGAAGGAACTCAACAGACTTCATTATCACATGTTGATTAAGGCTTACTATCTGCGGCATCTTCTCTATCACCCTTGCAAACCCTTCAGGATCAATTTTAAGCTTCATACTGAAGAAGAACTGCTGTGAAGACATTTTAGCTTTCAGAGGCTGCCCAAGAATTTGGGGGTATTGAGCAACAATAGAAGCAAGTGCTTCCCTCCTGATCCCAAAAGCAACCAAACAATCCACATTAGGCTTAATGGTCTCCTCAAGATCATAACCAAGTAAATATGCACGCTTCTCCAACATCCTAGCCAAAATCTTTTTCGGCAAACCTAAGGAAACCAAATAATCAACAAAAGGCTTTATCACAGTCCCAACTCTCATACCCAAAAGGTAAGGATACTGAGTCACCATGGGACCTATATCCCTAGGAGTAACACCAATACTAACAAGATATGCAACAGAAGTACTCATAGTCCCCTCAAGCTTATATCCGAGAAGCTCTGGATACTTCTGCAACACGTAGCCAATATCCATCTTCTCCACATCGAGCCCACGAAGGAACTTGATCACCGGAACAAGCTCAACTACCACACTAGCATGCAACACTTGTGGGTAGTTCTTAACAAACTCACCGAGCTTCGACCTTTGAATCCCAACTTTCTCCAAGTAAGCCAACACAGGTACCATATTTTTCCTCACACTACATCCAAGCATCAAAGGGTACTCGTTAATGTCGTCAATCGACAATCCTAACTTGTGTAGGAACTCAACTCTTTCCCTCATGACCTCAACAGTACAGGGTAGCTCCAAGTTCTCCAATTCATCAGGAACTATGCCTAAACTCTTCAAATAGTCGCATATTATGACTCTAGAGACAAGCCTCTCTTTGCGGCCTTGGACAACACCCCAAGTGACTGAGGGCATCTCATACTCAGGAAACTTAGAGGACTGGGTTGAATAGACAGAGGTCTGTAAAAACCATGGAGGGTTGTGGTGGGATTGGTTGGTGGTGATATGGGAGTGTGTTTCTGTGGGTTTTGGAGCAAGATTTTAGCGATTTGGGTCATGGGTTTGGTTGCTCTTCCTCCTCTTAGCTGTGAGGCAATCATTTCACAAATGGAATCAAGAGATCGGTGTATCCGTTGGAGAGGGACAGAAAAGGCTTACTTGATTCTGCTTCTCGATTTTGAACCATTCAACCTTTGCACGCCATTTGCTCTTGCTCCTCCCCAATATTGTCCATGCCCTCGTTTTCTCAATGTCTCTCGTTTTTCTTCAACCCACACACAACAGATGATTTATTTTTATTTTATTATTGTTTAAGGAAATTACTTTCTTGTCATTCTCTAATGTGTCTTGACCTAATCGTTTTTTTATTAGAATAGATTTCAGTATTGATATATGTTCTACATCATTCGGGAGACTCCATGTAATGCCTATAAATAAGCCTTTCTATCAATAAATAAGTAGACCGTTATTCTCGTTATACGTTCTCCTTCAACACATTATCAACTCATTATTTTAAAATTGAGTTCATAGCCAAAAGAAAACCCTAACCCTAGAAAACCAATATCGGCCGACGACCTTTCAGTACTTGGCCAAACCCGAAACCCATCATATAGCCCTTGTTTCCAGGATTCCAAAGCCGCCGGCCTCACCCCAAGAACCGGCCGGAACAGTACCGAACCGGTCACCAGAATACCCGAACCGTCTGTCTCACTAACGCCGCCGGTTCACACCCTTCCCGGAGTCCGATCGCCTTCAAATTTTGTCAACAGTAGCGCATCGTTGTCAGGGTTCTTGTGTCAAAATTTCACTGCAAGAACCGGTCCAGAAGTAGGTGAACCGCTCAACAGACCGACGGTAACGCATAAGAAGAAGAAAGAAAAAGTTCTCAAAACCCTAACATCGCAACGCCACAATTGCGCGCCTCCGTACACACCGTGTTAGGCGGTCTTTTGCTACATCTTGTCAACAACAAATCCTCAAGGTTCCAAGCACTTTCACACGCCCGTCTCCGAAAGCGAATTCTCTGGCAATCAAAACGAGGTAATTTTTTCTAAAAGTTGTTGCTTTCGAGTTTTTAATTTCATAGTCGGGCTTCCTAGCCTTCTTCTCTATCCCACCTTTATTTATAACGTGGGACGATATTGAGGAATTGGGGCCCCTCATATCAAGTTTGATTACTGACGGTTTTGTCATGGTACAACTCAAAAAAAAAGAAAAAAGGGAAGAAATCGATTGCGACGATCTAACAGTCATGGTTTTTCGCATCGATATTGTGACCATACATCTTGGTTCACGTTCTAATTCCATATACTTGATTTTAGTATTCGAATTCTCGATACTGACTATCTCCCTTGTCTTTTGTAGATGACCGAGCCATCTAGGCCAGAGTTTGAAATCCTTGATGCTCAAGGAAAAGAGTATCATAGGTGGGTGTCGGACGTGACTCACACGTTCGTCGGTAAACGATATACCACCACAATTTTCCTTCGGATGTTCCCAATACTCCTCCTCCTAGTTTGGAGACCAAAGCTCAAGCCCTCATGTTTTTGAGGCGTCATATCCACCCAATTTTGAAGAAGCAGTATTTAAAAAAGAGGATCCCAAGGATTTATGGGACGTTCTAAAGCAACGCTTCAACAATGTACATGACGTACAACTCCCAGAATTGACTACGCGATGGGAAACCATTCGTTTGCTGGATTTTGCCAAAGTTGAGGACTACAACCAAGCTATGTTGGACCTTCAGGCAGAGCTTAGTTTTTGTGGAGTCGATAAATCTGAGCAAGACATGATCGAGAAGACCTTGAACACCTTTCCCTCCTCCATGAGCTTACTTGCTCATCAATACCGCCTTGAGTATGAAAACGAAAGAGTTAAGACTTTCAGTGACCTCATGAATATACTTCAGAAAAAGAGAGGCATCATGAGATTATTCTCAACAACAATGCAAGGCCGGTTGGGACCAAGAAAATCTCTGAAACTTATCAGGCTAGTGGTGGGAAAGCTCCAAGGCAAAAGAAAAACGATCGGGCCGCACCTTATGCACGCGGGCAATCTGCCCCACATGGGGGCGGCAAAGGGAACCAGCAACGCGGTCCAAACCGCAGCCTCATATGGAAGAGGGATGGCGGCGCCACCGCCAACAACCAAGGAGGGGGCCGGTCCGACCCTGGCTCTAGTAGAGGTGGAAATCCTCCACCTAACTCTGTCAAACACGGTCGAGTTTCTTGCTTCAAATGCGGTTCAACTATGCATATGCACAAACAATGTCGTGCGAGCAAGGAAATTCAAGATATCTACAAGAGGCATAAGCAGTATTTGGCTCAAGAGGATAATTTTACTGGTGGAGATTATGAGATGGATCACGGAGACGCAGAGCTCACCACCAATCTCACTATAGCAGACTTTGAGACCAAGAAGAGTGTCTCTTCAGAGAGTGTTGAAACTCCGGATTTTGATTAGTCTATGCCTTAGACGGTTCTTCTGCTATGTTATTCAAGTGTTTTTTTTTGTTTGGCAATGGCCATGTTTTAAGACTTTGGTTTTTCTTAGTCGTTTTCGAATTAGAACATCCTTGATGTATTAAGTTGGCATTAATAAAATTTCTTTTAGTTTTCTGGTTTAAAGAATGGTCGAGAATTTTATTTCCCTTAATAATGCATGAATGGTTCGAATTGTAAAAGCTACTTTGCACAAATAGCAATCTGTCTGCCAACTTCATACGAGCTTTGTGAACAGCTCAGAACGAACTAGAATGTGAGTGACATATGTCTGGAAAGCTATATGAGTCTAGTTTCCAGATCTTCTCACGGTTTGTCCATATCTATTTCTATGACGAAGTTATGACCGTTTAAGTGAGCAAATGTCATTTTGCGCGGACATTCTTATGCACTCAATAAGGGATCACAACTTGATCACAATTCCTTGAAATTCCTTTATGTTATTTAGAGTGTTCGCCATGTCTTGAGTTCAAGACTAATTGATTTACATTCTTTTGTAGATGTCTCACGGCGAAATTGAGTGTTTGGCTGACAATGAGACTACCCACACTGTTCTGCGGAATAGGCAATTGTTTACGGATTTTGTGCCTTACAAATCCTCAGTGACAACCATGATTGGTTCATCGCCGGTTATACAAGGGCGAGGTATTGCACAATTCTTGTTGCCAAATGGCACAAAGATTCATGTTACTGATGCCTTATACGCGCCAAAGGCCAATCTAACCTTGCTATGTTTTAAGGACATTCGCGCCAACGGTTTCCATTTGGAAACTCATCGTGAGAATGATAAAGAGTTTTTATGTATTACCTCTAATGAATGTGGCCGTAAGCGCATCTTAGAGAAACTTCTGAGTCAAAGTAGTGGTTTATATCTTACTACAGTTCGGATTATTGAATCCTATGCAGTTGCTCGCAACTTCTGCGAATCTGACTCATATAAGCTTTGGCATGATCGTCTGGGACATCCTGGACGTGATAGGATGATCCGTATTCTTAAAAATTCACACGGTCATCTGTTTTTCAGAGCACAAGGCGTATGGGAACACACAGAGTCACCGAAAATGGTGGCAGTGCTGTGAGCACTGCTCATGGTAAGGGCTCGGCCTTAATGCCGCCCCAAATGCAGTCACAGCCTTCATAGGCTTCTGTGCTACATGGTTCCACTCATGATGCCTCTATGGCAATCTCTAACGCTCACCGCTCGTTTTGCAAAGCTTGTTCATTAGCAAAGTTGCAGGCACGACCCTCTTTTGTTGTAGACACAAAACAAAACATTTCATTCTTACAGAGGATCCAAGGTGATATTTGTGGACCTATCAAACCAGAATGCAGACCATTTCGATACTTTATGGTTCTGGTTGATGCATCAATGCGTTGGTCACACGTCGCTTTGCTATCCACAAGAAATGCTACATTTGCTAAACTCCTGGCTCAAATTATAAAACTTAGGGCTCAGCACCCTGATCATCCGATTAGTCTATTCGATTGGATGATGCAGGAAAGTTTACATCAAAATCTTTTGATGATTATTGCATGTCAATTGAGATTGATGTTGAACATCCCGTTCCCCATGTTCATTCACAGAACAGTCTTGCAGAAGCAACAATCAAGCGGTTACAGCTTGTGCTCGGGCTTTGGTGATGCGCACCAAACTACCCGTATCCACATGGGGTTATGCAATTTTACATGCAGCTGTACTTATTTTTTTCAGACCCACCTCCAACCAACCATTTAGTGTGTACCAGCTGGTAACTGGATATGAGTCTGACATTTCACATTTACGCATATTTGGTTGCGCGGTCTATTTGCCTATTACGCCTCCACTGCGTACTAAAATGGTTCTTCAGAGACGATTGGGTATATATGTTGGCTTTGAAACACCAACGATTATCCGCTATTTAGAACCTTTGACATGAGATCTCTTTACTACAAGATTTGCAGATTGTCACTTTGATGAGACATACTTCCCATCGTTAGGGGGAGAAAGGAACGGTAATGTTCCGGTTGAACGACATGAATTGTCGTGGTCTGTCCCCACTATTTCTCATTATGATCCCCGCACATCTCAGAGCGAGATTGAAGTGCAAAGAATTATCGATCTTCAGAAAGTTGCAGATTCGATGCCTGACTCCTTTACTGATATCGCGAAAGTGACGAGATCAACTATCCTTGCTGCAAACGTTCCTGCAAGGTTGGAAGTCCCGAAAACCGGGCAAGTTAATGCCACACCCGGGCTAGGCACCACCGGCGTCGCCGGCGTACCTGATACCGATGGTGGAGGGGTGGCTACGGCCTTGGCTCCCACCTGGAAGAGGGGGAGGCCAAAGAAAGGTTCAATCGATATCTTGCGGCGGAAAAAGCAAGACATCAAGGCACAAAATGATCCGCTCATCATCAATACTGTGAATCCATCACATGAGATTGTCTCTGACTATAGCTATGTCCATGAATCGATATTGAAACCTCTGGGGGACGCCTCAGAATCAATGATTATGTCAGAGAACAAAGAAATCTTGTTAAATTACACAAGTGCGCGCGTTCTTATGGATAGGTCTTCCATGTATATTGATGATGTTTTTGCTTATTCCGTCGCTCAGGAGATTATTGACGACGATGAAATAGAACCTCGCTCTATTGCAAATGTCAACGTAGAGCAGATTGGCCGAAATTGAAAGATGCAATCCAGGCTGAACTAGACTCCCTATCGAAAAGGCAAGTTTTTGGTCTGGTTGTGCCATGCCCACCAAATCTTAAGCCTGTTGGACATAAATGGGTCTTTCTCGGAAGCGTAATGAGAATAATGAAGTCATGCGATATAAAGCTAGACTTGTGGCGCAAGGATTCTCGCAACGCCTTGGTATTGACTATGAGGAGACGTATTCTCCCGTTATGGACGTCATTACTTTCCGCTACTTGGTCAGTTTAGTAGTGTTCGAAAAACTGAATAAGCAGCTTATGGATGTGGTTACCACATATCTCTATGGGGATCTTGATACAGAGATATATATGAAAGTGCTTGACGGCCTTTCGTTGCCCAACTCAAGTGACTCTAAACCACGGAGTGCTTATGCCATCAGATTGAGGCGTTCACTATATGGATTGAAACAATCCGGACGAATGTGGTATACTCGTCTAAGTGATTACTTGATTGGGAAAGGATACAAGAACGATGATTTATGCCCATGCGTGTTCATAAAAAGAACAAGTTCCAGATTTGCAATTGTAGCAGTCTATGTTGATGATATGAATATCATCAGAAATCTCAATGAGATCAATGAGACGGTTAGCTACTTGAAATCCGAGTTTGAGATGAAAGATCTTGGGAAGACACGATTTTGCCTAGGCGTTGAACTAGAGCATTGAGGGACTGGAATCTTAATACACCAGTCGGCTTATGTTCAAAAGATGCTCAGGCGATTCAATATGGACAAAGCACATCCTCTTGGCACTCCTATTATTACCCGAAGTCTGGATATTAAAAAGAATCCATTCCGTTCAAAAGATGACGATGAAGAGATCCTGGGAGCCGAAACTCCATATCTTAGTGCGATTGGAGCTCTGTTATATTTGGCTCAGTTCACTCGACCAGACATTGCATTCTCAGTGAACTTGTTAGCTAGATTTAGCTCTGCGCCAACGCATCGTCATTGGAATGATGTTAAGCACATCTTCAGATATTTGAAGGGCTCCATTGACTTAGGCATGTTCTTTCCCTACAGTGAAATAAGAGAGCAAAAGATCTTGTTTGGGATCGGTGGATCACAGCCCTCGGCTTCCCACCAAGAGACTGTGTCCGACGCTGCCATAGTCGTGGTTCATGCGCATGGTAGACTAGTTCCCTATCCTAGAACACCGAATAATGTGTTAGTTGGATTTGCTGATGTTGGGTATCTCTCTGACCCACATAATGGACGTTCCCAAACTAGATATGTGTTCACAATTGGGAATACGGTGATATCTTAGAGATCAACCAAGCAAACCCTTGTTGCTACTTCCTCGAATCATGCTGAGATTATTGCACTACATGAAGCAGTTAAAAAATGTGTTTGGCTTCGGTCTGTAGTGTCTCATATTCGAGAGCTTTGAGAAACATGTGAAGAGCATTGGCATGCGTCATCTATCTGAACTTTAAGATTGAGTTACCAATCAGAGGGAGTCGTTATGTAGACATCAGGGGGAGTCTACATCACATGTTATCTTCAATTGTAGTTGGTGCGTTGTGCTTTTTTTCCCTTCGTCCAAGTCTTTTATTTTGCCCACGAGGTTTTTGTTTTACTTGGCAAAGTTTTTAATGAGGCAACATCTCATGCACCATCTCGTATTAGGCACGTGACACAAGGGGGAGTGTTTAAGAAAATTACTTTCCTGTTCTTCTGTAATGTGTCTTGATCTAATCGTTTTCTTATTAGAATAAATTTCAGTATTGATAGATATTCTAGATTCTTCGGGGGACTCCATGTAATGCCTATAAATAGACCTTTCTATCAATAAATGAGTAGATCGTTATTCTCGTTATACGTTCTCCTTCAACAATTATTATTATTACTAAAAAATTTGAGAACCTATGCCCACAAAATTTACAAAATATAAACTTTAGTACATCACATTATAAGTTTAAGGGAAAATTTTAAAAACAGTACACGACAAATGATCCACTCATAATTTTAGTGTATGAAGTTTCAAAAAAATCAATATGGTACATGAAGTTGTAATTTCAATCAATATATATACACGCTGTTACTCTTCTGTCAATTTTTGTTTTTTCCGTTAGATATTGAGGGGTAAATCTGTCTATCCATAATCTAATATTAATAAGATGACTAATATTAAAAATTAATGAGTAGGGGAAAAAAATAAAATAAAAGGAGGTATTGTCCTCTTTCCTTCGTCTCTGTTTAAATCCTAATATATCATAATATTTTATATCAAAAGAGAAGAGCACGTTCAGCAACCAAATAGGAACCCATTCTTTCCTTCCTGTCACCATCACCATTCTCCATTATTCATTCTTCAATCTTCAATCTTTTCCAAAACACAGAACCCATTTCCTCTCTATCTCTATCTATTTCTCTCGCAGAAAACCCAAGACTCGTGAACCCAACAAACATTTCTTGCTCTCTCCCTCATGCTCATCCTCCGCCGCCGCCGAGAATCTCAGCTTCGAATTTGTTCCCGGGATTGATCCCCACTTCACAACCCAAATGACAATCATGTGGATTGACCAAGACGTTAACTCGAAGAATGAGACAGCCATCAAGGCCTGGATTAACTACAAGAACGACTAAGGATCTCACTTGCAATGTGGTGAAAGTGACCAGAACTTTGACAAGAGGATCATGGACCGAATCAGACTAGGGCACTGGAGACTGAATCCTAGTTTTGTTCCCGGAAGAGATGGATTTTTCCTTATAATTTTGATTGTTGTTGGCAATTTAATTGGCTTTTGTGAAGTAATGCGGAGAAGATGAGGACTAGCATGTATAGCAATAGCATATTAGTGTTTTTTTTTATATCATCATTTTGGCAGAGACGAACTTGCCCTTTAATATATGCCGGAAGAGATCAAATTAACGGAAAAGCAGACGGTGTGTACTTAAGTTAGGTTGAGTTTTTAAACTCATGTATCATTGTGATATTTTAGAGAGTTGATTCACCTTAATTCTCAGCGGGTCATACTTCATGTATTCTTATCAAAATTTTCCCTAAGTTTAAGGGCCAATGATAAAAAAGTACTTTTAGAAGTAACAAATGATAAAACTGTTAATAAATGTTCACTGATGATAAAATAGTACACTTATTTAAATCCCTTAAACTGTTACCCATGAAAATAAAAAAAATTACGATCTATGTCACTGACAAAACAGTCGAATCCATGTCCATCTCTCTCTCTCTCTCTCTCTCTCTCGATCGTACATCAGTGGCACTACATTCTCTCTGATCTATGGGCCACGCTCCTTCCTCCACGTCTCCGACGTTGCCGTCCTCGCCCAGGCCTGTGACCTTGACAAGAAGCTTTGCCGGAACGAGGAGGTAGGCCCCCTGGCCGGGGTGCTCGTGGCCGTGAAGGACAACATATGCACGGTGGAGATGCCGTCCACGGCGAGGTCGAGGGTTTTGGAAGGGTTCACGTTGCCGTATGATGCTACTGCTGTGACGAAGATTAAGGAGCTGGGTGGGATTGTGGTCGGCTAGACCAATTTGGATGAATTTGGAATGGGCAACACCACCGAAGGCTCCGTGAAGTTGTGGATGAGTTTGGATGAGTTTGATCAAAATCATAAATTCAGTGAAGTTGTGGAGATGAAGGATATTTGGAGGATGATTCCAGTAGCTGGGTTCACGTCAATGGAGTTTTCTACTGGATTTGAATAATGCTTTGAACTCTACCTGATAACAAGGTTAGTTGGTCCTTTGAAAACTTTTAAATTGTGACAGTATCTGTTCATCATTCGTAAATGATATAATAGAAAAGTGGTGACCAGCTTTTGGTTGCAATTAAGGTAAAGATCTATAAGTGAGCATAGTTACATAGATAGTTACTTAGTTTCTTAGATAGTTACATACATAGTTACATGAAATGTTAC
Source organism: Fragaria nilgerrensis (assembly GCA_010134655.1). Taxonomy (NCBI): domain Eukaryota; kingdom Viridiplantae; phylum Streptophyta; class Magnoliopsida; order Rosales; family Rosaceae; genus Fragaria; species Fragaria nilgerrensis. Next base: position 16,204,541 of record CM020977.1, read on the forward strand.
ATAGATGGATAGTTACATGGATAATTACATAGATGAATAGTTACATGGATATTACATAGATGGATAGTTACATGGATAGTTACATAGATGCATAGTTACAAGCATAGTTACATAGATAGTTACATGGATATTTACATGGATAGGTACATAGATGGATAGTTACATGGATAGTTACATAGATACATAGTTATATGCATAGTTACATACATAGTTACATGGATAATTACATAGATAGATAGTTACATGGATAGTTACATAGATGCATAGTTACAAGCATAGTTACATGCATAGTTACATGGATAGTTACATGCATAGGTACATGGATAGTTACATAGATGAATAGTTACATGGATAGGTACATAGATGGATAGTTACATGCATAGTTACATACATAGTTACATAGATGGATAGTTACATGCATAGTTACATGGATAGTTACATAGATGGATAGTTACATGGATAGGTACATAGATGGATAGTTACATACATAGTTACATAGATGGATAGTTACATGGATAATTATATTGATAGTTACATGCATATTACATGCATAGTTACATGCATAGTTACATAGATGGATAGTTACATGAAAAGTTATATAGATGGATAGTTACATGGACAGTTACATGCATAGTTACATAGATGCATAGTTACAAGCATAATTACATGCATAGTTACATAGATAGTTACATACATAGGTACATGGATAGTTACATGGATAGTTACATGCATAGTTACAAGGATAGTTACATAGATGCATATTTACATGGATTGTTACATGGATAGTTACATGCATAGTTACATGGAAAGTTACATAGATGGATAATTACATTGATAGTTACATAGATGCATAGTTACATGCATAGTTACATAGATAGTTACATATAAAGTTACATAGATGGATAGTTACATGTATATTACATGGATAGTTACATAAGTTATAACTACCAAAATAATGTTGTGTGTGTTAAAATGGTAGCCTACCTAGCAATTGTTCTTACATAATCGTCACATATTTGGTATCAAAGCATATATATGTGGCTTCAACAATAGAAAAATGTTGGGCAAAACTGCCTAATATACACACATGCAAACAAGCATGTTCAAATCCTCATATATAATCAGCCTTCTTAAAATCATATAGGTAACATCTAACAAGAAAACAAGTTACAATACTACAAACTCTGCTCATCCAAATCCAGTGGTGATCAAATCTACTTTCTTGTTTCATCTCTTCTAGGTAAACTCTGCAGACCAAACAACATTCCTACTATTTATAAATACAGTGAAAGATGGATTTGCTACTGTGGACATCACTTCCAAATCAGTTACTGTCAGTCAGTTTGCCAAACTGAATTGCAGGTAACTTCAGCTATACGAAGAAGGTGAATAATGAACTCGATAAGAAGGTATTGATGACTAGATTTCCAAGAAAAAAGTGTTAAGGAATTAAATTTTCAATTAGATGAGAACCTGCTCAAAGCTAACCTAAAATGCAAGTGTATCAGGCCAAAGTTTGCATAAAATTATTCAACTTCATAAACCTAGATCAATTTTCGATTAGCAATTACAACACTGGAAGTCAGTCAACTAGCGCTGTCGCAATATCTCTCATCTCTGTTGCAATAATGCCCGCATAACTCGAAGACTTTCCACCTCTACTTGAGAGTGCCCTTGGATCCGAAACAAATGGAACTGATGAAGTGAGCGATGTAATTTATGTCTTTGCTACACTGTATGCACCAATGTCATCATGGTTGGACATTACTGTTAAGGAATGCGTGGTTGTTGCTGAGTGATGCAATGTATGTTTCCGCCCGCTAGAACAATCTCCCTAGCACCTTCAATTTGTACCACCTGAGCCAACAATACATTAACACGGGGATTGTTCATCAATAGAAAAGAAACGCCATAGTTGAATAATCAATGATGATCAAGAAGTGCCATGAGGATTGTAATCCTTATTGATGTACAACTTATGCCTATGTTCTCGTTTGTTTACAGTAGATTTGAGAAGATCAAGACCATTATGTTTCCTATTCTATATTAAGCCTCACAGAGCAGATACTAGTGATTACTTTGTAAAGTCAAAGCAGCTCATAAGAATCAAAATATCACCAAGTTCAAACTTGAGGACCATAGAACCTGATATCAAATACAAACATAAAACTCATCTTACTTAATAGTGTGGAAAAACTTTAGATAGGACACGAACAACCTCATCATCTCATTTCTGGTCCCCAAATTGTGGAACAATGATTGCTCCATTGACAATGTAAAAATCCACATAAGAAGCAACAAGTCTTGTGCCTGCAAGTCTCGGTTTAGCATCGTCCTGTAAAAACAAAAAACACTAGGATTGAAAAAACGCACCACATATTCTGAATTTAGTACCAACTCCAATTTAACAATATAAGGTTAACTATTCTATACAGATACAATGTCCCAACATTTCCAGATGTAAAATGCGCTCGAGTTGTATGTACCGAAGAGTTAGCTTAAGTATCGTAAAAGTTGAATCTAGATGACACGACCCGCCCCGAATTTCACCCTGAACCCGGAGTAAATCGTGCGGGGACCACCTCCAAGGAAAGATTTACCGTAAATTTTGGTACAACCTCCCTTGAAAATGAACAACCCTTCCAATAGAAACCTGCAAACACGTCTAAAGGTTCCAAATCCAACCTTAACTTCTGGAGCCTTCGTGCTCCCAAAAAACAATCACCACCAACAGGATAATAAACATTATCTAAGATAATATACATTATCCGAAAATATTCTAAAATATCAACAAGCCTTCACCCACAACCAAAAATATGTACATTAAACCCAAGTATTCAGAGCTACTAGACACTAGCGGAAATAAGAAAAGACAAGCAGGCTAAACAGGTAACCTACTGGTGAAAGGTGGTGGAGATACGGGTGACTATGCCTCGTCTCCTACTAGATCCAATCCGAACTCTGCAGACTGGGCGTTTTAAAACGAAAGGCCCAGGGGAAGACATTTAATAACGTTAGAGTGAGTGGACAAAAATAATTTAATAATAAACTATTTATGCATTCCCATTTTAATTTCATAGAAAAATATACTGCATGCGGCAGCTCAAAAGTACTCAATAAAATGAAGCCTCTCAGGCTAACTATATATTCGTATGTATTTACACTCGTCAGACTCCTTGTATGAATCCTAGAAACAATTTAGAAAAATAGAAATTCATACAAGGCTACAACGCTGGCGTCTAACGCTCACGTTGCGCCATAATGGTATATTTTTCCTCATTATGACCGAAAAGACGGTGTATATATATATACGCGCATATCCCCTATATAAATTATTATATTTATATAGGGCTACGACGATTGCGTCTAACGCTCACGTCGCACCATAATGGAATTTTACCTCAGTATGGTGGAAAAGCACGTGTAGCTAGCTAGCATTTATTTATATACTATACTCATAAACATCCAAAATACATATCCACCGAAAATCTCATTTTCGGGATCTCCCCAAAGGAGGAAAAATTGACAAATGGCGAGAAATCAATAATCTTATCAGAAGAAATAAATGATTAATAAAATCATTCATCGCATGCTTTTTATTTAAAACAAAGGTCCACTCACAAATTAGGCCTAAGCCTGATGACGCGCCGAGGCTTCTTCTGCACGGGCCTCCTCACGTCTTGTTCTAAATATATAATTAATTTACCAACTCAAATCCAGTATTTATAAAATAGGCAAAATTAATCGAGAGCCATAAATACGCTCATCATTGCCTAAGTTCGATATTCTTAAATCGGAACGATCCAAACTTTTATATCATACTCGGCAGTCGTATAAATAACCTTTCCTAGAAATTGATTTAAATCCTACGATCGGATTTTACATTATTTAACCGCCAAAATACCAAACTTCGGAAATTCACAAACCTATTCAAAACTCGTCCGAAAATTCTAAAACTCATTCCATTAAATTCCTCATAAAAATCTCCACCAAAAACAATTTTTCCAGCGGCGGCGGCTCCGCCGGCAGTGGCGGCCGGCGACCAGCTCTGGCGACCTCAAATGCCCACCAAAATTTGACAGCATCTTCCTCTCAACCTCCTCTACAACATTCCTAACTACCACAAACTCCAATTCTAAGCCTAACCATGTCAATCGAACGCAAACACACAATAAAACCCTAGAATTTCAAATACCGATTTCTCTTTACCTAGCTAAAGATGGAGGGAGCCCTTTAGAGGGATTGTAGCATGGGAGGAGGGCTTCTTTTGAGCCAAGGCTCGCCAGCTATGGCGGCCGGAGGAAGGAGTTCTGACGAGAAAACCGATTCGGCAGTCGGAACTTCCGGGCGGTGTCTCTCCTTCACAACGGCGCTAGAGAGGCTGTCACCGGTCTAGAACAGTAGCTGGGTTGGAGACCGATCGATTGGGACCGGTGCGGCGGTCTGGGGCGGCCGGACGGCGGCGGTCGGGTGGTCGGAATTCTGGCAGGGGGGGAGAGTCGGGTGCGGGAGCGGGAGAGGAGAGAGAGAATCGGGAGGGAAGAGAGAGAAGGAAGAAGAAAAAGATTTGGGCCTCTAAACCCGGTCCAACATCTTTTAAATCAAACCAATTCCAAAATTTAACACCCCCAAAAATAATACCCTAATAAAAATTACCTTTTACTAGCTAAAATTTATCATTTTTACCGTCATTACATTTTTCTGCTACGAATAACTCTCCGAAATAATCGTCCCTCAAAACCCCTCTAGGGACCAATTAACCATATTTCAATGTCGGAGACGGTAAATTCTTATTATAATCAAGCTAGTAAATAAGATAAAATTTTACGGGTCGGGATGTGACACTAGATCTGCAGTGTTCACCTGAGAAACCCTAGCAGCCTCTTCCTCTGTCATGTATAGTGGACCTGGTACATGTAGCTTAATGACTTCTAACTTCCTACCTTTGGCATCGGTAATATTGCAAGGAAGGAAAGGGCTTCTACAGCTCGTTCATACTGAGGATTTGTGGCATCATCTGTCCAAGATAACAAAACCAAAACATGGTCGGAAAAACTTAGAAACTTCTTCTCTTCAATTCTCTCTCTCCCAAGTTGACGTATGTATAAAAAACTGCAATAGGCTTCGCTATTTAATGGCCTACAACTCCGAACCCAACGACTCCTACTACCCCTCCCCTTCCCAAAACTGACAGCCATCTCACCTTCCCTACATCTTCAAGCGCCGGCGATGTGACGAGGAGGGGGGACACGGCGGGCCTTCACAGATATGACGAGGTGGAGTGGATGATGCCGCCGGCGAGCGCTGTCGACTAGCATGACCTAGAGACACTGGGGATGGAGAAGGAGATGCGGCGGCTGAGCCCAGGGGAGAGGAGGTATCAGCTGAGGGGAAGCGGGGTTCGCCGGAGCTCCGACGGAGTGCATTTATTTGCGATCGGAGACCGGAGCTCCATTCACAATCCATGTCGGCGATAGGAGAAAGAGAGAGAGAATCAATCATGGACAAATGAATAAAATTAAAAAGGAGGGTAGAATGGTCATATAAAAAATATGAAAATAGACATTTTTATCATTTAAGATGTTAGGAGGTACTATCTTATCATGTAACATGTTTTAATGGTGACCTTTTTATCATGTGGAACATTTGAAGACTATTTTATTATTTGTACATTTAAATGGTAGTTTAGTGTTATATTTCCTAAGTTTAACGCAATATCAGTATACACCATTAACTCGTATGTCGGTGTTTATTTGTTAGAGGCTACTTTATGGAAGTAAATCACCTGTTCCCGTTTGAACCTGTTCCAACCTTGTGCCACGAATAATGCCTCGCCACCTGTCTTTTCACTAACAGCAACTTAACTCTGTTAAGTTGTATCGTTTGTAATATTAAGAGAGAATTTATTCGCCATCTACTTCGTTCTTCAGTCTTCACCTTCTTTCTGAAAAATCCTTCACACTTCAGCCATGGTATTCAATGAATCAAAACACAATTTCCTTCATTCCTTACTTCTATCTCTAAATACCCAGATCATACTAAATTATTGATTATACTCAAGGCCCTCACCAACAATAGTAAAAACCAAGTCTGTTTGATTAAGAAATTCAGAAACATGATTATTGCTAAAGAAGTCCAGGTTTCAATCACAATCTAATTTTAGACCAGGTGGAGGCAAAAGAGATGGATCAAAGCCTAAAGTATTGTTATACAAAATAGATTGTTTCCTTATAACCCTGGATACCAACAATTCAATGTGCCAATGAACAACCCAAGAAACTTGAAGATTTGATTTCCTTACAACCAGTAAATTGAAAATACATTACTTGGAATCTCATGTGTAAAAGATCGATTACTCAAAAGCTATAACTTGTTGAATAGTCGTCGCTGTGTTCACTCAGCCGCTTGGATTTGGGGTTTATTCGAATTGATGAGGGCACCCAATTAAGGTGGATGTTGAAGGCGGCCATGTCCGGTGGAGGAAAGAAGAAGAATCGTCGAAGAAGAAGAGAAGAAAAAAAAATGGAGAACGAGATTTGATGGTGGCAAATAATTTTCTTAAGATTTTATTATTTGTTTTTTTAGTAAAGTTAACAGAGTTAGTAAGGTGTTAGGTCAGTGATTACGTGTCAAAGTTTTATTCGCGGGCATTGGGTAAATGGGTACAGGTGATTTACTTCCCTACTTTATTACTTTTGCTTTACTTTGTCTCTTCAATCTCGAATGGTTTGTAATAAAAATAATAGTTTCTTCTTCGTCTTTCTCATAGGAAGCAAAAAAAAGCAAATATGAAAGTTTCAGGAACTTACATTCCTTCCGATGTTTGGTAACATAAGAAAACTATGATGAAAATTGTTATAAATTTGATAATTAATATAATAAAATATTGTGTTATTAGTATTTTTTTTAATTGGACGTTAGTCTCATATATTGATAACTGAAAGAAGTAGTACAACATAAACACAATCCGCCCTCGAGAGCACATTAGAATTGAACTATGTAAAACAATTCAGAAACTTAGGACCTAAGAACCTAAGTCAACTTAAGTTATTTTAATACCATAAACCACATCCAAGGTCGACACAAAAACCTATCTTGGTGGCAAAAGAACCAGGTAACCGGCCACCAAGACACAACTAGGAAGGGACAAACTACACTTTATTACAATTATTCTAGGAAAGTGAAATTTGTCTCCCTATTTTACAAACTACACTCCTTATTTCCTTGTTTAGTAACTTAAATCTTTTATCCAATAACAAATGTTTGGTATTTTTGTGAAAACTTTAATTAAAAAAGAAAGGTACGAATGTGGATTGTAAAACAGAAAGTGTAAATTTCACTCGTGCTATATTGTACTCCTAATATTGTGTCATGTCTCACGCTAACCGTTAACACTCCCCTCAATTTTGCATTTTCTAGGTCTGTTCCATCTGCGTTATGGGCCCTAAATGTAGCCATATTGGCTGTTCTGGAAGTATGCAGTTTCCTAATCTTTTGAACCATGTTATAACGTACATTTAGAAAGTGATTACTTGCAATTTGTTGATGCTGTCAATACTCATAGTCATGAGGATGTGTTGGGTGTTTAACTTGAGAAGGTTCAGTTTGTAGTAAGAGACAACCCTTGTATTGTCATTTATGTTAATTGCAAAGTAAAGAGTGAAGCTTATAGTTTATCAAATTGTTGTGGGTACCATTCTAACTATTACTGGTTTCGTACATAGGAGGAGAGCCATCTTGAGTGTTTTGATCACTAGCTTCATGAAAGAACTAGATATGTGGAGCTATCTGGCGATGATATTTCATCAATTTGAAACATGGTAAGAAGGCATTAGACTGTAGGATATATCTTGGCTAGGGGGATCACACGAAAATCAGGAATTTATGGTTGTGTCTGTTTGGAGAAGTTGGTGTTAGAAGACTCCTTTACGAAACTGCCATTCTAAGGAGAGGACCTCGATCTTGAATTGATGCACAAAGTTCCACTTCAATTTTACCACCAATCTTGAGTTGTTTGACAGATTGATTTAGTTTCCTGATGCGTGTTAGTTTCAGACATATTGTTACAAACAGTGGGGAATTTGGTGGCCTCTCTCATGGCTAAGAAATAACCAGGCCAGGCCAGTCAGTATTTATCAGTTTCTAGATACAGTACACGGAAGTTTTCTCTGCCACTTCCCCTTTCACCGGTAAACAGTAGCAATAAAACTCAAGAAACATGTTGCGCGTCTCATCCAGTGGGATGGATTAGAACCTACATATCACTTCTAATGCCAATTTCTGGTCATTTGTGATCGGAAGCACATTACAAGAAATTAAAGGGCTTAGCAATAATATTTTCAAGTTGTTTGGGAAGAAAACTTGATGCTGTAAATCCAAACTAACATAAAAATTTCAATTTAGCAAAACGAAAAATGAAAAGAATCTCAGACATCCAAGGAAGGAAAAAGCAGCATAAGCTCTCAAGCCTGGCGAAGGCGAAAGCTCTCAGGCGGCAACTGCGAATGTTCTTGAGAAACAAGCCTTAGATTTATCATCATCGATTCATTCAAAACCAAAAAACGAAGATGGATCAGAAACACCTGGCTTGGTATCTCTGTGTAAGAACACGGAGATGTAATAGCTCAGTTATTTCAGCTTCGATCATCTGGGGAAATAGTCATCACTTCCATCTTTATAAAATGACCCAGAAACAAAAACCAAGATTAAAGAAACATAAAGACAAGAATATATCGGAATCTGCGTGAGACCAAACCATAAAGGAAGGCCTCAGAGTGAAATGGCAGAAACAGAGTGGCTATGGCGTCGGCTCATACGCAGCGCCCACTGAAAGAGAGCGATGGTAATCAGTTTATTCGACGCCTATTGAAACCCTAACAACCAAAACTAACGAGAAATCAAAAGGAGAGGGGAGGAGGCGAAATGAGAGACTGAGAGAGATGAGAGGCGAGGTGGTTGTATTTATTTATATAGCCATTGCACCTCGGAACCCTAGTTCCACGTGGACGGTCGATTATTTATCTGATTAGCTTGGGCTTTTCTGTACCGTAGATTATTCACTAGATCATGGTTACTAGGTTGGTTGCCTCCCTCCCTCCCTCCCCATCTCAAGACAACAAAAAAAGCAATGTCGATTTTGAAGCCTCTGATGTTGCAGTAGTGTCACTATGCCCTTTGTTGTTGTTGTTGGTTGGCAGTCTAAGAGGTGGCTCTAAATTATTTTACTTCAAAACTTTCTTCACCAGCTCTTAATCGGTCACATCACTCACATGAGTTTGGTTACTTGATCTTCGATTACAAGCTCGAAGGTTTAAACTTTAAAGGGACAAGATCATTAATGGAGACACTTGCCTCTTCACCATTGCTAACGTATTAGTAGAACATCTCCAACTCATGTCTGATTTGCATTGACAAACTATAACCTTTTATTTCCAATGCTGAAAATGTAAGCTTATATATCCGAACACACTCTTGAGGTGAAGAAGTTGGGAACGTGCTCCTCGCGCAAGGGTTGGAGAAGCTTGTCGGCGCAGTCATCTCTAGTTCTCGTCCAGCCGCGATGCGGCGCTGGCGCAGGTCTCCGGCCTCGTTGGCGTGCGTCATGTGCGGTCGGACGGGATGTGTGCTTGGGGATCTCGTCTGGTGAAAGGAGGTTGGGGTGGAATGGGGTCATGGTTCTTGGATTCCAATTTAGGGCGGTGTCTGCAGGGGAAGAGGAGCGCAGCAGAAGGGGTATGGCTGTGTGGTGTCGGTCGAGATTCCGGATGTGTTGATGGGTGGCGTCGGTCTCTGTCATCGGAAGAGGTGCGCAGCAGTTTGGGTGGACGATGGGGGTGCTGTGAAGAACGGCAGTGGGTATCCAATTCTTGTTGTCTCTTGTCATCAAGGATTTGGGCGCTTGGGTGTTGGGGGCGTGGAGGTGGAGGGTTGCTGCTGCGCGATTTCTACCGTTGGGGCTTGTTCGTCGGTGGTCGGGACTCGTCAGCGGCGACGGAGTGGCGTATTCAGAGACCTGCAGATTTTGTCTTGGGCTGGATCTAAGAATTGGGCCCACTTTGCCCTATTTCAAATCTGGGCTTGTCCTATACCAAGCATGGTTTGAGCTTGGGGCTTTACCCTACGTCTATTAAGGTTAATTTATTTGTTTAATGTTGTTTTTTACTTATATTGTTTAGTTTGTTCTTGTTTTTTGCGAGTAATAAATCCCTACAGTTGTTTTGTGGGGCTAGTTGGGCTATGTGTGTGCTCAAAGTGCCTTGTCTACTCTAGGTAGGTGGCGAGTTTCTTGCTTTATCAAATGATGGTTACCACCTAGCGGTAGGGTGAAGCTGAGTGTTGTCGGATTTATCTTCCGACAACAACATAGCTGGAAAACTGATTTAGAATTGGATATTAAGATGTGTAAGGAGAAAAGATAACGAGAATAACGGTTTACTTATTCATTGATAGAAATGTCTGTTTATAGGCATTACATAGATTCTCCCGAATGATCTAAAACATCTATCAACTGTAAACTATTCTAATAAGGAAACTAGATTAACCAATCCTACGTGTATTAGGGCAAGACACATAACAGAAGGACATAAATATAATTTCTTTAAACACTCTCTCTTGTGTTACGTCCCTAATACGATATGGTGTTTATGATGTTGTCTGGCGGGTTCCGGTTATTACCCAAGCCCGCTTCGTACAGGGTCCCGTTTATTACCCAACCAACTTTGTGCGGTGTCCCGGTTATTAACTAACTGTTTTCTTGCGGGGTCACGGTTATTACCCGAGCCCATTTCGTGCGGTGTCCCGGTTTTTACTCAACCTGCTTCGTGCAGGGTCACGGTTATTACCCTAGCCCTTTTCGTGCGAGGTCCCGGTTATTTCCCTTACCCGCTTCGTTCGGGTCACGTTCATTACCCAACTGCTTTGTGCGGGGTATCGGTTATAACCCTTCTCGTTTTGTGCGGGGTCCCGGTTATTACCCAACACGCTTCTTGCGGGGTCCCGGTTATTACCCAACACGCTTCTTGTGGCGTCCCGGTTATTACCTAACCCACTTCGTGCGGGGTCAGGGTTATTACCTAACCGCTTTGTGCGAGATCCCGGTTATAACCCAGCCTCTTTCGTGGGGCGTACTGGTTATTACCCCAATCCGTTTCGTGCAGCGTGTCGGTTATTACCCCAATCCGCTTCGTGCGGCGACCTGGTTATTACCCTAACCCGCTTCGTGCGCCATCTTGATTATTATCCCAACCCGTTTCGTGCGGCGTCCTAGTTATTACCTTTACCGCTTCGTGCGACGTCCTCGTTATTACCTTTACCGTTTCGTGCGGTGTCTTGGTTATTACCTTTATCGTTTCGTGCGGCGTCCCGATTATTACCATACCCGCTTCGTACGGCGTCCCGGTTATTACCCATACACGCTTCGTGCGGTGTCCCACTTATTTCCCAACCAATTTCGTGCGGAGTCTTGGTTATTACCTATACCCGCTTCGTGCGGGGTCCTTGTTATTACCCAACCTGTTTCGTGTTATTACCCACACCCGCTTCGTGTGGCGTCCCGGTTTTTACCCCAACCAGTTTCGTGCGGAGTCTTGGTTATTACCATACCCGCTTCGTGCGGGGTCCTGGTTATTACCCAACCTGTTTAGTGTATGTTCCTGGTAATTATCCCAACCCGCTTGGTGCGGCGTCCCGGTAATTATCCCAACCGCTTCGTGCGGCGTCCTGGTAATTATCCCAACCGCTCTGTGCGGGGTCCCAGTTATTATCCCAAACGCTTTATGCGGCGTCCTGGTTATTATCCAACCTGTTTCGTGTGGGTTCTCGGTTATTATCCCAAACCTCTTCGTGCGGGTCCCGATTAATTACTCGAACCCGTTTTATGCGACGTCCCGATTATTACCCGTACCGCTTCGTACAACGTCTCGGCTATTACCCACCCTAACCGCTTTGTGCGGCTACCCGGTAATTATCTCAACCGCTTCGTGCGTAGTCCCGGTTATTACCCCTAACACTTTATGCGGCGTCCTGGTTATTCACCTAACCTGCTTGGTGCAGGGTCTTGGTTATATTACCCAACCACCATTACCCGCTTCGTGTGGTGTCACGGTTATTACCCTTACCCGCTTCGTGGGGGTCACGGTTATTACCCAACCGCTTTGTGCGAGGTCCCGGTTATTACTCCAACTTGCTTCGTGCAGCGTCCCGGTAATTATCCCAATCGTTTCGTGCGGAGTCTCGGTTATTACCCCTAACGCTTTAGGCGGCGTCCTGGTTATTATCATAACCTGCTTCGTGTACGGTCCTGATTATATTACACAACGATCCTTACCCGCTTCGTGTGGTGCCACGCTTATTACCCTTACCCGCTTCGTGCGGGGTCACGTTATTACCCAACCGTTTCGTGCGGGGTCCCGGTTATTACTCCAACCTGCTTCGTACGGTGTCCCAGTAATTATCCCAACCGCTTCGTGCGGAGTCCCGGTTATTACCCCTAACGTTTTATGCGGCGTCTTGGTTATTACCTAACCAGCTTCCTGCGTTGTCCTTGTTATTAACCAATCGTTTCGTGCGGCGTCCCGTTTATTACCTTAATCGCTTTGTGCGGTGTCTCGGTATTACCCCAATCGGTTCGTGCGGTGTCCCAGCTATTACCCCTAACGCTTCGTGCGGAGTCCTGGTTGTTACCTTAACTGTTTCGTGCGGCGTCCCGGTTCTTACCCAACCCGCTTGGTGCGGCGTCCCGGTTATTACCTAACCAGTTTCGTGCTGGTTCCAGGTTATTACCTAACCAGCTTCGTGCGGGCCCCGATTATTACCCAACCAGCTTGGTGACGGTTCCCGGTTATTACCCCAAACCGCTTCGTGCCACGTCTCGACTATTACTCACCCCAACAGCTTTATGCGGCGTCCCGTTAATTATCCTAACCGCTTCGTGCGAAGTCCCGGTTATTACCCCTAACGTTTTATATGGCGTTCTGGTTATTACCCAACCCGCTTCGCACAGGATCCCGGTTATATTATCTAACCAACCTTACCCGCTTCGTGCGGCGTCCCGGTTATTACCCTAACTCGCTTCGTATAGGGTCCCGTTTATTACCCAACCAGCTTTGTGCGGTGTCCTGGTTATTAACCAACTCTTTTCTTGCGGGGTCACGGTTGTTACCCGAGCTCATTTCGTGCGTTGTCCCGGTTATTACCCAACCCGCTTCCTGCAGGGTCACGGTTATTACCCCAGCCCATTTCGTGTGAGGTCTCGGTTATTTTCCTTGCCCGTTTCGTGCGGGGTCCTGGTTATTACTCCAACTTGTTTCGTACGGGGTCCCAGTTATTACTCCAGCTTGCTTCGTGCAGTGTCCCGGTTATTACCTAACTCGCTTCGTGCGGCGTCCCGGTTATTACCTAACCCACTTCGTGCGGGGCCACGGTTATTAACTAACCGCTTCGTGCGGGATCCCGGTTATAACCCAGCCTGTTTCGTGGGGCGTCTCGTTTATTAACCCAATCCACTTTGTGCGGCGTCTTGGTTATTACCCCAATCCATTCCGTGCGGCGTCTCGTTTATTAACCCAATCCACTTTGTGCGGCGTCTTGGTTATTAACCCAATCCACTTTGTGCGGCGTCTTGGTTATTCCGTGCGGCGTCTCGGTTATTACCTTTATCGCTACGTGCGGCGTCCCGGTTATTACCTTTATCGCTACGTGCGGCGTCTCGGTTATTACCATACCCGCTTCGTGGGGCGTCCTGATTATTACCCATACACGTTTCGTGCGGTGTCCCGGTTATTACCTGAAGTCGCTTTGTGCTTTGGCCCTGTTATTTACCCAACCCGTTTCGTGCGGGTTCCGGTTATTACCCTAGCCCGCTTCGTACAGGGTCCCTGTTATTGCCCAACCTGCTACGTGCGGGGTCTCGTTTATTACCCAACCGCTTCGTGTGGGGTCCCTAATATTACCCAACCTGCTTCGTGCGGGGTCACGGTTGTTACCCCAGCCCATTTCGTGTGAGGTCCCGGTTATTTTCCTTACCCGCTTCGTGCGGGGTCACGTTTATTACCCAACCGCTTCGTGCGGGGTATCGGTTATAACCCTTCCCGTTTCGTGTGGGGTCCTGGTTATTACTCTAACTTGTTTCGTGCGGGGTCCCTGTTATTACTCCAGCTTGCTTCGTGCAGTGTCCCGATTATTACCCAACTCGCTTCATGCGGGGTCACGGTTATTACCTAACCCGCTTCGTGCGGGGTCACGGTTATTACCCACCGCTTTGTGCGAGGTCCCGGTTATTACTCCAACTTGCTTCGTGCAGCGTCCCGGTAATTATCCCAATCGTTTCGTGCGGAGTCTCGGTTATTACCCCTAACGCTTTAGGCGGCGTCCTGGTTATTATCATAACCTGCTTCGTGTACGGTCCTGATTATATTACACAACGATCCTTACCCGCTTCGTGTGGTGCCACGCTTATTACCCTTACCCGCTTCGTGCGGGGTCACGTTATTACCCAACCGTTTCGTGCGGGGTCCCGGTTATTACTCCAACCTGCTTCGTACGGTGTCCCAGTAATTATCCCAACCGCTTCGTGCGGAGTCCCGGTTATTACCCCTAACGTTTTATGCGGCGTCTTGGTTATTACCTAACCAGCTTCCTGCGTTGTCCTTGTTATTAACCAATCGTTTCGTGCGGCGTCCCGTTTATTACCTTAATCGCTTTGTGCGGTGTCTCGGTATTACCCCAATCGGTTCGTGCGGTGTCCCAGCTATTACCCCTAACGCTTCGTGCGGAGTCCTGGTTGTTACCTTAACTGTTTCGTGCGGCGTCCCGGTTCTTACCCAACCCGCTTGGTGCGGCGTCCCGGTTATTACCTAACCAGTTTCGTGCTGGTTCCAGGTTATTACCTAACCAGCTTCGTGCGGGCCCCGATTATTACCCAACCAGCTTGGTGACGGTTCCCGTTATTACCCCAAACCGCTTCGTGCCACGTCTCGACTATTACTCACCCCAACAGCTTTATGCGGCGTCCCGTTAATTATCCTAACCGCTTCGTGCGAAGTCCCGGTTATTACCCCTAACGTTTTATATGGCGTTCTGGTTATTACCCAACCCGCTTCGCACAGGATCCCGGTTATATTATCTAACCAACCTTACCCGCTTCGTGCGGCGTCCCGGTTATTACCCTAACTCGCTTCGTATAGGGTCCCGTTTATTACCCAACCAGCTTTGTGCGGTGTCCTGGTTATTAACCAACTCTTTTCTTGCGGGGTCACGGTTGTTACCCGAGCTCATTTCGTGCGTTGTCCCGGTTATTACCCAACCCGCTTCCTGCAGGGTCACGGTTATTACCCCAGCCCATTTCGTGTGAGGTCTCGGTTATTTTCCTTGCCCGTTTCGTGCGGGGTCCTGGTTATTACTCCAACTTGTTTCGTACGGGGTCCCAGTTATTACTCCAGCTTGCTTCGTGCAGTGTCCCGGTTATTACCTAACTCGCTTCGTGCGGCGTCCCGGTTATTACCTAACCCACTTCGTGCGGGGCCACGGTTATTAACTAACCGCTTCGTGCGGGATCCCGGTTATAACCCAGCCTGTTTCGTGGGGCGTCTCGTTTATTAACCCAATCCACTTTGTGCGGCGTCTTGGTTATTACCCCAATCCATTCCGTGCGGCGTCTCGTTTATTAACCCAATCCACTTTGTGCGGCGTCTTGGTTATTAACCCAATCCACTTTGTGCGGCGTCTTGGTTATTCCGTGCGGCGTCTCGGTTATTACCTTTATCGCTACGTGCGGCGTCCCGGTTATTACCTTTATCGCTACGTGCGGCGTCTCGGTTATTACCATACCCGCTTCGTGGGGCGTCCTGATTATTACCCATACACGTTTCGTGCGGTGTCCCGGTTATTACCTGAAGTCGCTTTGTGCTTTGGCCCTGTTATTTACCCAACCCGTTTCGTGCGGGTTCCGGTTATTACCCTAGCCCGCTTCGTACAGGGTCCCTGTTATTGCCCAACCTGCTACGTGCGGGGTCTCGTTTATTACCCAACCGCTTCGTGTGGGGTCCCTAATATTACCCAACCTGCTTCGTGCGGGGTCACGGTTGTTACCCCAGCCCATTTCGTGTGAGGTCCCGGTTATTTTCCTTACCCGCTTCGTGCGGGGTCACGTTTATTACCCAACCGCTTCGTGCGGGGTATCGGTTATAACCCTTCCCGTTTCGTGTGGGGTCCTGGTTATTACTCTAACTTGTTTCGTGCGGGGTCCCTGTTATTACTCCAGCTTGCTTCGTGCAGTGTCCCGATTATTACCCAACTCGCTTCATGCGGGGTCACGGTTATTACCTAACCCGCTTCGTGCGGGGTCACGGTTATTAACTAACCGCTTCGTGCGGGATCCCGGTTATAACCCAGCCTGTTTCGTGGGGCGTCCTGGTTATTACCCCAATTCATTTCGTGCGGCGTCTCGGTTATTAACCCAATCCACTTTATGCGGCGTCCTGGTTATTACCCAACCCGCTTTGTGCTTTGGCCCTGTTATTTACCCAACCCGTTTCGTGCGGGTTCCGGTTATTACCCTAGCCCGCTTCGTACGGGGTCCCTGTTACTGCCCGACCTGCTACGTGCGGGGTCTCGTTTATTACCCAACTCGCTTCGTGCGGAGTCCCTAATATTACCCAACCTGCTTCGTGCGGGTTCTTGGTTATTACCCAACCCGCTTCGTGCGGGGTCACGTTTATTACCCCAGCCCATTTCGTGTGAGGTCCCGGTTATTTTCCTTACCCGCTTCGTGCGGGGTCACGTTTATTACCCAACCGCTTCGTGCGGGGTATCGGTTATAACCCTTCCCGTTTCGTGCGGGGTCCTGGTTATTACTCCAACTTGTTTCGTACGGGGTCCTGGTTATTACTCCAGCTTGCTTCGTGCAGTGTCCCGGTTATTACCCAACTCGCTTCGTGCGGCATCCCGGTTATTACCTAACCCACTTCGTACGGGGTCACGGTTATTAACTAACCGCTTCGTGCGGGATCCCGGTTATAACCCAGCCTGTTTCGTGAGGCGTCTTGGTTATTACCTCAATCCATTTCGTGCGGCGTCTCGGTTATTAACC
Organism: Fragaria nilgerrensis; assembly: GCA_010134655.1. Classification (NCBI taxonomy): domain Eukaryota; kingdom Viridiplantae; phylum Streptophyta; class Magnoliopsida; order Rosales; family Rosaceae; genus Fragaria; species Fragaria nilgerrensis. Next base: position 16,221,627 of record CM020977.1, read on the forward strand.
CAATCCACTTTGTGCGGCGTCCTGGTTATTACCCAACCCGCGGCGTCTCGGTTATTAATTTTACCGCTTCGTGCGGCGTTCTGGTTATTTCCTTTACCGCTTCGTGCGGTGTCCCGGTTATTATTTTTACCGCTTCATGCGGTGTCTCAGTTATTACCATACCCGCTTCGTGCGGCGTCCTGATTATTACCCATACACGTTTTGTGCGGTGTCCCGGTTATTACCTGAACTCGCTTTGTGCTTTGGCCCTGTTATTTACCCAACCCGTTTCGTGCGGGTTCCGGTTATTACCCTAGCCCGCTTCGTACGGGGTCCCTGTTATTGCCCAACCTGCTACGTGCAGGGTCTCGTTTATTACCCAACCCGCTTCGTGCGAGGTCCCTAATATTACCCAACCTGCTTCGTGCGGGTTCCGGTTATTACCCAAGCCGCTTCGTGCGACGTCTCGGTTATTACCCTTACCGCTTCGTGCGGTGTATATTACCCAAATTATTCGTGCGGGTTCCGGTTATTACCAAACCCGTTTCGTGCGGGTTTCCTGTTATTAACCCAACACGCTTCGTGCGTGGGTGTCAATTACCCCAACCCGTTTAGTGGGGCATCCCGGTTATTACACGTACCGCTTCGTGCGGCGTCCCGGTTATATTACCCAACCACTTCATGTGTCGTCATGGTTATTACTCTAACCGTTTCGTAAGCTGTGTCGGTTATTATCCAACCACTTGGTGTGGTGTCCCGGTTATTAACCCAACCCGCTTCGTGCGGCGTCACGGTTTTTTCCTATCTCGTTTCGTGCGGAGTCCCGATTATTTCACTCACCCTTTCGTGCGGGGTACTGGTAATTACCCTAACCCGCATCATGTGGGGTCCCGATTATTACACCAATCCGTTTCGTGCGGGATACTGGTTATTACCTCAGCCCATTTCATGGGGCGTCCTGGTTATTACCCCAGCCCGCCTCGTGCAGGGTTCCGGTTATATTACTCAACCACCCTTACAACCTTCGGGCAGGGTTTGGCCCTGTTATTTACCCGCTTCGTGCGGCATCCTAATTATTACGCATATACGTTTCATGCGGTGTCCCGGTTATTACCTGAACTCGCTTTGTGCGTTGGCCCTGTTATTTACCCAACCCGTTTTGTGTGGGTTCCGGTTATTACCCTAGCCCGCTTCGTACGAGGTTCCTGTTATTGCCCAACCTGCTTCGTGCGGGGTCTTGTTTATTACCGAACCTGCTTCGTGCGGGGTTCTTATTATTACCCAACTTGCTTCGTTCGGGGTCCCGTTGATTACTCAACCTGCTTCGTGCGGGTTCCCGGTTATTACCCGACCCGCTTCGTGGGACGTCCCGGTTATTACCCCTTACCACTTCGTGCGGCGTCCCGGTTATATTACCCAAATTCTTAGTGCGGGGTCCCGGTTTTACCAAACCCGTTTCGTGCGGGTTTCCTGTTATTAACCCAACCCGCTTCGTGCGTGGGTGTCGGTTAATTACCCCAACCCGTTTAGTGGGGCATCCCGGTTATTACACGTACCGCTTCATGCGGCGTCTTAGTTATTCCCCCCACCGCTTCGTGCGGCGTCCCGGTTATATCACCCTACCACTTCGTGTGTCATCCTGGTTATTACTCTAACCGTTTCGTACGCTGTCTCGGTTATTACCCAACCACTTCGTGTGGTGTCCCGGTTATTACCCAACCCGCTGCGTGCTCTGTCCCGGTTATTACCCAACCCGCTTCGTGCGGCGTCGCGGTTATTAACTATCTCGTTTGGTGCGGAGTCTCGATTATTACACTCACCCTTTCGTGCGGGGTGCTGGTAATTACCCTAACCCGTTTCGTGTGAGGTCCTGATTATTACACAAATCCGTTTCGTGCGGGATACTGGTTATTACCTCAACCCGTTTCGTGGGGGGTCTCGGTTATTACCCAACCCGCTTCGTGCGGCGTCCCTTTTACTACGCAACCGCTTCGTGCGGCGTCCCGGTTATTACCCAACCGCTTCGTGCGTCGTCTCGGTAATTACACCAACCATTTCGTGATGAGTCCCGGTTATTACCCCTAACGCTTCGTGCGGCGTCCTGGTTATTACTCAACCCGATTCGTGCAGGGTCCCGGTTATATTACCCAACCACCCTTACCCGCTTCGTGCGGCGTCCCGGTTATTACCTAACCGCTTCGTGTAGGTACCGGTTATATTACTCAACCACCCTTATCCGCTTCGTGCGGCGTCCCGGTTATTACCCTTACCGGCTTCGTGCCGCGTCACAGTTCTATTACCCAACCGCTTCGTGCGGCGTCTTGGTAATTATCTCAATCGCTTCATGCAGCGTCCCGGTAATGACCCTAACACACTTCGTGCTGGGTCCTGGTTATATGACTCAACCACCCTTATCCGTTTCGTGCGGCATCTCGGTTATTACTCGCTTCGTGCGGCGTCCCGATTATATTACTCAACCACTTCATGCGGCGTTTTGGTAATTACCTCAACCGCTTCGTGTGGTGTCCCAGTTATTACCTCAGTCTGCTTCGTGCGTTGTCCCAGTTATTACCCAACCCGCTTCGAGCGAGGTCCCGTTTATTCCCCAACCCGCTTCGTGCGGCCTTCCGGTTCTTACCCTTACCCGCTTCGTGTGGCGTCTCGGTTATATTACCCAACCGTTTCGTGCGGGTTTCCGGTTATTATCCCAATATGCTTTGTGTGGATTCCGTTTAATTACCCTAACTCGTTTCGTGCGGCGTCTCAGTTATTACCCGTGTCGCTTCATGCGTTATCCCGGTTATATTTTCCAACCGCTTCTTGCGGCGTCCTAGCTATTACTACAACCGCTTCGTGCGACGTTCTGGTAATTACCTCAACCACTTCGTGCGGTGTCCCAGTTATTACCCAGCCCGTTTCGTGCGAGGTCCCGGTTATTACCTAACCCGCATCGTGCGACTTCCCGGTTATTACCCTAACCGCTTCGTGCGGCGTCCTGGTTATTACCGCAACCCGCTTCAGGCAGCATTTCACGGCGTTTTGGTTACTACCCCCTACCCGTTTCGTGCGGCGTCCCGGTTATTACCTTTAAAGCTTCGTGCGGCGTCCCGGTTATTACTTTTACCGTTTCGTGCGGCGTCCCGGTGATTACCCATACCCGCTTCGTGCGGCGTCCTGGTTATATTACCCAACCGCTTCGTGCGGGGTCTTAGTTATTATCCAACCTGTTTCGTGTGGGTTCCCGGTTATTATCCCAACCCGCTTCATGCGGGTTCCGATTAATTACTCCAACCCGTTTTGTGCGACGTCCCGATTATTACCCGTACCACTTCGTGCCGCTTCGTGTGACGTCCTGGCTATTACCCACCCATACCGCTTTGTGCGGCATCCCGGATATTACCCTAACCTTTTTATGCGGCGTCCATGTTATTGCCCCAACTAGCTATGTGCTAGGTCCCAGTTATTGCCCCACCTGTACGAACCCTCTTCGTGCAGCGTCCCGGTTATTACCTCCACCCGCTTCGTTCGAGGTCTCGGTTATTACCCGCTTTGTGCAGGGTTTTGATTATTATCCTAACCCGCTTTGTGCGGGGTTTTGATTATTACCTTTACCGCTTTGTGCGGCGTCTCGGTTATTACTTATACCAATTTCGTGCACTGTCCCGGTTATTACCCTTACCCGTTTCGTGTGGCATCCCGGTTATTACCCTTACTCGCTTCGTGCGGCGTCCAGTTTATATTACCCAACCACTTCGTGCGGGGTCCCGGTTAATACCTAACCCGTTTCGTGCGAGTTTTCGGTTATTATCCCAACCCGCTTCGTGCGGGGTCCCGGTTAATTACCCTAACCCAGTTCGTGCGGCGTCCCAGTTATTACCCGTGCCGCTTCGTGCGTCGTCCCGGTTATATTTCCTAACCGCTTCTTGCGGCGTCCTGGCTATTACTACAATCGCTTCGTGCGGCGTCCTGGTAATTACCCCAACAGCTTCGTGCGGTGTCCCGTTTATTACCTAACCACTTCGTATGATATCTCGGTTATTAACCCAGCCCGCTTCATGCGGGATCTCGATTATTACCTAACCTGCATCGTGCGACTTCCCGGTTATAACCCTAACCGCTTCGTGTGACGTTTCGGTTATTACCTCAATCGTTCCACACGGCTATTACCATAACCGCTTCGTGCGGCATTTCGGCAATTACCCAATCGCTTCGTGTGCCTTCCCTGTTATATTACCAAACCGCTTCGTGCGTTGTCTTGGCTATTACCCTAACCGCTTCGTACGGTGTCTCGGTTATTACCCAACCGCTTCGTGTGGTGTCCCAGTTATTACCCCAACCCGCTTCGTGCGGCGTCCCTGTTATTACCTATCTCGTTTCGTGCGGGGTCCCGGGTATTACCTTAACCCCTTCGTGCGGGATCCCAGTTATTTCCCTAACCCGTTTCGTGCGGGATCCCGTTTATTACCCTAACCCCTTCGTTCGGGGTCCCGGTTATTTCCCTAACCGGCTTTGTGCGGGGTCCTGATTATTACACCAACCCATTTTGTGCGGGATACTTGTTATTACCTCAACCCATTTCGTGGGGGTTTTGGATATTACCCACCCGCTTCGTGCGGCGTCCTTGTTATTACCCACCGCTTCATGCGTCGTCCCGGGCGTCCCGGTTATTACCCCGACCGCTTCGTGTGGTGTCCCGGCTATTACCCCAACCATTTCGTGCGGCGTCGCGGTAATTACCCCAACTGCTTCGTGCGGAGTCCTGGTTATTACCCCTAAGGGTTCGTGCGGGGTCCCGGTTATAACCCAACCCGTTTCGTGAGGGTTCCCGGTTATTACCCACCCGTTTCGTGAGGTTTCCCGGTTATTACCCAACCCGTTTCGTGCGGGTTCCCGTTTATTATCCCAACTTGTTTCATCCAGGTCCCCGTTAATTACCCCAACCGGTGTCGTGCGGCGTCACGGTTAGTACCCATACCGCTTCGTGCGGCGTGCCGTTAATACTCTTACACGCATCGTGCGGCTTGCCGGTTATATTACCCAATCGCTTTGTGCGGCGTCCTGGTTTTTGCCATAACTGTTTTGTCCGGCGTCCTGGCTATTCACTACCAGGACAATTACTTTAGCTGACGAAAAATTTTCGTCGGCTTGTTATCCTAACTCGTCGGCTAAGGTTTTAGCCGACGAAGCCTCGTCGGCTATAGTGTCGTCAGGAAAGGGTCGTCGGCGATGACTTTAGCCGACGACCCTAGAGACCGTCGTCGGCTATTGTCTGGACAATAGCCGATGAACTATTTTGTCGTTGGCTTTTGTTCATGAATTTAAGCCGACGAAACAGACTCTATCTTTCGTCGGCTATACTCCCAGACTTTAGCCGACGACGTCCTGTGGCGTCGGCTATACTGCCAGACTTAAGCCGACGTAACAGAAATATTCGTCGGTTTACTCCAAGCGTTTAGCCGACGGAACTGAGATATTCGTCGGCTAAAGTATATAATTAAAAAATTAAAAAATAATTATAGCCGACGAAATAGAGCCTCTTTCGTCGGCTAAACTCTACTATAGCCGACGAAACATGCCATAATTCGTCGGCTAAACTATATTGAAAAAAAATAAAAATACTATAGCTGACGAATTGTGGCATATTTCGTCGGCTATAACTCCATTCCAGTAATAAAAAAAAATACACAAAATTCTTAAATTACCATTCCAAGCAAGCTGCAAAATACACCAAAACAATTCCATATATATAACCAACAAGAAGCACATAAAACTATATAAGGTATCAACTACACAAAATCTAAATGGTCTAAATCAATATCCGAATCTGGGGCCTGCTGGTGAGGAGATTGCGGCGGCTGAGGTATCTCTATAGGCGCAGGCATGGGCGGAGGTGGAAGTCTCTGAAGCTGGGCAGCTGCCAAATCCTGGAAGTACTGGAACATCTGCTGCTGCTGGGCCTGCTGGGAGGCATGTAGGGCTCTAGTATAGGCTCTATATTCGGCGAACTGGGCGCATGAGCGGCAACCTGAGCAGCATGAACGTCAGCCTGAGCAGCCTGAGCGGCAGCTAAAGCGGCAGCATGAGTGGCTTGCTCTTCCCGTAGTCTCTCAACTTCCGACTCTAGCTGAGTCGTCCTGCTGCTAGTCGAGGCTGCCTTTCGTTGAAATCCTGGAGTGGTCTTCAACACCCCCTGGCCCTTCTTTCCTAGACCCCGGCAGTAGAAGTTGTTTTCTCGTGGTGGGAAGGCTGTGCCCATGATCCTCGCCCCAACCCTCGGATCTGAAGTGTCGATCCGGGAATGGCTTCGGACATCTCTTCCTCCTGTGTGTCCGGCCATGTCTCCCTCACTATAACACTCATCACCTTGTCACTAGCCTCCCTCACCCTTGCCTAATTGGATAGGAAAAAAATTATTAATTAACATTTTAACATATATATAAGTAAAATTAAAAATTCCGTAAAAGGAAAGATTACTTACTATATCCTCTTAGGAGTCAGGATATGTCTTCTCGTACGTATAGACGTACTGGTTGACCTCTGGATGTTCCCTGGCCGCCTCGTCCATGAAGACAGCGAACGGTTTAGAACCGGCATGATGGTTCCTTGTGTTGCGTTGCCGGTTCTGAGCGTTCGCCCGGGAAACCACCTTCAAAGAAAAAGTAAACTATTAGTAAAATATTTTAAAACGCACGTACTTAATGATAAATTAACTAATTAATTTATTTAAATACCTGTTTACGAGGGTTGTTGAATTCTGAGTTTAGAAGCCAACGCCACTCGTACTCTTTGTACTGAAACTCAGCAGGGGTAGCAGAATGTGCGTTCCCGTGCGTAGTCCAATGGGTCCGCAACTCGTTCTTCCACTCCTTGTACCTACAGATACAACAAAAATATTAGAAATATTATTAGTATGACATAGAGTTTTGTTTTTTCATTAATTTCCCAACGTACCTTCCCCCATGCACAAAGTCCGCCCAGCTGCTCTTCAAGGGCTCGGGAACCTCAAACCGTGCATTTAACTGTTTTTTAGTTTAGTTTTTCCAGAAATCTACAATGTAATACATAATATTATTCAGGCATTTTGTAAACTCACCGACATCGCGTTATGGACCATGTCTTTAACCTCCTGCGGGACCTCGCCCCAGTCTGACCACAACATAGGGACTCTATCCTTAATGAGCGCTCCCACGCGGCCGGAGTACGTCCTCGACTTCCCGCCCGATACTACGTCGCCATCCCTGTCAGTACCGATGACAATCCTCCCTGAGGTACCGACGATCTTCTCCAGAGCCTTCCTGTGACGGGGCATCTCTTCTTCTTTGCCGGCTTCGCTCCGACGGTGCCTATGACATGATAAACCAAATTGATTATTAAAATCGGAATCGGAGAATTATAAGAAAACAAATCATTCATCTTTCATTACCTGAGGGCGAGGACGCGGACGCGACGGACTCCGCCTCCGATGACGATACCCTCACAGAAATAAGAGGCGTATCAAAAGGCACGAACCGGTACGCCGCTAATGGAGCCACTGGCGGGGGCAGTGGATAAATCGGCGTCCCTGAGTCATCGACTACAGGTATGGCCGGTATCATCCGCGGAAGAATAGGTGAGGCGGCGGCATCTGTACCCCAGATGACCCACTATCCGAAGAGTAGGAGCTGGAGTGGGCGCCCGTGTATCTCAGGCATACGGGGTGCAGACACCTCCGTCTGAGGCTGAGCAAACAACTGCCTCGCGGAATAAAGAAAGCCCCGCTGCCTTGATGAAGGGGGCACCTCCGGCTGCCTCTGCGCCGTCTGCAGAAGGCTCGCATGTCTAGCTGTCATAGGCCCTGAAACGACGTCTGAGGGTTGCTAGAGGTTCCCTCAGACGATACGGACCTTTGGCCCTTCGAACCCTTTGTCGATCTAATATTACCGCTCATCCTATTTAAAATATTAATTGAATCAAGGCCACAAAATCAAAAAATGCAAACTCATTTAAAAAATGTAAAAAATATACACTTCCTAAATACTAATTTTCACTTCCTAATTTTACACATATACACTTCCTAAATATACACTTCATAAATAAAAATATACACTTCCTAACAACACCACAACATTGCAATTGACCGGAAAATCAAAGCAAACACAAATACAAAACAAATATATACATTTCCTAAATACTAAATACAAATATACACTTATTAAATAACAATATACACTTCCTAAATACAAATATACACTTCCTAACAACACCACAACATTATAATTAACCGGAAAATAAAAGCAAACACAAAATAACTAAAGCTCAAAAAACGTACTCGAGGAGGAAGAGAGAGGACCGGAGCAGCAGTAGGAGGAGGCCGGAGGAGGAGGAGGAGGAGGCCGGAGGCCGTGGAGGAGGAGGACGAGGCCGGAGGAGGAGGAGGAGGAGGAGGCCGGCCGGAGAGGGAGAGGGAGCGGAGGCCGGCCGGAGAGGGAGAGGGAGCGGAGGCGGAGACCGGGAGAGGGAGAGGGAGAGGAGCGGAGACCGGGAGAGTGAGAGGGAGAGGGCCGCGACCGGGAGAGGGAGCGGAGGCGGAGGAGGCGAAATTCGGAGAGGGAGAGGAAAAGGAGGCTAGGGCATACAACCAGTCGAGCTGGGTTATACCCGAACACTTTAGCCGACGAAATAATAATTTCGTCGGCTTAAGATAATAATCTCGTCGGCTAAGGTAAAAGTCGTCGGCTAAAACTTTGAAATTCGTCGGCTTAATCTATGAAATTCGTCGGCTAAAACAAAATTTCGTCAGCTATAACTTTTAAATTCGTCGGCTTTATAACTTTTTAAACATTCGTCAAACTGTGACTGCTGCTCGTGATGATCAAACTTGAGAACGAAAATCCAACCGTCAGATCTGACCATCATGATAAAATACATGTACGGGAAAAAATTCAACTTGATCCGACAAGGTTAAGGCTCGATCCGGACGGTCAATCCGTTAAGTCAAACCCCTAAACGCACGGAAAAGGTCATTGGACTGTCTAAATTACGTATTATGGCCGGACCTTCAACTGAAAATAGTTTCAAACCGATGAGACGCAACAAGTCGTATAAAAATTTTACGCAAAATAACCACCGAATATAGGGCTACCCATAGGGAGAAAGAATGGAAAATTGCATTGACCGCAACAATCGGCACCGAGACATGACCGAATACCGTAATTTTTCAACCGTAGACGTATTTCACCATTCTGGTCATGTCTTATTTCACACGACTTTTTCACGTTTGAAGGTTCTACATATAGTTTGTTTTTGAAACGGAACATTTACTTAACACGGTAAACAAGTTATACAACATTAGTAGGCATGTTCTGATTGTGATGATCAAACTTGAGAAAAGGAAATCCGACGGTCAGATCTGACCATCACGATAAAATACATGTATGGGAAAAAATTCAACTAGATCTGACAGGTTAAGTGCTCGATCCGGACGGTCAATCCCGTAAGTCAAACCCCTAAATGCACGGAAAAGGTCGTTGGACCGTCTAAATTTCATATTTTGGCCGGACTTTCAACTGAAAATATTTTCAAATCGATAAGACCAACAAGTCGTATAAAAATTTTACGTAAAATAACCACCGAAGATAGGGCTATAGTATGTAACAGAAAAAGTTTAGGGTTTAGCCGACGAATACCCTAAATCATCGTCGGCTATACTATGTAATAAAAAAATAAAAAATTATAAAGCCGACGAAATATTAGGGTATTCGTCGGCTAAGATGGTTTTAGCCGACGAAGTATAGTAGAAGTCGTCGGCTAAAACCATCTTAGCCGACGACTTTCATTTCAATTCGTCGGCTTTAATAAATTGTACCGACGAATTCCTTTTCAATTCGTCGGCTATAAGTTCTTTTAGCCGACAACTTCCTTTTCAATTCGTCGGCTATAACTTCTTTTAGCCGACGACTTCTAGTATTCTTCGTCGTCTAAGACGGTTTTAAGCCGACGACTTTTAATATAATTCGTCGGCTAAGAGAGTTTAGGCCGACGACTTATGTTGTATTTCGTCGGCTTAAGTAAAAAAATACAAACCCTAAAACAGAAAGTTTAAACCATACTAATTTTCTGTTCATATATCACCAAAATTCATATAAAATAACAGAAATATGAATTCAACATATGTAAACTAGAAATGAAGGTAATACAATCTTTTTTATTACAAATTAATGTATTACATCCGAAGAAATTAAAACTAAGGCTCGTAATTGGAATCATCCGATGAGTCTTCTTCGGTGTCAGAATTAATTCTGGTAATCTATGCCTTTCCTCATCGCCAGAGTCTTCATCTGTTTCTTGATTTGGATCAACATCAATAAGCCTTGGCTCTTCATCACGAATTCGCACCGAACGACCCGCTTTAAAATTATTAAGACGAACGGTAGAGGAGTTAGGAATACCTATTGCGTTGGGCTCTTGATACGCAACATCTTCTTCCTGGTCTTCGGCCTCTCCAAGTGTAGCCGTCCGGTAAATGTTTCGAGGGTGCACAAGGTTGACTACTTTCCACGCGTCACCCTTAGCAAGGTCATCAAGATAAAACACTTGTTTTACCGATGTGGCAAAAACGAACGGGTCATCTTCGTAAGAACTTGTAGCAGTGTTCACCGATAATATTCCGTACTGATCGGTCTTCATGCTCTGCGGGCTAGTATCAAACCATCTACACTTGAAGAGGTGCACTGTCATGCCTTTACCGTAAACGAGTTCCACCACTGAATCAAGAACACCGTAATAGTCAACTCCATTCCGCCCACCATGCGCCATCACCCCAGAGTTCTGTGTTCTCCGTCTGCTGTCTCTTTGTTCACATATAAATTGCACGCCATTCACCTTGCACATTGGATAAACTCTTGACATTATCGGCTTCATCGCTAGAAGTCTTCGTTCGTGCGACCAATTTGGGTGACCATCAAATTGAATATGGTTCATCTACAACCAACCATTCAACTGTAAATATGGATAATTATGCAATAAACATAAATACGTACAGAAATATTGAATTACGTACCCAGCCGCCAAAATAGTTTGCGAACTCCATGTTGTGGTACTCGAGGTCACCTTGAATGTCTGGACAATATAAATGGATGTCTTTCCAGTATTCACTTCTGGACAGTTAATCAATACCCACTAGTGGGCAATGACTAGCTCATGTGGTTGCAACTTGTAGGAGTCTGGAAAATTCCATAAACTTCAACATCACTGGAGAGTATGGAAAGAGTGAACTTCGGTACATCTACCGGCATGGCTTCGTCTGTTTCTTTCAACGCTCCTAAATACAACTTCATGTAGGTGACGCACTCGTGCGCAATATATGCTTCAGCTATATATCCTTCAGGCGCGATTTATTAGCCACATAATCTTTGTAGTCTCCAAGTTGCCTATAAATCAAGTTGCAAAGTGTTATGATTATTGAACATGTATATATATTGAAGAATTCAGGTGTAAAAAACGTACCTTTCCATAGGATACATCCAAGTATAGTGTACTGGACCGGTAAGCAACAATTGCTCGGGAAGATGGATCATCAGGTGAGGCATGATGTCAAAAAAATTTGGAGGAAATATCCTCTCAAATTGACACATGATATAAATGATGTCCTCTTGCATTTCCCGGATGTTAGATTTTTTCACTTCCCGTGTGCATAACTTCTGGAAGAATCTTGCCAACGCTACTAACGGCTCCACCACCTGACGGGGAAGGAACGGTCGAATGAAACAAGAAGAGACGTTGTAGCAGGATATGACAGTCATGACCCTTCAACCCGTACATCTTATTGTCCCGGAAGTTCACACACCGGCCTATATTTCCTGCATAGCCTGAAGGATACTTCACACACTCATCCACCTGAAAATTACGTTCTTCTGGTCAGGCTTCACGGTGTAAGGAGCTTGAGGCATTTTTTTCTTCGCTTCTTTCAACCACATGTCTTCTTAACTGCATTTTTTTTAGATCAATGCGTGCCTTAGGACCGTCTTTCGTCTTCCCCTCCAAGTTCAGCACTGTGCCTACCACACTGTCGCAAACATTCTTTTCTATGTGCATCACATCTAGGTAGTGCCTGATCAACAACTTACTCCAGTATGAGAGTTCCTAGAATATGCTCTTATGTGTCCAGAATTTGTCCTGTCGGGTCTTTCAGGTATTGCCGCACAATATTGGGATGATTGTTGAGCTGCCCAAAATCGTACTCATTAAGCACTGTTAAAATTTCTTCTCCCGTCCATCTTCTGGGAGACACACCGTGTTCTACGGTCCCATCAAATGCCTTGTCATCGAACCGCCATCGTGATTATATGGAAGGAAAGCACGGACCCAATCTGCATATCTTGTTGCAATGACTGCTGCTCCCCTCATCACTAAGGCACTCTAGACAAGCCTTGTATCCCCTAACAACGTTGCCCGACAACATCCCACGGACAGAAAAATCACTGATGGTACCAACAACCATGACATGCATCTGAAACATCTCGTGCATGTACTTGTCATAAGTGGGACGACCAACTTCCCACAAAAACTGAAGCTCTTCAATCAAAGGTCTCAAATACATATCGAGACACTTCCCTGGATAACCGGGCCCCGGAATCAACAAACTCAACATATTGTATTCCTTCTTCATGCACATCCATGGAGGAAGGTTGTACGGTACCAAAATCACCGGCCATACACTGTATTGAAGACTCATGTTGCCAAAAGGGTTGAATCCGTCGGATGAGAGCCCGAGCCTCACATTTCGGACCTCTGACGCAAAATGAGGAAACTCCCTGTCTATATGCTTCCAAGCCTCCCCGTCAGCAGGGTGTATAAGGGTATCTTCGTCATGCAATTCCCTATCAACGTGCCATCTCATAGCTTTGGCCGTGTGTGAAGACATGTACAACCGCTCAAGCCTATCCCTCAACGGGAAATACCGAAGTACCTTCACAGGTTTCCTATTGCCTGCAGGAGTCAGCTTATACCTGTCAGTGTGACATACCGGACATGCGTCAAGGCCACCAAGGTCATTCCCTTCTGGATCTTTACCCCAGAAGAGAACGCAGTCATATCTGCATGCATGGATCTTGATGTAGGAAAGCCCAAGATCTTTCAAGATACATCGGACCTTACGATGAGTGGTAGGAAGACGATGACCGTGGGGCAGCATCGAAGCAATGTACTGTAGATAATCATCAACAGCCTTCACGGTCGATTTTGTCTCAACTTTTATCTTCATTACGTCCATCACACTTTCAAGAACGGTCTTCTGATAACCGGGTACACAGGAGTCTGTTGGAAAGCAAGCAGTTTGTTGTACTTTTCAATACCAGCAGTGTTGACAGCTCTAGGGAAGGGCTGCACCGGTTAGGCATATATTCCTTGAGCGCATACACCGCTCTCATAAGGAACATGTCGTTGATGAATGCCGTTGTTGGATCGTTGGATGTACTGCCCGTCTCACAAAATTGCCCATGATCATGCGGACCCCCTGATGATGTTTCACCGTGATATAACCAACATGTGTACTTCACCCAAAACCCGTTACTCCTCAGTGCTGCCATACTTTGTCAATGGGAAATCGATGCATATCGCTGCGACACTGACATTTCGTGCACGGGCAATAGAAAATTGTATTCCCGTTAGCATTAGCCAGCGCATATTCTATAAAACTCATAACTCCTGCACCGTATCTTTTGTCCCATTTTGGAAGCGAAATCCAACTCTTATCCATATCCTGAAAATATAACAAATATATATTTATAACGCTGCTAGCTAATTATTAATGAAATTTCATGCCATATATAAAATCTCAATTCATTTACTATATATTCTACGTACTACAACTAATTAATAACAAATTAATTACACACACACACATATATATATATATATATATATATAAATACTTCATAATTACTAACATATCTATTTATATATATATATATATATCTACATCATCACAATCATCATTGTGGTATATACCATCAACACAATATTATCAATTAATTAACATATATATATATATATATATATATCTACTACTTATAAACAACTTATTCATATATATTATATCAAATCATCAACCAAATCGATCAACATATATGTATATATGATATATATATATACACATCCAACATACTCAAAATCAATCAACTCGATCATAACAATATTATATATCAACATCATCACAAAATCATCATGACTCATATATATCATCAACAACTTCATACCATATCAACACAACAATTTATAAATTAATTAATATATATATATATATATATCTACTATTTATTAACAACAAATTAATTCATATATATTATCAATTCAAATCATCAACCAAATCGATCAACACATATATATATACATCCAATGTACTCAAAATTAATCAACTCAATCACAATCAAATCAATAAACTCAATCACACTTAAAATCGATCAACTCAAATAAAACTCAATTAATCAACATATATATACATATATTACCTATATATGGCTCCACAAACTAATTATGGACAGATTTCGACAACACCCAAACGTTTTCTCCTGTGTTTTCTTCTCTCGTTTTTTTTCCCAGATGAGCTGCTGCTGTCCAGATCCGCAAATATAAAGCACTTTAGCCGACGACATATTAATTTCGTCGGCTAAACTTTTAAATATTTCGTCGGCCATAGTCTGTGAACTTTAGCGACGAAATAAATTCTTTAGCCGACGAAATTTTTTTTTCGTCGGCTAAAGTTTACCATAGCCGACGAAAATTTCACTTAGCCGACGAAAAAAAGCTTCGTCGGCTTGGTTTTTTTTTTTTCGTCTGCTAAAGCCTTTCTTCTGGTGGTGATTGCCACAACCGCTTCGTGCAGCTCCTGACATTTAACCCACCGCTTCGTGCGGTGTCTCGATTATTACCCACCGCTTCGTGCGGTGTCTCGTATTACCCCAAACCACTTCGTGCGGCGTCCTGGTTATTATTAAAACCGTTTCGTGCGGGGTCCCGGTTATTACATCAACCCGCTTCATGCGGGTTCCTGTTATTACCCCAACAGCTTCATGCGGCGTCCGGCTATTAACCTTACCACTTCGTGCGACGTCTGGTTTATTACCCCCTAACTGTTTCGTGCGGCGTCTAGGTTATTAGTCTTACCACTTCGTACGGCGTCCTGGTTGTTACCCAACCGTTTCATGCGGCGTCCCGATTATTACCCTTACCCGCTTCGTGCGGGTTCCCGGTTATTAGCATTACCGCCCGTTACTAACTAACCGCTTCGTGCAACGTTCTAGTTATTACCCGTGCGTCATCCTGACTATTACCCCAACCGCTTCATGCGGCGTCCCGGTTATTATCCTAACCCTTCGTGCGGGGTCCCGGTTAATTTCCAACCCGCTTCGTGCGAGTCCCGTTACTTACCCTAACCCGTTTCGTGCGGGTCCCGGTTAGTTACCATAACCCGCTCCATACGAGGTCCTGGTTAATTACCCCATCTTGTTTCATACGGGATCACGGATATTACACAACCCTTTTCGTGCGGCATCACGGTTATACCCCTACAGCTTTGTACGGCGTTCCTGTTATTACTCTTACCACCGCTTCGTGCGGCGTCCTGGTTATTCTCCAACCTGCCTCGTTCGTCTTCCCGGTTATTAACCTTGCCGCCTCGTGCGGCGTCCCAATTATTACCCTTGTCATCTTGTGCGGCGTCCCGGTTATTACCAAACTGGTTCGTGCGGCGTTACGGTTATTTCCCCAACCGCTTCGTGTGGTGTCCCGGTATATCCCAACTCGCTTCGTGCTTCGTCCCTGTTATTAACCTAACCCGTTTCGTGCGGGTTTCGGTTATTACCTCAGCCCGCTTCGTGCGGGTTCCTGTTATTACTCAACCCGCTTCTTGCGGCGTCCTAGTTATTATCCAACCTGTTTCGTGCGGGTTCCTGGTAATTACCGAACCGCTTCGTGCGGCGTCCCTGTTATTACCTAAACCCGCTTCGTGCAGGGTCTCGGTTATTTACTTTAACCCGCTCCGTGCGGGTCCCGGTTGATTACCTTAACCCGCTCTGTGCAGGGTCCTTGTTAATTACTCAACACTCTCCTTGCGGGGTCATGGTTATTACCTAACCCGTTTCATGCGGCATCCTAGTTATTACTCAACCTGCTTCGTGCAGGTTTCCCATTATTACCCAACTCGCTCCGTGCGTCGTCTTGGTTATTACGCTTACCGCTTCGTGCGGCGTCTCGTACCCATACCGCTTCGTGCGACGTCCCAGTTATTACCCTACCGTACGGGTTCTTGGTTATTACATTTACCGCCTCGTGTAGGGTCTTGGTTATTACCTTTACCGCTTCGTGCGGTGTCTCGGTTGTTACCCAGTCGTTTCTTGCGGCGTCCTGGTTGTTAGCTAACCGCTTCGTGCGACATATCGGTTGTTACCCTTATCGCTTCGTACTACGTATTCGTGCGGCATATCGGCTCGGCTGTTTCCCCACCCGTTTCGTGAGGTCTCGCTTGTTACCCTACCCGCTTTGTGCGGCGTATCTGTTCTTACCCTACCCGTTTTGTGCGGCGTATCAGTTATTACCCTTACCGTTTCGTGTGATGTATCGGTTATTAACCAACCCGTTTCATGCGGCATTCCGGTTATTTCCGTAACAGCTTTGTGCGAAGTTCTGGTTACTACCCTTTCCGCTTTGTGCGGTGTCCTAGTTATTACTCTTATCGCTTCGTGCGTTGTCCCGGTTATTAGCCTAACTCGCTTCGTGTGGCGTCATTGTTATTACCCCAACCCGCTTCGTGCGTGTATCGGTCATTATCCAAAAACTTCGTGCAGAGTCCCGGTTATTACCCTAACCGTTTCGTGCGGCGTCCCGGTTATTACCCAAACCGCTTCGTGCGGCGTCTCAGTTATTACCCAACTGTTTTGTGTGGTGTCCTTGTTATTAGCCTAACGCTTCGTGCATCATATTGGTTATTACCCTTACCGCTTCGTGCGACGTCCTAGTTATTAACCAACCTGTTACGTGCGGTGTCCGGGTAATTACTCTAACCGTCTCGTGCAGTGTCATGGTTGTTACCCTTACCGCTTCGTGCGGTGTCTCAGTTGTTTCCCGAATTGCTTTGTGCGGCGTCCCGGTTGTTACCCAGCCATTTCTTGCAGCGTCCCGGTTGTTAGCTAACCGCTTCGTGCGGCATATCGGTTGTTACCCTTATCGCTTCGTACTACGTATTCGTGCGGCATATCGGTTGTTACCCTTACCGCTTCGTGCGGCGTCTCGGTTGTTTCCCAACCCGTTTCGTGAGGTGTCTCGCTTGTTACCCTACCCGCTTTGTGCGGCGTATTTGTTCTTACCCTACCCGCTTTGTGCGGCGTATCGGTTATTACCCTTACCGTTTCGTGTGGTGTATCGGTTATTACCTAACCCATTCGTGCGGCGTTTCGGTTATTTCCGTAACAACCGCTTAGTGCGGCGTCCCAGTTATTTCCTCAACCATTTCATGCGGCGTCCCGGTTATTACCCTTACCGCTTTGTGCGGCGTCCTGGTTATTACTTAACCGTTTCTTGCAGCGTCTCGGTTATTACCCCAACCGCTTCATGCGACGTCATGGTTATTACCCCAACCGTTTCGTGCGGCGTCTCGGTTATTACCCCAACCGTTTCGTGCGGCGTCCCGGTAATTATCCCAACCGCTTCGTGCGACGTCCCGGTTATATTATAATAAAATAACATGTTGTATTAGCATATAAAGAAAATCTCGTTATTTTTATTTTTATCATAATATGGTAAGTAAAAATAGAATCATATTACTTGGGTAAAAATTATATTTCTTATTTTTTTAGGTAAAAATGGATGCCATATTTATAGAGGGCTGTGAATATTTTGGCCATAAAACATCGGTCATGATTCTAGTTTATGTCCATTGGAATGAGTTGATAATAATAAATATTATATTAGATCTTAACCACACAATTTTAAACTAGAGAAATCTGAGCCATCCATTAAATAATCATAGGAAAGTAAGGAAATAGATAAGGTGAGGTCCCCACCGACCACTTTTCTCTCTTCCAGGCACCTGAAGGCGTGTCCATGCACGTTGAAGTCTTTTGCTGCACGCCTCACCCGTTTCCATCATTAGCACGTTATTGAATGGGGATGTCTGGCCCAGTTTAGTTGTTGTGCGCCCAGGCCACTGTTTGAGTCAAATATAAGACTGAAAATAGAACCAAGTCCTATAATTCCAAGACCAAGTCCACCTAAAATGGGTTGTTGGAGATGAAGTGCATGTTTGGTATATGGGATTAGATGATATTGTCCTAAATAAGAGGATATTGTCCTAAATAAGAGGTACTAAGTAGTTTGAGCTGTGTTTTGTAAATGGTACTATCTAACACCTGTTTTGGCTCTCAACCTCCGTAGGTGGTCTTATTGTGGGTACTCTCTCTCTCTCTCTCTCTCTCTCTCTCTCCCTCCCTCCCTCCCTCCCTCCCTCCCTCCCTCTCCATTGATCAATAGCCCAGTCATTCTAGATCCATTGTTGCCTGACTGAGCGACTTCGTAGACCCCCAATTTCATTTTCCCCAAATTTCGATTTCAAAACCTTAACGCACTAAGCATCATCAGCTTCTTCGTATTTTCTTTGGTTCAGGCACACAACAACAACGACAGGACTTCTGCCATCTTCCATCACCGGCTCATGCCGTCGTTCTTCATAAGAAATGATTTTAAGGCAGATTTGACATGGGTAGTTATGGGTTTTATGGTTTGGATTTGGAAATTCGATTGGGTTATGTGGTTTGAGATCTGTGGTTGGATTTGGAAAATTTGATTGGGTTCTGTGGTTTTTTTTTTTTTTCTGGAGTCTTGTGGTAGTACTCCGTTGCAATATGAACAAGAAGAAGAAAATCAATTATGAAAGAGTAGTTCTTAGGTTGTTGAATGAATGAAGTAGAAAGTGGGTTTGAGAAATGGGGGGGATAGTTGGGACTTGAGAGACGTGAGTGCGTGGATGAAGGAGTTGAATCTTGGTATAGTCTGCTACAATTGATGACCATGTTCTGTAGTTTAATTATCAAAAAGGTTTGATGATTGTTCTTCCCACTATCTCATCTTAGGCAGTACTACCTCACCAAACATGGTACAAGTTAGCACTGAGTAAGCCTACTCAAGGGAGAGTAGGCCAAGTAATAAGAATAGAGTGACCCAGAATTGTCTTGGGTACCAAACAAGCACAAAAAGTCTCAAAAGGAGACCAAGACCCAAATATAGCACCATTGTTGGACTTGCCCTAAGCTGTTTTATAACTTTCAAATTATATTTTGAGGCTATGGATGCACTGATAAATGGAGCAATGTAATTGCTTATTAAATTTGATAGTACTCCTTACCTTGGAGTTCTGGGTATAGTTCATACATGAATGTCAGGTTACAAAACCTGTGCTTAGCTCTTAGACTGGATGAGGCAACCATTTAACCATTTAGTATCATTTAATAACTGGTAATAAAGTGGAAAAGAAAGAAAAGTATTCAAATGCCACTGAAAAGAAAATTGAGATGCATTCTTAAATAATATTGGTCTATTTAGATTGCATGACTGGGTTATCGCATATGTTCATGAGTTTATGGATTTTGCGAGACCAGGTAATGGTCAGTTTGATATTTGTGTACTAATGTTCTAGAAGGTAAATGGTAAATGTATAATGGAGGGGGGTTCTAGAAGGTTGAACCGACATTAATAAAAATAAAAATAAAAAAAAAAAAAGAGAGGGGAAGGACAAGATCTCTCTAGATCACCGACTTAGAGAGAAATAAAAAGAGGAGGGGATTTTTCTAAAGAGAGAACACGGAGGAGGGAACTCTTGCACTGTTCTCTTACTGTTCAAACGGTTTTGTGTTCTTCTATTCTGAATACAAGGAGACACAATCCGAAGGAGAAAAAGCAAGACCACCGACCTACTCGATCAATCTCTCACTGATTTCTATCAATGGGGGACGGGGGGACTCTCCTGGAATTTGTGTTCTTCTGGGAATAGAAGGGGAACACGATTCTAAGGAGAAGAGATGGATCCTTCAAGAAGAGCCTAGCATCCTCAACCCAGAAGAAAGACCTAATAACCTGAATAGAGATACGTCTGGTATCTCCCGTTTGGTATACACCGACCTCCCAAATCACTCTATCTCAGTTAGCTGGTGTCTGACTGCATAAGGCGATAAATCTTGTTCGTCATGTGAGAAATTGAGTTGAAGGAGATAAGAAATCGACAACTCGTCGATCATGGTTGTGGTTAGACATGAAAAGGTAAACCCGACACTACCTATGGTAATTACCTATGGTAATTTATTTTAGATTTTGGACAGTGAATGTGATCCTGGTTTATGGGTATTGTTGGGATAATGCTAGGCTGATGCCTTTGCCGAGTCTGAAACTCCGACTCCTAAACGGCCGGAAAGTATTATGTTTGATTTTGTTTTGAAAGGTTGATTGGTGATTATTGATTTTTGTTTGTTGATCAAATTCTACTATTTTGGAAAAATTTTGATAATTAATTTGTTTATATATTCAATTAAATTTAAGATCAGGGTGTTACAGTGTGGTGTCCCAGTTAACTTGGTTCTTGGCTCTACTGTTGTACTCATTAGTTTATAGTAAGTCCTATAAACTATAGCAAGCTCTTGTATGTCTTCTTTCATTAATGTGTCATCTGTTTTGACTCTCAGCTTTAAATAGTGAGTAGCATCATTCAAACTTGTTGAAAAGTTTGGGAAGCAGTTGAAGTATTGCATAACGATGCTTGAAGAGTTCCTAACAAACTTTTCTGAAAATTTGTCAGCCTATTGTCTTGTAAAACACATATAACTGAACAATTTAATCATTCTCTAACAAGTAGCTTTACGCCTACTTGGACTACTCCAATGTGCATAAATTTATAATTCCTTTTTGGGCTTTAGCCACCACTTCAAGCTTTACCAAGAGAAGATATGTTTCACATGTTGTTGCTGGAGTGGTAAACTCGAAAATTTTGAATTGATGGCTATCCAACTACTCAAAATTTCCCATTTTCAATAAAATTTCCCCTTTTCGATTTGGTTGAATTTGAATTTTGGGATTTCAGAGGTTCTTGATATAATTCAAGAGTTTCTTTGATAATCTTAATGTTCTTTAGAACTCTATAGATTTTTCTTTGAATCAAATAGATATTGCCCATGTAATTAGGATCTTCTCTATCAAGTCTTGATCTAACATCTTTTAACATTTTTGATTATATATGTTCTTGCAATTCTTCTCTAGTTTCTTTGCAGATAGCAAGTAATTTTGTCTTAGTAAGAAACGAAACTATGGTAATGAAAAATTAATTATTTACCTTCGAGTATAGATGATAGATCTCAGTTGCAAAATGTTAAATAAACAAATTCAAGAATATGGGTCTACTACACTCCGTCAAATTTTTATTAAAAGTAAGAAAGGAAGTAAAAATAAAAGAGGAGAGGAAACTTGTTCAACCGGTCATTGCCTTTTGAGAAGGTAGAAGATGACATTACTTTATTGACTATTTATCAAGAAATCATGGCAGCCCATAATGTATTCTACCATGTCGGAGTAGGAGGGATTGATCTGAGTCACGTCGTTGGCTCAGTTGTAAAGCACGTTGAGATCGTCGCTGGAGTGGACGGGATTAATGATAGAAGCATAAAATGCGACATTCTTAATGTGTTATTACCTCCATTTGTACTTTGATTATCTCTTATTGTCGTAGAATAGAGTCATAATGTAGAGTCGAAAGTTTTTGGTAGAGTTGTGTGTAAAAGTGTTAAACATAGAGGAATGATGTAGAAAATTGTCAAAAGCCGATTTATGGAGCCTTAGAGATGTTCTTATGATTTTGTAAAGCTTTTACATTGTCACAAATTGATTTAACTTCTCTGATACTTAGGTGACATGTACAAGAGGTCATGGGAAAAAGAATCAGGAGAATTAGAGTTATGCCTGAATCATTGCCGGAAGGTCAGACTGTCAGAATAGAGCAACCTACTGCCTGCCGAGAGAAGTGTTCCTGATGGACCTAGGGAAGCAAAGCAGCTGATCCTGGAAGCCTAGTCCATGAAAGGAGAGGTCCAAACCAAGTCCAATATGAAGAAGAAGATCTGAATTCGGCAGAATATCAAGGAATATCCAAGTCTTGAAAACCCTGATTAATTTCGGGAGAATTCCTGTGCACGTCTCTCAACTTCAACGAACTCTCCAGGACAGCTCATAATGAATCAGAAAACGTGTTATATATGGATAGAGAGCTACGGGAGTCTAGTTTCCGAATCAATTAGAATCACCTCAATATCTATTTTCTAGAGAGAGTTATGACGGAATCATCAGACGGAGGTCATTCTGCCGAATTGAGAAAAACTAGGGAAACCTAAACCAACTTGGTTTCAACTTTGTGGCCGGCCTCTCTAGGGTTTTTCCTCTATATAAAGTACGACTTCAAGGGCAAAAGATCATCATCCCTACCCTTGCAATTACATAGCCGAAACTCTACCAAACCCTATACAGAAAATTACTTAGCCGATTCATCCACCACAAACCATAAGAATCATTCCATCCTTCCACCGATTTTCCCCACACTTGCCGAATCTTTCAAGGTTGTAAAAGTGTGATTTGCTCATGGCTTCTTGTATTATTTTCTGTATAGTTTCGAACTCTATTGTAATATACTTTTCGATTTTGGTTTTATTTATCAAACATGGTTTTCGGATTTCTTTGTGATCTTTGATTGTTCTATGTTTTGATTTGTAACTTCTTGAATATATGATGATTTCGTGATTTAGGTTTTGGGGCAGTAGCATGTTCTTATGTGTTTTTGATTTCTAATTAATTAATTGTCATGAATTCGTGCATCTAAATTAATCCTTGAGGCTGCCTCGGCCATGGTTGTCCTTAAGGTGCAGTTTCATCTACCATAATAATTTTGGATCGATTCATACGCAAAGTTGTCTTGGTCTTTGTTATTAACTTAGGGCGGATATAATACTGATAATTTGCATGCTAATAGGATGAGTGACGCCATGCCTTAGATCATGTTTCCGATTGACTCGTGTGCTAAAGTTTTTTCTTGTTTAATCTCTACGCAACGTGTCTTTAAATGAGTTAGCATTCATGTTTAGGATCAAGCGTAAAGATGGTTCTAAATACTTGAGTCTTAAAAATTAGATAACCGCAAAGGCTCTAATTAGAATCAGAATTGGTTAGAGTCTAGGACAATTTGAACGTTGCTGCCCGTCTTGCATGAAGTTGTTATGTGTTCTTGATGGTTTTTCGTGTTAGGTGTTGCATGAGTATGTTGATCACTTGTATGTAATAATCTTAGGTTTAATTTTCAGTAGGTTATTTGTTAGAATTAATCTATTTTAAACCCCTAATATTTCGATGTATATATGTGAATATTTGTTATAAGTTGTTTGGTTTCTCTTCTTTCGATTGCCCTTTGGTTTCCCCGGCTAGAACGATCCCTACTTGTCCATATTACTACGATTGTAGGGTAATTAAATTGAAGTTTGTTTGACCCCGGTTACGCGACACGTCAATTAATCAGAGGTACGTCGTTTGCTCGGATGTAAAGCGCTGTGAGATAGTCACCAGAATGGACGGGATTGATCGGAGGCACGTCGTCGTGGTTGAACTTGGCGGCAACGGTTGGAAGCTCCAGTCCATAAACCATATCTAGAAAGGAGGGAGGGATGGACGAGATTGATCGGAGGCACGTCATGGTGGTTGAACTCGGCGGCAACGGTTGGAAGCTCCAGTCCATAAACCATATCTGGAAAGGAGGGAGAGAGGGAGGGAGAAACATAGGAGAGAAAAGAGATCTAAAACAAGGGTAATTTGGTTAGGAAAAAAACATAAAAAATTAAAAAATTTGTTACTGGAAAAGATATTTAAGAGTCTATAGGGTTGATAGAAATTTTCAAATCTCTTTTTGTTAATGGGAAAAAAAATTTAAATTTAGAGCTAGTGGACATTTTCTACTGATTATAATATTCAAAAACTGAAACAAAATTGTTCAATTTGAAAGAAGGAAAATGATTCTTGGCCTTATTAAGACCTAAAATTTATGGTTTTAATCTTAGGTGGCATGCTATGTCATCTAGACAAATCACCAATTAAAAAGATTATGTCATGTCGTTCTTAAGCAAAAATACAATCTTATCCTTCCAAATATAATGGCTCTAGATTATTTTGTCTTTTTATTAAGAGAAAAAAATTTGAATTTTGTTTTTTTTTTTTATAATTAAAAAATATATCTTTCTAGCATTTTCTTTCTATTTTCCTTTTCATCACTATCATGCTTAGATTGAACATAAAATATAGTGTGAAAATACATATATTTCTAATAATATTCTTGTTCAAAAACACGAATTCTTATGAAATATATATATATACAGGAACGTTCTGAAGCGGATGTCCACAAAAAAGTTAAAGTGAGGACGTCCCTCCTCCTGCCTCTCCGGCCTTGATCAAGGGCAGAAACTCTTGGTAGTGACTAACCAAGCCTCTAGTTGAGCTTTTTCATGTCGCTGCTCTTTCCGGTGTAGTCGGTGCCGAGTTCGAACTTGAAACTGATATACGAAGTTTGTTTCAGGCGAGATTGCCACACAGATCTCAAACCTCATCGATTTTGTCCTTCATATTGATGGTGAAGCCGTCTGGGATGTCCACGAGCTCTATCTGACAAGAATAGCGCCGCCATCTACCCTTGATTAAGGTCGGAGTAGAGACGTGCGCACTTTAACATTTTTGCGTACATCCGCTTCAGAACGTTCTTATATATATATATATATACATATATATATACAGTCCCCTTCCAGAGTGGGATCCCGCTTTGAAATTAAAGTGCGAGACTCCTTATTTCACTCACTTTCAGGTCGTATTTTCACATCTCCACCGTACAATGTCTAAAACACAGTGTGTAGAGCAAAGTTTCATCAAATTAGAAGATCATTTGAGCTTCCGTAATCGTAATTTACACGAACGGTTATGTTTGGACAACTTTTTTGTTGTTGATTTATTTAATCTAATTCGGTACCCAAATGATCTTTAAATTTGATGAAACTTTGCAGGAATGATCTGCACACTGTGTTTTAGACATTGTACGGTTGAGATGTGGAAATACGACCTGAAAGTGAGCGAAATAAGGAGCCCCGCACTTTAATTTCAAAGCAGGATCTCACTCTGGAAGGGGACTGTGTATATATATATAGACTGGATCGAGAGCGCACGTCCGTGAAAGTGTTAGAATCCGGATCGATGTGTGTCAACTAACTAACTATCCATTTAAAGTACAAGACCCTACCTCCAAACTTTCTTCCTTCTTTGTTGTGCATAATGATTATTACTAGCACCTAGTTAAAACATTCTTAGAAAGAACTAGCCTTCAACATGCCAAAATTTCACCTAAAGACCTTCAGTCGACTTGGTTACTGGGTTTGGCGGAATCACTGCTGTCTTACTAGGAAATGTTATAATTAAAATGCTAAAATGCTACAAATTAACAATACTAAACTAGAAATTTGCAGAAATATAATAACAATTTTTTTTTTGTGACGGCGGGGTACTGGGAACAAAGTAGAATTTATTTATTCAAACATAAATACAAACTAAAATCCAGAGCCTCACTCTTGGGCAAACAGCTAAAATTGTTTAGCTAATCATAATTATGATTACAAGTATTTATTTGAAATAAAAAGACACACCACTTCCACACTGACTTGGACAAGAAGAGAAGAACACACTACTAAGGCTTTCTTACTC
Organism: Fragaria nilgerrensis; assembly: GCA_010134655.1. Taxonomy (NCBI): domain Eukaryota; kingdom Viridiplantae; phylum Streptophyta; class Magnoliopsida; order Rosales; family Rosaceae; genus Fragaria; species Fragaria nilgerrensis. The sequence continues at coordinate 16,247,391 of CM020977.1, forward strand.
CTTGAGAAAAAATGATTTTGCTTAATTTTATGATGCCTCTACATTGAGACTTAAGGTTCCTTATATAGGCAGCAAAACTCAAACTAAAATTGAAATACAACATAAAAACAGTAAAAGGTAGCTTCATTATTCTTCCATCAACTGGCATTTCAATAATTCCTCCTCTAGCTGACAGCTCCATTATTCATCCACTAGCTAAAAACAGATTTCTTTTTTACAAGGAAAAGATCACATGCATGTCATCGAAATCTTCAGAATTATTACCCAATACAAGATCTTCATATCTGCTTCTTGCATTTCTTTCATTTTCTTCCATGTCAGTATCTTCATACACCTTGTAGTGTTTGTCATTTTCAATCTTTTCAATCCACTGCGCACTTGCTAAAGTGGAAACAATTTCCTTCTTCTTGAAGATAAAAATAAATCATTGCTAATGACCTCAGGATGGTCATAGACGGTAACAATTATTTTTTCTCTAGATGCAAGATAAATATTCTCTTGATCATCCTCGATGATTTTCTTGATATATTCCAGGGACATGGCTTTCATCCATGGGATACTAAAGTTAGGTTGCCCATTGTATCCTTGACACGCAAGCTCTAAGTATTGCCCTTGGATAATTCTTTTATAGTGGTATGGAGATATGTATTCTGTTTCTCCATTTTTCTTATGCACCCACTCAGGAGGTGTGGATATGAACTTAAGCTTGAGAATGTAGTTTGACTTTCTAACATTCTTGACTATGTTGACAATAATGGCAGGCAATCCCTTAAGATCGTCATTTGATTTTGTCCACAAATTATGAACAAAACCATTTTCAACTAGCCAAAGCTTATGTTCTTGAGGATGTTCACTCTGAAGATCCACAACATATCTTCCTGGATATGGTCTTGGGACTCGGTCACAAGAATGAATTTCAATGCTATCATGAAATTTGAACCACTATGATTCTTTTAATGCTAGAACAAGAACTCTAGCACTTTTTGGACCTTCAAGGTACTTTACCTTGAACATATTCACTAGGACAACACTCTGTTGTTTATTCCCTTGGTGCGTTTCATGCAACTCTTCTGACAAAGCTTGAAGTGATTGTACCATGAGTCCCAGTCACTTTCCTGAAAGACAAACATTAGATTATCGAGCAATGCTTTCTAGTAGAAAGCTAATTTTTTGCCACAACGAAAACTTGGTTTAGGAAAAGTATTTAATTGGTAACCATGAACATTTAGGACTCCCTTGGGAGTAAGCTTGCTTTTTGGCAAAGCAGCAGCCATCAACGGTCTTGTTAAGCTTTACCCTCTACCGTTTGAGACGGGCTAGCCAATCATTTGTCTTAGGATTGGTCAGTGACTGGTCTTTTAGGATACAGCAAGAAACTCTTAAGAACCCTTTCGATTTCTTCTGGTTGTTCTGGTTCTTTTCCTGGTCTTCTATTTCTAGGATTATGACGTTCGTCGCTTCCTTCACTTCTGCTGAACATTACCAATTCTCTGGTTAAGGTGTCAGGGAGATAATTTTTGTTACTTGCAATTAAGGCGTCCTTAAAGATTCATAATTTCTAAATTTAGAGTGTCAAAGACTCAAAGTGTCAAATGATGTAATTATTATGCATATGAATACCTATATATGAATATCTATAAAATGTTAATTTATATAAATATATGTTGATTATACAATAATAATAATAATGTTAATATAGTCATATAATATTTTATAAAATTATTAGATTAAAGGTCTTTTAGATCTTTTAGGTCGTGTATTTAGTAAAATATTCGAAGGAGAAATTAAATGAGTATTGGATTGAGAAATTGATATGTATTAAGTTATCCGGACGTGTATAAAAGAGAAAAAAAAAATAATCCGACGGAGGAGGGGAGGAAGAAAGAAGCAGTAGGGTTTTGGTGAGAAATCTGAAAGACAGAATGGAAGAGTGGGATCGCGATTCGAAACGCAAACGCGACGACTTGTCGTCGGTCCCCAACGGCATGGCAAACATGGCGATGTTGGAGGCGCTAGAGAAGCAGGGAACCTCACTGGAAGCCTGGGACCCTCGAACCCTAAAGAAGCTCGTCCTCGCCTTCGAGCGGCGCCTCAAGGACAACATCGCCGCCCGTCTCAAGTACCCGGACCAGCCGGAGCGCTTCGCCGACTCCGAAATCGAACTCCACGACGAGCTCCAGAAGCTCAAAGGCCTCGCCAGCGCTCCCGAGCTCTACCCGGAGCTCGTCTCCCTCAACACCGCCCCTTCCATTCTCAACCTCCTCAGCCACGACAACACCGACATTGCGATCGACGTCGTTCAGCTCCTCCAGGACTTGACGGACGAGGACGCCGTCGACGACAACGACGAGCCCGCTCGCGTCCTCGTGGATGCGCTCGTTGACAACAACGTCCTCGAGCTTCTGGTTCAGAATCTGCTCCGCTTGAACGAGTCCGACCCCGACGAGATGGCCGCCGTGTACGGCACGCTCGCCACCATCGAGAATCTGATCGAGGTGAAGCCAGCGGTGGCGGAGTTGGTGTGCGAAAAGACCAAGCTGCTCAAGTGGCTGATGAGTAAGATCAAGGTGAAGGAGTTTGATGGAAACAAACAGTACGCCTCGGAAATTCTGGCGATTCTGTTGCAGAGTAGTGAAGCCAATCAGAAGAGGTTGGGGCAGATGAACGGCGTGGATGTGCTGCTTCAGGCGGTGGCTATGTACAAGAATAAGGACCCCAAGAGCCCTGACGAGGCCGAGATGCTGGAGAATCTCTTCAATTGTTTGTGTGGATTGTTGATGCCTATGGAGAATAGGGAGAAATTCCTCAAGGCCGAAGGGGTGGAGTTGATGATTATAATAATGAAGCAGAAGAAGTCTGCTTATGGTTCCGCCATAAGGGCTCTTGATTTTGCAATGACCAAGTACCCACCGGCTTGTGAACGTTTTGTTGATGTTTTGGGGTTGAAGACGGCCTTTGCAGCTTTTATGGGTAAGGCAAGTGCTGCTGCATTCCCTATTCTTAAGTTACTAAGTAATGTAATTATCCTTTGGTCTAGGCATTATCAATACTTTCACATGATTTGTGGTGCGAGCATTAGGACTCAATATTTGCATTTTCAGGGTGATATTGCTTGTTTCTGTTACCCACTTACACAGTTAGACAGTTAGTATTGTTTTGGTGCTCAGTCGCAAGAGCTGTAGTATTGATGATGGAACTCGTTAGCCCTTGCACTTCACAATGTAATGCTGCTAGAATGTGTCTATATAAAAGAAGGTGAATAGGTGATTGACTTGGCACTTCTGTTGTTTTATGTAGATTCCCATCAATAAGAATGAAAAGAAGGAAAGGTATCATGAGGAGTTGGAGGAGCGCATCGTGTCACTAACTGCATCGTTATTTGGTAAGCAGGCAAGTGCAGTTATAATGATTTTGTGAATGCTCTGCACGTTAATGGGCCTTTGCCCTTTGTTGTTTTGACCTTTGTATTTTTTGTATCTTAGTTACTACTATATGATAATTGTAGCATGAGTGACCCCTTCTACGTCATTCCTTACCTTTGTTGTCTTCGGGACACTTACTATCATTAGTGAAAGAACACGAGTAAGGTTTCTTAGTATTCATAACTGAGCACATGCATAGGAACTTCGGTGATGCATACTGGTTGAACACCAACACAATAGGTTTTCAATCAAAAATTTTGTAACATAGATATTAGAAGGACTTGATGCTTTAAATCTAAGACATCACGCTTTACTTTGTGGAATTAACTAGGGAATTATTTAGATCTAAGCATATTAATTGGCACTATTATGAAGCTTATCATAGGGTCCAGGTGTGTCTCACGTTTGGAAAACTGAGAGGGGGGAACACATTTAGGGGAGACAAATTGGTTAGTGTGATTTTGTTGTACTGATGGTACAGGGTAATGCAGAACAGGAATTCATTTGACCAAATTGTTGCAAGAGGGGAAAGGTAACTTAAAATAAATGGATAGGTAGAGAGGGTGAAAGGGGGAGCTAATATGTAGGAGAAGAGGCGAAGTAGGGTAAACCCAAAATCTGTATTCTCTATTTATAAAACCCAAAGGATTAAATTGTATAATAAGGTTAGTTTTCAATATTACCTGGATACAAGGCTGTTGCTGATGAGAGGGGTTGGTTGAACTCCAAGCATCTTTCACTTATCCACTCCATTGATCAAGTGCAATGATAGTTCTACAGCTAAGGACCCGTTTGATAATGTTTTGTTTTCAGTTTTTATATTTCATAAATGAAAGGAGAAAACTACACAATAGATGAGAAAAACTTTTTAGAATTGTTTTTAGCTCTTGATTTTACTCAAATATTTCTTCCCCATTTGATCAGCTTTTGCAATCATTTTTTCTTTTTGATTCTCTATCTTTTCTCTATGTAAAACACTAGCAAACTAACCTACAGAAAACATTATGAGAAGTATATATGTAGTGAGTTATGGGACAATGTAAATGCTCTAGAAGTGTGTTTGTCATATTGATAGGTTACATGCCAGTACAATGACACCATTGTTATTAGTAGGAGAGGAACAACAGAATTGTTAAAGTTTATCCGCACTAAAGCCTTAACATCGTTGGTTAATAATTTCATTCTTGTTATTCATTCTCTTTTGGGATCCATTGACTTGGGCATTTTAGGATTACAATTCTGAGTAGGCTCAGTAATATGGTTGATTTCAGTAGAAGGCTGATAACTATCTACCATTCCACTGCATTAGGTTACTAAAATATGTTTATCCGTTTTATTTTCACCAATAAGAAAAAACTTAATAAATTATTTAATTATACTCTGAACTGATCTTGCCCCAAATTTTTTAACTCAGGTGGAATTATGAGGGGTTCCAGAAGGGAGAGACTGTTGAGCAAGTTTGTGGAAAATGAGTGTGAAAAGATAGACCGTCTTATGGAACTTTATATGAGGTTGGTCTTTCTTATCTTTTCTTTATTTGTTGCATAGCTGAAAAAGAAGGTTTGACGAAGCACTAGTGTGCTTATGCTTTTCATCTCAATAGATGTACTAAATTTTTATGTTTATTATGATTCAGATATTCGAATAGAGTTAAAGCGGAAACTGACCGAATTGACCAGCTTGATCTTGATGATTTAGAGGTGACTTTCTTTTTTAGTCGTCAATTCTCTATGGATCCTTCACCTTATACTATTTTCACTTGCAAGTACACTCTTACACCTTTCAGATGGATGAAGAGGAAATATATATTCGGAAGCTTGAAGCTGGTCTTTATACCCTTCAGGTTTGTATTTGCTGTAACCGTTGACCTTTGGAATTTTTCTATGGACACTAGCAAAACATAGATTAAGTAATTCAAAAAATTATATGATTATTCGCTCATTAGAATTAGTCATTTCAATCTGTAACTTGAACTTACGATCTTGAAATTTATGTTTTTAATAAAGAGTGCCCATGAGGCTTAGCTCAAGTGCTCTGGAACGTCTGCGGAGAGGGTAGACATCCTAGATAAGATCCATATATGAAAATTATGCAGAACTTAATACTATCATCTGAAGTGATTGCGTAGGAGGTAACAATTACCTTGTAAACTTGTTGAGTGGTTTAAGGGATTTGATCAGAAGGGAATTTCTCAAAGCTGTACGGTTTGAGAATTGTTAGCATTGACTATTAGTTATCTGTGTTGTATTGTTGTCAACTAATTGTCATCTTTTTCGTATTATGAGCTCTTTTATGCATAAAGTCTTAAAATTGGTCTAATATAGGAGGGAAAACCATATTTATGAGTATTATATTCTCTATAAAGTTAGCGTTTTCAAATTTTATCTTGAACTTATGATGATGAAACTGTTTAGAATTTGCAGAAACTCAAGTCCATGAGCCTTAGCTCAATTCCGTGGGATGGGTGGGGATAGGGTAGGGACACTAGGGTCAAATCTTCATATCATAAACAAGTTAGGGCTAAAGTAGATGTTCATTTCCTCTAACTTCTAAAGTTCGATGCATTTCATCTGAAGGAAAGTTCTCGAAGCTACAGTTTAAGATGGTTCAAACTGTTTTATGGATCTTGTTAGATATTATATCTTTTGTAAAACAAGTGTCAGATTTGTAACGTATGTTGATCAATATGTGATCTAATCAATAAATTTTAGTATATATCTTTACCTCGATTTTTAATTTTCTTTTTGGATCTAAATCTCTGTATTTATATGCTGCAGTTGATTGCTGTTATTCTGGGTCATCTTTGGTGCTCTGAGTAAGTTGCAATTTCATGTGGGATGTATTCTAAGGCTTTTTGGCTTGTGGTTCTCTTAGATGTGTGTGTGTGTGTCATTAAGCACTGTATGCATATTGTTAGGGGTGTATTGAGCTTGTCGTTTGTTTTTCAGGCATCCTCAAATGAGAGGAAGAATCGAACTACTTCTCAAGCAGCAAAAGCTTACTAAGAAGGATGTTCAAGATATACTTCAGGTGCATATGTTTGCTTGTCCTCTTTAATATTTTGATTAATTGCATTTTCTTGTTTGTTTGTTTTTCTGTTCCTAAAACTTTATTGTAATTGTTGTTATCTTTGATTTTGAATTTCAAATGTGGTGATAGTTAATATTTGATGTTCAAATTCTTGGGTGTGATAGCAAGTAGCGCTGTTTAATTAGGCTTGTACCTATTTTTTTGTATTTTAGCATACCAGAAGGGAACTTAGGATGATCTTGAGTAACTTATCACAGGTAAGAACATTAGCTATAGGCAGTGGTGTTCGTTTAAAGATCAGATATTAATCCAATCTAGTTATTGGGTACAAGAATTGAAAGTTTATGATATCTTTTTACTAAATGGCTTCTGCATGTCTGGAATTCGAAGTATTGTTGGCTTAAGGATCATTTAGCAAGCTGAAACTTCCAGTTCTGGCTTGCGGAGAATGATCTTGAACTTAGAGTTCCTTAATTATAGACTACACTGAAACATTCAGTTTGTGGTGTACAGAAAGGATATTGGAAGTATAGGAGTATGGTAGGATATATAATGAAATGGTTGACTAGTTGATGCTGTTTGAAGAGTTCTCTTGGCTTTGTTTGTCTTCTAGAGTTTTTGTGGGTATTATGTTTAGTTTTTCGCGAGGAATTAACTGTCAGTCATTAATATATAGAAGCTGTTAATGAGGGTTATTTGATATCTCATTTGTTTCTAGTAAACCTGGCAACGGGGCAGGTTCGTGCCAGTCGTGTGTGGGTTTTTAATGTGCCGGGTCATTAACGGGTCAACACAGTAAAAACCCATTAAGTTAACGGGTGGAACCCGTCAGGCTCGCGTGTTTCCATTGGAACCCGTTAAAACCCGTGAATGAAACCTTTTCCAAAAAAACCCGTTAAAACAAAACTTTTTTTTTTCTCCAGACCCCAATCCATTTGATTCATGTTTTCTCAGTCGGTTGGATTCCTCGATTTTTGAGCCTCCCTTCTCTTCCACTTTTCTCAGCAATCACACTCTAACCCTATCTCTCTCTCACCACGGCTTTAGCTTTCAAATATATCTATCCTTGTCTTGTTCATCCAACCCCATTTTGATTCGTTTCATCACACCCTTGATTGAAAATTTGAAATCATAGCGGCTAAGCAGCTCATCGAGTTTGCTCTGAGTTGCGCCTATACCCAGGATAGATTCACTCCTATTTCTCAAAGTGTTTTGTCTTTTTGAAAGGAAGGGGTTTGTCTTAGATCATCGAAATAGATGTGCAAAATCAGGGATAAGCTTAGTTATTAGGTACATGGCTCTTCTGGAATCTGGGTGTCGAATTTCAAATAAGAGAGACTGATGGAGGCTGAATCAACCAGATTAACGTTAACGGGTTCCAACAGGCAAGCACGGCACGACCCGTTAATTTGCGGGTTTTAGGCGTGCGTGCTTTCCCAGCACGGAACAGTAAATGGACGGGTTCGTGCGTGTTCACAGTGTGCAGGTATCGGGCGGGTTGACGGGTTATGGGTAAGACTGCCAGGCCTAGTTTCTAGTGTCCTCTGTAACTCTATATCAGGACCACTGTCATGCCTTCCTGTAAATATGAACAAGTAGTCAAATTCACATGTTGCTTAAAATTACATATTGTTTAGGTTTTGTGCGAAATAGTTTGTCTCGAGTGATCTGTGAGAATTCTTTGTCTGATTCCAAGAACTTATCTGGCGTGATTCCTGATTTCCTCGTCTTCCTTCACTTCCTAGGACATTTAATACAGTTACCCATAGATTACATCCCCCCTTAAACACAGTAAGACCTTCCACAATTATTCCCATCTATCTTTATTCATTATTGTGTAGTACGGTACAGCATTTAGGCACATATAGGCTTCATAACTTTTGTTGCATGTGGAGTCTGGATCATACCAAGCACACGGTCGTTATCCTTCACATGTATCTTTGTACCTGTCTGGGCTCCAATCTTTACAGGGTAGGCTTTTATTAATTAAAATGAGTTTAGTTGATTACTAAGAAGTTTGGTTTCTTTTAGATGTTGATTGAATAGTTAACGATATTATTCTGAAGTCTTTAAAAAAAAAGATGTCTATTTGCTGAGAAAAACGACCACCTTTTTATTTTGAAACTACATGAGCCACATTAGTTGTGAACTGTAGTGTAGAGCTCCTGTTAAACTGTTGTCACTCTCCATTAGCTATTTTACATTTGTATGGAGTGCTTGCCAATAGCTAGAATAGAGTGCATGGTGCGATTCCCTGAAATTCCAACATGATCTTGTCTCGAACCGAAAATACTCTGCAGCAATTTTCGGTATCTGCTATTAGATAGTCAGTATCTATTTGATGGCCACTGTAAGTAGTTTACTAGTAGGTTTCAGAATGACCTAACAAAATATTGCATCAGCCCCAGTTTTATTGCATCGTCAATAAGATCGTTGGCGGTTTTGGTGATTGATTTGAATGTTCAAGAGCCTATTTGTGTAACTTTAATCTGCTAGATGTTCATATCTAATTTTATTTAGGGGTGACAGATGAAGCTTACAATTTTCAGTGCACGATTTTACCAAGTATTTGGATATTTTAGTACTCTACCCTAATCCCATGCTCTTGCTTTTTGAACCACAGGAGTATCACGACAACATCGGTGATATGGAAGGAGCGGAAGAGAAAGAGCGATCACAGGCAAAGATACAAAAGTTCATCTCAGCTTTTGATTGATTGAATGGTCCCTTTTCAGCTGTGGGAAAATTAATAGTGCCAAATAGAAGTAGATGGTGAGTAGAAAACTGTTGATGTGTATTTTCAAATGTACAACAATTTTGTGGTTTTATGCTCTCCGAGTAGAACATTGGATAATTGTACTTAGGGAAATGTCCATTTAGTACTAATTTAAACCCTTCATTTCTCATTCCAATGACAATCTTTTTTATTAGCCCATTTCAATATAAAGTAATATTTTTTAGGATTAAATTCAGTTTGCCCCCTTGTACTTTATGTCATTAATCAGTTTGGTCCCATATCTTTTTTTTAAATAACGTTGGTCCTTGAAGTTCTATTTCATATCAGTTTAGTCTAATTTTTGAATTGTCCTCCTTACCATGACGTCATACGCTGAGTTGTCTGCGACACAAGAGCCTAGTTTCTGACTTAAAAGGGCAGAATAGTCATTTTATCATATTATGGTCTTCAAATAATTTTGCACAGTGGTGCATATAAACCTGCCGGCAATGGTGGCTGGCCGGCCTCGAAAGAATGACATCCACATCATTCAAATCCTCAACAACCTAATGTAGGCCGCTCATCTCGAGCTCGGAGATGAGCTGATCGATCTTGTTGATCACCAGGCACGGCGTGAGCTTCTCGATCCAGGCCTAGCGGAGGACGGCATGCGTCTGGATGTGGACGCCCTCGACGGCGTCGACGATGATCAACGCGCGACGGTGGAGACTTCGCTGCAGAAGTCCGTGTGGACGGCGTGCGTTGGAAGCTCAAAGAACACCGTCGTCGAACGACCTTGACATTAACCCAGAAAAACAGAGGAAAAAGGATTTCTGAGTTAGGGCTTCATTCAGGTAGGTAAGACACCGAAATGAAGAGGAGGGAGTGGTAAAGAAGATTCTCACCGGCGTTGGCCGAATCGATGACCGGAGCAGTGGGTTTCGCCAGAAAACGACATGCGGAGAAAAGGGAGTTTTCAGATTAGGCTTCAATTTGAGAACAAAAGACATAGAAAGGTAGAGGAGAGAAATGAGAACAAGATACTACCAGTCGCCACCGGAGGGGATGCCGGATTTCGCCAGAAAATCGATGAACTCAGTGGAGCACTCACGATTTCGATCTCCACCGATTTTGGTTGCACGTGAGATCTATGGGCTGGGCCAGAATGAAGAGATGAAGATGATCATTTCGGTGGTGATCTTGCCGTCTGAGGTGGTCGGAACTGGAGACAATGGGCCGGAGACGGAGGAGATAGCTGGAGAAGGAGGGAGAGAAGTCCGGGCTCGGGTCAACACCGAGTGTAGGCTTTCCCTATGTCAACCCATCTCATTTCCTTAAATACCCAAATATGATAAATGACTATTCTGCCTTTTTAAGTCAGAAATTGGGCCCTTGTGTCGCGGACAACTCAGCGCATGACGTCATGGTAAGGAGGACAATTCAAAAATTGGACTAAACTGATATGAAATAAAACTTCAAGGACCAACGTTATTAAAAAAAAAGATATGGGACCAAACTGATTATTAACCTAAAATACGAGGGAGCAAACTGAATTTAATCCTATTTTTTATGCTCAAATGCACAAATCTTTATGCCCAAATGCACAAATCTTTATTAAAGTCTTAACAAACCATATTATTTTAAGACTATTTTACCCTCACCACTTAAATATGTATAGAAAGGGAGAAAGTGGAAGAGAGAGAATACTTGGCCGGTCACCAGTCGCCGGACTTCGGTCACCGTCTGTCAGACTTCGGTACCGGTCGTCGGACTTTGGTTGCGGATATCTCCGGTTGCCGGATTCCGGTCACTGGTAACTCAATTACTAACCCGCAGTAACTCAATTTTTCTCCGGTCGTTAGATTTCGGTCATCGGTAACTCGGTTACTGACCCCCAATAATCAGTTACTGACTTTCGGTTACTGACCCTTAATAATCAGTTACTGACCCTCAATAATTAGTTACTGACCCCCAATAACTTGGTTATTGACCCCTAATAATCAGTTAATAATCAGTTACTGGCCCTCAATAACTGGGTTACTGACTCCTAATAATCAGTTACTGACCTTTAATAATCAATTACTGACCCATAATAATCAACTTATTTCAGCTTATTATAATAGAAAGAAGAAATGACCAATGCTAAAAAGGTACATTTAGAGGTAATAAATGATAACACAGTTAATAAATGTTCATTGATGATAAAACAGTACATCTATTTAAATCTCTTAAAGCGTTGCCCATGAAAATAAAAAAAATTACGATCTATGCCACTATTCTGTTAAAGCGTTGCCCCTAAGAATGAAAATAACTACCAATTATGTCACTGACCCCGTTACCCCCATCCACGCCGTTACCCCTATCTTTGAGTCCCCCATCTATGATTTTCATTTCAAAAATCATTTCATTCTCTCCCTCAAAACTATTGAAACCGCTCTTCTCTCTCACTCTCGTTGAAAACCCTAATTCTCTGTGTCTCCGGCGAATCCATCATCCATCTCTCTCTGGCGAATCCGTCGTACTCCACAGTAACTGTCGACACGAGGCTCATCTTCGGCTCAAGGGCGGCGTCGAGAACAATTCCTCCACAACACCAAAATTCGAAAAACCTTAGGTAACATCTTCGCAGTCCTTAATCTCTGCCCCCTGCTTTCGGTTCCTTCTGATTACACAGTATTATAAGCTCGACTATTTTGCATTTTGGTTCAGTAAATCCTATTAACAGAATTTGAAGGTTTTGAAGTCTAGGGTTCAAGAACAGGATTAGGGATTTAGGGGTTTGGGAGTTCGAACTTTGATATCGGTGTGGTTTTGAAGATCTAGGGTTCACTGAGATTCTGTTCATTAGTTTTTGTTTCATTTTTTCGTTTGATTAATGTTCGTTATTCATTGCTTTTGTTCTGTTTAGTTTGGGATTATGAAGTTGCTTTTGGTGTGTATTTTTTGTTTAGATTCTACAGTTCATAGGTATGCATATGTGATGTAGGGACTTAGAGTTGTATTAGTTATATGGATAGTTACATACATGGATAGTTACATGCTTAGTTACATGGATATTTACATACATGGATAGTTACATGCATAGTTACATAGATAGTTACATGGAGAGTTACATGCATAGTTACATGCATAGTTACATGAATAGTTACATGCATAGTTACATGTAACTATCAAGTAACTATCCAATATTACTGAGACTTTCGTTTTTTCGTTTGATTATTGTTCGTTATTCATTGCTTTTGTTCTGTTTAGTTTGAGATTATGAAGATAGCTATTGGTGTGTATTTTTTGTTAGGATTCTACAGTTCATATGTATGCATCTGTGATGCAGGGATTTGAGTTGTATTAGTCGTTTTACATGTAACTGCCCATGTAGTTTTGAAGATCTAGGGTTCACTGATATTATGTTCATTGGTTGTTAGTATTTGTCCTTCATTGGATTTTGCTTTGGTTTTTACTTCCTCTGATTTGTGTGTAAATATTGGATTCTAATGTTTGTTAGTGCTTTGCTTTTGTTCTGTTTAGTTACATGGATAGTTACATGCTTAATACATACATAGTTACATGGATAGTTACATGCTTAGTAACATGCATAGTTACATGCATAGTTACATGCATAGTTACATACATGGATAGTTACATGCTTAGTTACATGCATAGTTACATGCATAGTTACATGAATAGTTACATACATGGATAGTTACATGATTTGTTATTGTGGATGATATGTTTGTTTTTACACAACAAAAGTTTCTTAATGTTTATATGCTGTTTATTTGATGCAAGGAAATGGATAAGCGAAAAATGAACACAGTTAATGAAGAAGGAAAGAAGAGAAAGAGGACAATAGATGAAGAGGCTGATGGTGTACTACTGTCCAAACTATTTCTGGGACAGGAAAAAAGAAGGAGAAAACAAGAGAAGAAAAATAAGATAGAGGAGCCAAAGAAGAAGAAGGCCTTGAAGAAGACATCTAAAATATAGGAGGAGGAAGAAGAAGATGAGACAGAGAAGAAGAAATCAAATCAGTTCAGATCAACATGGCCTAAAGTGGACAGTTTTAGAGAAGTATTAGATTAAGGAGCACTGAATGAGGTGAGAAATGGCCCGTTTAGTTTACTTTTTGAAGGATTTTATGAGCATGTCAACAAAAAGTACTTTGGGAAGTCAAACAAGCTCATTGAAACAATCGCCGACACTTACAGTGAAAAGCTTGATGCATTTGTGATCGGGAAAGGAAGATACAAAATCTCAAGCAGAGATGTATCTGAGATTCTAGGACTTCCTAGAAAAGGTGGCTCCTTTGACACAATGCAAGTGGAGGAGAATGCAGCAACGACATTGTTTGGGAAAAACAAAAGAGTGACAAAAAAGTGTGTGATGGACGCTTTAAGAGAGCTGAAGGACCAGCAGCCAACAAATGATGAGGAAAGAAGAAAGAAGAGAAAAAATTTGGTTAGGCTGGGGAGGGAGTGTATCAAATGAGCTGATAAATGCAATATGGGGGAATATAGAGAGCTGTGGATGGGCTAAAGAGGTTGGAAGATTTTTGTCGGGTTGTTTAAGACAACGACTAAAATCAAAGGTAAGGGGTTGAGCGGGTTGAACACAGGAGGCTGTGCGCACTTAATTCTGGTATGTATCTTTGGTAACTAACTGTTTTTGGTAAGAAAATCATTTGGTAACTAACTGTTTTTTTTTGTTTTTTTGTGTGCTAGTATTGGCTCTGTGAGAAGACAAACGTCATAAAGCCGATTGAAGGCACAGAGGATGAGGAACATAAGATGAGGAAATGGGACCTCACAAAGCTACCCAAGACAGCTGAATTCAAAACATTGAAGGTATGGGTTCTTATACGACTTAATCAATATATAGACATTTCATAGTAATCAATAAATCTTTGCTTATATATACATCTTCAATTCTGGTATTTATATCTGCTGAAATAATAGAAGTACATCTAGCATGTAGCAGAGTTGATGTAGGCAGGTTAATGTAGTTACAAAAGTGTAGCATGTATGTAACTACCTAGGTAACTATCAATCTGTAGTTACATTGATAGTTACATGGATAGTTACATTGATAGTTACCTTTTTGTGCATAGTTACATAGATAGTTACATGCATAGTTACATGGATAATTACATTGCTAGTTACATGAATAATTACATTGCTAGTTACATGGATAATTTACATTGCTAGTTACATGGATAGTTACATTGCTAGTTACATGAATAGTTACATAGATAGTTACATGCATAGTTTCATGGATAGTTACAAACATAGTTACATGGAAAATTGATAGTTACATAGATAGTTACATGCATACTTACATGGAAAATTGATAGTTTCATGGATAGTTACATGCATAGTTACATGGAAAATTGATAGTTACATGCATAGTTACATACATTGATAGTTACATGCATAGTTACATGTAGAATAGTGATAGTTTTCAAAACAATACACCTCATATGTTTGACTTGATCAGTTTTTCAAGTGTCTTACAACTATGTAACTACCATTGTAACTGACAGTGTAAGTATCCATGTATCTGCTGTAGGGGTGGACTTTTACGCACCGAAAAAACTAAAACCGGTTAAAACCGCACCGAACCGACACCGAGTAACCAAAACCGAATGAAACCGAGGCAATCGGTTCCAGAAACCACACAAACCGAGTAGTGTGGTGTCAGTTTGCGGTTACGTGTATCCTAAAAACCGATTAAACCGAACCGACATATATTCATTCTACATATATTAATTATTAATACTTAATTCTACATTACATGTCATGTTCTTATCGGTTATGAGTTACAAATAGTAAGCTTTCACACACATGATTATTATGTCTTTAAGTGTTTAAGTCTAACCGAAATCCTTCCCATGTAGTTTTATCTTTTGTTATATATGAATGTTGGAGACTTCAAATGAATTATGTATAAATTTTAGCTTATCTTTTCATTTGGACTACTTATTTGAACTCATTAGATTAACTTATTTGAAGTGTGATAGTTTACAACTTTGATATTTTTATTTTTTATGTTATTTGGTTAAGTGTTAAAAATATTACGGATAATAGGTTTGTAACCGAAACCGCACCGAAACCGAACCGATATAGGTTAACCGACAAGTGCGGTCTTTTATATATTTTTATCGGTTTCGGTTTTAGAAAATAAAAAACCGAAGCTTCGGTTTCGGTTTTCGGTTAATACCTAAAAACCAAACCGTTGGGACCGAGTCCACCCCTAATCTGCTGTGTGTTTTGCAACTATATAACTTAACAATTTTTTTTTTCTTTTTATTACAGCAACTGTTCCAGAAAAAACAGATTGTGAACCTGAAGCAGAAGAACAAGAAATAGTGCAGAAGAAACTGATGGATAAAGAAGAAACATGGCAGGCAGTAGAGGAAGGAGAAAGGCCACCGTCCTCTCTAAGATCCGATCAAAGCCAAGAAGGAAACCAAAAAGCAAAGGAGGTTGAATTGAGACAGCTAACAGAGGAGAATGAAAGGTTGCGCTGTCAAACTGAATGCTTGAAAGAGGAAATCATAAAGATGGAAGAGGAGTATGAATCAAGACAGACAGAACTACATGAGAAGTTGGAAGATGTTGTACAAGATTTGATGGTTGAGAGGATAATTAACGATGAAACAGGATGGAGAATGAAAAACTCAATGAAGAACTGAAGAAGCTGCAAGCTTTGGTGGCGGCATTAGCACTAAACTCTCAAGATGAGAGAGCTCTGGAAAGCAATGAAGATGATCGGGATCCTAAAGGAGGAGCAAACAAGGGAGGAAAAAACAATGCAGATCTGAAGCACCAGGAAGTTGATAAGGTAGCTGAAGAAGATGATGATAAGGAAGCGGATAAAGATCCTGAAGGAACTGGCAAGAAAGATGAAACAACTGAGAAAATGGAGGAAACAAAAGAGAAGGAGGAGGAGACGGCAGAAAAAGATGTCAGTGCTGAAGAAAAGAGTGAGGCAGCAGAGAACATAGCTCAGATTCCAACCCAAAATTCAGAAGACTTATATGTCAAAGAATTAGAACGGGTTGAGGAAGAGCTTAAAAAGAAGAAGAAAACAGATGATGAAACGAAGGGTAATTCTCAAGAATTGAACTTGAAATAAATTGTTTAGAGTCTTCAAATAAGATCTTTGCACAAAAACATATACATGTATGATTTTAAGAATTCTTCTTGAGAATGAACATATATATGTATGATTTTTTAAAAATTCTTCTTGAGAATGAATTGTGGTTCATGTTCAAAGAATGTTTTTTATATTGTGAATGTTTTCAAAATCATAAGATGTAACTGTGCATGTAACTACGGATGTAACTATGCATGTCTATGTAACTATCCATATGCAACTGACATGAAGTGGCTGGTAAGTAACATTATTTATTTTCTACTATGCAGCTTACTGTGAGCAGCCACCAGAGTCACCACCAACCAAGGAGGACGGTTGCGGAAGAAGCG
This sequence comes from Fragaria nilgerrensis, assembly GCA_010134655.1. Lineage (NCBI taxonomy): Eukaryota > Viridiplantae > Streptophyta > Magnoliopsida > Rosales > Rosaceae > Fragaria > Fragaria nilgerrensis. The sequence continues at coordinate 16,264,040 of CM020977.1, forward strand.
CGTTGGTCACTGAAAACACCGGTGACCGAGATGCCTTCTTTTGATTTGGGAATCTCTCCCTGGGTATCTTGGAATAGTCCATTGGTGACTGGAATAATAACCATTCCAGAGAAGAATTTCAATACTCCCTCTAGCCCTCAAATCATTGACTTTACGATGATGGAACGAGAACCTGTAAAATATCAGATGATCGTATCTCCACAGGTATGATATTATGATTTTTTCTGCATTCTATGTAACTACACATGTAACTGTCAACATGTAGTTACATGGATAGTTTCAGGGGTAGCTTAACATATGGTTCTTTCTCAACTGCTGCCTTTATGAATTACTGGTTTATCAGTGAAACTATTTAAGGTTATGTAACTCTCCATTTAACAAGTTATATATGATTGTCTCTCCATAGGTAGCAGTTCCTGTCATTAATCTAGATGAGGAGGAGAGTGATATTGAGATCGAGCTGACAGAGGAAAACTCTGGAAGGACAGCATCATCCTTGGGGATGTATTCCTATGTGGCTCGGATAAAGAACAAGCAAAGAAGGCCAGCAAAAAGAGATGATATATACTGGTGGGGGGAGGTTAAAAACACCAGAGAGAAGAAGGCTAGAGAAATAGCAGAAGAAAGAAAGAAAAATCTGGAGCAGAAGAACAAGATAGGTGAAGGAGAAGAACTGAACGAGTATGGAGATGTAATTCATACTATTGGTGATGATGAAATGGAACCGCTGCCAATCCAGATTGTGCCAACCACCGCGAGAGCAATACGGGCTATGACTAAGAAGGCGGTTTGGACAACTTCCAAAGCATTCAAGTGCATGGATCCATTGACTAAGAAAAAATGGACAACTTGCTGGGAAAACTTAAATGACGGGTAAACTCAAATCACTTTGAAAATTCATTTTTGATATAAAGTTTTTCATATTGGATTTGGTTGTTTAAATGTCTAGGTAGCTAGCATGTAGCACACTAGTAAGACCTTGTGTTAATGTAGGCAGGTTAATGTAGTTACACAAGTGTAGCATGCATGTAACTGCCCAGGTAACTACCAATCTCTAGTTATATGCATAGTTACATGCATAGTTACATAGAGATTATATAGATGGATAATCGAGTAACTGCTGATGTAACCTGTAATCTATCCTGCAGAGACTTCATATGGGAAGGCCCCTTGTATGGTTCAGAGATTACAAAGCTTGATCTGCTGGAGGTTATAATGGACAAAGCAGTGACATGCAATGTAATAGACTGCTTTGGTGCCATTATAGCTGACGAAATTTCTCAGCAAGATTCTCAGTCTGTCGTTGTTCCTAGGTTTATGCAGACCATGGCATGGGTAAGGACTGAAATTATTTACATCTCTATTAATAATTGATAATATGGATAGTTACATGCCATAGATGGATAGTTACATTGGTAGTTTATGTTTCATTTTAATAGCATTCAACAAAACATCTTCATGGAAGGAACATACACCACTACTTCCTTGACAAATTGTATGACTACTTGGGAGAAACGACGATGATTTTCTTTCCGATGACAAGTGAAGTAAAATTTCACCATACACTCCTTGTTTTCCAAGTTCAACCCCCCCCCCCCATTTCTACCACCTAGATTCAATGAAGGGAAGAACAACAGATGGGAATAGGGGACAGACATAGAAAGATGCCAAAAAAATGGTAAAGATTTTCTCTTGTTATCTATAGGGATTGCTTTGCTTTCTTTTGCATTCTGTGTGAGATGTAACTACTCAGGTAACTACCAATCTCTAGTTATATGCATAGTGACATGCATAGTTACATGCATAGTTACACAGATGGATAGTTACATGTATAGTTACATACTTGGATTGCTACATAAATGGATAGTTATATGCATAGTTACATGCATAATTACTTAGATGGATAATTACATGCATAGGCAGGTCAATGTAGTTAACCGTAGGGAAACTATTATGTAAGAAATTGACTGTTTGTTCAATGATTTTGTTGTGCAGGCAACTATGGTTGAGTTATGGATGGCTGCAGTCAAAGAACAAGCAGATGACATGCTGAAGAAAGGCTCCCGCAGAAAAATGGATATGAACATGAGCAGTTCAGAGAAGCTTGTAATGAAAAAAGAAAAGCTTACGGAGAGAGAGAGAAATTCCATACAATGGGTCAAGAATAACTATATTGAAAACATCCCGATCAGTTGTCAAATCAATGGACCACTACCTCAGCAACTTCCCACATCGTAAGTTTTAAAAGTTTTCAGTTCAGATTTAAAGTTTTGGTTAGGTAACTACCCAGGTAACTATCAGTCTGTAGTTACATGGATAGTTACATAGGCAGATACACAAGTGTAACTTCTATGTAACTACCCAGGTAACTATCAGTCTGTAGTTACATAGATAGTTACGTAGGGAAACTGTTACATAAGAAATTGACTGTTTGTTCAATGATTCTGTTTTGACTTGAATTTTTTTCGAAAAACGGATTGGATTGTGGGATATTTGTTATGTACTATATGGACAAACTTTCCAAGGAAAAACGTTTGACAGAACATTGAAGAAGGATGATGTTTTGAAGCTTAGAGCACAAGTGGTGAAGAGGTTTCTTAACCATAGGCATAGTTGGTACTCAACGTCATCCGCAGTAGGTTCACCAAGCTTAATATCAATGTTTCATCAATTGTATTTGAACAGCTAAATGAAAGATTATTTGTGTGGAACATATCTCTATTAATACAAATTGCTTTGCTTTGCCATATTATGTGTTCTGTGTGAGAAAAAAAGTGTTGCTTGTTATAGATTTCTTTGTTTTGTCATATTATGTGTTCTGTGTGAGAAAAAAAAGTGTAGCTTGTTACAGATTGGTTTGCTTTGCCATATTCTGTGTTTTGTGTGAGAAAAAAAGTAGTTACATGATTGCTTTGCTTTGCTTTGCTTTGCCATAGTTACATAGATGGATAATTACATACATAGTTGCATATATGTATAGTTACATGGATAATTACATGCATAGTTACATGGATAGTTACATAGATGGATAGTTACATAGATGGATAGTTACATAGTTACATAGATGAATAGTTACATAAATTGATAGTTACATGCATAGTTACATAGATAGTTACATAGATAGTTACATGAGTAGCTTAATGTAGGTACACAAGTCATTTATTTAATAATAATTGCAGCGTGCCGCTTCATCGCAACGGCAACGTCCCGCTACGTATTAGAACAGAAATATATAGTTACATGGATAGTTACATGCATACTTACATGGATAGTTACATAGTTGTAACTAGCAATGTAACTACCCATGTAACTGCTGCACAAAATGAAACTTGAAATAAACAAAGCATTTGAAAAAAAAAAATGAGGTTTGTATTATATTTGCAGCGTGCCGCTGCACCGCAAAAAATGAGATACACGGTTTCCACTATCATAATAAAAAGCAATAACTAAAAAAACGAAACATCCAACAGCAGAATTGTAACTCTGCATGTAACTACTAAAAAGAACTTGAATCCATCAATGTAACTACTGAATCCATCAATGTAACTACTGTATCCATCAATGTAGCTGTCATATGTAACGAAAGGCTATATTGGAGCTTTACAACTCGTTGTGTTATGCCCGTCGTATTTCCCACACCTGGAACACTTGATCTGCCTTTTTACCTCACTCCTACTTCGGTACCTTCTTGTTTTTGGCCTTCCAGCAGGTCTTTTAGTCAAAGGAGGCTGCAATGGAAATGACGATCGAGCAAGATCAACAGACATTGAAATGGAAAGGATTGGGTTAATGGTGTGAGAGTAGGTTTCTCGGAATTTATCCACCTTGAAAAACAAGCAGTTACATGATCAGTTACATTAGTAGTTACATGATCAGTTACATTGAAAAACAAGCAGTTACTGGACAAGTTAGTTAACAAAAGCAGGAAACAAAAACAGGAAACAAGAATAGATATGGAGTAAAAAGAAAAAGAATGAGTAAAAGAGTACCTTATAGTAAGGGCTGACATATAAGTAAGGAGAGACACCATGTTGCTGAATTGCAACAAGGGCATATGAACAAGGAAAACCATGACATTTCCATTCCCCACACGAACAAACGAAATCCTCTCCCAAGTTCACCATTACCTTGTACTTTTGACATTGAACTTCATAAACATATGTATCAGATCTCATAACTCGCCAATGTCGCCCAACCGCCAAGTTATTAATCAATTTATTTTCCACATTTGGACTCAAAACAATGACCCATTCCTTTGACCCTTCCTTCCGCTCAGCAATTCTCTCCATAGACTTAGTTCCAATACCTTCATTCAGATCATAAATAGGAAGACTCTTCAAATCCCCCACCCAATTGTTAAAAGTCTCGGCCAAATTGTTGGTCATTTCACCAAACCTCTCCCCGTTAAAAAAAGCCGAACACCAGCTCTCCTTGGGAAAGTCCTTTAGAAAATCTTCAACAATAGAACCCCCTTCCTCCTTCAATTTTGCAAGGTTGGTCTCATACGAGTCCGAGGTGTGAGAATAAGCACAACACATGAACAAATAAGGAACAAATTTTTATGAAGGGGTGACTGACTTGGATACTTTTTGGGAGATTTTCTACAAGGTGCCTAAAACAAAAACCATGTGGATTATTAGGAAAGACATGCGGATATGCACTAAGAAGACCAGCATTCCGATCAGAAATGAATGTCACCTGCCTCATAGGGTGTCTTGACAACACTTCAGATACACACTGAAGGAAAAATCTCCAATTACTTTCAGTTTCAGAATCAACAATAGCATAAACAACTGGAAATAAACCTGCAAAAAAGACGAAACATGAACAGTTACATAAAAATGTCAAAGCCATCAAAACTAAAGCCCCTGGAAACTATGTAACTATCACAATCAAAGAAACAATTCATAGATATGCATCTGTGATGCAGGGACTTGAGTTGTATTAGTTACATGCATAGTTACATGGATAGTTACATGCATAGTTACATACATTGATAGTTACATGATTAGTTACATGGATAGTTACATACATTGATAGTTACATGATTAGTTACATGGATACACATACATTGATAGTTACATGCTTAGTTACATACATTGATAGTTACATGATTAGTTACATGCATAGTTACATGAACAGTTGCATACATGGATAGTTACATGAATAACTAGTCAAGTAACTATCCATTAATAGTTACATACATTGATAGTTACATTAGTAACTTAATGTAGGTACACAAGTCATTTAACTATCCATCAAACAGTTACATAAAAATGTCAAAGCAATCAAAGCTGAAGCCCCTGGAAACTATGTAACTATCACAATCAAAGAAACTACTAATGTAACTAAACATTTCACTAACAAGGTACCTTGATTCGCATCCTTGGCAGATGCACCAATAAGCTGCCCTCTGTATTTGTTCGTGATGAAGGTAGCATCAATGAACAAAATGGGTCTGCAAAACTTAAAACCCTTCATCCACACATCATAACACACAAACATTCGCTCAAACCTGTGAGTTTCAGGTTCATACTCAATCTTGATAGTAGAGCCAGGGTTTGATTTCACTGCTTTTTGACCAAACCAAACTAACTGAGCATAAGAATCAGCATCACCACCAAGAACAGATTCTCTAGCACGCTCTTTACCGTACCAAGCCGTACGATAAGATACCTCCATCCCATAATCTGACTTTATCTCATGGTATATATCTATAGCCTTCTTGTTAGGATTCTCACGAACTTTATCAAGCATTATAGACTTTATAATCTTGGAACCCATCATCTTATTAGTTTGCAAGCGAACAACACCATGACAACTATGCTCTTTCACCAGATCAGTAATGACAAAAAAACGATTATACTCTATCAAGGATTCCTTCACACACCATCCACAATGCTCAGACTCTCTCTTAGAACAATAAGCAACAACACGTTTCTTAGTATTTCTAACATACCGATACTCAAATCCCATCTCAATTGCATAAATACGCAATTTCAACCTAAACTCTTCCACACCACCTTGAAACTTTTGGTCCTTTGATTTGATATAATTTTCCCACCCTTTGCTACAATACCTCTTTGCTTCCTCTGGTTTGTAGCATCCTAAATAATAATTTTCATCAAATGAAACGCTAAACTCTTCACTAACATTGTTACTCAACACATTTTCAGAACCAGAAGCACTAACATCTCGTTACCGGGCGCGTAATTTAAAAACCTTTTTTTTAATCAGAATGTAGTATTGGTAAATAGGGTTCGATCAATCCGGGGACCTAAAGGGCGCTCCTGCAGTCATGGTTACACTAAAGAATTAGTAACTACAAATATTTACAAACATACACATGGTACAATAGATAAAAGGGGGGTTTTGAAAGTTTGTTCTATGTTCCTACTAAACAGAAAATAAAATATAAACAAGTGATCGACTTCAAACACACACAAACATATAAAAATCATGTAAACAGGTTGTTTCAATCTACACAACTTCAAAATCATGCCAATCAAGTATTATGAAACGAATTTAGAATTACACGCCTCAGCGGTCATGTAACCGATAATAATCTTCTTATGCATCCTATGTTTGCCTTAGCGGTCTAACACAGAAAATTCCATGCAATATGTCATGTTAATACTCAGCGCAACCATACAACATATAACATGAATCATTAAGATCAAAGACGAATTCAAACATGTAAACAGGTTTATCTCAGCGCTTAAACCAGTCTACATGCAACTTATGATCAAAACCCGACCCATTCCCATGAATCTAAGCTTTCTCCACTTAGTTAATCTGTGTTTGCCTCAGCGGTTTAACACAGACTAATGACACTACCAACCTGCAGAAGTTAGTAATTTAAATAACCAGATTACAAGTTTTCAATAACAAGAATGACACGAAGATAAATTATGCAGATCTCATAAACAACTTAAGAACATAACTTTATAATTCTGAAAATTAATATAACCATATTCTCAACATCAATCTCAATCCAAAACGCAGAAGGTCTAAAAATGACACGACCCACCCTGAATTTCACCCTAAACCCGGAGTAAATCGTGCGGGGACCACCTCCAAGGAAAGATTTATCGCTAAAATTCGGTACAACCTCCCTTGAAAATGGACAACCCTTCTAATAGAAACCCGCAAACACGTCTAAAGGTTCCAAATCCAACCTTATAGACTCCTGGAGCCTTCGTGCTCCCCACAAATTACAACCTCTCCCAATATAGATTTACTAATCTAACAAAGATCCTATAACCAACATATTCAGAGTAACTCTATTTGAGAGGAAATGAACTAGAAATAAATAGAAAAGAGCGGAAGCTATACTATTGATTATGCCTCTTCTCCATGTACGCCCGATCTCAACTATGCAATCCTGCAGACTGGGCATTTTAAAACGAAGGGCCCAGGGGAAGACATTTAATAACGTTAGAGTGAGTGGACAACAATAATTTAATAACAAAATAATTATGCATTCCCATTTTAATTTCATAGAAAAATATACTGCATGCGGCAGCTCAAAAGCGCTCAATTCATAATCTGACAATTTCACGACTAGCACTGGCTAGTCACAAACTCAAATAAAATGGAGCCTCTCTGGCTGAACTATATATAAACATATATTCGTATGTATCTACACTCGTCAGACTCCTTGTATGAATCCTAGAAACAATTTAGAAAAATAGAAATTCATACAAGGCTACAACGCTGGCGTCTAACGCTCACGTTGCGCCATAATGTTATTTTTCCTCATTATGACCGAAAATGGACGGTGTATAAATACGTGTGGACTCCCTATATGAAAACCTAAATAAACTGAAAAAGAAAGAAGTTTTCATATAGGGCTATGACGCTTGTGTCTAACACGCACGACACGCCATAATGGTATTTACCTCATTATGACGGACCAAACACGTATGGCTAGCTAGCATTTATATACATACTATTCTCATAAAATCCAAAACATATATATCCACCGAAAATCTCATTTTCGGGATCTCTCCAAAGGAGGAAAAATTGTCAAATGGGCGAGAAATCAATAATCTCATCAAAAGAAATAAATGATTAATAAAATCATTCATCGCATGCTTTTTATTTAAAACAAAGGTCTACTCACAACTTTAGGCCTAAGCCTGACGTCAATCCGAGGTCTCTCCAATTTGAGTCTCCTCACGTCCTGTTCCAAATATATAATTAATTTCCTAACAAAAATCCAGCATTTGATAAAATATGCAAAATTAATCGAGAGCCATAAATACGCTCATCATTGTCTAAGTTCGATATTCTTAAATCGAAACGATCCAAACTTTTATATCATACTCGGCAGTCGTAAATACAACCTTCCCCAGAAATTGATTTAAATCCTACGATCGGATTTTACATTATTTAACCGCCTAAATACCAAACTTCGGAAATTCACAAACCTATTCAAAACTCATCCGAAAATTCCACAGTTCACTTCATTAAATTCCTCTAATTATTACACATTTAAAATTATACAAAATCCCAAAATGGCGGCCGCGGCTCCGCCGGCAGCGGCGGCCGGAGGTCGATTCCGGCGACGTCCAAATTCTACCAAATTTTAACAGAATCTTCCTCTCATCATCCCAAACAACTTTCATAACTATCACTAAGTCCAATTTCAAGCCTAACTAGGTCAATCAAATGAAAACATCCTAAAAGCCCTAGAATTTCAACTTCGAATTTCTCCTTACCGAGCTCAAGAGGGACCGAGCCTTTTGGAGGGGTTGTTGCACGGGATGAGGGCTACAAAACGAGCCAAATATCACCGGCTTTGGTGGCCGGAGGAGGGAGCTCCGGCGAAAAGGGCAATCGGCTGCTAGGGGACTTTCCTCCCTGTTCGGCGGCGCAATCGGCCGGTCACCGGCCCAGAAAGAGAGAGGGAACGGCGGGGGTCTGAACGGGACCAGTCCGGCGGCCTGGCTTAGCCAGACGGCGGCGAACGGCGCTGGAAGAAATCCGGCAGCGGGGAGAGAAAGGGAGAGCGCGGGAGAGAAAAGAGAGAGAAGAGAGAGAAAGGGAAAAGAGATCAAAAGAAAAGAAAATGGGTTTTGGGCCTTACACCAACCCGGCCCAACACCATAAAAATACCCAACTTCACTAATTTAACACCCCAAAATAAAATACCCTAATAAAAATTACCTTTTACTAGCTAAAATTTACTATTTTACCGTCGTTACATTTTTCTCCTACGAATAACTCTCCGAAATAATCGTCCCTCAAAACCCCTCTAGGGACTAATTAAACTATAACTCAATGTCGGAGACGGTAAAATTCTTATTATAAACAAGCTAGTAAATAAGGTAAAAATTTAAGGGTCGGGATGTGACAATTCTCCCCTCCTTAAAAAAATTTCGTCCTCGAAATTTACATACTTGTCATTCGATGAGATAGAGATACTGCTGCCTTAGTTGCTCCTCTGATTCCCAAGTAGCTTCCTCTATTTGGTGTCTCCTCCACAGAACTTTAACAAGAGGAAAAAAATTGATTTGCTTTTAAGCACTTGCTCCTTTCGGTCAGAAATCTAAACTGGTCCTCTTCATAGAACAAATCTCTCGTCAAACTGAGCGGCTGCTCTTGCAGCACAAGAGAGAGATCGGCAATAAACTTGCGAAACATGGATACATACAACACATTATGTATCTTGGATCACTCCGGAGGCAAGACTAACCGATACGCAAGAGAGCCAACTTGATCTAAAAACCCATAAAAACCAATAAATCTCGGACCAAGCTTCCACGTTACCAAATTGTATCACCCCTTTCCAAGGAGACAATTTCGAAAACACCCAAACATTCACTTGAAACTCATGGTCCTTCCTACGGACATCTTTATAATTCTTCTCAAATACTTTAAATCCTTCATTGAACTATCACTAACGTTTACACGTAAGTGAGTTTAGTGATACATGTTCCAGAGTACGAGTACCTGTAGGTATGTACACTAATTCCAGTGCAATGAAAAAAAATCGCTATCACCATCGGGCTCAAATTTCCTAACGTCATGCAACAACCTCGTCAATGCGCTGCTCACAAACTCGACGTTGAAGCTCACTTGTTAGGAAACTAAAATTCACGTATTCTCACATGCTCATAGTGTCAAAATTAAGACCCGCTAAATGAACAGATTTAAGGATGCACACACTGCAGAACTGCAATAATCACTTCTAGTACCGAGACACTTTGCAGAGTCTTTCGCGAAGTCAAAGCTCTCGCAAGTCCACAAGAAAATCTTGCTCTGCCTAAGTGACCAGTCCACTAACATATGATAACCTCGATTCTCGAAACGACATTATGAAGAGATCAAAACCACGTCACTTAGGTCTTTTCGCCAAAACTATTGCATTACCATTTTGTGCACCACAACTAGCAGCTTATGGGAATACCAGTTCTCTCCTAATTCTGTTATACCCAATATTCTCTTCACCCCAGACCAGAAGATGATCTGAAACATGATTATCATGCGAATGGAACATTTCGGTTACATAAAGCTGCAACATAAACAACTTATATATCGCCAAAACATGTTCCATATAAAATCCAATTTACCAAGTCACTAGCATGGAAGATGAACAAATCCCCAAGCGGAGTATGCTAAAGAAACTCCAACTGCAAACGAAGTGACATTAGCAAATAGACTTCGTTCACACTTAACATTAATATTATGTCATTGAAGACTTGTATCGACTAACTCAATACAACACCGACTGAAAGCACTATGAACACCCATCCACGCTTCTCCAATAAATCCTTTTATCTACAGCTATTCTAGATAACATAATATTCAACTCCAATAGCCACGCACTTTAAGATATAAAACTTTCCTCTGGACATTCACATCACACTAACATTCCTCACTTTTCCATCCTAGCGACCAAGGTCGCTAAAAATTAGCATTACCAAGAACTTCCAAAAATCTCAACATATTAATCCATTCCCGACTGTTGTCGTAAAGTCAAAATGACCTCAACTCTTCTGCATCTACTTTATTATTATACTTTCAAGGTCAAATACATTTACCATCTTTATAAAACACTCAACAAATCCGAAGATCGAACTTTAACACCTAGAATTCTCAAAGAATCCATAATGGCTCCACGATTAAAATGATATAACCGACAATTGCTACTCAACGCTTCAGAGCTTGCTAGCAATTCAAAATATTTAGATATACCATTCACTTTCTTCAATTCTCTTGCTATGACACAACAACAAGCTTTTCACAACGCCATGCTCAATGACTCTTGCAAGGCCAACAATCCAAGGAAAATAATCTTGGGTTCTTATATTTAACGTCTTAGCCGGCTTCAACTAAGCCACAATATAGACGAAAGTCACCCAAAAATCTTACTATTCATCGACTGCTAATAACCTCCTTCTCCAAAATGTTCTGATTATACTCTTTAATATGAAGATTCCAAGGATAAGAAACATATCCTTGATTAGAGCTGTATGGCCAAAACATGCGCTACCATACCATAACAAGCATTAACCAAAATAATCTCAACTGACTTTCTCTGCGGACAAGGCAGTTGAAAATTTGGTCATCAATCAAAACTTCTCTAAATTGATAGCCTTTTTATTAGTCACAAATTCCCCCGTGACTAATTAGCCCAAAATTGAGTCCTCAACAATTCACATAGGTACCTCTTTGAATGACTAAGGGTACCTCCCGCATTACTTCAACCAACCCTTACCTCAAAATAATACACCACTATTTCGAACTTCCTTTCCAACTATTTTCTCCCAGAAATCACGTAATTCGACACCAAGATTTTTCCATCGGACTACTACAACTTCATACTTGCCCACCATAAATAGGAAATTCCAAGACATTATTCGAATCAAACATTTTCCTACTACAGATTCACACAAGATGTTCACCTTAACATCTTAATCAAAACCCAATCAATCATTTGATCAAATGAAAGGAATGCTATCACGCACATGAGTTCCCCACTGGAGTTTCCAACTCACAATTGAACTCTAACAATTATCATATCAACTCAATAACCCTTGAAAAAAAAAGGCATAATCCATACACCTTTCCATTACTCAAAGCATAATAATTACTCAAGAGGTCGGCGTACAGAGGCATAGTCTTGAAGATATGAACATTTATGGCACAACAATGTCCATAAATAAGATAAGAACAACTACATCACAAACTTAATCAACACATAGTGTCTAAAGCATATAATGCTAATAGATCCGTCGCGATCGGACCATCACTCTATAGACACTAAGTATGACCAAGAATATGAGGTAGTACTAAAACGAGAAAGGAATCGAATAACCTAGTGCTCTGATACCAAGCTGACACGACCCACCCCGAATTTCACCCTAAACCCGGAGTAAATCGTGCGGGGACCACCTCCAAGGAAAGATTTACCGCTAAAATTCGGTACAACCTCCCTTGAAAATGGACAACCATTCTAATAGAAACCTGCAAACACGTCTAAAGGTTCCAAATCCAACCTTATAGACTCCTGGAGCCTTCGTGCTCCCTACAAATTACAACCTCTCCCAATATAGATTTACTAATCTAACAAAGATCCTATAACCAACATATTCAGAGCAACTCTATTTGAGAGGAAATGAACTAGAAATAAATAGAAAAGAGCGGAAGCTATACTATTGATTATGCCTCTTCTCCATGTACGCCCGATCTCAACTATGCAATCCTGCAGACTGGGCATTTTAAAACGAAGGGCCCAGGGGAAGACATTTAATAACGTTAGAGTGAGTGGACAACAATAATTTAATAACAAAATATTTATGCATTCCCATTTTAATTTCATAGAAAAATATACTGCATGCGGCAGCTCAAAAGCGCTCAATTCATAATCTGACAATTTCACGACTAGCACTGGCTAGTCACAAACTCAAATAAAATGGAGTCTCTCTGGCTGAACTATATATAAACATATATTCGTATGTATCTACACTCGTCAGACTCCTTGTATGAATCCTAGAAACAATTTAGAAAAATAGAAATTCATACAAGGCTACAACGCTGGCGTCTAACGCTCACGTTGCGCCATAATGGTATTTTTCCTCATTATGACCGAAAATGGACGGTGTATAAATACATGTGGACTCCCTATATGAAAACCTAAATAAACTGAAAAAGAAAGAAGTTTTCATATAGGGCTATGACGCTTGTGTCTAACACGCACGACACGCCATAATGGTATTTACCTCATTATGACGGACCAAGCATGTATGGCTAGCTAGCATTTATATACATACTATTCTCATAAAATCCAAAACATATATATCCACCGAAAATCTCATTTTCGGGATCTCTCCAAAGGAGGAAAAATTGTCAAATGGGCGAGAAATCAATAATCTCATCAAAAGAAATAAATGATTAATAAAATCATTCATCGCATGCTTTTTATTTAAAACAAAAGTCTACTCACAACTTTAGGCCTAAGCCTGACGTCAATTTGAGGTCTCTTCAATTTGAGTCTCCTCACGTCCTGTTCCAAATATATAATTAATTTCCCAACTAAAATCCAGTATTTGATAAAATAGGCAAAATTAATCGAGAGCCATAAATACGCTCATCATTGTCTAAGTTCGATATTCTTAAATCGAAACGATCCAAACTTTTATATCATACTCGGCAGTCGTAAATACAACCTTCCCCAGAAATTGATTTAAATCCTACGATCGGATTTTACATTATTTAACCGCCTAAATACCAAACTTCGGAAATTTACAAACCTATTCAAAACTCATCCGAAAATTCCACAGTTCACTTCATTAAATTCCTCTAATTATTACACATTTAAAATTATACAAAATCCCAAAACGGCGGCGGCCGGAGGTCGATTCCGGCGACGTCCAAATTCTACCAAATTTTAACAGAATCTTCCTCTCATCATCCTAAACAACTTTCATAACTATCACTAAGTCCAATTTCAAGCCTAACTAGGTCAATCGAACGAAAACATCCTAAAAGCCCTAGAATTTCAACTTCGAATTTCTCCTTACCGAGCTCAAGAGGGATCGAGCCTTTTGGAGGGGTTGTTGCACGGGATGAGGGTTACAAAACGAGCCAAATATCACCGGCTTTGGTGGCCGGAGGAGGGAGCTCCGGCGAAAAGGGCAATCGGCTGCTAGGGGACTTTCCTCCCTGTTCGGCGGCGCAACCGGCCGGTCACCGGCCCTGAAAGCGAGAGGGAACGGCGGGGGTCCGAATGGGACCAGTCCGGCGGCCTGGCTTGGCCGGACGGCGGCGAACGGCGCTGGAAGAAATCCGGCAGCGGGGAGAGAAAGGGAGAGCGCGGGAGAGAAAAGAGAGTGAAGAGAGAGAAAGGGAGAAGAGATCAAAAGAAAAGAAAATGGGTTTTGGGCCTTACACCAACCTGGCCCAACACCATAAAAATACCCAACTTCACTAATTTAACACCCCAAAATAAAATACCCTAATAAAAATTACCTTTTACTAGCTAAAATTTACTATTTTACCGTCGTTACATTTTTCTCCTACGAATAACTCTCCGAAATAATCATCCCTCAAAACCCCTCTAGGGACTAATTAAACTATAACTCAATGTCGGAGACGGTAAAATTCTTATTATAAACAGGCTAGTAAATAAGGTAAAAATTTAAGGGTCGGGATGTGACAAAAAAATCTAACAAAAGAAAATACTACAGAACAGAGAGGAATTGATTAGGCATTGTTACACTTTTTATTCTCCGAAGTGATTTTCTGAAGAACACCAAGGTAGAGCAAGCTTCAATGGATGGAGGGCTCTGCTGTCTTGAAACAAAAATACTGAAGAGAAGGCTATTGCGAAGTTAGGGAAGAAGTTTGTGCGTGAGAAGTGATCATGAAAACGTTCTCCTTTGCTCCTTTATATAGTAGTCTGGCCGAAACCCTAGCTGTCCTCCTAGCCCTTGATTAATTTCTGATCCAACGGTGATGAATTATTGCTTTAAATCCTGATTTAGACATTCCTAGAATTCTCTGGAATGTCTTGTGCAGTAATTCATTGCATGAGGCTTGAATACGGACCAAGTACACTCCTTATTCTCCAAAAGAAATCCCAGCGATTACGAGCTTTCCCTCTTCTGCTATCAATCAGGCCTCTGACGAAAATCTATGATTTTCCTTCCTTTCCTGGTGCATAATTAGGGTTCCTGCAAGGGAAATAAAGTCAGATAAATAAAGTAGGATGGACAGAATTTAAATGACGAAATTAAGGGAAGAATCCCTTAATTCCTGGTTTATAAATCCCTTGATTATTGCAGAATTCGTCCTCCCCTTTTATACACATTCACAGATTCCTATTCCAAGTTGGATTAGGTTTCCTGACTTCAAATGGTTTCCCTGTCTCATTAGAAAAGAAAGTTTCTTAAATATTTTAGGAAAGTCAGAATATGAAAGATTCATAAGTATTAAGTTTCCTGAATCAAAATAAGAAAGTTATTTAAAATGAAATAGGCAAGTTTTCCTTTTCAAAACAGGAAAGTTTCATAAATGACTTATCCTCAGATTTTGCGACTTAATGAGACTCCTTGTTGCACTAGGAATCCTCCTTTGATTAGGATTTCTCTTAAATTGCCGGTTTTAGCTTCCTTTTCTGCTTTTCTACTCTTTTGCCTTCACACTCACAAAACATGTTAGAAATGGCTTTATTATGAAAATATCATAGCTAAATAGGGAAGGAAACACATTATAAACATAGCACTTTGTGCTCGTATCAATCCACATCAACAAAATCTGAACTATAGTGGGCCAAAACTCTAAACATCATCTTCATATCATCTTCATTTTCAAGACGATAAGATACAACATAAGGAAAAACAGTATACCTCAGCTTGACAATGCTTTTGCCCAATACCAGAAATTGGTCACGTACAGAATTAGCAAAATCAATATATGAGACGCTATGATCAAATGAAACTGCTGCTCCTTCACCAAAGTACACAAGCTTTGCAGTATAGTTACTGTCCATAGTACCTGAACATAAATATGTATAGTATTTCAGATTACAAGTAACTCATGACACCTATAAGAAAAACAATGCAAACAACCAAAATAAGCAGAACAATGCAAACATAGAGTACATAATGCAAGTAACTCATGCTCATTCACCAGAGTACACAACCAAAATAAGCAAAACAATACAAACAAATCACTTTTTCAAAGACTAAAATCACTAAATTCCTAGGAGGCTGGGAATATAGCACAGATTGAGTCAAAGAGTTTCAAATCTCTAAATTCCTATGAACCCTAGAATTCACCGATCGACAACATATGAAATTGTAACGATTAAACACAGAAATAAATCAATCAAAACATCAAAATCTGAAAGAAATCAAAAACATTGTGTCTGAGCAAAGCATTGACCTCTTTTGCGTTAGAAGACGGTGGATGCCGGAACTGATGGAGCCACCGCGTCACGGATACGAACGACGAAACTCAGGTGGCGCCGACGAGATCGAGATCGAGAGAGAGTGAGAGAGAGATCGAGATCGAGATCGGGTACAAAGAGAAAGCAGTAACAGAGAGAGGAGCTGAGAGAAAGCAGTAACGGATAGAGAAGAGAACGAGAGAAACTAACAGAATGGTAGAATCGTAAATCCATAAAATTTAAAAATGTACTTTTTTTATCATAATTGACACTTAATCATAACCATTACATCATATTATATATAATTAAGTAACTATTTTATCATCTGATAACATTTAGGGTGACCATTTTAACATGTGAAACAATTGATGATTTTTTTATTATTTGTATCTTCAAATGACACTTTTGTGTTATTTTCCCAAGAAGAAATACCGGAACATAATCTAGTTATTAACCCCAATAATAGTTACTAACTCCCAATAAAATGTTGAAACATTACTGTGAGGCCCATAAGGGCATCCAAACCTGACACGACCCGCCCCGAATTTCACCCTAAACCCGGAGTAAATCGTGCGGGGACCACCTCCAAGGAAAGATTTACCGCAAAATTCGGTACAACCTCCCTTGAAAATGGACAACCCTTCCAATAAAAACCTGCAAACACTTCTAAAGGTTTCAAATCCAACCTTAACTTCTGGAGCCTTCGTGCTCCTCAAAAACAATCATCACCAACAGGATAATAAATATTATCTAAAATAATATACATCATCCGTCAAATATTTTAAAATATAAACAAGCCTTCACCCACAACCAAAAATATATACATTAAACCCAAGTATTCAGAGCTACTAGACACTAGCGGAAGCAAGAAAAAGACAAGTAGGCTAAACAGGTAACCTACTGGTGAAAGGTGATGGAAATACGGGTGACTATGCCTCGTCTCCTACTAGATCTAATCCGAACTCTGCAGACTGGGCATTTTAAAACAAAGGGCCCAGGGGAAGACATTTAATAATATTAGAGTGAGTGGACAAAAATAATTTAATAATAAACTATTTATGCATTCCCAATTTAATTTCATAGAAAAATATACTGCATGCGGCAGCTTAAAAGTGTTTAACTCATAAACTGGCAATTTTACGACTAGCACCGACTAGTCACAAACTCAAATAAAATAGAGCCGCTCAGGCTAACTATATATAATCATATATATTCGTATGTATGTACACTCGTCAGACTCCTTGTATGAATCCTAGAAACAATTCAGAAAAATAGAAATTCATACAAGGCTACAACGCTGGCGTCTAACGCTCACGTTGCGCCATAATGGTATTTTTCCTCATTATGACCGAAAAGGGACGGTGTACATATACGTGTGGACTCCCTATATGAAAACCTAAATAAACTGAAAAAGAAAGAAGTTTTCATATAGGGCTATGACGCTTGTGTCTAACACACACGACACGCCATAATGGTATTTACCTCATTATGACGGACCAAGCACGTATGGCTAGCTAGCATTTATATACATACTATTCTCATAAAATCCAAAACATATATATCCACCGAAAATCTCATTTTCGGGATCTCTCCAAAGGAGGAAAAATTGTCAAATAAGTGAGAAATCAATAAATCTCATCAGAAGAAATAAATGATTAATAAAATCATTCATCGCATGCTTTTTATTTAAAACAAAGGTCCACTCACAAATTAGGCCTAAGCCTGAAGACGCTCCGAGGCTTCTTCTGCTCGGGCCTCCTCACGTCCTGTTCCAAATATATAATTAATTTACCAACTAAATTCCAGTATTTATAAAATAGGCAAAATTAATCGAGAGCCATAATTACGCTCATCATTGCCTAAGTTCGATATTCTTAAATCGGAACGATCCAAACTTTTATATCATACTCGGCAGTCGTATAAACAACCTTTCCCAGAAATTGATTTAAATCCTACGGTCGGATTTTACATTATTTAACCGCCTAAATACCAAACTTCGGAAATTCATAAACCTATTCAAAACTCGTCCGAAAATTCTAAAACTCATTCCATTAAATTCCTCATAAAAATCTCCACCAAAAACAATTTTTCCAGCGGCGGCGCCGGCAGCGGCGGCCGGCGACGTCTAAACTCTACCAAATTTTAATAGCAACTTCCTCTCAACATCCCAAACAACTTTCATAACTATCACTAAGTCCAATTTCAAGCCTAACTAGGTCAATCGAACGAAAACATCCTAAAAGCCCTAGAATTTCAACTTCGAATTTCTTCTTACCGAGCTCAAGAGGGATTAAGCCTTTTGGAGGGGTTGTTGCACGGGAGAAGAGCTTCAAAACCTTACCAAGCTTGCCCGGATTGGTGGCCGGAGGAGGGAGTTCCGGCGAAGGGAAGCTCAAGGCAGCCGCGCCTTTCGGGCGGCATTGCTCCTTCACGGCGGCGCTAGGGAGGCTGTGACCGGTCTAGAATGGAAGCTGGGTTGATGGCCGACCTTTTGGGACTGGTGCGGCGGCGAACGGTGGCCGCACGACGGAGAAGAAATTCCGGCAGCGGGAAGAGAATCGGGAGAGAAAGAGAGAGTGAGGAGAGAGAATCGGGAGGGAAGAGAGAGAAATATGTTGGGCTTGGCCCAACCGGTTCCAACCCACATATACCCAATCCAAAAATTTAACACCCCAAAAATAATACCCTAATAAAAATTACCTTTTACTAGCTAAATTTACCATTTTTTACCGTCGTTACATTTTTCTCCTACGAATAACTTTCCGAAATAATCGTCCCTCAAAACCCCTCTAGGGACCAATTAAACTATATGTCAATGTCGGAGACGGTAAAATTCTTATTATAATCAAGGTAGTAAATAAGATAAAATCTTACGGGTCGGGATGTGACAAAACCTCCAGCCCGTTGTCAAGGATCTAAGCCCAAACCAAAAAATTGCTCTAGGCACCCAAAGCTGGCGCCCAAACACTTCCCGACCAGCATTGGCGTCGACTCCGGTGTCCAACCTTACGCTACAACTCAAAACCAGTCTTCCTCCGACCGTCATACCTCTTAGAGACTAAGCAACAACCAGTCTTCCTCCGCCACCCAGCAAAGCTCGCCGTCCTCAACGACGCTGATCGGGACCCCAATTTTCTAGAGGCTAGCGACGCTGCAACCTAGAATCCTCACACCTTCCTCAAGTCCACTCACCTTTTCACCTTGTGACTTGAAAAAATCACTGCTACATTTGTCGCCGGCGCTTGGGAGGAGGCTCAGGACCAGATCTTCTTCAGTTAGGCCGAGCGGCGAGCGCTAAACGCCGATAGCCGAGCGCCGAGCGAAGGGTGACGAGCGCCAGAGCGACGACGAGGGCTCGGTCTCCAAGAAGGAATCAAACGCCAAAGTTTTGGATCTGCATAGTGTTTCCGGCGTCGCAGGCGGAGGAGAGATGGTGCAGCGCGGCAGAGGCGAGGATGGTGAAGGAAGGAGAGAGAGAGAGAGAGAGAGAGAGAGAGAGAGAGAGAGAGAGAGAGAGAGAGAGAGAGAGAGATGGCTACGTTTTTTTTTTCTAGACATGACCATTTGGGCATTTTGCCTTGTACTTAAGAGGACTGTGTTGAAGTAGAGCACAATAGCACATTGGCGAACTGGCAAAACATGTGAGTCATGACTATCTATTCTGATATCCTTGTATATATTTATGAAATAATTGGAGCACAATTACTGGGTCTTGTCAGATAGGAGTAAATTATCTGGTGTTTAAGTATTTTCTTAGCAACAAATGTATTTGTTTAAATTTTGAGGTGGCTAGTTATTGCAAACCATTATCAATATTCTGACCATGAAATTCTCGTTGTTACTGTAGTTGTTCATATAATCTAGTGATGCTAAAGTTTATACCTTGATTTAATTTATAATAATCATATACTTAATGTAAATCCAAATGTCTAATGTTGGAAGTTATTCTCAGCGGCACCATGCCATGGTGACCTATGTTTTGGTCACAAATATTATCCAATTTTACATTTTCATGTCAATGGGTGCTGTTGAAGTTCATGTCCTGGAGACCGGAATCAGTTTACAGTATAGAAAAGATGGTCATTTTCTTTCATTACATGATATGATTTTCAAACATATATTTGAGCTGATTAATGTACCACTTGCTTCAATAGGGAGACAGCAAAAGCAGTAAAATCGATTATCCATTCTAAGAACAATGTTAATAAAAAAGAACGATTGTTATGGAAAACAAAGTCTGAAGACGGAGTGAAGGATTTCAGCACTTGCCTTGAAGCTGATCCTGTGGAGTTCTTGTCAAAACCATTATCATCACCAAGTCTAGCAGATAAGCCAGAAGCATCTACTTCCACTGACATGTGAGTCATGACTATCTATTCTGAGATCCTTGTAGGAGGTTTAATTTTCTGTCCATATTCGTTCACTTTTGAGAACACACACACACACAATCTTTATCAGATCCAAATATCCTTATTTAATCAAAAGGTATGGATTTTGCCAATAGAACTACTTTTCGGTCGTATTTTTCGATCATAGCCAATTAGTATCTAGGTAAATATGACATGATCATCTCTGCAAAATTTCAGCTAAATTAGTGATCGTTAAGGTGTCGAAACTATATGATTACAATGAGCGAACCAAATTTGTTCAACTGGAACCGTTCGTGTAATCCGCAGTTTTGAATACCTTAATGATTATCAAATTGGCTGAAATTTTGTAGACATGATCTACTCATATATACCTAAAAGATGATCGGTTCAGATGAGAAAATATGATTGAAAAGTACGTCAATTAAGGAAATCTGTACCTTTTGAATAAATAAGGAGGTTTATTTCATCTGAATAAATAGAGAGAGAGAGAGAGAGAGAGAGAGAGAGGATCAGAAGCGGACGTCCGCACTCGGCTTAAAGTGCGGACGTCCGTCCGTTCTCCACCCTCCGGCGCCGACGACGGCGCGCCTCCACCCTAGAAGACTCCAGCAGCATCCCCGACCACTTTCCCTCCCCGGTGAGTCCGTTCTTTCCCAGGTTTCCAGCGAGATTGATCTTGTTTGATGTTTTGGGTGATCTTGCTGGAAAACTGGAAAAGAACGGACTCGCCGGGGAGGGAAAATGGTCGGGGACACTGTTGGAGTCTTCTGGGGTGGAGGCGTACCGTCGTTGGCACCGGAGGGTGGAGAACGGACGGACGTCCGCACTTTAAGGCCGGTGCGGACGTCCGCTCCTGATCCGGCCTCTATATATATATACTCATATATATATATATATATATGAAATAATTGGAGAACAATTTCTGGGTCTTGTCAGATAGGAGTAAATTATCTGGTGTTTAAGTATAGTTTATTAGCAACAAATGTTTTTGTTTAAATTTTGAGGTGGCTAGTTATTGCAAACCATTATCTATATTGCATACATCCTGTTACTTCCAATTTATATGTAATTACCTAAAAGGTATGATCACCAAATGTTACTTGTCTATCAAGTATGCTGTGAACTTGTGATACGATTTTCACTCTTCCAAACGTGATTGTAATTGAGTAATTTCGAATGTGAAAGATAGCAGGAGATTTCAAGGCATCATATGCATATTCTTTTATTACTGTTGTAGACCTATATGTTTAGAGTAGCAACAGACAGATAATTGATTCTCTGCTTTGTGACTTGTTCATAGTGATTGGTGATGTAGAGGTCCTTTGAGTTTCAGTAAAAAGAAAAAAAAACTGGAAGTGTAAGACTATCACATGTTATATAGTGTGTGTGTCCTAACACAGCTTAATTAAGCTTTTGGGAATAGATGCTAGAGGAATTAGTTTATCACAAATGGTTGGAGCTTTGAATTAATTAGACTTATATGTTTCACAGTTATTTTTGCGAGTTAGACATATTTGCAGACATACATTTTGGTTGATGTAAGTTTGAATTTATATATCTTGATTTTTCGAAATTAAAGCTCTTTTATTCCTTTAACTATTTTGGTGCTGGTTTCATTAGGGAAATTGCAGAAAGATACAGTAACAAAAGCAGTTCAAAAAGCATCGTGAATCGAAGAATAAAATCATCATGGAAACTAAAAGTTGGAGGGTGTAGTTCGCAAAACACCAAATTATCTGAACACCATGAAACACCTTCAAGCCAACGGGGTGAAAGACAAAGAGTCAGATGATATGAATCGGTTTTACTTAAGGACAGATGACGCAGATCACCATTCGGATGTATCTGCAGGGAGTAGAGTAAAGTCAGTAAACTGGCAAAAAGAGGTACACTAGTTTCTTTTCTGAGTTGTACATAGAAACACATATGACTGATATGTTACTTTTTTATCCCCTACATTTGTAACCTCCATTTCTACAGATAGTGTTACTGTGGTACTTGGATTCCTCCGTTTTGTCTTTGCAGTTAACTTTATGATTATTTACTGTATTTCAGTTGATTGGAGCCGGCATGGAGGATGCTGATTTTTCTGTTGAGTCAACTGGAGACAAAAAGAAGTCAATGAAAAATCAGAAAAGGGTCTGGGTTAAAGGCACCAGAATCTAAACAATCCACCAAAAGAAAGACGATGAAGATCTCAGCCAAACGTGGCAGTAGCAAACCATTTGCTAATAAACCAGTATCATGTGTATCAAGTGGCGTGATGCAATCACTGTTCACAGACTGAGATTATAAAAGTTGGTTCAACAATAGACACCAGTTGTAAGAATAAGGGTGCGTTTGAGGTACACACCAAGGGTTTTGGATCAAAGATATTGGCTAAGATGGGATTTATTGAAGGTGGTGGATTGGGGAAAGAAGGACAAGGTAGGGCAGAGCCTATTTTAGCGGTCCAGCGTCCTAAATCACTTGGATTGGCTGTAGAATTCTCCAACACCGTTGGTGTCTGAGTCATTAATACCCCAGCAAAACATAACTCAGCAGAGAGCATGCCGGCACAGAACAATCCAGTCCGGCAACCCCTTTTGCTTTAACCATCACTGTGGGATTTTACAGTATGTCCATGGTTGGCTAACAGAAATAATCATCAGCTCAGGTGCGTGATCGGCTCGGTTTGGTGTTTAGCATATGTTTGGTTTTTTGCACCCTACTCCAAGTTGGAGACCAAGTATTCCTCCAGATTCGACCTTGTTGGTGAACATTCTTATAGAGTAGCACTTCCACCTAAACTATAGGGTGTTCGTGATGTTTCTATATCTCTGTTTCGAAGAAAAACCATGGAGATGTTTCACATGTTTTGGATTGGAAAGATTTGAAAATTCACAAAGATCTATCCTTTACGAGAAGCTGGTTAGAATTGTTGAGAAACAACGTACACATTCTTCATGGTAAGAACATTTGCTTAGTGAAAGTCATCTGGCAGTATCATGGTATCTGGAAAGTCATGGGGATCCAACTCATGGCTAAATATCCAGATTCAGTTGTACGTGTGTTAGCTAAATATATAGAGTTTTCTAGTTTGACTAGGAAAATGTAAACTGTTTAATCCAAAACCTCATACTGGGTTAGCATCTTAAAGAAATTTCTTTTAAATGAAGTTTGTTTTGTTTCTAATTTATTTTTGGTGTGTAAAGATAACAGTGGCACTCAGACCTTAACTTGATGGCTTTGAGTAGATTGCAAAAGTCATTTTGCCAATTTCACATTTCACTTATTGCAAAAGTCATATGTTCACAATGATCCAGAAATTCTCTTAACTTTTGTATTTTTGTTATTATTTACTAACCTTTGTGAGTCTAATATTTTCAATAAAATAATAAAATACAGAAAACATATGTATATATAACAAACAAATCGGTTTTGAGTAAACTTCCAATAAATGCCGAAACTCGAAAGCTAGCTGCTTCAAACTTATACTTGACACCCCCTTAGTTTTCAGTAAACATTTGAATCTGAAATTTGATATTTTCATCGGAGCTGCTAGCTCTAATGTAAGCACCTTCTAGTATCAGCATTCTCACTCATATATATTGAAATAAGTGAATTTGTTTAATGGCCAACACAAAAGATGGTGAATCTGGTATAAGATTTGATATAGACTGCTTGCTAGTTTTGATTAGGATACTGTTGTACTTGGGCATCACCAACATTCAGGATATTCATCCCCACCACCCAAAAATCAAATGAATTATTGTGGGTTCATTTCAGTACCAATTATACACACACCAGTTCTTATACAGAACGAAACTTCATTTTGAAATTAAAGTGTGAAGTTCCTTATTTGACTCACTTTTCACTCATATTTCCACATCTCCACCGTTCAGTTTGTAGAACCTAATACATAGATCACTCATGCCAAGTTTCATTGAATTCGATGATCATTTGGGTTTTCATAACCGTTATTTACACAAATAGTTCTGAATAGACAGATTTATGGTTCGTTCATTGATTTAATCTAATTCATATATCGTAAGTCACAGTACCATTCAGTTGAGCTACTTCCAGGACGCAAAAGATTCTCAGAGACAACTGAAAGACAAGAGATGACGGGCTTGCTTGCCTTGTTAAATCAAATCATGACTTCTCTACCTTTTGTTTTCTTCAAGTAAATATTTACACTGCAACTTTCAAAATGCATACCAATGCAAGCTAAGGTGCATTAATATTATTCACCTGAAAGTAGAAGAGGTGGGTGGAGTCGTGGAGATCGAGAGCAGCTACTTATTACACAAGAGCAAAGACTAAAGAGATCGATATAACAACCCAGATCTATCTACTTAATTCTCTCTCGATCTCACTCAAAAGAAATGTCCGGCCTCATGAACACAGACAAAGACAATGGCAAGAAGCCAGCCGCCTCCGCCTCCGAGAGGAAGTCCACCGACGTCAACCTCAAGGTCAAGAGCCAGGTACGTTAATGTATTAAGCCATGCAGCCAGCTAGCTGGGAGATAGATCAAATCGATCGGCTAATTAATAATTAAGTAATTGGTTTCGCTGCTTAATTATTTGGTGCTGATAGTGATAGATCGATCTTGTTGATTGTGCTTGTCTGTGTAGAAATTTAGAACCATGTACTTCAGGATGAAGCGCCATACTCCACTCCAGAAGCTTGTTGATGTTTACACTAGGAAATACGACGTTTACAGCTTCAAGTTCCTCTATGACGGGCAAGGCATCAATCCCAAGCTCACTGCAGTCCAGGTAATTAACAAACAATTAACTAAGTCCTTAATTTTCTGCTTATATGTTTGTGTATATTAATTATGTATCTATGTAAACAGATACACACAAGTTAGTTCAACTTAATTATATATGACCATGTCTCTCTGCAGTCTGGAATGAAAGATGGGGATGAAATCGATGCAATGCTGCACGCTGACGGAGGTGGTCGACGTTGCTAGTCGAGAAATTCTCAGAAGCTGTTAATTATCAATCTCTTATCAAGTAGAATTAGTACCATCTAATATATTATCTTCTAATTGAAGAACGAGAACTGTGCGTGTCTATGAACTAATGCTAGTTTCCCATGATCGATATATAGTAGCGATGCTGGTGAATTGTGATCTTTTGTGTTACTGGATGCTTGTTTTAACTAGCTAGCTATATATATTGATCTGATTGGTTTGAGTTTATGATTCTCACCCTTTACTTGGTTTATAATCCGTTGATTATGGCATATTAATTAGATCTCATCAGTATGCATGCATGGTGTTTAAGATCGAAGAAGCTCAAAATGAAAGCAATCGGACAAGTCACACTCCAGACGCTGTTTGAATTGATCATTCTAAGTTGCAGACACTTTGCTTTGTTCGATTGTATATGGATTGGGATTTCAAAGAGGCTGCTGCGGTTCAATTTGAACCTCAAAACTGTCATCATATTTTGTCAACTCATATAATTGGACTATGTGAGAAAAAGAGATTGACATGTTTCTTTCAAGTTGATCAAAATTCAACGACAACCCGCAATCTCTTTCTGGGTTCGAGCATCGGTCTGGTCCGGCTAACCCACTTTTTTTCTTTTTTTTTTGAAATCTGCTTATTTCTTTCTCAACTCGTCATGCCCCAAGCAAACCAGAGCCTTGCTTCAAACCCTTTTCAAAAAAAAAAAAAAAACCTTAATAAATAACTCACATCAACTCTCTTGTCAGTTTTCAATTACAAATTCTCAGATCGTAAATCTCTCTCCCTCCTTTACTGACTCGCAGCGTGATTCTCGATCAGCTCCACAAATCATAGATCACAGGTACAATTCGTGTTTGGACTTATTGTTCGTTTGTTGTGGTGTTTTGGTGCAATTCTACTTTATTTGTGTTCAATATTGTGGAAGCAATTGAGTATTTGGCTGTGGAATTGAATGGGCAATTCAATAGGTTGAAGATTGTGACTAGTTAGCCTATTTGGTAGCTGCAATCTGTGACTAGTTTTCTGCATTTTGAGAAAATAGGTAGAATCTGAACAATTTGATTCTGAATAATTTTATGATGATTGACCTTTAAGTTAGATGTGAATTTAGTATGCTGATTGATATTTATGAGTTAGTAATACTAGCTTAGGTTTCATTCATTGACGTTAGTTTGTGATCAAGTTTCTTCATGGAACACTCATTTTCTATGTGAATCTCTCTCAGTAATCCTGAACCATTGATGTTCATGGTCTCAGGTCTCTAAACAGCATGAACTGTTAGCAGTACGGTTTTCTGGTTATGGACCACAAAATTTCATTTTCAAATTTTGATTAGGAGGTGGTTAAATTGTTAGCAAGTGGTTGATTAGGAAGATTATCGAGCCTCCTTAGAGGCCACAAAAATTTGATTTCAGGATCTGTTGATGCTTATGTATCTGAGGGCTCCAAAGCAGGTAGTACTACTTTCTTAGTTTCTTTTCAATCTACAAGATGATTTACATGACAGTGACAACTTAACTAAAACCTACTCTAACAGTCTAACTACATTGAAGTGTGTGATGTTTAATTCGATCACAGTAAATAGATGAACTCTACAATAATGGACAGAAAGCTTGATTGGTGTTCTTCCGGTGACTAAAGACACACATATCCTTGAGGTTTTGAATCTAATATGAAGGATTGAGATTGAATAAATGCAAGTTTAGCTTTATAATCTCAAGCCTTGATATTTGATTCAATGAAAGGTGACCATGAACTCTTGGGTCACTAGACGACCATGAGATCTTGACTTTTGATCATTTGGTAACTATTCTTTTAAATTGTTTGCCGGCAATTGATCATTTGTTTTCAATTTTGTGTTCATGGTGTTTGTGTGTTTAGATTTGAATATTTGCATATAATTTGTTTCCAGTTTTGCTGACTCATTTGTGTCGTTTTGTTTTTAGGCTTACCAAAGTTTAATTGGAGTCACTGGAAGTTGAATTAGACGAGGAGAACAAGCGGCTTTTAAAAGAGAAGGTAGTGAAAAATGGAGTTTGCCTTTAATTGTGTTATTTTATTATGTGCTGGTATGTTGTCATGATAGGAGTGTGCATATGATTGTTGATCTGCTTGCAAAGTAGTGACTACTAAAACCAGTCTGAAGCGAATGAATTTCAAAAGTGCAAAGTGCATTAGAGAACAAAATATGACATGGCTGGCTGCTCATATATTCATAATTTTGACCATGCAAATGTTACTTTAAATGAGTTCCAGCAAGCTTTCTCTTTCTTGTAAAGTAGTGATACCCTGCATTACCATTCAGCTCTGAGGATTGAGTTTTGTTTTCCTTTTAATCTTGCAAGAGCTACAGAAATTGGAAGAAAGTTGAGAATTGATAATGCTTTCTTCTTAGTCTCTGCATTACCATTCAATTTCTTGCATTGACTTTATGGTTCTGGCTCGGTAGGAAGATTTTCTACTGCAAGATTTTCCGCAATCTGTAGTCCAAGACACTAATGAATTGATGAAGTTATATCAAACAATAGAAGGGTGAATGATACAGCAAGGAGCATCTCATAAAAACTGAATATACCAAATCTTAAGGTCAGTGAAGAATTGGAACATGCATTGGCCAAGTTGGCCCTCCATGACTTAATGGAATGTGTTTGAGAGTTTAGCGATAACATATGTATTCTTGAGAACTTAGACCTTTTAATTTGTTCGCTACGTTGTTTATGGGTTGCCAGTTATTAGGTTTGTCTAGGATTTAGCTTCATTGAACAGTAAGGTTTCTCGGCCAAGGTTTTGAAATTAAATGCTTCTAGTTTGATTAAGAAACAATTCATGTTCTACATATTTTCATGTTGCTGTTCATATTTATGTTTACCCGCATGGATGCTAAAGGCTCTTGACATTTTCATAGTTCCTCTTTAAATCTGAGTGTACTGCGGCGATGGTGCAACCGTGCAAGGAGAAGCGGAGGAGAAGAGGCCAATTTTCAGAGACATAAGGCGGTATTATTGCAAGAATTGTGGAATCTGTAGATCCAAGAAGACTCTGATTGCTTCTCACATCTTAGCTCAGCACAAGGTTTGGTTTGGACCGTTAAAGTTGTGATTTTTATAGTTTGGGTATTTAATTTTGAAGGAGTTAGGGTTCTGGGTTTACAGTAGATTTTGAAATTGGGTTGGTTCTGGTTTTGGATCTTTGAATTGTGATTTATATTTTGTTCTTTGTTTTGTAGGATGAGATGGAATTGGCAAAGAGTGATGATGTAGAGGTGGAGAAGGCTAATACATGTGAAGAATGTGGTTTCAAGAAACCTACATAAGCAGCATATGCAAAGTCATTCCCTTGAGGTATTGTTTTTATTGAATTCTGATTGTCTATATAGGTATCATGAGAATTGGTTGTTCTTATAAGTTGGCTGTGGAGAAACACTGTTGATATGTTTGGTTGTATGAGAATTATTGGAAGGAAAAGCATCTGATTGTCGGTGAAATCCGTGGCATCTCGTATGAGAGTCTGATGATCCTGCTGATGATTGATTTTGAAACAGCCGAGATTTTTGTACTTATTTTTGTTGTTGGAGTTTTTGTATGGTTTGCATCGATTGAAGATAGAGTTTTTGTAGGAATCAACACGTTTATGAACTATACCGTTTGGACCGCGTGAAGCATTGGATCCCCCACCAAAGAACTCCAAAATGCGAGAGGGTATGGACTTAAATGGACCAGTACCAGGGGGGAGACTTCCTGTGAAGCTCCATCAAGTGATCCTCAATCACGCAGTGTTACTATTGAGGTTTGAATGATTTTTCATGTGTACTCTGCAATAATGGTTGTCAGTTTGTGATGTACTTTACTGTATTGGTTGCAACAATTGAAGATGTAAATTTTGCAGGAATTAGAACTTCTCAGAAGTATTGTTTCGACAGCGTGAAGTATTGGATCCCAAACAAAGAACTCCAAAATACGAGACGGTTCAGCTTGAGTGGACTAGTACCAGGGGGGAGACCTCCTGTGAAGCTCCATCAAGTGACCCTCAATCACACTGTACAACTCCATTTTTAATTTCTTGTACATGTGAACTTTTAAGTTATGGTGATTTGTTCATAAATTAACTTCAGTTCGTGATTTACAGGCCATTTGTTTGCACAATTGATGATTGTCGTTCTACTCATAGAAGAAGGGATCATTTGAACCATCGTCTTCTGCAGCACCAAGGAAAGCTCTTTAAGTGTCCAATTGAGAACTGTAAGAGTGAATTTGCTTTTCAAGGTAACGTGAAGAGGCATATTGTAGAATTTCACAGTGAGGATCGCCCTTCGACTAGCGTTCAAGGTCAGAAGGAGCATGTGTGCCAGGAACCTGGTTGTGGAAAGGTGTTCCAATTTGCTTCAAAGCTGCGGAAACACGAGGGTTCTCATGGTAGGGTTTTATTTCTGAATCCCATCTCTTTCAGGTTCTATTTTCTATCTTTTGCCTTTTTGTCTGTGGTTGTTGAATATTGTAAAGTGACCTATTGAATAAACTCGTTTTCTCAATTGGGGAGATGTGGTGTCACTAAAAGTTTTGTGAATGTTAATGCTAACGAGGTCCTCTATTTTTGCAGTTGAGCTGTAGGCTTTCTGCTCTGAACTGGATTGTATGAAATACTTTTCTAATAAGCAATGTCTTCAGGACCATATCCAGTCCGGCGACACTCATATCACTTGCAAGATATGCGGGAAGGAGTGGAAAAAGAACCTCAAAAGCCATCTCCGTACTCATGGACAGGGACCTCTTTATTGGAAATTAAATGTGATTATGAGGGTTGTCTTCACACATTTATTAAAGTGAGTTGCTAAGAAGACTTTGAAACTAACGCATGTTGCTATAATTTACTTGGTTTTGACATGAAAAAACTGTCTAGCGTTGTTTGGTTTATTATATTAGAAAATGTCATATAAGTCTACCTTGGGATATTTTCTCTCACAAAGGTCCACCCAAACATTTTTACTCACATAAGTCCATTTTTAAGCCTAAATTTGTCATTTTTCTTTTGCGATGTACCTAAAATACCCTCTCTCTTTACACCAAATCTATTCCTCTCATTTGCGATAATACTCTCTCTCTCTCTCTCTCTCTCTCTCTCTCTCTCTCTCTCCATTCTTCCACTTTGATTCCGACGCCGCCGCCGTGATGAAGTCACCGCCGCCTCGACGATGACTTCTGGATCCACCGTCGAAGACTCCTTGACAACCTCCGCTTCGGCCTCGACTGCATCTCATCAACGCGAAGGTCAAACCGATTCCGACGACGTGGTCCACCTTTTCTCTCTCTCTCTTCTCTTTCTCTCTTGCTCCTCCGATTACATCATTTCTCCGATAAGGATTTGAAGCCATGGTAAGCCTTTGGAAGATCTCTGAGCTCTTCTTTCATCCTCAGCGATCTTCTTTGATCTAAGCCTTACTGCTTTTAAAGCTTAGTTCAGTTCTTAATCTCACTATTTTACTTGATAATCTTGCTTACAGGTTGTGGCTCAGAAACTGAAGGAAGTGGAGATTACCGAGCAGGACTCGCTCCTTCTGGTAAGCAACCATCGCTCGCTTTTAGATTGTAGTCATAGAAATCTTCGTCGTTGTTTGTAGTCACTGGTCACTGATTCAGTCTTCCTTTACATAGTGTTTAGCTGTGGAATTGAATTTTTTGTTGAAGAAAACCTAGATTCATATACTGTTGAATTTTCTATGATTGCTGTGAGGAATTGAGCTATGATTCTATGAATTTGAGTCTGAATACTCTATTGTTTGTTGTGGATTTTAGACGAGGAATTTGTGAGTTATGGTATGAAGTAAAATTGGATTGTTTTTTTGGCAAGTACTGGATGGATAGAGTTGCATTAAGGATCTGATTATGATAATTTGTTTGAATTTTCAATTTGGTTGGGCTTGTAGGTGTGGAGAAGGTCTGAGGTATGTCATGTATTCTGTTACATCTTACATTTGTGGCATTGGCTCACGGCTCATATAGGGAAATAATCAATTATTCACTGGGGAAGACATTGTTTGTGTTTCAGTATACTGAACAGAGATAGTCACATGAATTAAGCTGTAGTTTGTATTCTTGGTTGAATAACTGACATGATTCTATGTAATTAGTTGGTACATGGCCTCCTTTAACAGTATATTACACTAGTCGCACAAAAGATTTGGTTACTGTCAGGACTTGCCTTTGGTTTATCTTGTTGTAACATTGGTAATAATGCCACTTTGTAATATAATAGACTCAAATCAATTCTACTTGCATTTAAATTCTTAATAGTCTATTGTTCTTTTGTTGACAGTGGTAGTAGTTTTTCTTGTTGGCGACAACATAATTTGTGACCTCATCGGAGGTCACCGGAATTATCACCGTAGTAGTTTTTGTAGACGGTGGTAGTAGCTTTTATAGCTAGTGGTAGTAGCTTTTGTGATCATCGGAAACCTCGCAGTAGTAGCTTTTGTAGGCAGTGATAGTAGCTTTTGTAACTAGTGGTAGTAGCTTTTGTAGGCGGTGGTAGTAGTTTTTGTTGTTGGTTGTAGTAGCTTTTGTAGCTAGGGATAGTAAATTTTGTTGTTAGTAGTAGTTTTTGTTGCTGGCGGTAGTAGCTTTTGCAGTCGGTGGTAGTAACTTTTGTAGCTAGGGATAGTAGCTTTTGTAGCTAGGGATAGTAGCTTTTCTTGCTGGCGGTAGTAGCTTTTCTAGTCGGCGGTAGTAGCTTTTCTTGCCGGTGGTAGTAGCTTTTGTAGTCGGTGATAGTAGCTTTCGATGGTAGTAGCTTTTCTAGCTAGGGATAGTAGCTTTTCTAGCTGGCGGTAGTAGCTTTTTTTGCTGGCGGTAGTAGCTTTTCTTGCTAGCAATAGTAGCTTTTCTTGCTGGCGATAGTAGCTTTTCTTGTTGGCGGTAATAGCTTTTGTAGTCGGTGGTAGTAGTTTTTCTAGTCAGTGGTAGTAGCTTTTATTGCTGGCAGTCGTAGCTTTTTTTGCTGGTGGTAGTAGCTTTTCTAGTCGGTGGTAGTAGCTTTTGTAGCTAGGGATAGTAGCTTTTCTTGCTGGCGGTAGTTGCTTTTGTAGTCGGTGGCAGTAGCTTTTGTAGTCGGTGGTAGTAGCTTTTGTAGCTAGGGATAGTAGCTTTTGTAGCTAGGGATAATAACTTTTGTTGGTGGCGGTAGTAACTTTGGTAACCGTTGAAAACCTCATCGGAATTCGGCCGGAGACATTGCCGGAGGTCGGCCGGAGTCTGTCGGAGACCTTGTCGGAGGTCTACCAGAGACTTTTCCAGGAAGAAGAGTGATTGTTGACTTTTTACATTAGTGGTATTTTTGTAAATCTAAAAGAAAAAATCTAATTTTTTTTGTTGGATGACAGTCTGTAATTATGTTGAACTTCAATACCTAAACCAAAACCTTATTTAGGCTTGGGTGGACTTATGTGGGTAAAATGTTAGGGTGGACTTATGTGGGAAAAAATGTCTCAAAGTGGACTTATATGTAATTGGTCCTGTAGTTATATTTGCAGAAATCCAATCTTCTCCGGCATGTGAAGGCTGTACATCTCCAACAGAAACCCTTCGCTTGTAGCTTCTCACGCTGTGGCAAGACATTCTCATACAAGCACGTGAGAGATAAGCATGAGAAGTCTGGATGTCATATTTACGCTTATGTGAGTGCCATTGCATTTAATCCATCTTCTGCTGGATTTTACATATTCTTTATGGATAAACAAAGTTGCAGGCAATCCCCATTATGAACTGTTATTGCTGTGAATTGCAGGGGGACTTTGAAGAGGCTGATGAGCAATTCCGGTCAAGACCAAGGGGTGGACGTAAGAGGATGTGCCCAACAGTAGAAATGCTTGTACGTAAAAGGGTTACTCCACCAGATCAATTTGGCCCTTCCTCTCCAAGTTCTTCCCACAAGAAGAGGAAAACGAACAACGAGTCACGCCCTAGTAGTTTATATTTATGTGATTGCCCGTCTATCCCCACTATAACCTACTACCCTCACGTGTGGGGTTGGACATCTTCGGTTTGGGTCGGTTTTAGGGCAAAACAAAACCAATCCGAATTATTCGGTTTAAGGTTTTTTCAACAAAATTCAGATTTTAAAACCTTTGACCCGAATATTCGGCTCATTTGAATTTTCAGATCGGTTCGGGTCGGGTCGGTTTCGGTTTTGACCCATATTTGAAAAACTTTTAGCCTATCTAGTATCTCACTGTAGAGTTAAACTTCAAGTTTTTGACTTGAGTAACATGTTCTTTTTGTAAACTCAAAGTACAACAAACAATTCAATGCACTCCCAATCTTTTCTACACCAACGGATTTCTCTGAGAAATGAGTTGAATGAGAGATTGTGTTAATGTTAGGATCTTTGTCTTTTATTAAAGTGTGGGAGAGTACACTATAAATAGAGATAGAATCCACCAATAATAATAACGTTTTACGTATATAAATTAGGGTGATTCTGCATTGCGCGGTGATCAAGTTAGGCCGGGAACGTCCGTTAACAGAAAAGCGAATGGGTCCAGAAACGTCAGAAACTCATAATCTTGTCTCGATGACAATTTGGTAGCGAGTGAGAAACACTCGCCCAACCATAGTTAAACTGGACGGAGACGGAACCACAACAAAAGTCTCGTCTCTCTATCGAGTCCGCTTCTCGGCTATTCCTTGGGTATGTTGATATACTAGTATCAATCGCCCTCCCTTCTCTATCTCTCCTCTCTTCTCTCCGATGGCCACCATCCCCACCACCAATGCCTACCTCACCACACCAACCAAAACCCCATCCCACCCCAATTCCTCCGCCGCAAACGACATGTCGTCCTCCTCTCTCTCCAACTCAAGTCCCGCTTCGAAGCCTCCAGCCGCCACCGAGGCCTTCGGCGAGAAGCTCCCCATCCTCCAGATCGTCGCCCTCGGCGGCCAATCCGACGGCAAGAGCTCCCTCCTCGAAGCTCTCCTAGTGTTTCGATTCAATGTTCGCGAGGTTGAGATGGGTACTCACAGACCTCTCATTCTTCAGATGATCCATGCCCCCACCGCTCTCGATCCCTGGTGCCGATTCCAAGTCATTTCTAATCTTTCCCTCTGCAATTTCGTGGTTTCTACTTAACATTTTGTGGTCTAGGGTTTTGGAATTGAGGAGAAGTTCAAATTTAAGGTCTTAATGTTTTGAGCATTTAGAAGAAATGAAGAAATGATGAGTATATATGGCACTTTGAGGAATTTTTTTTAGTGTGGTTCTTGCGATTTTCGCAATGGTGGAACTGGAAACTAGTTATTCGAAAGAAGAAAAGATTTGCTGAAGGACTGAACTTTAGGATGTTAATGTGCGAAGATTATAAGAGAAACTTGTTCTTGTAATGCACATCACGTCAAATTTGATTTGTAACAAGGTACACAGTTAGGGTGTTTCGATTTTGCCTTTGCCCAGTCAAAAACAAGGTATACAGTTTATCTTCTACATGTCTAAACCGAATCAGCTTGGAGGAAAATCTCATGTATTTGTTTTACATTTCAGATAGCTGCATGATTGAAACAAGTATAACTTCTAGGGGTGTCCGTGGTTGTCCAAACTGAGAGTGAAATCGACATACTTGATGATTGGTGGAAGTATGGATAAAAGGTTTGTCCAATGACTATTACTGAATACTACTTAGTTTGGTGGAATGAATATTTCATGGCCGTTGAACGGACAGCTAGGGCCAAATCAGGCTGGTAGGGTTCTATATATGTGCATGCTTGTTTTAGTTTCCAGTAGCCAAAGATGATCGAGTTGGGCATGATCTTATGAAAAAGTCTTCTTAATATTTTGGGATTTCTTACTAACTTGAGGTATGGTAGTTTCTGTTGAATTCGTATTTGGATTCGATACGGCATGTTTCGCTTGGGGTGGTTCTATGTCAGTATAAATACTTCATTGAAATGTAGTGTATGTAGCGTTTGATTTAGCATTTATGCTTCTGAAATGATATTTTGTCGTGCATTTCACTACAGATGAGAAGTAAGCGAGGCAGTTCATTTAATTGAAGCACTTGCTCCCATTTCTGTCCATGTAGTGGTTAAAGCAAAGCATATATTTGGATATCCTGATTTCATAGGTGGCCATGAAACATTCAATAATGTGCTTACGGAAGTTTGGGGGGTTTGGACGAGCACAATTTATTTGGATATCCTGATTTCATAGGTGGTCTCTTGATCTCATTTTACTGCAGACAGAATTCAAGTTAAAATAACATGCCTTATGGGATGCTAGTGCTGCTACTATTTTCTATAGTGTTGTACTGTTATATTGTCTCTGGATTTTTTTTTCGTTCAAGAACTATTTTGTTTTGACTGTGTCGGTTAATATTTCATTTAAATTGAAGTGGATAGCCAAGTTGGTGGATGAAAATGGAAGTATCTGGTGCTCTTAAACTAATTTAAAATACTGCGTGCTGAACACTGTTGCAGTTTCTTTCATGGCTAGACCAGAAGCTTTAGGAGTAATGTGTGTTGAATAGCAATGTGCTTGTTTTGGATATTATGGAAGTTATTAGCTATACATTTCTCAAAAACTGGCGCTTTTACATTTGATGTTGCTTAAATGTGCTTCACTTCGTTACAGATGTCTTAAGGCTTTGTTGCAGATGTCTCAAGGATATTCGTTAGCAGAGGTTTATAACCTGAGTAGAGATATCTCAAGCAAGTTAGCAAACACTATAATTTAGTACTGACAAATGAAACTGCTACATATTAGTTTGGTGTGTTTTCAGGGATTGTAATAGAGCAGATTATTCCTCTAGATTTGTGCAATGAACTTAGTGAACTTGAGCTTCCCACCATTCACTTTGGTCTTTTACCTCTTAATATTGTGAAACATTTGTGGTTTTTGGCCTTCTTTTTTATTGGTACTTCTTTTCAAGTCCAGGACCATTGTTTTCTGACTAATAGATCTTTGGTATGTGTGAGACGTAAAGTTTTCCATATGTATCAGCTACAAATGAAGATATCGTCCTCTGTTATGAACTTATGAACATGTTCATTCAGGAAATTTATTGGTAAAAGTAAATATATTCTGGATTTACTGGTTGCGTAGTGTTTTAAATGTGCAAATGAGTGTGTTGTGGAATTATAGGCTTGTCATCTTAGATGCATTAGGTAAAGTTTCATTCCATAGGTTGACTTTTTATGTTAATATGGTTGGTGATAAAATGATATTTATTGTCAGACAGCTCCAGTCACAAAGTTACTCAGGGCGTTGATCCATCTATGTCAGAAGAAGTTGAGCACTCTCATGACAAACTCACATGTCAGAGAGCTCCAGTCACAAAGTTACTTATACGCATGAAATGACGTGTTTACCCATGTTGTAACATTTGAGGTTTAGGGTTTAGGTTTAGGGTTTTCAGTTGGTAGAATTTCAGAATATTAAAGTTTAGATTGGAGTGAAAAGTGACCCCACATGATGCGTTGAGGGTCGTATATTCATATTATTAAATTTTCTTAAATATTCACTCAAATATCCTTTTCTCAAAATTTTTAAATAGGTGAATAGAACGCATCACCCTGAAAACACAGTAATTTTCTCTTAAATTTTCGAGTAGCTGAGTTATTTCCTATAAATTTCAGAAGAATTAAAAATTATAAAAATAACTTTTGAGTGTGATGTGACTCACATGGCGCATTGAGGGCCGCACATATATCTGTCTATGTTATTAAAGTTTTATTTTTTTTCATCATTTTAGAACTTTAAAAATGCATAGAAATAGCTCAGGTGTTAGAAAAATTTACCGAAAAATGTCACAGACTACTGATGAGGCCTATTTCACAACTGGGTCCGAAAATTCGAGGTTGGTCATCATGAAAAAATCTAAAAAATATTCCCGATGTCCTCAAACAATCACCGAATACTTTAGAAAAACGTAATAAATAGCTCGGGCGTCTGAAATACGTCCCGAAAACTCTCACATACTCATAATGCAGCGTACTTCGTTACAACACCGTTCGATTTGAGATTCCTTTTATTTTCAGTTTGGTTCCTCTTGATGGGTGTTTAGGAACTTAGGGTTGACTTAGTTGACCGATACCCAATCAATGACGAAAATAGGTAAGTTTTTTAACATAGTCGTTTTATCTCCTCGTGAGACTATCAAACGGTGTGATTAGCCAAACCATGTTTCCTCCACGTTGTTGTATAGTGTCATGTTGTCCACATAACCAAGTAACAAAGTTAAACAACATTAGTAGGCATACTAGGATTTAATTGAATGAAATGTGTTAAAATGAAAAAACGTTAAATTTGACATCGCTAATGTCACTACAGAGTCGTAATAGGCACTTGGTAAAGAAATAGATCTCGTCCTCCGTCGTTTCGATGTCGGTCAAACTGGTCAACCGTATGCACCTTTCTTCCTCCCTAAGGGCAGCCCCGTCACGCATATCTTTTTCTCAAAAAAATTTCATAGGTAAAAAGAGTGCATCACCATGAGTGCGCACTAATTTTTGCGGAATTTTTCAAACACCCGAGCTATTTATAACAATTTTCGCAAGTTTTCTGAATAAATTAAAAAAAAACTTAATAGTGAGATAACTTGTATGATAGGTTTTATGCAAGTGTACACTTTTGACAATTATATCTTGCAAACATAATTTTGAAAAATCGTCCGTAGGATGTGATAGGTTCAGTGAAATACTGTTATGGTAGAAAAATTATATATTTTCGATAACGTTTTGACTCCGATCAAGACTATCAACCATATTTATGCTTATTCTTCTATAGCATCCCGATTTAAAAAAATTTCAAAAATTGATTTTTCTTCTTAGAAATAGAAAGTAGATGTCTTCACAAGTTCGCCGTATTTTTCGATGAATTGTTCGGGTTCCTAAGCTATTTTTTATGATTTTGGGAAGATATGGATGACTTTTGGATTAAACCGCCACGTGGCGAGTTTCTATTGGTGGACTTCATTCATTCTTGGAGACAAAGTCAGCTGCTCCCCCACGTGGGTGGATGTTGAATAATCATCTCTTGTCTTTGACAGGTTTGACTTCATGAAGAAACATTCTCTGACGTGTTGACACATGTCACTTTGTCATTGGCCGAATTCCTTAAACCGACAATGAAAAGTCGGTTATTTCCCCCCTTATATACAGCTGACCCATCAGCTCTCATTCCTTGTATTTCAAAAGAATTTTCTCTCTCTCTTTTTTCTCTCTCCTCATTTTTTTATTTTTCTAAATTTATGACTTAAAGTTCAGCAGATCATAACTTTTGATCCGTAACTCCGATTCTGAATCCGCGAAGGGCTACAGATTAGTATTGATACCTTCTTCCTATCCTAGAGGTTTGAGCTAGATTCGTAATGTTTTGACTCCGATCAAGACGGTCAACCCTATTTATGCTTATTATTCCCTATGAGGTATGGAGAGCCCTATCGTCGAGATGTTAAATTCCCCAAATTTTTAGATAGGCTGCTACATCTCATCTACATGAGTGTGTGCGAAAGAATCGACAAAAATAAGTGAAGGGGTGGGTAATAGCATTTTCATGTAATAAGTGACGTTGGTTTAAAGTTGATCGAGTCGAAAATTGGTGAATTTTTGTCTATACCCGTATTTAAATACACTGATCACATCGAACGGTCAAGATTTAATATTTTTAATTTTAGTCATTAAAACCACGTGTCTACTAAAACGGTATAACTATGCAAGTTTACACTTTTGTGAAGCAACTATATCTTGGAAATATAATTTTGAAAAATCGTCCGTAAGATGTAATAGGTATAGTGAAATGCAGCTATGGTAAAAAAAATCACATATTTTCGATGACGTTTTGACTCTGATCAAGGCTGTGATAGGTATAGTGAAATGCAGCAATATGGAAACACCTGCAATGCATATAACACAAGAGTTTCAGCAAAGAACTTAAGAAAATCACTATCTAAATATCAAATAACACAAAATTTCCAGATTAACAATACAAACCTAGAAGTACAACACCACAAAATTTCAGATCAATAAGAGCTACCACAGCTGCCCTGTGAAAATTACATCAACCACCCATATTTTACAGAATTTTACAGTAAATAAAGGTTCAGGTATCTTTAGCTAAATCACAGATTTTAGGAAAACAGAATGAATTAGACACTAATCCTTTCGCCCAAAAGAGCAGTAGTGCATTACACTGTAAATGTTTATGGTGCACTGCTTCGTCTGTGGTCAAGATTGCACGACAACTATATCAATTGGTGTTCATCAAAAATAGGTCCTACTCAACCAAATTACAATATCCAGCCCACTGATCATAAGCTGGGGAAAATGGCATAAATGCCAGCTACAACAGATGAAAGCCAAAATTTGAGCATTCCCAAGTGCGACATAATGATTCCATGCCAACTCAACACAAACTTCCAGAGAAAATCCACAAAAGTATTGCTCCAAATTTTTTTGCTCATAGAAGCATTAACAAGCATTCAAGCAATACTAAATGTCCTCTAAGCAATATTAAAACCTCTTGCGCTAAACCTCGTGCGTTACTTTACTACTCAATTTAGAAGGAAAAAGCAATTAGAATAAATAAGAACTCAACCAATGATCTACAATCCAAAAACCAGTGGAAAGTCCAGTAGTATCTTACAAAAACAGAAACCTGAGCTATCAAACAAACACAAATTTGATATGTTGAACTTCTCACCAGTTTGATAGAGTTTAATTGGCAAAGAATCAGCTATGAAGTTGAACCAGTTTTTTCTAGTCGGTTTTAAGGCCATCACCAACAAAAGACTGCTTATTCTGTGATGCCTCAGTCTTACAAAGCTCCCAAGAACTCAATGAATAACCAATATATGCACTTTCCTGGCTTTCCTTTGTGCTTAAAGGCATCACCCCTTCCCACAAATGAAGCTCATGTGGTAGATATTGTAGGTGTTATTGTGTTAACCTGAAATGTACAAATGGTCTTAATCAGCATGTATAAATGTCTCCATACTATTAAATATAAGAATGTAACAATTATGCTTGTCAAGATACGAACTCACTTATTGTTCCTGATACGGATATTGACACATCACACATACATGAAGGTGAGCTTAAATGTAGAAAAATGTTGCCTTACAAGAACTAGTTATCGTTCAAACTTGAGCACTACCACAAATAAGACATAGACTTCAGTTATTTTCCTGATAATGTACTAAATCCAAAGTTTCATAGATTGGAAACTACAAAATTGCTAATTAGTTGTTGTTGTACTATGTTGTTTCACTTGTTCAAAACCTACTGGCCCACAACTACTAAAACATCATAGAGCCATAAGTTACATACCGGAAAATTACCGCTCATGCAGAGCCATAAGTTACAATATCTATCAGCTTTCCGGTTATGATACCACTGGGAATAACCAGTGACCCCAAGTTTCATCTTGCCACTAGGAGGCTGCAACTATTTGACAAGGCAAAGAACTCGCCGCCTCATTATGACAAACATGGCACGCTGCGTGAGCTTACCAAGACATAGCCCACCCATCTCCACCAAAAGTTGGTAAGAGTTTATTATAAACAAGAAACAAATAACTGAAGCGACATAAATGAAATAACTAAAAACAATAACATAAAAGATAAACCCTACTGGACCAAGGGTAAATTCCCAGGCCCAAGAATCATCCGGCCCATAGCAGGCCCAAACTGAGATTGAGACCAGGAGGGTCCTAACCTCTGACCCAGCCCACAATGCATGTAACACAAACAATCCCGCCGCCATGGTCACTCTGCCAAGATCGCCGCATCGTCTCCGTCGTTGGACCCCAAAGGCCATAGGATCGATTTCGTCAGCCAAGTGCCAGAAGGTCAGAAATCTCCCCTCAAATCCCAAGCGTCCGAACTGAATATAATATCCTGCCCTGGAGCACTCGTCGCCGCCTTCTGTTACTGGATTTGGAGCGCCGATCGGGAAAACGAATGCAACCAGATTTGGGTAGATCCAATCACCTACCACCAATCCCGATCGAGCGCGTGTCTCACCACATCATCGGTCCCCATCGTCCGCCACAGACCCGCCATCTGGTTTTGCGCCGTCGTCGACTGTAGAGGAGGTAGGAGAACACCTATCAGCCTCAATCTCTGAACACCTACATCAACATCCCGTCCGGCCGTACTTGACGAACGACGGCGAGGCCAATGACCCCCACCGACTTCGCGGCGCAGCCGGATGAGCAAAAGCTGCACCCTCGACAAGGAATTGGTTAAAAGCATAATATACTTTGATATCATGTATGGGTTTATCTTAAAAGAGGTCTAGTATTTTGGGTTTTTATCTAATTTTCTCTAACAAATAACCAGAAATAGAGTTATATTCATATATTTCTTGTTATTTGTATTTAGCCAAATCAATTGTATTTATGTAATAGTGTTAAAGCCCAATATTTTCTAACATACAACTGCACAAACTTGGTATTGTTTGCGACAGGAAAAAGAGTACAAGGAAGCCCTGGAGAGCTTCAATGAAAAGAACAAAGAAAAGGCTCAACTTGTAACCACAATGATGGAGGTAAATCCTTGAAGCTCAAATGCCCCAAAGTTAGTTCCTATATCCCTTTCTTAATCACTTGGTGACGTACTCTTCTTCCATTTTGTTGTACTCTGCTTACCAGCTTTTGACTGAGAGTGAGAGGTTGAGGATGCAGAAGCTAGAGGAGCTGAGCAAGAACATAGAACTGTCACATTGAAACGCCTGATGCTTCAACGGAACTGGATATCACTAGTACTACCTTCTAATATGTAGCTATTTCAACTTAGATATGTTAATATTTTTTTGAGTGAGCATGGTTGTCAAACCATATATTCTGGGTAAACTGTTGTGTTCGCTATTGTAATCAAGTTGACTTTGTGGCCATGTATTGACTACTGGGAACATTACCACCACATTTTAAGCTTACTATTCTATAGGAAAAGAAAATAATTAATCCATAAAATGAAGGGAAAATGTCCAAATGCCCAAAAACCATTAAATTAGAGCTCAATTGAATGAAAATCCTTTTATGAAACCCATTCCAATGATTTTGATTAAAAAGACATCATTACCCCTTTGTGTAACTAATACTCACACAAATCTCATCAGTTTTTTCTCCTTCAGATCTCTCTCTCTCTCTCTCTCTCTCTCTCTCTCTCTCTCTCTCTCTCTCTCTCCTCTCTCTCTCTCTCCTCCTCCTCTTCCTCCTCCTCCTCCTCCTCCTCCTCCTCCTCCAGCGCCGATTAGGGCTGGGCGAAAACCGAATATAACTGGGTTCAACCGAAAAAACCGCCCGAAAAAGCGGGCTGATTAATCGAACTGGAAAAACTATCCGTTCAGCCCCCTAAACCGCCTGATTAAACCGACCCGAATATTAATATTTAATTATTATTTTTTATATATGTGTCACATCATTAATGGTGCATACAACTCCTTACCGTGTACCCTCCCACACTGAATCCTCCATATAAATACCTAAAAACCCTAACCCTAAATCCATTTCTCATTTTAGATCTGTCTCTCAAGTCTCTGCTTCTCTCTCAGTCTCTCAGTCTCTCTCATTTCCTCTTGTCCATTTCCCTAATTATCTGCCTCCAATTCTCAGGTCTCTTCGTCAATTTCTTTCCTCCAATTTTTTGATTCTCAATTCTCATAACCTAATCCTAATTCTCGATTCTTTGTTTTTCTTTCAGGTGATGGATTCAGGTCCATCCAATCCATCATCAAGCAACCATGGAACGACCCCTACATCAACTCCTGCATCAGGTTCCATGGTTCAGCACAAGCTGCACAGCTCTCAAGCTCCACCTGATGCTGCTGCTGCGTCAGGGAATTCTTCCTTGGTTCAATCCAAGAGGAAGCATCACAGCATTGCCTGGGATCATTTTACCCTGATGAA
Organism: Fragaria nilgerrensis; assembly: GCA_010134655.1. Lineage (NCBI taxonomy): Eukaryota > Viridiplantae > Streptophyta > Magnoliopsida > Rosales > Rosaceae > Fragaria > Fragaria nilgerrensis. The sequence goes on from CM020977.1 coordinate 16,307,664, forward strand.
GAATCCTCGTGGCACACCTCTCGCCAAGCCGAGAGCGAAGTGCAATCACTGTCCGTAAACCTATGGATGTGATACGAGATCGAATGGGACCAGCAACATGAAGAATCACCTGTTGTTCCATTGCCCGAAGTGTCCACTTAGGGTCCCCAAGAAACAGAAGCAGTTGGTAATTTCATTTCTCTCAGTTTATACTGTCGATTAGTTGAGTTACTGATTTACGTTTTTTTTTGTTTCAAGGCATAAGAGTCTTTCGATAAGGGGGTAAGTTAGTTGCTTGGTCTTATGATGAGGATGTATGTAGGTTAGCTCTTGCTAGGATGGTAGTTAGGGATGAATTGCCATTTAGTTTTGTTGATGGCCTGGGTTTAAAAACTTTATAAGTCAAGTTCAGCCACAGTTTAAGAAGTTTTCACGTAGGACAGTTGCTAGAGATATTTGGGAGTGGTATGAGTCGGAGACGATTACAATCAAAAATATTTTAGCCACTTATGGACAGAGAGTTTCACTGACCACTAATACTTGGACTTCGATCCAAAATATCAATTACATGGTGCTCACAGCCCACTTTATTGATGATGATTGGGTTTTACACAAAAGAGTCTTAAACTTTTGTGTGATACCAAACCATATGGGGAAGACAATAGGGCAGCTTGTCGAAACTTGTCTCATTGGGTGGGGAATAGAGAAAATTTCTGCATTGTTGTTGATAATGCTTCTCCTAATCAAGTGGCTTTGGATTACATGAAAGAGAAGATAGGGAATTGGAATGAGCTAGTCCTAAAAGGGGAGTTTCTGCATCTTAGGTGTTGCTGTCACATTCTTAACTTAGTGGTTAAGGATGGAATGGCAGAGCTGGACTCCTCGATTGAGTCCATTAGAAACTGTGTGAAGTACATTAGATCGAGTCCATCTAGGTTGGAGAAGTTTAGGAAATGTGCAGCTCAAGAAAAAGTGGAGCACAAGGGTGGGATAGTGCCTTTAGATGTCTGCACTAGATGAAACTCAACATACTTAATGCTAGACATAGCTATTAAGTACCGGAAGGCGTTTCAAAGGATGGAGGATGAGGATCCATAGTTTGCTGCATATTTTAGTGATAAAGCTGGACCTCCAATTGCAAAGGATTGGAACCAGGCTGAGAGGCTTGTGAGGTTTTTGAAAATTTCCTATGAGGCAACCTTGATTTCAGTGGGACACAAGTTGTGACTTCCAATCAGCCAATCCAATGGATGTGTACACTGGTTGGAGAGCTAAACAAGTGCATCGAGGGTAAATTACTCAACTTTATTTCAAATTGCTTTACTGTCTTCATTTTATGTCTTTAACAATTTAACAATGTTAACTAAATGTCTCTGTTTTTTTTTATGCAAGGTAATGATAAACTGCTTTCCAAAATTGCCAAATCAATGAAGGAGAAATTCGACAAATATTGGGGGAGGGTTGAAAACATCAACAAAATTCTTCTCATTGCAATTGTTTTAGATCCAAGGTATTGTTCTAAGACTGTACTGTTTTGTTTTATAAACTGTGTTTCTTTGTTTTAACAGTTTTGTAATACTGTTTTGTCAAGTAGTGTAATACTTGTGTTTACTGACTTGTTTTCTTTTCAGGTACAAGTTTCTGTACTTGGATTTCTTTTTCCCCAAGTTGAAGATAGACAAGAAGTTGGTGGAGGTGTTGGTGATTAATGTGAAGAGCACATTGCAGGAGCTTTTCAATGAGTATGCTGCTAATGATCCTGATGCTACCCTTGCTTCTTACAATTCAACTCAGCCCATGTCAGTCTCAAAAGGAGTTACAAAAGAGGAGGACAACCATTCTGCAACAGTGAATGAGTTTGTGAAGCTTCGGCAGGCTAAAGATGTGGTGGACATAAAAACTGAGGTTGACAAGTATATGTTGGAGGCATCTGAGGACCCTAGGAATTCTTACTTTCAGCTGTTGGGTTGGTGGAAAGACAATGCAGCTAGGTTCCCAATCCTGTCTCAAATTGCAAGGGATGTTTTTGCAGTGCCTGCCTCCACAGTAGCATCTGAAAGTGCTTTCAGCCTTGGATCAAGGATTCTAGATCCATTTCGTGCTAGTCTAACCCCTAAAATGGTTGAGACTTTGGTATGTACTAGTGACTGGTTGAGAGACACTAGCAAGCCAATGTTCAGTGAGCCTGTCAAGACTGAAATAGAGCAGTATTGTGAGTTGGAAAAGCTCACAGCAGGTAACTATTTATTATTTTTGCTTTTGAACTTGTAAATTTGTAGTGTTTGCAAGTGTTTATTTGTATGGTCTTCAAAGTTTGATATGGTTCTCTTGTTTTTGCAGAATCTGGTGTCACAAATGCTGCAGCCTCATCACCTGAAGAGACCAAGTAAAATTGGGGATTTGCTACTGCATGTCTGCCTTTTTATTTAAGTTATGAACTTATGAACTCTTGCTGCTCAGCCTGCTTTGCAGCCTCTGCTCTTTTATTTATTTTTGGACAAATTAATTTGCTTGGTTTGTAATGAGTTTATGAATTATGAGTTTATGACTGTGATAAGCTTGAACTCCTTGAAGTATGACTATGAGACTCAGTATTTCTCTATGAGTGTTTGAAACTGTTTTAGGTTGAAAGGTTTTTGTGAAATACAGAATGGCAGAATGTTACTGTTTTATTGAATGGATCAAATTCGGCCCAAATCCGAAACCGATCCGCCCGATCCGAATTTCGGTTGGGCCGAATTTTCAGATGGAGTGAAAAAAATCCGGATCCAGATGGAGATTTTAAGAATCTGAATAATTCGGATTGGATCCAGTTTGGGCCTTAAATCGGCCCGATCTAAATATGCCCAGCCCTAGCGCCGATTATGCCGACATGGAGAAGGCTATGCCGGAGATCTCCGTCAATCTTCTGCTCCGACCTAACTGTAGGCTCACCTAGATCTAACTCACGAAGGCGACGTCAACATGCTGAAGGCTACGTCGGAGATCTCCGCCAATCTTCTGCTCCGATCTAACCCTAGACTCACCCAGATCTAACTCACGAAGTCAACATCAACTTGATAGCGAGCAAGTATGTTAGCTTGTCATTTCGATGATTGGAAGGTTCCTCATGTTGTTTCGGTTGCCTATATGTTTGATGGATCTATTGTAATCCATGGATCTATTGTAAGTGAGGCATGGATATCCAAGTAAGTAAGATATGGATCTATTGGATAGTTGTCAAATGATTTGTAATGCATCAGAAACTTGGTTTAATTTCTTCATATCTCACTGATGTGCATCAAGTGGCCTTATGGTCTTCTCTTCTCATATTTGTTTTTGGACATCTACTCCACCTGGATTCTTCTGTTCATCTACTCCACCCTTTATTGCTCCCCAACAAAACATTTTTCATCATTACTGCCCCAAAATAAGTTTTTATTTACCCCCAGTAGAAGTTTATTGCCCCCAGTAGAAGTTTACTGCCCCCTAGTAAAATCTCAGTAGAAGTTTACTGCCCCCTAGTAAAATCTCAGTAGAAGTTTACTGCTCCCTTAGAAGAAGTTTACTGCCCCTCAGTAAAATCTCAGTAAAAGTTTATTACCCCCTAGTAAAACATTTTTCATCATTAATGCCCCTTAATTAAAATTCAGTGATGATGCGGTATACTTCTGTTTTTGCATAATCCCGGGGACTATGTAGAATCACGATGGAACACGAATATGAACAATAAACATCATGGACAAGAGGCAATGACGTATAGTGGTTCACCATGCCAACGGAGGACATGGCTACGTCCACTTTAGAATCAACTATCATGGCAATATGCCTTTGGAATCGGGAGAGAGATCATCAGAGAGCCAGCTAGTTCGAGAGGTTTATACATATGGGGAGCCTTCCTTTTATAGCTAAGGAAGGTTCCCTCCTTTTACATATTATCGATGTGGGACTAAGTACATATATATCTTCTTATGACGCCTTCTTGTGGAGCTTGGATAAGCACCTTGTCGATGTGGCACATATATTCTTTCACCATGGCGAGGTAGCCTGGACGTCGGTCTACCGGAAGTATGTCGGGGGTGGGGCCCTTCGTGGCCGGAAAAACGGTCTACAAGGTCGTTGCTTATGCTTGCGGTATATATACCAACAACATGTCCCCCCAACTCCCGAGTAAGAGGGTCATCTTACTTGGAGAGTTACAAATAAATTGTATGCCGCCAAGTATAAGTAACGACCGAGTAACCGCATACACCCCCTGTCCCCCCAACTCTCTAAGGAAGAAGGTTCTCTTACTCGGAATGACTTCTCTCTCCCCATTTCTCACGATTTTCTTCTCTTTTTGAAGGGAGTGACAAGATTCACTATGTCTCCCCAAGTCTTGCTCGGGATGTGTGTTGAACGAGCAATGTTGATTTCGGGTCTTACTTTTTCTTGATATACACCGTAATCTTTAAGTCCGCTAATAAGATAAAAAAATAAAAAAATGCCCCTCCCGAAACCCGGCCTCAAAACTTACTCGGCAGGACGAGGATTATTGTACCTTCACAATGAACAAATGATCGATTAGCATATAGGTTTAGTTGATCAACACAATGGGGCCAACCAAGTATTGTTATGGCTATAATAATTGTCGAAAAGCACAATGGTTCATGCAATTGTGTAATACTGAATGCCTCAGTGGAATGCCTCTCGGTCGAATGCCAATCGCTCGGTGGAATGCCTCTCTCTCGGTGGAATGCCAATAACACATAAATAATGATATATGTGCCGCATGGGTGTTATACTAGTAGGATGCCATAACTTGCATGCATACTTCCCTAAACTCAGATCAGGTACCATAGTGTTATCACGAGAATGCATACTTCCACAAACTTATACGTGAAACATGCTTTGAACTTTCGATAAAAGATAAGAAAACAAAGGACTTATCTTGGCAGTAAGCTGCTGAATGGGTGCACATAGGAGGTGCAGATTCATGCCCGTACTACTCCCGGACGATGAATCCTTGTTGCCAGTACGGTCGGCTGCCTACAAGATCTCCGAGTGTCCCTCTGGGTGTCCACAACTCCCTTTTTTTTTTTTTTTTTTTTACCGAGACCCGCTGGTTGCAGATTAGACTGCATGGGGTCAATTCTCTACCCTCCTCAATTGTTTTGCTCTCTCGGTGGCTGAATATATTCAGACGGGAACCCGAGATGATGAAGTTGATCGAAACCCGGAGAGGTAATGACGCTGCCGGGCTGGGTGTCCATAGTTCTTTTTTTTTTGTTGAAACCGGGAGCCACCGAGACCCCTTTCCTCTTTCTTTCTTTCCCTTCCTTTTTTTCCTTCTCTTTCATCTTCCTTCTTTCTGCTTCTGCATCTTCCCTTCTTTCCTTTCTCTCCGGGCTCACGAAGGCTGCCGCCGAGCTGGGTGCCCAGAGTAAGAGGATGGGTGGCCGGACCGACTTCCTCTTCTTTCCTTCGCCAGAGAACGGGAGGCTAGCAGCTGCCGAGCTCGAGGCAAGGCACCGGGAAGCTGCTGCCGAGTTGCTGCCGAGCTTGAGCCACCGGGAAGGGAGCTGGGTGCTCGAGAGAGGAACCATCGGGAGAAGAAGACGACCGGGCAGCGGGAGGAGCTGACCTTCACCGGTGAAACTCCTGGCCGACGTGACAGAGATGGTCCCGTTGAATCCTTTCCGGGCGATGGCTGGAGGCACCGGTCATGAACCCGGGCAGGCGGCTTGGCTCTCCAACGTCCCGATGCTAAAAGGGAATCCGGACAGGATGGGTCATGAACCTGGGCGGGTCACTCCTTGTACTGCGGACAAGGGTCCGGGACGGGTCTTACGGCTGCCGGCGGAGATATCCGACAATTTGGAACAAACCGGAGGCTGCCATCGAGAGAGGGACCCTTGGGTCTTGCTGAATCATCTCCGGGATGGCTGGAGGCACCTGCCTCTTGGTGATGACTCGGTGAGAAAGGGAACCCGGCGGGTCATGATAATGCCACCTAATGGCTTTGGGCCCGAAGCCTTGGGCCTATATATCGGACACCATAGGCTGACCTTCCTTCATGAATTTGCTGGCTGGCTTGCCTTCATCTATGCCTCTCAGGTGGAATTCCTCTCGGGTAGAGCAACGTGACTTTTGGTAATGATTCCCACAGACGGCACCAAATGTTTCTGCATAATCCCGGAGACTATGTAGAATCACGATGGAACACGAATATGAACAATAAACATCATGGACAAGAGGCAAGGATGTATAGTGGTTCACCATGCCAACGGAGGACATGGCTACGTCCACTTTAGAATCAACTATCATGGCAATATACCTTTGGGATCGGGAGAGAGATCATTAGAGAGCCAGCTAGTTCGAGAGGTTTCTACATATGGGGAGCCTTCCTTTTATAGCTAAGGAATGTCCCTCCTTTTACATATTATCGATGTGAGACTAAGTACATATATATATCTTCTTATGACGCCTTCATGTGGAGATTGGAGAAGCACCTTGTCGATGTGGCACAGATATTCTTTCACCATGGCGAGGTAGCCTGGACGTCGGTCTATCGGAAGTATGTCGGGGGCGGGGCCCTTCGTGGCCGGAAAAACGGTCTACGAGGTCGTTGCTTATGCTTGCGGTATATATACCAACAACAACTTTCAGCAAGGTCCGGTGACATTTTTAAATAAATCCGGCAAGATTTCCGATGACCGAGGAGATTCCGATGACATTTAAAAAAAATCCTACGTGATTTCGGCAACCGGCAATATTGCGATCACTGGTGACCGGAGTTCGGTGAGGCTCCGGCCAAATCTTCTCTCTCTTCCATTTTCTCTCTCTATGCATGTTTTAAAGGATGAGAGCAAAATAGTCCTAAAATAATATTGTTTGCTAAGACTTTAAGTAAATATTTGTTCATTTTGACACAAATAGAGGTAGCTTATATTGAAATGGGCTCTAAAAAAAGATTGTCATTGAATGAGTAATGAATTATTGAAATTAGTACTAAATAGACAAGGATCAATATCTTTAAACACTAGCAAGCAAAACTGTAACATTATTGGTCTTCTCCATTTTCTTCCCAGTTCTGTTTCAATCAACGAAAACAAGTTAGGTCTCTCCACCAGTCCACCCTGTCATTTGACACATGGTTTTGGCTTGGAGCCAACCACCCTACTCATAATAATACATGACCAATCATTCATTAGTCATAACTCAGAATCCCTGAGCAACTCTCTACCTGTCGGCCAAGAGAAACAATGGCGTTTGAGAAGATCAAGGTCGCCAACCCCATTGTTGAGATGGACGGTGAGTGACGTGCTCGTTTCCGGGCGCATAATTTAAAAACCCTTTTTTATCAGAATGTAGTATTGGCAAATAGGGTTCGATCAATCCGGGGACCTAAAGGGCGCTCCTGCAGTCACGGTTACATTAAATAATTAGTAACTATAAGTACTTACAAGTATACACTTGGTACAATAGATAAAAGGGGGGTTTTGAAGGTTTGTTCTATGTTCCTACTAAAACAGAAAATAAAAGCTAAACTATATATACAAGTGATCGATTCATTCAACATATCCATCAGAGAAGACTCAGATTCTGACCACACATCAAAGTTCACATTTCAACCTTAGCAATCCGATAACATGTCAATTCAAAGAACTAGAAACAATCTCAAAATACAAGCCTACGAGGTCATGCATTTTATAGTTCTACTTACTTCTCCCTAGAACAGAACGTCTAGAACTAGGACATCTCATGCAAGGTTGCTATCAATACTTAGTGTATCTGTCTACACTTAACATGAGTCCTTAGAATCTATAGAACGAGATTGAACACAATTATATTATGAACGTCACAACAGGGAACTGCATAGTATACGTTTTCAGCCATTTTGACATAGCTTCCACCACTGGAGATCCATACTTACCTACGAGGCTTAGTATAAATCATGGCACTAGTTAGCATGCATTCTAACATAGTAATAAAACAAAAACGCATACTTCCTAAACAATGAATTAACAAGATCAGATTGCTAAGAATATCATGAACGAAACTTCAACATGCTTTACTAAAATTCTGAATCTATTGAATACAAGAACAAGCAAAACATGCTTACAAATCCAGAGTTTAACATTCGAAACATGCTTTCAAATTGTAAAGAAGATCAAAACAAAGTAAAGGCAGTGTTTACACTTTTTCAGTTTCCAAGGAAGCTTGGCAACGTCAAAAGGATGTTTGGCTTCGTCCTTCAAGTCTCCAACTCTGCTACCTTCGTGGAGAAGTCCTTCAAGGTCTGGCAAGAGAGGATGAACTCGGCAGGGGAGGAAACGAAGGCTTGCTTCTGCTTTCGTATCTCTCTGGTTTTTACGTGAATGAATGATCCCAATTGTGAAACATAGAGTCTCTATTTATAGTGAACAGACCCAGCCCTAGGTCTTCTCCAAGCCCTTGATCAACTTCTGATCCAATGGTCTGGAATAATTGCGTTAATATCTTGAATTAAAAGTCTAGCGCAATAATTCCTTGAATGTAGCTTGAATAGCAACCAGGTGCATGTCTTAATCAGAAAGAAAATCTCCTCCTTATTTTCTTCTGAGTCAATCATATCCTTGAGGAAGATTTTCGATCTTTTCTTTCCTGCTGCACACAATTAGTCCTGCAATTTATGGAAATCAGATTAGGGCATAATTATGTACCAATCAGGAATCTTAATAAAAGGAATAACAAATAACTCCCTTATTTTCTGATTCTCAATCAATTAAGGATTCCATAATTTGAGGAAGATTCCTATCAATTTGCTGCAGTCATAAAATCCATGTTTGGGCTCCTAAATTTCGTCCAGAAATCTCTAGATATTTCTGGTTTCCTTCTTTGCCTCTGACACCTCCAGCAAATCAACTCTTTAATTCCTTTCCTTCTTTTACTCAATTTCTTGTCTCACCAAAATAGAAGGTTTCTCAAAAATGATTAAGGAAAGTCCGAATAGGAAAGTTTCACATATAATAAGTTTCCTAAATCAAAATAAGAAAGTTTCTTAAAATGAAATAGTCAAGTTTCCCATTTTGAAATAGGAAAGTTTCCTAAATGACTTATCCTTTGATTTACCCATTTCTGCACCTAGTGAGATTCCTTGCTTGAGTCGGAATTGTTTCCTAGTTTGACTAGGATTTCTCTTAATTGCTGAATTTAGCATTCTTTTCTGCTTTTATGCTCTTTTGCTTTCACAGTAACAAAACATGTTAGAAATGGCTTTATTATGAAAATATCATAGCTAAATAGGGAAGGAAATACATTATAAATATAGCACTTTGTGCTCGTATCAAATTCCCCCACACTTAGCTTTTGCTAGTCCCATAGCAAAACCAAAACAACAAGACTTAAAAACAATTACAAAAATTAAAAACGTCACAAAGTCGCAAACAAACTCTAATGCCCTTAACTATTGTCTCAGATTCTCCAATCTCATGGCATCCAACTTAGCACTCAATCAAGAATTATTCCATGAAGTTTCAGAAGCTAATTGCCATGCAAAGATCACATATTTACATGTAGGACATGGAAGAACAGTGGTGATGGTTAAGCTCAGCATGTTTCGGACAAATATGATTCAATCTCACAAGGTATGCACTCATTTTTCACACAGATTTTCTGGCTTAATCACTCAAAAAGTATGCAAGAGAAATGATATTGAGGCATTCAGAAAGCTTGCATTTATAAGAACAGAAGCACAAGTTAACATAAGTAAAACCTCATGAAAAAATCAATTACTCACACAAATGAACCATACCATAAGCTCAACTCTTGGGACAAACTCCACAGATCAAATTTTACTCATCTTTAAGATCAAAAGGAACTTTAAAAGGTGTTAATGAGGCTGGGCTAGGGGTACGAATTTAAGAGCAAGTGTTGCGAAATTCCTAAGGACCTAGCAGAGCATCAAACAGGCCTTAAGTCGCCAGATCAAGAGCCAGATACCATCTTGTTGGGCCCTTCGTCATTCTAACCACTTTACAACATCATGAAACAGAACAAAGGCCAAATAATTTCGTTTTTAGGCCTTCCATTTACAACAATAACTCCCATTTCACAACATAAAGACAATGTCTAGATTTTTATTTTTCTGCCGAAATTTTATTTTTCTTTACTGTTCACGGCATTTTCTTTTTATACAACAAGGACATTACATAAGCTCTTTCCCCCACACTTGCTCTTCATCATCACCTCCAGTAATCTTCACAAAAAATGCTCTACTAGGCCCAAAGGACATGGGTAGAGATATGCTATACTAAGCTCAGGTAAATTACATAGGTGATGAAAGAAAAGGCTTAATGTAGGCTCAAAGGGCTCAAACTAAAGGGGTGTGCAGCGCACACAAATAAGGACACAGGTTTGTTTGGCAATGGTGTTCGTCCTAAAAGGTTCCATTTATCCTTTCAAAAATCAGAGCGTTTTATGATTAAAAGTTTCGAAAGTCCATAAGAGTGAGTTCTAGTCATCTCTAGTTCATTAAAAGCTATGGTGAGCAATCAATCAAATCGAAAGATAATGAGGTTTTCAACAATTTAAAGCCAAGAAAACGATTCAGAATATTTCAATAAGCACTCAGAAAGAATGGCATATATAAAGGCTCAAAAGCTCACATTAAGGTTCATATGAATCAAAATTTGACTTAACATGCTCATTTCTGTACCAAAGTTTCAAAACCACATCCACTACATTTCATAGATTTTCATTCATTGCAATTGACTTCAGAATATCAGTTGGAAATTATCTCAATCTTGTGCTCTTCCTTTAAACATTTAGAGAATTATGCTCATCACAGACAGTTAGGGCTCCTAAGACTCAAAAATAAAACAAAAGACTCAAAAGCAACACAAACTGTTTTTGGATTTTTCAAATTTTTCGACTAAAAATTCAACAAACATGTAAATCCCTCCCCCACACTCAAACTCTACATTGTCCTCAATGTTCACAAAATAATGTGTAGAATCAAAGTATGGAGTAGGAAATCACGACACAATAAACAACAAACAAAACAAGTAAAAACAGAATTTAAAAGAGAAGAAGGGTGAGAAACAAATCTACGTTGATGGCTCCTTCACTTCTTTGGTTGAGTTGGGTTGCCTCCCAATTAGCGCCTCATTTAACGTCCATGAGCCAGACGATTGTACCACACATTAGTTATGTGTGAATGGAGGTTCTTGAAGGGGTACTTCCTCCACATTGTATTCCTTGAAAGCCGCGTAGTATGGCTTCAAACGATGTCCATTCACCTTGAATTTTTCTCCGGTCTTGTCACTCTTAATTTGCACAGCACCATGTGGAAAAACAACAGTAACTATGAAAGGACCAATCCATCTAGAACGTAACTTACCGGGAAAAAGTTTAAGTCTGGAATGAAACAATAACACTTTCTGGCCAACAACAAAAGATTTGCCACGGATCATTTTATCATGGTAAGCTTTAGTCCTCTCTTTGTAGATCCATGCATTGTCATAGGCATCATTTCTGATCTCCTCAAGTTCATTCAATTGGAGCTTCCTATGTAGGCCGGCATCATCAATGTTCATGTTAAAATTCTTCACTGCCCACCATGCTTTGTGCTCAAGCTCCACTGGGAGGTGACATGCTTTCCCATAGACCAGCCGAAATGGAGATGTTCCAATGGGGGTTTTGTAAGCTGTGCGATAAGCCCACAGTGCATCATTCAACTTTTGACTCCAATCCTTTCGGTTTGGGCTCACCGTTTTCTCCAAGATTCTCTTTATCTCCCGGTTTGAAATCTCTGCTTGTCCACTTGTTTGAGGATGGTAAGGTGTAGAAACCTTGTGTGTAACATTGTACTTCTTCAGCAGAGCCTCAATTGATTTGTTGCAGAAATGTGATCCTCCATCACTTATGATAACACGTGGCATTCCAAACCTGCAAAAGATGTGAGAGCGAAGGAAATCTGCAACAACTTTGGAATCATTAGTTTTGGTGGCTATCGCTTCCACCCATTTCGACACATAATCAACTGCCACAAGAATGTACAAATATCCATTGGATGAAGGAAAGGGTCCCATAAAATCAATTCCCCATACATCAAATTAGTCCTGCAATTTATGGAAATCAGATTAGGGCATAATTATGTACCAATCAGGAATCTTAATAAAAGGAATAACAAATAACTCCCTTATTTTCTGATTCTCAATCAATTAAGGATTCCATGATTTGAGGAAGATTCCTATCAATTTGCTGCAGTCATAAAATCCATGTTTGGGCTCCTAAATTTCGTCCAGAAATCTCTAGATATTTCTGGTTTCCTTCTTTGCCTCTGACACCTCCAGCAAATCAACTCTTTAATTTCCTTTCCTTCTTTTACTCAATTTCTTGTCTCACCAAAATAGAAGATTTCTCAAAAATGATTAAGGAAAGTCCGAATAGGAAAGTTTCACATATAATAAGTTTCCTAAATCAAAATAAGAAAGTTTCTTAAAATGAAATAGGCAAGTTTCCCATTTTGAAATAGGAAAGTTTCCTAAATGACTTATCCTTTGATTTACCCATTTCTGCACCTAGTGAGATTCCTTGCTTGAGTCGGAATTGTTTCCTAGTTTGATTAGGATTTCTCTTTAATTGCTGAATTTAGCATTCTTTTCTGCTTTTATGCTCTTTTGCCTTCACAGTAACAAAACATGTTAGAAATGACTTTATTATGAAAATATCATAGCTAAATAGGGAAGGAAATACATTATAAATATAGCACTTTGTGCTCGTATCAGTGAGCACTTTCATCTGATTCAGAGTTGTATTAGCAACTTCATATTCTAGTAGTTACCTTCTGTAGTTAACTTCTAAGTGATAAAACTTGTAAAGAACAAAAAAAATTGACAGAACTTCTTGTATATTTCTTTTCTGAGTTAAAACATTACATCTGCATATGCTTAGACAATTTGCTATGAGCACGTACTAATGTGCAATACAGTTCAATGATGGTGTGATTAAAAGCTTAGTACAAGATCTATGTATGGTGATTGCTAGCTTAGTGAAAATTAGGGCACATGTAGCGAGGTTGGTCAGGTTTTCTTGGTCCACCGGCTCCTCCTTGACTTGGTTTGTACTTAGCAAGCTCAACTACTCCATTGATCTGTTCCATGTCTTGCAGCACAAGGTTGTGCTTTGGCACTGCAGCACAAGGTTGTGCTTTGGCACCGATATGAGTATAAGACGTACCAATGATCCGTTTCTTGTTGGTCAGTGTAGGGCTGAATCATCAGCTTTTGTTGCCTTTCTATGACCCTTTTTGTCTTTCAATCCTTTGTCATATTTTTTTTACCAAACTACAATCCTCAAGCTTTGAGATATTATTTAGCACTGTTGCCACTTGCCAGATTACAACCCTAAACTAGGATTGTAATACTAAGCTTAAGTTATGATAATGATGGTGGTGGATTTAGAAATCTTCTGAAATTCCACTTTGGACTGGCTAATCACCATGAATGATCTTTTTTCCATACCTGCTATTGCTTGGCAAGATAGCACTGTACAAAAGTAAACGACCAATTAGCCTATCTAGATGGAGCATGACTCTTTAACATGCTAATAGAAATGTAAAAAGAATCATCTCTGCAATGCAGAATGTGTTTGTTGAGATATAAATCTCACATTTGGGTCTTCCTATCTATTGTCAATTGGTTTTAGATGTGAACCTCAGACTACTTTATCAATGTTTGATCTATGTTATTCTGAAAACATGTGTGACCAGAATTTCTGGAGACCCCATATGCAATTTGGCTGAGCATTTGTTGATGGAATGAATGGACTGGTCATGCTTCAAGCAATTCACTAGATTTATGCATTGCATAAATTCTAAATCATTGTTTGCGATCAATTTGTGTATTCACATGTACATAGTGAGGATCTAAGTGTAGATTCATTATGTTTGAAACGATTACAGTGTTGATCGTTAATTTCACATGTACATAGTGAGGATCTGAGTGTAGATTCATTATGTCTGAAACGATTACAGTGTTGATCGTTTATTCAAAAATTTATCAAGAAAATGTACTATGGTTTTGACAAGTCATCGAAAAGATATATTTCAAGTTTTAATTTCACCAGTATATGTCAATATTCTTGATCTTTGGGAAATGGAATGGACCCTGATAGTGTCTAGGCACAACACACTTATAGACTTCATACATAATCAATCCAAATTTGCAAATGTCCTACTCTGTGTACATGGTTGAAGAAACTTTAGTTTCCTCTCTCATACTATTAGTCTTTTGTTATCTGGTGCAGGAGATGAGATGACTCGAATTTTCTGGAGATCAATTAAGGATAAGGTGCTTTGATCTTACTCTTAGTTCTCGAAACGTTTTTTAGTTTGGCTAATTTTTTGTAGTATTCATATGTGGGTAAGTAGGTAATGGGTGGCTTTGATTGTCAAAATACATGCTAGAAGTAAAAACATCCTCACTTTAAAAGTTTAAGGAGTTCATCTCTAGATCCGGACTATATGAGGCCGGATATGAAGCGCACGTGCGCACGGAGATCCGTTCCCCACTGTCCGGCGCCGGCGAGGGCGCGTTTCCACCCCAGCAGACTCCAGCAACGTCCCTAATCACTTTCCCTCCCCAGCGATCCCGGTAAATCCGCCGAATTCTAGTTTCCGGCGAGATCGACTTTATTTGAAGTTTTGGGTGATCTCGTCGGAAAACTGGAATTCGGCGGACTCACCGGGGAGGAAAAGTGATCGGGGACGCTGCTGGAGTCCCCTGGGGGGAGGCGCGCCCTCGCTGGCGCTGTACGGTGGCAAATGGAGCTCCGTGCGCACTTGCACGTGCGCTTCACATTTGGCCTATATATATATAGTCCGGATCTAGAGATGACCTCCTATATAGTCCGTGTGTATATATATAATATATATATATATATATACGGAAACGATGTAGAGCGCACGTGCGCAAGTGCGCACGGAGCTCCATTCGCCACCGTCCAATGCCGGTGAGGGCGCGCCTCCACCCCAGCGGACTCTAGCAGCGTCCACGATCACTTTTCCTCCCCGGCGAGTCCACCGAATTCCATTTTTCCGGCGAGATCACCCAAAACTTCAAATAAAGTCGATCTCGCCGAAACTGGAATTCGACGGACTCGTCAGGGAAGGAAAGTGATCGGGGACGCTGCTAGAGTCCGCTGGGGTGGAGGTGCGCCTTCGCCGGCGCCGGACGGTGGTGAACGGAGCATGTGCGCTTCTAAACGGGGCTGTATATATATATAGCCCCGTTCAGAAACGCACGTCTAAACAAGCCCTTATAGTGCGGACATCACCGATTTCTCCATCTTCAGGCATCGACGACGGAGCTACGCTTGCCGGATGAACACCAGAGGCATCCCAACTGGCGTTACCATGAAGAAGAAAGCCAAGGAGATCAAGATTGAAAGTCCAGGCAACAACCTCATCCAAAACTTCAAGATCGATTAAGGTTGGCTGCAAATTTTTAGCTGGCGACTCCACCGGCGAGAAGAACCTCCGTATCAAGGTTTGGTGTCCGTCCAGCAAGAAGAAACGGCGTGATTGTGGAGAAATCGGCGCCGTCTGCACACTACAAAAAAAAAGTAGATTGGCCACAACGCAAAACCGTACTTATAGTCTTTTTGTCGTGGCAAAACAGTATTCGCGATGGCGTTGCGATGGCAAAGTGTCGGTCGCAAATAGTGGCGTCGCCAATGTTATTTGCGACGGCAATTACGCCGTCGCAAGAAGATACGACGGTGTAATTGCCGTCGCCAATACTATTAGCGACGCCACCATTTGTGACCAAAGCTTTTGTGACGGTAGCAACGCCGTGGCAAAAGAGCTATTTATGAATTAAAAAAACTTGGCATACACAAACTTTTATTATTCACAAAAAAATGAAGCAAGTTTATAAGATTATGAAGCTTCAAGGTAGTTATCTGTCTCTCCTTCAAGCTATAGCAAGTGCCCAGCCAAGTGATAACATTCTTGCTGCAGCAACATATCCTCTATGCAATTTGCTTGTCTCAGCATCTTTCAAATTAATCTTTGGCACCATATGATAATGAAAACCATGGTTGAATTTCAAAGTCCGCTGCACCTTCGTATATAACATCTAACATATCAAAATACATAGAAATCTCTACAATGACAATTTCCACAGCAAACTTTGGCACATGCTAACTATGCTTAGCTTGACTACTAACAAATTGGTTCTCAGCAATCTACGCAAGTTCTGTTGCAGATATGTACATGTTTATATATATATATACATATATATATATATATATATACAGATTTTCTTAGATGCGGATCTCCGTATTTATTCTTACGATACAGATTTCCACTTTACACTCACTTTTTAATCGAATTTTCACATCTCCACTGTCTAGTATTTAGATACTAATGTATAGATCATCTCTGCAAAATTTCAGCCAATTTGGTTATCATTAAGGCACTCAAACTGCGTTTTTATGAGGATGAACATAATTCTACCGAACTTGAACCGTTCATGTTTATAACAGAAAAACGCAGTTTTGAGTGCCTTAGTTATAACCAAATTGATTGAAATTTTACAGAGATGATCTATACATTAGTATCTAAATACTAGACGGTGGAGATGTGAAAATTTGATTGAAAAGTGGAAATCCGTACCGTAAGAATAAATGCGGACGTCCACAGCTGAGAAGCGCCCGGATCAGAGGCGCACGTCCGCACCGGCCTTAAAGTGCGGACGTCCAGCCGTTCGCCACCGTACGGCTTTGGCGAGGGCGTGCCTCCACCCCAGCAGACTCCAGCAACGTCCCCGACCATTTTCCCTCCCTAGCGAGTCCGCCGAATTCCAGTTTTCCGGTCAGATCACCCAAAACTTCAAACAAAGTCGATCTGACCAGAAAATTGGAATTCGACAGACTCACCAGAGATGGAAAGTGGTCAGGGACACTGCTGGAGTCCGTTAGGGTGGAGGCGCGCCCTCGCCGGCGTCGTACGGTGGCGAACAGAGGGACGTCCGCACTTTAAGAGCCGTGCGGACGTCCGTTCTAGAATGGCTCCGTATATATATAAACTTGGCAGGAGTGATCTACAAACTGAACGGTGGATATGTGAAAATATGACCAAAAAGTAAGTCAAATAAGGAATTTCACACTTTAATTTCAAAGTGAAGCTTCGCTCTGGATAGAAATTATATATATATATATATATATATATATATAAACTGTACTTTAGTAGCAGACCTTAATTAAATTTCAACTTAAGAAGTTCAAAGTGTAACCTTCAATTGCCAAAGTAAACAGAGATGTACCAATGTTTCCATTATGCAACATTCATTAAATATATGTCAGACGACATTACAATTTAGAATGAAAACCAAGTATAATTACTTGACAAGACTGAATATAATGGTACAACCAACTAATGAACAAAAGTTGCAACAAAGATTGATGATAAATTGATAGTTTGAGTCTTACTTGCAGCTTCCTGATAGTTTGCTTCTTGAACAAAATAAAGGTCTAACATGTATACACAAGGTATACAAAATTAGATTATTTGCACAAAAGTAAGAGTTAAGGACATAAGGTGATGGCCTTACCTGAGAGCTCTCCGTTCAGACCTAGCCGTGCAAAGTTCATTTGCAAAGTTAGTCTATGTAGAGAGCTCAGAGTCAATACCTATATCCTTAAAGTAAGCATTACGGCATAAACCATGATCAAAACCAAATCAATTTCCACACAAAACAAAACAGCAAGAGAATCACACCATATCCAAATACTAGATCACAAGGAAATTCCTTATTGAATTGGAGTTCTTTCTAGTTGCATTAGTTTTCAATGCAGAGAAAGTCCCCGAAGGATCGGTCTAATAGAATCACACCATATCCATACTAGATCACAAAGATTGATTGTCCAGGTTCACGATCTTCCTCACCGATTTGTACAAAAGCAACAAAATGATCAGAAGATACTCAAGCACTACCACAAATTATGAAACCAGATAAGGCTAATCCAAATTTAACAACATGAGAGATTTACTCAAAACCCAGAACAAAAAAAAACATGGACCTATGAACAGTGAAATTAAATGAAGATTAAAATGCTTAGATGAAGATCAGAAAGCATAATGTTACGAGTGAATTTGTATAAATACATAAACATTCGGGTTTGAAAAGGTCCATATTTTTCTTTTCTTTGGAGAAGTCCTACTCTCTTCCATGAGTCTATAATAGAAAGTCCCCTGCAAGTCTGGAGGATCTTCATGAAATATATCAGCAATTTGGAAGAACACAATATCAAGTATGATCATACGTACACATATATTGCCACAACGTTTGCAGTTATGGCATATATATGACAAGTGAAAAGATGAAACGAATTGAAGGAAATAGAAGTATTTGAGGAGGAGAATGAATATACATACTGGCCTGAGATTTAGCTGAGAACAAAGGATCATAATAAGATCCACCGCCGGGGAAGACACAGATATAGAAGAGAAGGGAAACCAGAGTAACAGCAACACACACCGTAGCAATCTTTATAATCTTCCTGACCAACACACACCGTAGCAATCTTGGTGTTGCAGCTTTAGTGTTATGAAGATTCTCCATAACACTAGTACTGTTATGCCCAATAACTGTTACAGATACCAGTGCTGCAACTGGTGATAATGATTTACTGCTCATTGTGCTTGATAATCTAGCCTCCTGGAGAATAAGATATATAATGCAAAAACCAAAAACTAGTCTGGTAACAGTTTCTGGGTTATATATAGTTGCTTTGTTTCCTTCCTACTCAGGCCTTTGTGGTCATCAAACTAATGATAACTATAATTCTACTTCTAGAAAAAAATTAGTACTAATCTTGTTTTATATGTTTTATTTACAAGTCAACTTCATTATCTCATTGGACTGAAATTTTCAAAATAAAATTAACATCTTGAACACTTCAAACAACCCGAATTGCAATATGTGCAAAACCCAATGAAATTCCTACATTCAATTAGACTAAGCTAACTGCAGAAACTGAAACCAAAACAAGAAACCGATATCACACATAAACCTTAACTCTAAACTCAATTTCTCATCTAATAGATCAAAGCAAAGATAAATTAAAACCGAAAGACAAACACAGAGAAAGAGAGATATCGACCTGGAGTCCTGAAGCTTAGCGGTGGACTTCTTCTCCGGTGAACTCGTCGGTGATTTTTCCTTTGGCGCCATCCTTGGGCCCGGCCGGCGACGCTGACTGGGTCTCAACTGTTGCGGCGGTGGGAGAAATTCGGCCAGAAATTGGATTTGGGGATTTAGGTTTTGGATTTCAATATGAAAAATCTATGTTTGTATGTGGAATTGATGGATAGGATCGGAGGAGGTAGAGGAGAGAGAGAGGTGAGCTACATGGTGGTTGCCGACCATCCAACGACGGCATGACGACGACGTAGGCGCGGCTGGACGGAGCGGCATCGCACCTCCTCTCTCTGCTGCAAGTCTCTCTCTCGACAGAAAACAAAGAAGAAAGAGATCAAGGTTTTTACCCTATATACCCAGTACCAACCGCCCAGATTAGAGAATGGGAATGGAGAGCTGAGATTAAAAGGTAGAAATTAAAATTTAAAATGGTAATTTAAAATGGTGGAGTAGCAAAATTTGTATTACGGCATTAAATACCATCGCAAATTTTTTCATTTTCATGCCACGGCATGATATAACCAAATTAGCTGAAAATTTGCAGAGATGATCGAATCACATTTGTTTTCATCCTAAACCGTACATTCTTTAACATACATTCCATGGATTTAATACATTTTCGATACCTTAACGATAACTAAATTAGCTGAAAATTTACTGAGATGATCTAATCATGTATATATAAATACTGAACGGCTATGATGAGAAAATATGATCAGAAAGTAAGTCAAAGTAAGGAAATCCGTACCTTAACTAAGGTAAGGAGGTCCTTGTTTGAAAAGGACTGTGTGTGTATTCCGGTTTATCATTTTCAAGCAACATCTTGATTCCATGTGTTATCTCTCTTTGTTTGTTACATTTGTAGCTTATTTTCCCTTTTGGATCTGGACATCAAGTACTTTGACCTTGGTCTTCCTAATCGTGATGCCACTGATGATAAAGTTACTGTTGAAAGTGCAGAGGCAACTCTTAAGTAAGTCTTATTCTCCACCTAAGTTTCAAAATATTTTTCTCAACATTGTGCAGTAAGAAAGGAGCCTCGGGAACTTTTTGACTTTCTTATATTATTCTGCTGTTCATGTTGCATTTCTAAGACTTGGTATATATCGTAGGTACAATGTAGCAATCAAATGCGCCACTGTATCGACAGGTATACACTTTCTGAACATGTTCGAAATTTGGACATTCAAATGTTCTTGTTGAACTCCATGTTTAGCGCTTTCACAAGCACATCAATATTTTCTAATTCACAGTAAGGAACACAACAAACATAATATTGGGTTATAATGTGACAGATTTAAATCGCATGAAGGAGTATAACTTGAAGCAACTGTGGAGGAGTCCCAATGTGACTATTAGGAACATTTTGAATGGTTAGTGAACTTGAAGCTGTAGGATTATCTTTTGAAAACTTCATGGGTAAATTACAAGGGTTGCTGGCTTTCTTCAGGAACTGTTTTCAGAGAACCGATTATTTGCAAGAACGTTCCTCGACTTATCCCAGGTATTGTCTTTTCCTATTATGTCTATTGTTTAGTTGTAGTAGAACCATATTGCTGATTCTTGCTGATTTCAGGCTGGACAAAGGCAATATGCATCGGAAGACATGCTTTCGGTGATCAATATCGAGCAGTTGATTTAGTCATCAAAGGACCAGGGAAACTGAAATTGCTGTTTGGTAAATAACAAGTGTGCATGAATGCATAATATAACACAGGATTATGTATCTTTAGTGTGCATGAATGCATAATATAAATTGCTTTAATTTATAGATTTCTTTCTTGCAACGAGTAAAGAAACCATCTCCTTTCATTTCTTCTCTTATTGCTTGCTTGGTTTAATATGGATCTACTGAGAAAGATTGGGAATGTTTGCTGTTCCAGATGGAAAGGATGAGAAGACCGAACTGGAAGTGTACAAATTTACCGTGGAAGGGGGAGTAGCACTTGCTATGTGCAACATTGATGAGGTTTGATTTGCTAATCTTTAGTGTTCTAATTGAAACAGTTGCTCTATGGCAGCTCGGGAGTAAGCCTTTTGATTTTTTTTTTTTGTGTATATTTTTTTTTCTGTGTACTCGCAGTCAATCCGTGGTTTTGCAGAGGCTTCAATGACCAGAGCTTATGAGAAAAAAATGGCCTCTTTATCTTAGCACAAAAAATAATGTTCTTAAAAAGTAGGAAAAAATTCAGTTTAGTACCCTAAACTTTAGGGTTAAAATCAGTTTGGTCTCTCTTTCTGAAAATCTATCTTTTTAGTCCTTAAACTTTTAATTTCTATCACTTGGTCCAAATTTTAGAATTTGCTTCAATCATGACGTCACGAGCTGGCGTGATACAGACAGAAGGACCCACTTTTTAAATTATAAACCCAAATTAAGGGTAAAATCGATATTAATTTATGTTTAAAATAGTTTCTATTTCTTTCTTTTTATTTTCAATTTTGTTATTGTGTTCTTCTCTCTTCCCCCGATTCTCAATTGGCTTCTTCAACACCACACAAGACCCAATTAGTGTAATCTGCAATGGAAATCTCAACAACAGCAGCAACATCCTCGAATGCCACATGCCTAATCAGAGACTGATAGAGAATAGACAGAGAAAAGAAAATAGGGAAACAAAAAAAACATATTAAAAATTCTGTTAAAAGTTTTTATCCATTTTGCCCTTTTTTAGGGTTTATAATTTAAAAATAGGCCTTGTGCCACGCCAGCTCGTGACGTCATGATTGAAGAAAATTCTAAAATTTGGACCCAAGTGATAGAAATTAGAAGTTCAAGGACTAAAAAGATGGATTTTCAGAAAGAGAGACCAAATTGATTTTAAACCTAAAATTTAGGATACTAAACTGAATTTTTTCCTAAAAAAGTATGATGGAAGGTATGCATATTCTTTAATGGCCTTCTATAAATATGTCAGATTTTGTTTACGATTCTCTAAGTTCCTATGTCTAAACCTTTTCTTTTGTTAAACCCTTATTTGCTCCTGAGATAAGATTCAAGGACATATTTCAAGAAGTATATGAAGCCAAGTGGAAGTCCAAGTATGAAGATGCTGGCATATGGTGAGGAACTTGGTGATTTTGCATTCTCCGACGATGGATTTTTAGGTCTATTGCTTTTTTATTTACTTTATATGATTGGATTTGAAGGTATGAACATCGTCTCATCGATGACATGGTGGCTTATGCAATTAAAAGTGAAGGTGGTTTTGTTTGGGCATGCAAGAATTATGATGGAGATGTACAAAGTGACTTCTTAGCCCAAGGTTTGTATGAAAGACATCTAGCAACTTTCGTTTAATTAATGTTTATCAGCATTTAAGCCAACTTATAGTTTCAAAGTTTTGGTTGCATTCTAGGTTTTGGATCTCTTGGATTGATGACTTCAGTACTGGTATGCTATAACTGTTTTGATGTCTGCTTTCTCTTTCCTATCCACACATTCCCCTCCATCAGAGTTTCAATATACACTCCTTGTTCTTCATTTACCAGAGTTTTTCACGACTGTAGGTGTGCCCAGAAGCTGAAGCTGCCCATGGTACAGTTACTCACCATTATAGAGTCCACCAAAATGGAGGTGAAACCAGCACAAACAGCATACCTTCTATTTTTGCTTGGACAGGAGGGCTTGCAAACAGGTACTCTGTAAAGTTCGTTTCCATGTTGGTGACAAGTTCTCTTTGTTTTTCAAGGTTGTATCATAAAAGTTTTATGTCGAAAATCTTCTTTACAGAGCAAAGTGGGATGACAATGCTAAACTGTTGGATTTCCCTCGGAAGCTGGAAGCAGCTTGTATTGGAACTGTGGAATCTGGGAAAATGACCAAGGATCTTGCGCTAAATGTTCATGGACCTAAGTAAGTATCTATTACCGTGTTGTCTCTTCATCCTTGGTCATGGACAGTGATATTAATCACATGTTTATGTGGGTGCAGACTTGCTAGGAACCACTATTTGAACAAGGAAGATTTCATTGATGCCGTTGCAGCAGAACTAAGAGCAAAGCTTTTTTGAAAGCTTAGTTGTTATGGGAACCTTGTAGAATTGATTCTGTGCGTTGAAAGCCTAGTTATCTTTTTGTTTTATGCAAGTAAATGTCAGCTAAAATTAACCTGTCACATATCTGTCATTTGATGTTCCTCTCATTTTGTTTCATTTATTTCATTATTTTGCTGGCTACATTTCTTCATCTGTTGAACTTAATCGAGTTGTTTCATTTCATGGTCTGGGCATCACGCAAACTGTGTCATTCGTTCTTCTCATTCTGAAAGTATTTGTGCTGATATTTAGCACTAACAGGTCAATGTTGAAATCCAACGTGTAAAGTGGTTGGTTTGACCATATACGTGGTCTTGCTCGTCTACCTCATGTTAATGAAGATATGTCCCGGTAAAACAATTTCAATTGGATTACAAACTAAATCTCAACCAAGATTTAGTTTGAAGCAAGACTTCTCATTAAGAAAAAAAGTTTGAAGCAAGCTTCTTTTCCTTCCTATGTTAATCCTTTGAAATTGTTACAATGTTTAGCCAATAAGGACAAGATAGAGAAGAGAGACAAGTGAATTGGTTGGAAAGATAGAGTGACTACTTCCAAGCTCTAATACTAAAGTTGCCTTCAAATTAGTGTCTCGTCTAGCCCATAAACGTCAGAGTCAAACCTTCCAGAACTGAAGTCTTTAAAGAATTCACACTTGAAGGAGGTCCTACATGCAACAACAAATACAAATTTAGTTGCTTTGCCTTCAAAATTATTGCTATTTTTTTGTACTAGCTAATATCTGGTCTAAGATAAGTTGTTTTACCTTCATTTTGTCTAAGATTATTATTTTTTTTTTAACTTTATTCACATAAGCTAACAAGATTGCCTTTATCCAAATGAGAAGAGTCAGTGTCAATCTGACCCTCTTTCAAATTTCCGTACACGAATACTATTAGATTTGTACGTTGTAGTTTGACAAATTATGTGAGCTTATTAACTCTTGGTGGCCCGAGGCAAGGCCAATTCTCATATGATACCGGTGCACAACCTGCACCTGTTTAAGGCTGGTCCTTGACACCGTTGCCGGACCCAGCAGAAAACAAGTGGGCAACGTTGCTTCTGATTCCAAAACTATTCTTTGTTTAGGTTGTTTGATGCCAACGACCTATAGATTCAGTTATTGTAAATTGGATAAAAGTAGAAACTCTATAAAGTTCTAGAGGGAGAGAAAAATTAATCCGTAGTAACACAGTTCGTCAAATTTACACATGCATATTTCATTGTGTAGTACAAGAATAATCCTGAAGTGTATACGGAAGCATATACCAGAGAATTGCACTACCCATGGGACCCACATACATACCAACTACACACGTCTTAGGTATAACTAGCAAATGTCATATCATGGTGAAAGAGGCCATTAAATAGTGTGACAGTAATCAAAACTAATGAATTGCTGCTGATATATAATAGGAAGTAAAATGATAGTTTCATAGTCTCCAATCGATGTTAATGTCAGCTAGATAATTAGATCTCTCGCGAGTCGCGACCTCTGTTGTGACCATCAATATAATAATTCGGGTTATAGATAAAATCTCGAAATTGGTTAACCTACGTGCATGATAAAACGACTACATAAGATCATACATATATTTGATAACATATTCATCAACACATAAATTTGATGATTTTACAAAACAAGTGACAAAAGCAAAACAAGAAGCTAAGATCATCTCCAACAGCTTCTCTATTTTCTTGATTTTCATCATTTTAAAGAAGATTTTGAGTGTTTTGCTCTACAGATGTTCTAAAACTTTCTCTAAAATGGGGAATGTGAGGAGAAAGAAACTCAAATTTCTCATATTGCAGCAAATATTAATAGAAGAATTTGGGGAAGAGTGTGTCTATTGTCACCCTACAAACCACTTTGCTCACCACACATTCTCTTCACACCTCATTTATATATTTTTAATTGTAAGTCTATTTTGTTCACCCATTTACAATACCTAAAATATCTATTTTCAATTAATATTTTGTTCAGTCATTTACAATATCTAAAATACACATTTTTCAATTCTACTTTGTATAACCTACATTCTCTTCTCCATTACTCCAAAATTCTGAGTTTTTTTAACTGATCTATGCGTTGTTTTATAAATACGGTGCAGTTGTCCATGAGAATTTACATACAAAATCGATATGAAAAATAATGAGTAAATGGATAGACAAAAGCTTCAACAAAGAAAAAAAGAGAAGGAAAAAAAAATACAAACAGTTCACCTCATCTTCAGGTTGAATGCTAGCGTCTTCTAACATAGAACAACCGAATATGATAAATTTAGGTTAGAGTTTATGAAGTATGTACATGTTCATCCAAAAACAAACAAAAAAAAACATTTGTAATTTTTAACAACTTATTTTCCCTTGCTGTAATTTTACATCATGTCTTTTTTATCTTTCAATAAATCAACCATATGTAGGGTGAGCAAAATAGTTTGTGGGGTGGCAATAGACGCACCCTTTGGGGAATGATCATGATATCTCCAAAATGAGAATATGTTAGAGTTGAAAAAGAAAAATTGTTTGAAGCATTAACTTTTGTTTCCCTATTA
Organism: Fragaria nilgerrensis; assembly: GCA_010134655.1. Taxonomy (NCBI): domain Eukaryota; kingdom Viridiplantae; phylum Streptophyta; class Magnoliopsida; order Rosales; family Rosaceae; genus Fragaria; species Fragaria nilgerrensis. The sequence goes on from CM020977.1 coordinate 16,333,383, forward strand.
TAGAGAAATTTTAGAGAAGCTGTTAGAGATGCTCTAAGTGCATGTTTGTTTCATAAGACTAAATGAGACTGTGCTAAATAAAGAATCAAGTTTAGTTAGTACTGTGTTTGGTGTTATTAGGTATTAAAATAAATGAGCTTATATAACACCTTGTTTTCATTTTGGCCTCCTTAGATAGTGTTATTATGAGTACTTAAATAGGTCAAACAAACTACTCTCTAATCTCATACAACACTATATATGAGTTAATATTAATATGATTTAAAACACCCCATATAAATACAGAACAATCTTAAAAAATAAAAAAATCTAATATAATCTGAAATACCAAACCTGCACTAAAACTACGTGGACAAACCTATTCTCTTCAAATTTTGAACACCGAGAGTGTCTCGTTTTTGGTCTCCAACAATAACAAGGAAAGGCAAAACACCAACGTGTCACACCAAGACAACATAAGCGTGTGTCGGCCCCGCCCTGCACACTTATGTAAAAAAAAAAACACGCAAAACGACACCGTCCGGTCTTGATAATTTGTCCTTGACAACTGAACCTGATCACCATGCCCGCCACCATCACTCTCCCCTTTTAACCACAGATTGCCACGTGTGCCTCTTTCTTGATTTGGCATTTGATAGATGGTATTTTGATGATAGCGTTATCCCTCACTGATTGACCCTCTTATGAAAATTTTGACGGAAATTTTGAGAAAATATCGATTGCAACAAAATTATGAGAAAATTGACGAAAATTTGATAAAGAACAAGGAAATTTTAAACCAAACTGGCTGGGTTATAATAAGAATTTTACTGGCTTGGTTATAATAAGAATTTTACCTTATTTACTGTTTTGGTTATAATAAGAATTTTACCGTCTCCGTCATTAAGGTTATAGTTTATTTGGTCCCTAGAGGGGTTTTGAGGGACGATTATTTCGGAGGATTTATTCGTAGGAGAAAATGTGACGACGGTAAAAATGGTAAATTTTACCCGGTAAAAAGGTAAGTTTTATTAGGGTATTATTTTTGGGGTGTTAATTTTGGTTTTGGGTTTAAGTGTGGGTAGTGGACCAGTTTGGGGCAGAAAGCCCAAACCATTTCTCCCTCTCTCCCTTCTCTCTCCCTCCGAGCTCTCTCCACCGAGCAGCCTGACCCGCCAGGCTTCCGGCCGTCTGCCTACAGCCGTCCGGCCACCGTTCGCCACCGCTCTGGTCCCAAAAGGTCGGCCTCCGACCCAGCTTCCATTCTAAGCTGGTGAGAGCCGCCCTAACTCCGCCGTGAAGGAGCTCTCTCCCCCGAAAGGGTCGACTGCCGTGGTGGTTCCATCGCCGGAACTCCCTCCTCCGGCCGCCAAAGCCGGCGATCCTTGGCTACCCCTCCAACGGTCTCACTCCCTCTTGAGCTAGGTAAGGAGAAATTCGAGGTGGAAATTCTAGGGTTTTTATGATGTTTTCGTTCGATTGGCATAGTTAGGCTTGAAATTGGGTGTTGTGCTAGTTAAGAAAGTTGTAGAGTAGGTTGAGGGGAAGCTACTGTCAAATTTTGGTAGTCATTGGAGGTCGCCGGCGCTGTTTGGGAGATTTTTATGGTTTTAAATGTGGAATATTAAGGGGAGTTTATTGATGTGAATTATGAAATTTTTGGAGGAGTTTTGGTTAGGTTTGTGATTTTCCAAAGTTTGGTATTTTTGGCGGTTAATTAATGTAGAATCCGGCTGTGGATTTAAAGTTGTTAAATCTGAGGGAGGTTGTGTTACGGCTACCGATTTTGGTATTGAAGTTTAGATCGTTTCGGTTTAGGAATATCGAAGTGAGGCGAGAATGAGCGTGGTTACGGCTCATTTTTATTTTGCCTATTTTTGAGTAAGTATTGGAATTTCGGTTGGGAAATTAATATTATATTTGGAACAGGACGTGAGGAGGCTCGAGCAGACGAGGTCCCAGATCGACATCAGGCTTAGGCTTAATTAATGAGTGGACTTTTATTTGAAATAATATGGATGCTATGGTTCATGATTGAACATTTCCTTTTGTTGGAGTTTTGACGTCATTTAATTTTGATGCTTTTATTTCTCTTGGAGAGTTATCAAAAAATGGGATTTTTCGGTGAATATAAATATGTATATTGAGGAGAGTATGTATATAAAAGCTAGCTAGCCCTATGTGTATGTCCATCTTAATGGCGTAGCATATAGCCGCATTATGATGTGACGTGAGCGTTGGACGCCACCGTAGTATCCCTATGTGAGTGTCTAATTCATATAGGGGGTATCGGCACATATTTATACACCCGTCTGTCCACCTTAATGGCGTAGTGTATCACCGCATTAAGACGTAACGTGAGCGTTGGACGCGAGCGTAGTAGCCCTATATAGACCCATGATTTTATATAGGGAGTATGGACGTGTGTAAATACATACATATATTATAGAGCCTGAGAGGCTCGATATTTTATGAGATAAAGTTTTATCGCTTGCGGCATGCATTCGATTTTTCCTTGGAAATTGATTTGGGGAAACATAAATATTTTATCTATTAATTTATTTTTGTCCACTCACTCTAACGTTATTAAATATTTTCCCCTGGGTCCTTCGTTTTAAAATGCCCAGTCTGCAGAGTTCGGGTTGGCACTAGTAGGAGGCGAGGCGTAGTTACCCATTTTTTCACCACTTTTCACCAGTAGGTTACCTGCTTAACCTACCAGTGTATTTTCTTGCTTCCGCTAGTATTAGTAGCTCTGATTTCCTTGGGATATTGTTTCACATTTCGGTTGTGTGCTAAGTCTTTGTTTATTAATTTGGGGAATTATTCCAAGGATAATGTATGCTATCTTTATTTGGACGAATTGGAAGTTACTTGATTCATCTAGGAGAGTAAATTCTTGTTTTTTTTTTTCTGGGTTAGGGTTGTTCATTTTCAAGGGAGATTTACCTAGTTTTTCAGTAAATTTTCCTTGGAAGTGGACCCCGCAAGACTTACTTCGGGTTTCAGGGTGAAATTCGGGGTGGGTCTTGACAGTTGGTATCAGAGCTTTAGGTTTCCTTTTCCTGCTTCCTTGTCACTATCATATTTGCCTAAGTAGCACGTGGTATCTATAGAGTGATGATCCGACCACGGCGGATTCATTGACATTTTATGTTTTTGATGTTATGTGTTATTGGGTATGTGTGATAGTGTGTTAGTCTTGTTTATAGACTACTACATATCTTCTTCCTTAGGTATTATGCCTCCTAGGCGCCCACGTCAACCCCGTGTAGCCACTTCGACCAATGTCGATGATGGCAATGAGGTCAGGGGACTAGTTGATGATCTTGGGAATATGCTGAGGGATGTTATAGATCGAGCTCCACACCCTCATACAGTGAAGAGGAGAAAAGTTTATAAGTCTGGAGCAAGAGAGTTCAAGGGTGCCAAGGGACTCCTTGATGCTTGCAATTGGATGGACAAGATGGAAAATGTTTTTACGAGCACTGATTTGCCAGAAGAAAGGAAGGTGAAGATGGCGGTGACTTTTCTGGATGATTCAGCTCATCATTGGTGGTCTCTAGCTAGTAGAAATATTGATGGTGCTCAGGGTATGTCATGGAAGCAGTTCAAGACCCTCTTCTTAGGGCAGTATTTCAGCCATGCCCACCGCAGCAGGATTCAGTCGGACTTCCTAAACATGAAGAAGAGGGATGATGAGGGTGTCATAGAGTTTGAGCAGAGGTTCACTACCCTGAGCTACCATGTGTCATATCTGGTTCCTGATGAGAGGACCAGGATGAAGATGTTCATTGGGGCACTTGGTGGAGTGTATGCAGACAAGATGACGGGTGTTTATTACCCGACCTTTCTTGATGCTGTTAGTGCGGCCATGGCCATTGAGTCTATGGGGATTTATAGTGCTCGGCCACGTACGTGATTACAGTGGCCCCAGTCAGGGTCCATCCAAGAAGACTGCTTCATCATCCTCTTCTGGTTCTTCAGCTGGTAGTGGCAGTAGTGGGGGATCGGGTTCTAATTCTCGGTTCAGGGTTAGAGGACGTCACAGGAGACCTGCTCGGAGTCATTTGGGTAGGCAACAGTCTGGTTAGTTTAGTGCTGGTGGCAGCTTTCAGGGGGGTACATCGGGTGGTCAGAATTTGTCTTATGGGCAGCAGTAGTTTTCTAGGTGCTTTGAGTGTGGTAGTCAGGATCACTTTAGGAGAGATTGTCCAGTGTTGGCTCAGAGGACCACCCCACCCCTACTCATCCAGTTAGTCAGTCTGCAGCTAGAGACTCCAGTAGTGGTGCTCAGGGCAGTGCATCGGCCAGAGGTGGCTCTCAGAGGGGTAGTGGTCAGCGTGGACGTCCCATGACTCGCGCTAGACTGCATGCAATGACCCAGCAGGAAGGTCGTACTTCTCCATATGTCATCATTGGTACGTTATTAATTTTTGGTCAGCCTGCTTTTGCTTTAATTGATCCCGGAGCCACACACTCATTTATGTCTAGTAGATTTGCGCTCCATGCCAATGTGCCATCATTGCCTCTTCCAGGCGAGTGGCATGTGTCTCTACCCTCCGGTGAGGTGATGAGAATTAATTGGGTGTTTAGTGGATGTGAAGTATTAGTAGAGGGATTTAATTTCAAGGCCGATCTCATTCCTTTAGACATAGTGGAGTTTGATGTGATCTTGGGGATGGACATTTTGGAAACATATAGAGCTATGGTAGATTGTTTTCAAAAAGTAGTGGTGCTACGAAGTCTAGATGGATTTGAGGTTGCATTTCAAAGGGAAAGAGATATTATTTCAAGTTGTCTGATTTCAGTTGTTGCTGCTAGAAAATTATTAAATAAAGGTTGTCAGGCGTTTTTAGCTCACGTGGTGGATACAAATATGGGAGTTTTGGGAGTAGAAGATATTCCTTTTGTAAGGGAGTTTCCGGATGTTTTTCCTGAAGAGTTGCCTGGATTGCCTCCTGCAAGGGAGATAGACTTCTCTATTGAATTACTTCCAGAAACTATGCCTATCTCTCAGGCACCTTACAGAATGGCTCCAGCGGAATTGAAAGAGTTGAAGACTCAATTGCAAGAGTTGGTAGACAAGGATTTTATTCGGCCTAGCATGTCTCCTTGGGGTGCTCCGATGTTGTTTGTTAAGAAGAAAGATGGCACCATGAGACTATGCATTGATTATAGGAAATTGAATCAAGTCACGGTGAAGAATAAATATCCATTGCCCCGCATTGATGATTTATTTGATCAGTTGAAGGGTGCTTCTGTTTTCTCAAAGATTGACTTGAGATCGGGTTATCATCAGTTGCGGATCCGGGAGAGTGACGTAGCCAAGACTGCTTTTCGATCACACTATGGTCATTATGAGTTTGTGGTGATGCCTTTTGGACTTACTAATGCACCCGCGACGTTCATGGATCTCATGAATAGGGTGTTTAGTCCATATCTTGACCGCTTCGTGATCGTATTCATAGATGATATTTTGGTATACTCAAGAAGTGAAAAAGAGCATGTCAAGCATCTAAGAATGATAATGCATACTTTGAGAAAGTCTCAGTTATATACTAAGTTTAGCAAGTGTGAGTTTTGGCTAGATAAAATGGGGTTCTTGGGTCATGTAGTTTGGGCATAAGGAGTTAGTGTGGATCCCCAGAAGGTGGCAGCGGTGACAAATTGGAGAAGACCTGCTATTGTGACGGAGATCCATAGTTTCTTGGGATTAGCAGGTTATTATCGGCTTTTTGTGCAAGATTTTTCAAAGATTGCTACTCCTCTTACAAGATTGACCAAGAAGGGAGTTAAGTTCGAATGGTCAGTTGAGTGTGAGCAAAGTTTTCAAGAATTGAAAAATCGATTGACTAGTGCTCCTGTTTTGGCACTTCTAGATGATAGTGGGGAGTATGTGGTTTATTGTTACGCTTCTAGACGAGGTCTAGGCGGGGTATTGATGCAGCATGAGCGAGTTATTTCCTATGCTTCCAGGCAATTAAAGCCGCATGAGGGGAATTATCCCACTTATGATCTAGAGCTTGCAGCGGTAGTTTTTGCTCTCAAGTTGTAGAGACACTATCTTTATGGGGCCAAGTGTCAGATTTTTACCGATCACAAGAGTTTTCGGTATGTGTTCACTTAAAGAGAGCTAAACTTGAGACAAAGAAGGTGGATGGAGTTGATTAATGATTATGATTGCACTATTGAGTATCACCCTGGAAAAGCTAATGTGGTAGCGGATGCTCTTAGTCGAAATCCCTCCATATCCTTGTCTCACTTGAGGACGGTTCGAGTTCCACTTCTTTTTGAGTTGCGAGCTTCAGGGGTGGATTTATCGGTGGATGAAGTGGGTGCCTTAGTAGCTAGTTTTCATGTGAGGCCAGTTTTAGTTGATAGAGTGCGGGAAACACAGTATAATGATCCTTCCATAGTTCGACTGATAGAAAGAGCTTTGAGCGGAGCCGTCGCCGATCATTTTTCAGTTAGAATGGATGAGACTTTATTGTTTAAGAATCGGCTTTGTGTTCCAAAAAGAAATGAAGAGTTGAAGAATGAGATTATGGAGGAAGCTCATAGTTCCGCTTATGTTGCTCATATCAGATTTTGAAGGATTATTATTGGTGGCCAAACATGAAGATGGAAATTGCGGCTTTTGTGAGTAGATGTCTGATTTGTCAGCAAGTAAAGGCTGAAAGGCAGAAGCCTTCTGGATTGCTTGAGCCGTTATCTATTCCAGTGTGGAAGTGGGACCACATCACCATGGATTTTGTTTTCAGTTTATCTCGTACCCGTGAAGGGCATGACGGTATTTGGGTGATTGTGGATAGACTCACCAAGTCTGCACATTTCTTGCCAGTGGGAAAGAAGTATAAATTGGATAAATTGGCGGAGCTTTATGTGAATGAAATTGTGAGGCTTCATGGTGTACCTGAATCAATAGTGTCAGATCGGGATCCTAGATTTGTTTCTAAATTCTGGGGAGCTCTTCAAACAGCTTAGGCACCCGATTACACTTCACCATTGCTTTTCATCCTCAGACCGATAGGCAATCGGAGAGGACTATTCAGACTTTGGAGGATATGAGCTTATGCCTTGCAGTTCAGAGAGAATTGGGATAAGAACCTATCTTTGATGGAATTTGCATATAATAATAGCTATCATTCTAGCATTGGTATGGCTCCCTTTGAGACACTTTATAGGAAGCAGTGTCGTACACCTTTGTGTTGGAATGAAATAGGAGAAAAAGAGCTTTGCGGTCCCGAGTTGATTCATGATACAAATGAGAAGATTAAAGTGGTCAGAGATAGACTCAAGGCCGCTCAAAGGCAGAAAAGTTATGCAGATGTCCGCAGGAAAGAGCTTGAGTTTCAAGTGGGTGATCGGGTGTTCTTGAAACTATCTCCTTGGAAAGGGGTAGTACGTTTCGGTAAGCGTGGGAAGCTTAGTCCGAGGTATATTGGCCCTTATGAGATTATAGAGAGAGTTGGCTCACTTGCTTATCAGCTACTTTTGCCTCCAGAGTTATCCAGGATATAATAAGAATTTTACCTTATTTACTGGCTTGGTTATAATAAGAATTTTACCGTCTCCGTCATTGAGGTTATAGTTTATTTGGTCCCTAGAGGGATTTTGAGGGACGATTATTTCGGAGGATTTATTTGTAGGAGAAAATCTGATGACGGTAAAAATTGTAAATTTTACCCGGTAAAAAGGTAAGTTTTATTAGGGTATTATTTTTGAGGTGTTAATTTTGGTTATGGGTTTAAGTGTGGGTAGTGGACCGGTTTGGGGCAGAAAGCCCAAACCATTTCTCTCTCTCTCCCTTCTCTCTCCCTCCCGAGCTCTCTCCCCCGAGTAGCCCGACCCGCCAGGCTTCTGGTCGTCCGCCTGCCGTCGTCCGGCCACCGTTCGCTGCTGCTCCGGTCTCAAAAGGTCGGCCTCCGACCCAGCTTCCATTCTAAGCTGGTGAGAGCCGCCCTAACTCCGCCGTGAAGGAGCTCTCTCCCCCGAAAGGGCCGACTGCCGTGGTGGTTCCATCGCCGAACTCCCTCCTCCGGCCGCCAAAGCCGTCGATCCTTGGCTCATTTTGAAGCCCTCCTCCCGTGCAGCAACCCCTCCAAAGGTCTCACTCTCTCTTGAGCTAGGTAAGGAGAAATTCGAGATGGAAATTCTAGGGCTTTTATGATGTTTTCATTCGATTGGCACAGTTAAACTTGAAATTGATTGTTGTGCTAGTTAAGAAAGTTGTAGAGTAGGTTGAGTGGAAGCTACTGTCAAATTTTGGTAGTCGTTGGAGGTCGCCGGAGTCGACCTCCGGCCGCCGCTGTTTGGGAGATTTTTATGGTTTTAAATGTGGAATATTAAGGGGAGTTTATTGATGTGAATTATAGAATTTTTGGAGGAGTTTTGGTTAGGTTTGTGATTTTCTGAAGTTTGGTATTTTTGGCGGTTAATTAATGTAGAATCCGGCTGTGGATTTAAAGTTGTTAAATCTGAGGGAGGTTGTGTTACGGCTACCGATTTTGGTATTAAAGTTTGGATCGTTTCGGTTTAGGAATATCGAAGTGAGGCGAGAATGAGCGTGGTTACGGCTTATTTTTATTTTGTCTATTTTTGAGTAAGTATTGGAATTTCGGTTGGGAAATTAATATTATATTTGGAATAGGGCGTGAGGAGGCTCGAGCAGACGAGACCCCAGATCGACATCAGGCTTAGGCCTAATTAGTGAGTGGACTTTTATTGAAATAATATGGATGCTATGGTTCATGATTGAACATTTCCTTTTGTTGGAGTTTTGACGTCATTTAATTTTGACGCTTTTATTTCTCTTGGAGAGTTATCGAAAAATGGGATTTTTCGGTGAATATAAATATGTATATTGAGGAGAGTATGTATATAAAAGCTAGCTGGCCCTATGTGTCTGTCCATCTTAATGGCGTAGCATATAGCCGGATTATGGTGTGACGTGAGCGTTGGACGCGAGCGTAGTATCCCTATATGAGTGTCTAATTCATATAGGGGGTATGGGCACATATTTATACACCCGTCTATCCACCTTAATGGCGTAGTGTATCACCGCATTAAGGCGTGACGTGAGCGTTGGACGCGAGCGTAGTAGCCCTATATAGACCCATGATTTTATATAGGGAGTATGTGTCACATCCCGACCCGTAAAATTTTATCTTATTTACTAGCTTGATTATAATAAGAATTTTTATCGTCTCCGACATTGAGTTATAGTTTAATTGGTCCCTAGAGGGGTTTTGAGGGACGATTATTTCAAAGAGTTATTCGTAGGAGAAAAATGTAACGACGGTAAAAATGGTAAATTTTAGCTAGTAAAAGGTAATTTTTATTAGGTATTATTTTTTGGGGGTGTTAAATTTTGAATTTGGGTTGTATATAAAAGAGTTGGGCCGGATGGGTGAGGCCCAAAACTCTTTTCTTTCTCTCTCTTCTCTCTCTTCTCTCCCGACGCTCTCTCTCTCTCTCTCTTCCCGCTGCCCGATTTTCCGGCCGCCCGTCCGCCGCCGTCCGGCCACCGTTCGCCGCCAAACCGGTCCCAAAAGGTCGGCCATCAACCCAGCTTCCATTCTAGACCGGTGACAGCCGCCTTAACTCTGCCGTGCAGGAGCACTCTCCCCCGAAAGCGGCGACTGCCGCGGTGGTTCCTTCACCGGAACTCCCTCCTCCGGCCACCAATCCGGGCAAGCTTGGTATGGTTTTGTAGCTCTCCTCCGTGCAACAACCCCTCCAAAAGGCTCACTCCCTCTTGAGCTCGGTAAGGAGAAATTCAAAGTTGAAATTCTAGGGCTTTTAGGATGTTTTCGTTCGATTGACCTAGTTAGGCTTCAAATTGGACTTAGTGATAGTTATGAAAGTTGTTTGGGATGTTGAGAGGAAGATGCTGTTAAAATTTGGTAGAATTTGGACGTTGCCAAAATCGGCCTCCGGCCGCCGCAGACGGCGGAGCCGCCGCCTCCGCCGTTTTGGGGTTTTGTATAATTTTAATTGTGTAATAATTAGAGAAATTTAGTGGAGTGAATTGTGGAATTTTCGGATGAGTTTTGAATAGGTTTGTGAATTTCCGAAGTTTGGTATTTTGGCGGTTAAATAATGTAAAATCCTGCCATAGGATTTAAGTCAATTTCTGAGAAAGGTTGTATTTACGATTGCCGAGTATGATATTAAAGTTTGGATCGTTTCGATTTAAGAAGATCGAAGTTAGGCAATGATGAGCGTATTTATGGCTCACGATTAATTTTGCCTATTTTATCAATACTGGATTTTAGTGGGAAATTAATTATATATTTGAAACAGGACGTGAGGAGGCCCAAGCAGAAGAAGCCTCGGAGCATCATCAGGCTTAGGCCTAATTTGTGAGTGGACCTTTGTTTTAAATAAAAATATGCGATGAATGATTTTATTAATCATTTATTTCTTCTGATGAGATTTATTGTTTTCTCGCCTATTTGACAATTTTTCCTCCTTTGGAGAGATCCCGAAAATGAGATTTTCGGTGGATATATATATTTTAGATATTATGAATTTAGTATGTATATAAATGCTAGCTAACCATACGTGCTTGGTCCGTCATAATGAGGTAAAATACCATTATGGCGTGGCGTGAGTGTTAGACACAAGCGTCATAGCCCTATATGAAAACTACTTTCTTTTTCGGTTTATTTAGGTTTTCATATAGGGAGTCCACACGTATATATACACCGTCCTTTTCGGTCATAATGAGGAAAAATACCATTATGGCGCAACGTGAGCGTTAGACGCCAGCGTTGTAGCCTTGTATGAATTTCTATTTTTTTAAATTGTTTCTAGGATTCATACAAGGAGTCTGACGAGTGTAAATACATACGAATATATGTTTATATATAGTTTAGCCTAAGAGGCTCCATTTTATTTGAGTTTGTGACTAACCAGTGCTAGTCGTGAAATTGCCAGTTTATGAGTTGAGCACTTTTAAGCTATCGCATGCAGTATATTTTTCGATGAAATTAAAATGGGAATGCATAAATATTTTGTTATTAAATTATTTTTGTCCACTCACTCTAACGTTATTAAATGTCTTCCCCTGGGCCTTCGTTTTAAAATGCCCAGTCTGCAGAGTTCAGATTTGATCTAGTAGGAGACGAGGCATAGTCACCCGTATTTCCACCACCTTTCACCAGTAGGTTACCTGTTTAACCTACCTGTGTTTTCTTACTTCCGCTAGTGTCTAGTAGCTCTGAATACTTGGGTTTAATGTATATATTTTTGGTTGTGGGTGAAGGCTTGTTGATATTTTAGAATATTAGATAGAGGATGTATATTATCTTAGATAATGTTTATTATCCTGTTGGTGGTGATTGTTTTTTTTTTGGGAGCACGAAGGCTCCAGAAGTTAAGGTTGGATTTGGAACCTTTAGAAGTGTTTGCAGGTTTCTATTGGAAGGGTTGTCCATTTCGAAGGGAGGTTGTACCGAATTTTGCGGTAAATCTTTCCTTGGAGGTGGTCCCCGCACGATTTACTCCGAGTTCAGGGTGAAATTCGGGGCGGGTCGTGTCAGTATGGACGTGTGTAAATACATACATATATTATAGAGCCTGAGAGGCTCGATATTTTATAAGATAAAGTTTTATCGCTTGCGGCATGCATTCGATTTTTCCTTGGAAATTGATTTGGGGAAAAATAAATATTTTATCTGTTAATTTATTTTTGTCCACTCACTTTAACGTTATTAAATGTTTTCCCCTAGACCCTTCGTTTTAAAATGCCCAGTCTGCAGAGTTCGGGTTGGCACTAGTAGGAGGCGAGGCGTAGTTACCCACTTTTTCACCACTTTTCAGTTTTCACCAGTAGGTTACCTGTTTAACCTACCAGTGTATTTTCTTGCTTCCGCTAATATTAGTAGCTCTGATTTTCTTGGGATATTGTTTAATATTTCGGTTGTGTGCTAAGTCCTTGTTTATTAATTTAGGATATATTCTAAGGATAATGTATGCTATCTTTATTTGGACGAATTGGAAGTTACTCGATTCGTCTAGGAGATTAAATTTTTGTTTTTTTCCGGGTTAGGGTTGTTCATTTTCAAGGGAGGTTTACCGAGTTTTTCAGTAAATTTTCTTAGAAGTGGACCCCGCAAGACTTACTTCGGGTTTCAGGGTGAAATTCGGGGTGGGTCTTGACACATAAACCCAAGAATCACACAATGAATTAGCCCAAAACAAACAAGGGACAAACAACACCCAGAAATCGAATTCCTTTGATACCCCCAAATTTCTTGGTTAAGAGTGGTTCATTGATCACCATCCCAAAATTCCCAATTACCATAAACCTCAATATTATTGTATCATCAAGGATAGCCACCCCACCATTATAATCAATGAAAGATGAAAGATTTTATTGATGGTAAGTCGACAACTCCCAGACCTCGATTACAGAGTTCAAATTCCACTCCAAATCGTGGTCTTACTAGGTGATACTCTCAAGAACAACTGCCCTAAATGTCTACTTTGATATGAGCAAGTGTCTCGTGAAAATAGTAGACTTAGCATACAAAAAATGAGGAGAGAGAAACAAGAGAGAGAAAATTATCTCCAAAATTCAAGGAGATGGGTCAGCTATATATAGGGGTTATAACCGACAATGAAGGGTCGGTCTAAGGATTTCGGCCAATGACAAAGTCACACATGTAAGAGATTGCTTCGTGAAACATGTCAAAGGCAAGAGATGACTATTCAACTTGCACCCACATGGGGGAGCAGCTGACTTTGTCTCCAGCAATGAATGAAGTCCATCAATAGAAACTCGCCATGTGACGGTCTGATCCAAAAGTCATCCCTATCTTCGAAAAATCATAAAAAATAGTCTGAGAATCCGAAAAATTCACTGAAAAATACGGCGAACTCGTGGGACATCTAGTTTCTAATTCTAAAAAGAAAAACATATTTTGAGAAATTTCAAAATTCGGGATGTTACAAGTCACCTCTAGTGTATATAGGGTTTATGATGATTGAGCATAGTCACCCTAATCCTTTTGGCATATGGTTAACGGTTTCTGATGATCGAGTATAAATAACCTCTAATGGATATATACTTTAAGGTTTATGATGATCAAGTAATAGTTACCTCTAGTGTATGCATGGTTCAAGGTTTGTGATGATCAATCAATAGTCGATCACCTCCAGTGTATATTTGATATATGATAATCAAGCACTAGTCACCTTTGATGTATATAAGGTTTATGATGATCAGCCATTAATATCAAGTAATGTCTTAACATTGACATGGTTTACGGTTTATGATGATCGAGTACAAATCACCTCTCATGTATATATAGTTTAGAGTTTATGATGATCTAGTAATAGTCACATCTCACATCTAGTGTATACATGGTTCAAGGTTTGTGATGATGGATCAATTATATGATAATCGAAATTAAAGTTCTATGATCGCATCTACAATCATTTTCATAAAAGAGAACCCTAAACCCTAAACCGCAGGGATAAACACGTCGTTTCGTCGCATAAGTATGAAAGTACGTATATAAGGAAATGGAAGCCTAGCCACACTTTCCTCTCTTTCCCTTGCGCGTCTCTCTCTCTCTCTCTCTCTCTCTCTCTCTCTCTCTCTACCACCGTTTAGCTCGTCTCCCTCTCCTCTACCTCCTCCTAATCACCGATTGACATGCATCCACCGCCTTCTCAAGATTGAAATCCAAACCCTAAATCCCTAAATCCAATTTCTGACCGAATCTCTCCCTCTCTGGCGAACTCGTGCTCAGTGAAGGTAAACCCATCACTTCTCTCTCGTTTTCACTCCTCCTTGAGCTTTGATTTCCCTAAATAAAGCCCTAATCTGATTTTCTTTTCTTTTGTATTTCTGGGTTTTGGTCAAAGTTTTCTGGCGACCTCGTCGACTTCTAGAGAGTCCTATCGTGTTCTAATGGAGCCGAAGTACGTTTAAGTGGCGTTGTGGAAGTAGTGGGCGGTTCTGGGTTGAGGCAGTGGCTTTCTAGTGAGGGGAGGATCCATGTTCTTATGTTGATTCTCTGATTTGGTCTTGGTTAAGCAAGGAGGAGGTTCAGACTTTGTCTGGTTCATTGATTTGGAGAAACAGATGGTAAGTCTCGACCTCTCTTGTTGTGGAATTATTATGTTGGTTGTTCTACGTTGAGTTGTTGTTGAATTGTTGGTTTTGGATTTCACGTTGGTACCATGGCGGATTTGGAATTGAAGCAGCGAAGCAAAGCTACTGTGTTGGTTCATAAGGGTAAGGATTTCCCTTGTTTTGTTTCAGTGTCATTGTTTTCTTGGTTTTGTTATTGATGGCTGGTTTGAGTGAGTGTTTTGGTTGCTTGTATAGTTGTATGTCGAGAACTTGGTGTTTTGAAGAATACGGGGAGGTTATGACCCGTGTGCTCTTGCCATTTCCTTACCTTTGTCTTGTGTGCTAGGAGTTTAGGACTCCTTTATTCCATGATTGCCTCAACAATCAGTGAGTTATTCTTGTTTTTATGTATCAACTTGTTTTTGGTATGCCTTCCTAATTCTCACAGTGATAATTGTGATGTTTCAACATTAGCCTCTGAGTTATAAAATTCGTATTATAATCGTATGCAAGCTTTTCATATTAGGATCAATTAATTTTACTCTGCGTTGCATTCGTTGCAGAGTACAAGTGAATTTTACAACTTGGAAGTAAAGTTTAGATTTATGATTTTTGTCTTGACTACATTCAGTGTCACATCCCGACCCGTAAATTTTATCTTATTTACTAGCTTGGTTATAATAAGAATTGAATTTTTACCGTTTCCGACATTGACATATAGTTTAATTGGTCCCTAGAGGGGTTTTGAGGGACGATTATTTCGGAGAGTTATTCGTAGGAGAAAAATGTAACGACGGTATAATAGTAAATTTTAGCTAGTAAAAGGTAATTTTTATTAGGGTATTTTATTTTGAGGTGTTAAATTGGTGAAGTTGGGTATTTTAATGATATTGGGCCGGGTTGGTGTGAAGCCCAAACCCATTTTTTTTCTCTCTTTTCTCTTCTCTCTCTCTCTCTTTCTCCCCCGATGCTCTCCCTCTCTTCTTCCCGCTGCCGGATTCTCTCTCCGCCAGCCGCCGCCGTCCGGCCAAGCCAGGCCGCCGGACTGGTTCCGTTCGGACCCCCGCCGTCCCCTCTCTCTTTCTGGGCCGGTGATCGGCCGTGTAGCGCCGCCGTGAAGGAGTAACGCCGCCCGAAAGGCGCGGCTGCCTAAAGCTTTTCGTCGCCGGAACTCCCTCTTCCGGCCACCAATCCGAGCAAGCTTGGTACGGTTTTGAAGCTCTCCTCCCGTGCTTCAATCCCTCCAAAAGGCTCGATCCTTCTTGAGCTCGGTAAGGAGAAATTTGAAGTTGAAATTCTAGGGCTTTTAGGATGTTTTCGTTCGATTGACCTAGTTAGGCTTGAAATTGGACTTAGTGATAGTTATGAAAGTTGTTTGGGATGATGAGAGGAAGATTCTGTTAAAATTTGGTAGAATTTGGACGTCGCCGGAATCGACCTCTGGCCGCCGCCGCCGTTTTGGGGTTTTGTATAATTTTAAATGTGTAATAATTAGAATTGTGGAATTTTCGGACGAGTTTTGAATAGGTTTGTGAATTTCTGAAGTTTGGTATTTTGGCGGTTAAATAATGTAAAATCCGATCGTAGGATTTAAATCAATTTCTGGGGAAGGTTGTATTTACGACTGCTAAGTATGATATTAAAGTTTGGATCGTTTCGATTTAAGAATATCGAACTTAGGCAATGATGAGCGTATTTATGGCTCTCGATTAATTTTGCCTATTTTATCAATATTGGATTTTTAGTGGGAAATTAATTATACATTTGGAACAGGACGTGAGGAGACTCAAATTGGAGAGACCTCGGATCGACGTCAGGCTTAGGCCTAAAGTTGTGAGTAGACCTTTGTTTTAAATAAAAAGCATGCGATGAATGATTTTATTAATCATTTGTTTATTTTGATGAGATTATTGATTTCTCGCCCATTTGATAATTTTTCCTCCTTTGGAGAGATCCCGAAAATGAGATTTTCGGTGGATATTTATGTTTTGAATTTTATGAGAATAGTATGTATATAAATGCTAGCTAGCCATACGTGCTTGGTCCGTCATAATGAGGTAAATACCATTATGACGTGTCGTGCGTGTTAGACACAAGCGTCATAGCCCTATATGAAAACTTCTTTATTTTTCAGTTTATTTAGGTTTTCATATAGGGAGTCCACACATATATGTACACCGTCCCTTTTCGGTCATAATGAGAAAAAATACCATTATGGCGCAACGTGAGCGTTAGACGCCAGCGTTGTAGCCTTGTATGAATTTCTATTTTTCTGAATTGTTTCTAGGATTCATACAAGGAGTCTGACGAGTGTAGATACATACGAATATATATGAATATATATGGTTTAGCCTGAGAGGCTCCATTTTATTTGAGTTTGTGACTAGCCAGTGCTAGTCGTGAAATTGTCAGATTATGAATTGAGCGCTTTTGAGCTGCCGCATGCAGTATATTTTCTTTGAAATTAAAATGGGAATACATAAATATTTTGTTATTAAATTATTTATGTCCACTCACTCTAACGTTATTAAATGTCTTTCCCTGGGCCTTTCGTTTTAAAATGCCCAGTCTGCAGGATTGCATAGTTGAGATCGGGCGTACATGGAGAAGAGGCATAATCAATAGTATAGCTTCCGCTCTTTTCTATTTATTTCTAGTTCATTTCCTCTCAAATAGAGTTGCTCTGAATATGTTGGTTATAGGATCTTTGTTAGATTAGTAAATCTATATTGGGAGAGGTTGTAATTTGTGGGGAGCACGAAGGCTCCAGGAGTCTATAAGGTTGGATTTGGAACCTTTAGACGTGTTTGCAGGTTTTGGTTTGGAAGGGTTGTCCATTTCCAAGGGAGGTTGTACCAAAGTTAGCGGTAAATCTTTCTTTGGAGGTGGTCTCCGCATGATTTACTCCGGGTTTAGGGTGAAATTCGGGGTGGGTCGTGTCATTCAGTACGTGTACAAGTGAATTTTAATTGCTTTTGATCTTAACTACATTTCATTTTAGGTTAAGTTGAGTACTTATACAATTTTAATGGTCTTGAATAACTGCTTTTGTGTTAGAGGTTATTCATATATAGTTATTTACAACTCTGAAATGTGATGCTTGTAGTTGTAAAACAAGTTCCAAGACTGTCATGGAAACTATAATAATATTGATTAGGAATTTAAGTGTTATGAGGACAGAAGCAGGTGCTTTCAATTGCTATCATAAAAAGCATCCTACTCAAACTAATACTACTGACTTGATAGATTTGTTGTAGGTCGCTAACTTATCATGTTTTTACTTTCTTAATACAAAATGAAACAGTGATATATATGGTTTTAGGTTTTAGCTAGCCATAGATCACTTTCTTTTCTGTACAGTCTTTGATGTCAAGTTACACTACATCTTAATTGTTAAAAATTTCATTTTTCCGTTTAAATTGATATAAGTTATGTTAAGCTGATATGTGATTGTTTCACCTGTGTGCAGGGTGTACCATGGCACAGCTGAACCCAAGATATATGAACGGAAACTACTGTCAAATGCTCATGGATGAGTTTGAAGGTGAAAGGGAGTTGAGGAAGAGCATTGTGGAACATATAAATATGACCAAGATACTACGCTCTTTTTTTTGGGTCATAATAGAAGTGCTAGGTTTAGAGATTAAACTTTTGCAACTGAGGGATATAATGTATTTTGATGGATATTAATGCAATGAAAAGTTTGATGGTTCATTAGGTAACAGTCTCAAGAAAAACTCTTCAGAATGTCTACTTCTATATGAGCAAGCGTGTCATGAAACTAGTACATGGTGCACATTAAACTGGGACTTTGAGTAGATTTGCATATAAAAGCAGTAATACTCTAAAAAACAACCCTCTAAAATGTGTTCTTTTTCATATGGAAGACGATGACTTATGCATGCCGAAGTCTACTTGTACATGGGTGACTTATGCATGCCGAAGTCTACTTGTACATGAGAAACGCTAAGACAATTAGTAGACAATTGTCAATGTAAAGTTAGACCTGGTTCAAGAGATGTTAAGACAATTAGTAGACAATTGTCAACAAAAAAGTAGACATTTATTCGTAAATAAGTTGACTAGGCTTCGTAAACAGGTAGACCTCTCAAGAATTCTTTAAGTGTTTGTGAATTCGGGACACTTTAGAGTTGGTCTACACGTAGTATGAGTCACTGATTCGAAAATCTTGTACACCATGTTCACAAAACATGTAGGTTAGTCTTCGTAAACAGGTATATCATTTTGTCTTACAAAAAAAGTAGACCATTACTCGTAAATAAGCAGACCAGACTTCGTAAACAGGTAGACCTCTCAAGAATTCTTCAAAAATAAGCAGACCAGGCTTCGTAAACAGGTAGACCTCTCAACAATTCTGTAAGTGTCTGTGAATTCTGCACATTTTAGAGTTGGTCTACTCGTAGTGTGAGTCAATGATTCGAAAACCTAATACACCATGTTCACAAAACAGGTAGGTTATTGTTCGTAAACAAGTAAACCATTTTGTCTCAAAAAAAAGTAGACCCTTACTAGTAAATAAGCAGACCAGGCTTCGTAAACATGTAGACCTCTCAAAAATTCTTCAAGTGTCTCATAATTCTGCACACTTTATAGTTGGTCTACTCGTAGTGTGAGTCAATGATTCGAAGACCTAGTACACCATGTTCACAAAACAGGTAGACCATTTTTTCTCACAAAAAAAGTAGACCCTTACTCGTAAATAAGCAGACCAGGCTTCGTAAATAGGTAGACTTCTCAAGAATTCTTCAAGTCTGTGAATTTTGCACTTTACAGTTGGTCTACTCGTAGTGTGAGACAATGATTCGAAAACCTAGTACACCATGTTTATAAAACAGGTAGGTTATTGTTCGTAAACAGGTAGACGATTTTGTCTCACAAAAAAAGTACAACATTACTCGTAAATAAGCAGACCAGACTTCATAAACAAGTAGACCTCTCAAGAATTCTTCAAGTGTGTGAATTCTGCACACTTTAGAGTTGGTTTACTCGTAGTGTGAGTCAATGATTCGAAAACCTAGTACACCATGTTCACAAAACAGGTAGATTGTTGTTCGTAAACAGGTAGACCATTTTGTCTCATAAAAAAAGTAGACCATTGCTTGTAAATAAGCAGACCAGGCTTCGTAAACATGTAGACATCTCAAGAAATCCTCAAGTCTGTGAATTCTGCACACTTTAGAGTTGGTTTACTCGTAGTGTGAGTCAATGATTCAAAACCTAGTACACCATGTTCACAAAACAGGTAGGTTATTGTTCGTAAACAGGTAGATGATTTTGTCTCATAAAAAAAGTACAACATTACTCGTAAATAAGCAGACCAGGCTTCGTAAACATGTAGAACTCTCCAAAATTCTTCAAGTGTTTCTGAATTCTGCACACTTTAGTGTTGGTCTACTCGTAGTGTGAGTCAATGATTCGAAAACCTAGTACACCATGTTCACAAACCAAGTAGGTTGGTCTTCATAAACAGGTAGACCATTTTGTCTCATAAAAAAAGTAGACCCTTGGTCGTAAATAAGCAGACCAGACTTCGTAAACAGGTAGACCTCTCAAGAATTCTTCAAGTGTCTATGAATTTTGAACACTTTAGAGTTGGTCTACTCGTAGTGTGAGTCAATGATTTGAAAACCTAGTACACCATGTTCACAAAACAGGTAGGTTATTGTTCGTAAACAGGTAGACCATTTTGTCTCACAAAAAATGTAGACCCTTACTCGTAAATAAGCAGACCAGGCTTCGTAAACATGTAGACCTCTCAAAAATTCTGCAAGTGTTTCTGAATTCTGCACACTTTAGTATTGGTCTACTCGTAGTGTGAGTCAATGATTCGAAAACCTAGTACACCATGTTCACAAAACAAGTAGGTTATTGTTCGTAAACAGATAGACCATTTTGTCTCACAAAAAATGTAGACCCTTACTCGTAAATAAGCAGACCAGGCTTCGTAAACATGCAGACCTCTCCAAAATTCTTCAAATGTTTCTGAATTCTGCACACTTTAGTGTTGGTCTACTCGTAGTATGAGTCAATGATTCGAAAACCTAGTACACCATGTTCACAAACCAGGTAGGTTGGTCTTCGTAAACAGGTAGACCATTTTGTCTCATAAAAAACGTAGACCCTTGCTCGTAAATAATCAGACTAGACTTCGTAAACAGGTAGACCTCTCAAGAATTCTTCAAGTGTCTGTGAATTTTGAACACTTTAGAGTTGGTCTACTCGTAGTGTGAGTCAATGATTCAAAACCTAGTACACCATGTTCACAAAACAGGTAGGTTATTGTTCATAAACTAGTAGACGATTTTGTCTCACAAAAAATGTAGACCCTTACTCGTAAATAAGCAGACCAGGCTTCGTAAACATGTAGACGTCTCAAAAATTCTTCAAGTGTTTCTGAATTCTGCACACTTTAGTGTTGGTCTACTCGTAGTGTGAGTCAATGATTCGAAAACCTAGTACACCATGTTCATAAAACATGTAGGTTGTTGTTCGTAAATGGGTAGACTATTTTGTCTCATAAAAAAAGTAGACCCTTACTCCTCTAATTGGGTTTTGGTTAGGAGCATTAAAATGAATCAATGATCGACGTTCATTTACATCCTCTACACAAAACAAGTACGTTGATCTTGGTAAACTCGTAGGTCTACTTTTTTACTAAGAATTGTCTGCTCTTGGAACCTAGGTCTACTTTTTTTTGTGGAACCTTGGTCTACTTGTTTACTAAGACTTGGAACCTAGGTCTACTTTTTTTTGTGGAACCTTGGTCTACTTGTTTACTAAGACCGATTTACCTCGTTTTTGATACTAGCGTACATATCATTGATTCATTTTTCAGAATATAAGTAGACCTCTTCGATAGTAAAAACAAAATGGAAGAGATTTTCACCAACATAAAAGCTCATCTCAACAATCTTAACAATCAGAAAGTAATAATGCAGAACAAAATCCAGGTAGGAATGCAAGCTCAGTATGAATAAATAATCTCAA
Organism: Fragaria nilgerrensis; assembly: GCA_010134655.1. Taxonomy (NCBI): domain Eukaryota; kingdom Viridiplantae; phylum Streptophyta; class Magnoliopsida; order Rosales; family Rosaceae; genus Fragaria; species Fragaria nilgerrensis. The sequence continues at coordinate 16,354,462 of CM020977.1, forward strand.
CAATCAGTCTTTGCTCATCTCAACAACAATGCTGTATTGAATTGTGAATTGTTCCTAAATACAATGATACTACAAGTCATTTGCTGCTATGTTACTAGTTACAGGATACAAGCAAACTAATTAGAATAAAGGCAACAAGCTAAGTGAAAAAAAAAAAGCAACTAACTAGAACTAACTATAACCAAATAGAATAAGAGCCACAAAGGCTAGGTGCTTACAACAATAATACGAAAGGGAAAACAACGCAGAAAACTAGAGAAAAACAAGTCCTAACTAGAGAAACACCAACTGCAACCAAAGAGAGGTCAACCGCAAGATTACACATTCGATAAACTTCATATGTCACCTTGCAAAATATTTATTTGCAATAATATGCCCTCTGCTCATTGTTCATAACAGAAGTATCCATGCAATTTCTCCATAACCTGCACTTCATCTTGCAAGGCAGCATCTATTGCCTGCAACTCTGCGTAATAAGGAGCATAAGAGCTAGTTACTAGTATGCATACAAGAGCTATGTCTATTGTCTGCAACTAGCAACTAGCTACTTTTGAATTGTGCAGAAACTTATTGACATACAAAAGGAAAGTTCCATGTTGAGATGACCAACACAACCCCTAGTGGTTCTGACACAATTTCTGCTGATGTTGGAAATGTCGCAATTGAAGTTTTGACTTGAAAATTGTATCAAGAAATGTACTTCAGATTATACCAACTACAGTGAATTTTCAAGCATATCTTGGCCAAACTGAAGGCTTTCTGAAAAGTATTTACTGCAAATTACCTTTTGGGGGATCAGGCACTGTTTGAATCCTTCAATGCCTCCTTACATGAGGATTTTGCTATACAAATCTGTCTAATTGGTTAACTTAAAATTAACTCGGACATCACTGCCTCTGGCTTTGCAGGCTGATTTATCATTGCAAAACAATAAAACCATTAAATTAACATGAACAACTCAATAGCTAAAACTCATAGTAATTTCGTAAAGCTAAGAAACAAATACTTTGACAAAACTACAATTACTTACACGTGGTATGGTTTTCCAGCTCTTTGAGTAGCACACCTGCAAACCATTTTGCATTTGGTGTAATTCTTGCATTACATATATCTAAATGCGAGTGATCATATTCAAATCATCAGTTCATCACTAACTTTGCTGTGATTGAAATTTTTGCATTACATTTGCTCATCTCTGTGTCCATGTAGACTATGCATAACCAAAATGAGAGCAATCCTAAACTAAACTTCCTTGATTACCCAAAATCCTATCTAATTTCACTGAAGTTGATCACAGAAAACTAGGAATTCGTTAATCAGAAACGAAATACAAACCTGTATATAAGAGTTAAGAGCAAAACCTGCAAAGCCCAACCAAACTGAAGGCCGACGGCAACCGTACGGCTGGGAATTATTGTCATCAGCATGTTCTGAGTAGGAACGGGCAGACTCTGCGGCGTCAGAAGGTCACCGCTCCCTTTCGAAACCATAGCAGGCGCCGACTATGCAGTGGAATCGAGGTCAATCCGATGATGAGCCTTGTTCGTCCCCATCTTCCCCGCCATCGCGGCCGTGGAGGGAGAAGTAGACCAAAGTGGCTGTAGAGTTAGGGATTGAGTTCGTGTTTGTGATTTTAGGGTTACAGAGTTTTGAGAGTCGATAGAGTTCAGTCATAAAGAATTAAAATTAACAGAAACGTTAACAGAGTGAGATAACAAAGTTACTGTGTTATCTAATAGAGTTAGTGAGTCAACTGAGAGAGTTATTGTCACCTAGGCGCTAACTAGGCGAGGTATGAATACCTCAAGGCATGCAAGGGGATCCTATTGTTGAATGCGGTAAAAGATCAATTTTAGATATTGAAAAGGTGAATTGTTGTTGGTGTTGGGTATTTTTTGAGTTGGATTGGGAAAATTGAGAGAGAAGGCCCAAACTCTCTTCTCTCTCTCTCTCTTCTTCTTCCTTCCCCGAGTCTCTCTCTCTCTCCCTGTCGGATTTTCTTCGCCGCCATCCGGCCAAGATAGGGGGTGAGCTAGGTGTCGAAATGAAGCTTGGAGCATCATCTTCACGTCTAGGTAGGTGACTGGTCAGGTTGCGCCGCCGTGAAGGAGGAATCGCATCGAGAAGGTGCGGCTACACAGTGGCGGAGTCGTCGTCGGAACTGCCTTTTTCAGCCACCATAAACGGCGCGGCTGGTCTCGTTTGGAAGCTCTCCTCCCGTACAACAAAATCTCAAAATGTTTCATTCCCTCTTGATCTAGGTAGGGAGAATCGGTGAGTTGAAGTTTTAAGGCTCAATTTACTATTTTGATTCGATTACCCTATTTAGGCTTGGAATTTGTGTTTGTGTTAGTTAGGGAAGTTATTGTGCGTGTTGAGAGGAAGATTGTGTTAAATTGGTAAGCATTGGAGGTGGCCGGAGTGGGGCTGCCGGCCGCCGCTGCCGACGGAACAGATGGCGGCGCCGCCTCTTTGGGAAATTTTTCTGAGTGATTTCAATAATTTCGGCCAGATAAATATCGATAGTTTCGGACAAAAAATTTTAGGGTGAGAAAAAAATTTCGGTGTGTGAAAAAAACGACATTTTCGGCGATATTTCGGCGAAAATGTCGATTTTTTCTTTCTTGCTTCCCACCCCATCCCCAATCTTGCTTTTTCCTTACCTAAACAACTCTACACAATCCTCAACAACAAAAAAAACTCTACATAAATACAATATCAGAACCAAATAGTGTTATTACTCGTTATATATTCTTTTCATTGTTAGATTTTTAATTTTCAGATAAAAGCTATGATAAAATATTTACAAGAGCTTGTTCGCTAACTACTTGATATGATTCATCCCACGTAAAGTCAAGGACGATCTTTTCCTTTTGGCACAAACTTTGGTACAAATAAAACTTCAAAGAGAAATAGCTATACACCGTATCGTACACCTCTATCGAGAAAAAAATTGCATTTAGGAGGGGGTTGAATTTCACACATTCTCTCGAAAAAAAAAAGATAAGGAAGAAATAACACATCTCTCAAACCATATTAGTATAAAACAATTTATGTGAGTTTGTTTTTTTTTTTTTTCAGAGACAATTTATGTGAAATATTTCTTGCAATATTATGGAAATTAAGGGAATATGTGATACTTAATTCGTTTTCATTTAACAAAGACTCACAGAAACGTGTAATATGAAATTGAGAAAATGATAAACATCAATTTTTATTTTTATCAAGTAAACAATTCAAATATTACGACTCTCGTACTCACAACCTCTCATTTTTAAAAGAAAGTCTATACCGCTAAACCAAATGGTACTGAGCACCATCGATTCTTATTGAATTCGTATTTCATTACAATTAATCAAGAACTTTACTCTAATCAAACTTTTTTTTAAAAAAATATTGCCTTAATTAGCTACAAGAAAGAACAAACCTATGATCTCGACTTTGCTGGGCTCTGTAGGCGGTGTCCCATTTCGGTGAGACGATCGCGTGTACGTGGTGATCTTCCTCTGATTTGGGATGGGTTTGTCAAGGTCGGGTGGCGCTCTATACTTGGGCTAATATGAGATCGGAGCTGTTCGTGGGCGTTGAGGAGGCGTCATTCTTGTTAGCTCCTCGGCGGAGGCAAGAGGAGGGATAAAGATTTAGAGTTGATGTTGAGTAGAAGCGGCGGTGGGCTGGTCTGCTCTCGACATCGGTTTCGATTTCAGAGAGGGTTTCTGAGCAGAGGTAGAAGTAAAGCCTTGGGAAGCGGTTTGCGGTGTTGATCTCAATTCGGAGGAGTTCCCAGTGCGCCGCAACTTTCGTCGAGGCTAGTCAGGATGACGGACTCGGGGAGACCGCCATATTGATGCGACGACGGTGACAGTTCCAGCGGACCGAAATCGGGGACAGATGCAAATGTACCTGGGCTCCAGATCAAGGACTTAAATATCGCCTATCAAGGAAATTTCGAGCCTCTAAACAAACAATGTATATTTCAATGAAAATATCGGGAAGTATCGAGACAAACAAAATTTCTAAAGAGATTAACAACAATAATGTGAAATTTAGTAAGGTATAATTACTAAGAATGTAACAAACTAACCAATTCCCTATCCCAGCAGGGATGGTTGATGCGTTTTAATATCTCTTAGCTGACCAAGGTTTGATCCTACTTGGTAGCACCTTGAATTTTTGTACAAGTTTCCAAACTTGGGCCGGAGTTGAGAGAATTTAGGCTTAAATCAAGAAAGGGTATCGTGATTATCGTTGAAAACTCGGATGTTTCCTTAAATATCACGATATTCAGACTGTTTCGAAAGATAACATCATGGGATGCGGAGGAAATATCGCAGGTCCAAAAAAACGATATTTTCGACAAGATATCGCCAATTTTATCGATTTTTTAGTCCTTGCTCCAGATTAAGGGTACGTGGGAGTGGGTTGCTTTTTGGCTTAAGCTCATTTTCCCTCCTTAACCTTGCTTGGATTTTTTTGGATTAGGGCCTTGCTTCTTGGTTCATTGTGGGCTGATTAGATCCCTACCTATGCCCTAACAGTTCTTCCTTCCTCCCAATTCGATAAAAGGTACACCAGTAGGGTCTCTAATCAGGGAGGGAAGTTAAGTTGTTGGGGTATGGGAGGTTATTATGCTTTTTAGTATTCATATCTATTTATTTATTTTTATGTAGTTTTGTGGTTGTTATTGTAATTATTAGATGTAGTTTCGATTCAAGTTTGAACTTTGTTGGCTTGAGTGGTTTTTGGACCCTTTTGTTTGATCGTTTCGGTCGTTATGATCAATGATCATGGGAATACTCCCTTTTACCTCAAAAAAAAAACCTATGCCTTGACTTAAAAGGATTGATATGGGACACGCACCTGTCTCCACAGCCCTAGGTGTGTTGCATAAGAATTTACAGATCGTGACGTCGTGTGATGAAAAACCGATGGCAACGAGGATCAAATTTGAATCAGGGAGTCAAACTCTATCTTCAAAATGGGTTGAGTTTGAATTCTAATTAATAAAGGATGATCGAGACTTTGAGGGAGTGTGAGAACCAAAGACTTAAATATCGTCTATCGAGGAAATTTCGAGCCTCTAAAAAATGGATATTTCGATAAAATTTTAAGAAAGTATAGAGACTAACAAAATTTTGAAAGAGATTAACAAAAATAATGTAAAATTTAGTAAGTATAATTACTAAGAATGTAACAAACTAACTAATTTTCTATCCCAGCATAGATGGTTGATGGGTTTTAACATCCCTTGGTTGAGTGCGAAATATGGCCGATTTTATCGATTTTTTACTCCTTGGTGAGAACCAAGACAACTGAATCAGCGGAAGCTCTCAACCCAAAGTCCAAGCGAAAAAATAAGGGTTAATATAAAACAAAACATAATCAAAACGGCAAAGAACTAAACGGAAGCAAGAAATCATAGAAAAGGACGTTGTCCTTGTTGGAAAGAAAGAAGAACCAAACAAAACAACAAAGAAAATGAGAGTCTGGAAGATTGGAGAGACTGAGGTCGAGGTGGGTCAGCTTTCGAGGGGCCGTTGTTAGTTTTTTTGGAGAGTGATGTTGATGTCGCCATTGAACTAACTGTGCTTCTTTGATTAATTCATTTGGTGCTGAGTGCGTCTCTCTCTCTCTCACTCTCTCTCTCTCTAGCAAATGCTGCAGCAGCACCTTCTGTCTTCGACTAGCAACAGGTCTTTGCTCCTCTCTCTGTCACTTTCCACTTTCTCAGCTCACATTTTTTATGATATTGAAGTGTTTCAGTCAATACCCAAATAGATATTCTACTTGAAAAGAATTTTATTTGCTGCCCAAGTTGTTGAACCTGCATGTTTGGTTGATTTACTTGTTATTTTTATAACAATGTCCTTTTGGTGTCGAGTCATTTGGATTAAGCTTGTTTTCTTTCTATTGTTTGCATGTTTGATATTAGAACTGAAATGAGTTTGTGTGATTAAATAAGGTAGAGAAAGACAAGCCCAAGAGAGATTGATAGCTAAAGATGTCTGTAGCATTAGTCTGGGTGGTTTCCCCCAGCACAAAGGTGTTGAATTGCTTTGGGGTTTTGGATTCCTCAACTTTTGCTTTGGGACATGGCAGAGAAAAGATGGGTAGGAAGCAGAAATGGAGTTCATGCTGTCTGTGTAGTGGTACAGAAGTCAAGTATTCTAGCACTTCTGGCTTACAAAGTGAAACAAAATTCCCCATTTTGTCAAGCATGGTGGCCAACCCTGCCGAAGAAATAGCAGTGTCATCGGAACAGATGGTTTACGATGTGGTGCTGAAGCAGGCAGCCTTGGTGGAGAAGCAGTTGAGGACTAGTGGAGATGATGTTGATGTGAAGCCTGATATTATTCTTCCAGGGAATCTGAGCTTGTTAAGTGAAGCTTATGAAAGATGCAAAGAAGTTTGTGCAGAGTATGCCAAGACTTTTTACCTGGGTTAGTTCTCTCCTTTTCTTTTGTTTCTCTTTTGATTCAAACTAATGCCAGTTGTTTTTACTTTGCAATTAATAGATTGAGCTAACTGTATCATTCTTCACTTTTCAGGTACTCTGCTAATGACCTCTGAGAGAAGAAGAGCTATCTGGGCAATATATGGTGAGTGATTAAGACTAATAATAAGACTTTGATTTTTTTTGTTTGGTTTAGTATATTCATTTTCAGTTAGTAGTTGGTCTAGTATATCCCTGTGCAGTTAGTATAATTTAGTAAGAGCTGTCTGCTTTGAAAAAGAATCTAGGGATGGTTTGTGACTTGAAAGAGTACTTTAGAAAATATTGTGCTATGGGGCTCATGAAAGTGATAAAAAGTGTGGACTTATTCTTGGAATAAGCATTTCTGTTAGGCAAAATGACATTCTATACCATTTGAATTTAACTTTATTGGCGTTCATGTGCTTACTTAATCTTTATTATGTATATTCCCACAACATGACAATTGCACCCACAGTCAAAAAGCCCAAATACATGATCTGTTTTTAAAATCATTAGAAACAGAACTATCTGGCAAGGCAAGTTATGTCATCTCATATATTTTTGCTGAAGAAGTCATCTAAAATATTGCTTCATTCCAATTTTACTGCTATCACTTTAGAAATGTACCCTTTGCTTTCTAAGATAAACTTGTGAGTTTATAATTCACATTCCTATGCAGAATCTTGATTAGATAGAACCATTTGCTTACTTTATTAGCTGTCCCTATTCAAATGCAATTCAGGACATAGTGTCATGAAATTTTGACCATCCCTCATCTATCCCATCTGAAAGTGAGCACAAACTAGTCAAATAATAATATGCCTACAAGTTTTGTACTGCTCCAATGAGATATTTTCTTATCGAAATTCCAAGATATCACCACTATCAAATCATATATGAGGTGGATGGAGACTAGGACACTTCCTTGCTGAGAAGAGAGAGGGAGAAAACAGATTTAGAGGAGACAAGGGAAGGGGTGGAAAGTGTACCACATCATCTATGATCTTAATCTAGGCTACCACTTTACCTGATTTATTTTTATCACCGATTTTCTTGAGTAACATATGACATGGATGGAAAGCAGACCTGTTCTTTAATCTTTTCTTTAATTACATATAGCTGTGAGTGTTTGTTCTTGACTTCACCCTAGGTGACAAAATGTATCTCCTTTTTGTTCTCTGTTTTCTGCATTTACAGTGTGGTGTAGAAGAACTGATGAGCTTGTAGATGGGCCTAATGCTTCACACATAACACCACAAGCTTTAGACAGGTGGGAGTCAAGGTTGGAAGATCTTTTCCAGGGTCGTCCATTCGATATGCTCGATGCTGCTTTGTCAGATACGGTTACCCTTTTTCCTATTGACATTCAGGTTAGAATTACTATCAAATATGAATTAAAAGGCCTAATCTTTAAGCTGTCATCTTGAAACATTTTCAATTGTGCTGACGTATGGAGTAACCATCTATTTTCGTTATCTCCATGATACCAATTCTGTCCTTTTAAATTCGTTTTGAAAATATATCTAGCAATTCCAAGGGTTTTACGTGAGCTTGTAGGATTATGAAACATGCATGTTTCCCATCCAAGAAATGTGATGGTGGAAGTGATAGATTTCCAGAAAAAACGAGTAGCTTGCTCTGTCTTAAACACAATATGCATGCAAAGTATAGCCGAATGCCCTATTTCTTGATGGTAGGGTAAAATTGAGTTTATGACCTACCCATTGTCATCAACCAGTTGGATAGTTCCAACAGAAGCCTTGCTAAATCGATTGATAATTGAATTAATACCATGAGTGAGCTTGTATATTTAATAATTCATGTTGTGGCTTTAGAATTCAGGAACTTATTGACCTGATGTCTGAGCATCTTGCAGCCATTCAAGGATATGATAGAGGGAATGAGAATGGACCTTAGGAAATCAACATACAGGAGCTTTGATGAACTATACCTCTACTGTTATTATGTTGCTGGGACTGTTGGACTAATGAGTGTTCCAGTTATGGGCATAGCACCTGATTCGCAAGCAACAACAGAATCTGTATATAATGCTGCGTTAGCATTAGGGATTGCAAATCAGCTAACTAACATTCTAAGGGATGTTGGAGAAGAGTAAGTATATAGCTCTAATGATTGATATGCTGAAAATGTTAGTGAAATTAGCAATATACTTGACAGGATAGTGCCGATACCATAGAACAATTTGGCCTATAATGGTTTGTAGTTTGTTATCAAGTCTAAGGTTCCTCTCGGCTTGTTTCCTCCATTCCTCTGTTCGAGGTTTTGTTTGTTGCTCTTTGAGCTTGTGTTTGTATCCTAGGCTTTTGCCTTTGGAGATTTAATATTATTCTTCTACAAAAAGAAAACAATCTATGGTCTATAAAGCAATGGTCACACTATACAATTATTAGTGCTATTAATGTGTTGAATTGAATAATTATCATGTTCTTGTGGTTGTACACAAATGCTGAAAACTTCGAAGTTAGTCATGGTTCAATAGTTTTTAGAATTTTTACTCTTCTTTTCCACTTGCTCTCTTATGATAAGGTGCTTTTGTTCCTTTTTAACAGAATTTGCACGCTGAAATTTTTTTATGCCAAATGGCTTGAGAAGATATTTAATTAAAATGGTCATGTCAACTAGGAAGTAGAGTATATGATTAATTCTTCCTTTTTTTTTATTCTATTTTTTATGGATGGGACTGTCACTATCTTTCAATTTCTACATTGAATGATATCTTTTGGGAATTAATCACCTCTCCCGCTATCTTCTATTATACTTACGTGCCTTTCGTTGACCAGTGCAAGGAGGGGACGCATTTATTTACCACAGGTTGAGCTTGCACAAGCAGGACTTTCTGATGCTGACATATATGCCGGAAAGGTCACAGATAAATGGAGGAGTTTCATGAAGAGTCAGATTAAGAGAGCAAGGATGTTCTTTGATGAGGCAGAGAAAGGTGTCACCGAGGTCAGTGAAGCCAGCAGATGGCCGGTAAGTAACAAGCTTAAGCTACATAAAATAAGTGCGCAGAATGGTTTGATGTTCCATTTGGTATATTGTTCTATATTTTATCATCAGTATCGACTAACTGAATCAAAACATCAATGGCCGTATCATGTTGTAATGTTAAAAGGTCTGATCAATTTTTTCAACTATTGTAGGTGTTGGCATCCTTACTTTTTTATCGCCAAATATTGGATGAGATAGAGCTAACGACTATAATAACTTCACAAAGAGGGCTTATGTAAGCAAAGCTAAGAAATTACTTGCTTTTGCCTATGGCATATACTAAATTCCTGATTCGGTCATCAAGAACACTCAAATAATTCGAGCTTAGACCACTGAATCTTTAATATCAGTATTGTAATGTTTGTAATTATATACATAGATGGAAAATAAAAGTTAGTTTGTATATTACTATCTGTATAATTGCAGCAACTATTTATAAATTAACAATTATTATGCTTCTAGTTTTTGTGACTCTACTCGAATTCTTTTTAGGGAAAATGTTAATTTGGTACTAATTTAAACCCTTCATTCCCCATTTTAATGACAATCTTTTTCATTAACCCATTCAAATATAAGGTAAACTTTTTTTATGCTTAAATACACAAATCTTTACTAAAGTCTTAACAAATCATGTTATTTGAAGACTATTTTGCCCTCACCCCTTAAACATGTATAGAGAGAGAAAATAGAAGAGAGAATACTTGGCCGGAATCTCACCGAACTCCGGTCACCCGTCGCCGGACTCTGGTCACCGGCCGCCGGATTTCGATCACCGGTAACTCGTTACTGACCCCCAATAATCGGGTACTAACCACAATAACTTGGTTACTGACTCCCAATAATCAGTTACTGACCCCCAATAATAGGGTTACTGACTCCAATAATTAGTTACTGATCCCCAATAATCGGGTTACTAACCCTCAATAATCAGTTACTGACCCCCAATAATCAAGTTACTACCCCCAATAATCAATTACTGATCCCCAATAATCAGTTACTGACCCTTAATAATCGGGTTACTGACTCCAATAATCAATAAAAACACAGAAGAACAAAGAAGATAGAAGAAGAAGAAGAAGAATAAGTAGAAGGTGGTTTCCAACAAAAAAGATACCTTAAAAAAAAATTACCAACTCCTAGCAACTCTTAATGACCCCAATAATCAGTCAAAACACATAAAACAAAGTATAGATCCAATACAAATTTCATTACTTTGGCAAGTCATAACCCAAATATAGACTAATCATTTACTCATCTATCACAATCAATAATTATCAGTTTATCACATACAGTACCATTACTATCATAGCCCACATCATCTCATATTCTCTTTCATATGTATCATGTATGATGTATCATTCGCTTAACCTCCATCTTTCTCCTCCCTCCTCCCTCCACGAGTATTTCTCCTTCTTGTACCCAACAAAGGACTATGTGAAGAAAGCATTACAATGCTTAACCATAGATCTAAAACCAGATCGGCTGGGTGCTCATCTCCGGTCAAACCCCTCGCCACCGACGACCCGATCAGATCGCACTCGGGCTTGAAGAGATGAAGAGGTACATTCATCCACAACAGTTTTATGGTGATGAGGTTGACGATCGAAAGCGCCGACGACGGTTGATGTTTGCTGTTGTTGTTACTGACGTGGCGGCTCTAGCGGAGGAGGACGATGGCGAGGCTATGGTGATCGTCTTGTTGCGGCGACAGCTGTAAGGCTTTGAATCTGAGGATGAGAACTGCAGGCAATGATGGTGGGGGGGGGAGCTCTCTCTCTCTCTCTCTCTCTCTCTCTCTCTCTCTCTCTCTCTCTCTCTCTCTCTCTCTCTCTCTCTCTCTAGAGAGAGAGAGAGAGAGAGAGAGAGAGTTGAGATTTGTGTGGGTTTAGTTACACAAGGATATGGTAATAGCGTCTTTCTCTTAAGAATAATTAGAATGGGCACAAAGATAAGATTTTTATTGGACTAAGGTTTACTTTTGCTATTTTTGACCAAATAGGCATTTTCCCTTCTTTTTATGTATTTTTTGTAGTTTTTAATATTCATCACTATCAAATAACAAAAAGGATTCAATTCAGTTTCCCCCTTCGTACTTTAGGTCAATAATCAATTTGGTCCCATATCTTTTTTTTTAATAACGTTGGTATTTAAAGCTCTATTTCTGTCAGGACCCACCCCGAATTTCACCCTGAATCCGAAGTAAATCCTGCAGGGACCATCTCCAAGGAAAATTTACTGAAAATTCGGCATGACCTCCCTTGAAAATGGACAACCCTTCCTAGTAATACCTGCATACACTTCTAAAAATCCTGCTACTCTTGGAGCCTTCGTGCTCCCCAATTACAACATCTCCCAATTTATTCACTAATCTAAAAATAATCTCACATCAAACAATTCATTGGTTCAGAACAACTCAAAAAGAAATAAAAGAGACAGAATAACAAATAAGCGGAAGCTACATTACGAACTATGCCTCGATTCCAAGTAGGCCCGACCTCGGCTAAACTAACCTGCAAACTGGCATTTTTAAACAGTAGGCCCAGGGGAGATGCAATTGAAAAACGTTAAAGTGAGTGGACCAAAATAAATTTAAAAGAAATGATTCTTTATGCTTTCCCAATTTAATTTCCATAGAAATTATGCTGCATGCAACAGCTCAAAAGCTCTCAACTCATAAACTGACAAATACATGACTAGCTCCGGCTAGTCTCCAAAATTTAATAAAATACAGCCTCTCAGGCTAAACTATATATATATATATATATATATATATATGTATGTATTTACACTCGTCATACTCCTTGTATGATTTCTTATGAAGAATAAGAAAAATAGAAATTCATACAAAGCTACTACGCTTGCGTCTAACACTCACGTCACACCATAATGAAATTTTACCCCATTATGGCGGAAAAGCACGAGTGTATATGATACGACCCGCACCGAATTTCACCCTAAACCCGGAGTAAATCGTGCGGGGACCACCTCAAAGGAAAGATTTACGTCAAAATTCGGTACAACCTCCTTGAAAATGGACAACCCTTCCAATAAAAACCTGCAAACACTTCTAAAGGTTCCAATCCAACCTTAACTTCTGGAGCTTTCGTGCTCCTCAAAAACAATCATCACCAACAGGATAATAAACATTATCTAAGATAATATACATCATCCGTCAAATATTCTAAAATATAAACAAGCCTTCACCCACAACCAAAAATATATACATTAAACCCAAGTATTCAGAGCTACTAGACACTAGCGGAAGCAAGAAAAAGACAAGTAGGCTAAACAGGTAACCTATTGGTGAAAGGTGGTGGAAATACGGGTGACTATGCCTCGTCTCCTACTAGATCCAATCCGAACTCTGCAGACTGGGCATTTTAAAACAAAGGGCCCAGGGGAAGACATTTAATAATATTAGAGTGAGTGGACAAAAATAATTTAATAATAAACTATTTATGCATTCCCATTTTAATTTCAAAGAAAATATATTGCATGCGGCAGCTTAAAGATGCTCAATTCATAATCTGACAATTTTACGACTAGCACTGACTAGTCACAAACTCAAATAAAATGGTGCCTCTCAGGCTAACTAAATATAATCATATATTCGTATGTATCTACACTCGTCAGACTTCTTGTATGAATCCTAGAAACAATTCAGAAAAATAGAAATTCATACAAGGCTACAACGCTGGCGTCTAACGCTCACGTTGCGCCATAATGGTATTTTTCCTCATTATGACCGAAAAGGGACGGTGTATAAATACGTGTGGACTCCCTATATGAAAACCTAAATAAACCAAAAAAAAAAAAGAAGTTTTCATATAGGGCTATGACGCTTGTGTCTAACACGCACGACACGTCATAATGGTATTTACCTCATTATGACGAACCAAGCACGTATGGCTAGCTAGCATTTATATACATACTATTCTCATAAAATCCAAAACATTATATCCACCGAAAATCTCATTTTCGGGATCTCTCCAAAGGAGGAAAATTATCAAATAGGTGAGAAATCAATAAATCTCATCAGAATAAACAAATGATTATAAAATCATTCATCGCATGCTTTTTATTTAAAGCAAAGGTCCACTCACAAATTAGGCCTAAGCCTGATGACGCTCCGAGACTTCTTCTGCTCGGGCCTCCTCACGTCATGTTCCAAATATGTAATTAATTTACCAACTGAATTCCAGTATTTATAAAATAGGCAAAATTAATCGAGAGCCATAATTACGCTCATCATTACCTAAGTTCGATATTCTTAAATCGGAACGATCCAAACTTTTATATCATACTCGGCAGTCGTATAAACAACCTTTCCCAGAAATTGATTTAAATCCTACGGTCGGATTTTACATTATTTAACCGCCTAAATACCAAACTTCAGAAATTCATAAACCTATTCAAAACTCGTCCGAAAATTCTAAAACTCATTCCATTAAATTCCTAATTTTGGAGGCAAAGCTAACCGATAAGCAAGTGAGCCAACTCGCTCCATAATCTCATAAGGCCGATATACCTCGGACTAAGCTTCCCACGCTTACCGGAACGTACAACCCCTTTCCAAGGAGATAATTTTAAGAACACCCAATCACCCACTTGAAACTCAAGATCTTTCCTACGGACATCTGCATAACTCTTCTGCCTACTTTGAGCGGCCTTGAGTCTATCTCTAACCACTTTAATCTTCTCATTTGTCTCATGGATTAACTCTGGGCCACAAAGCTCTTTTTCCCCCACTTCATTCCAACATAAAGGCGTACGACACTGTTTCCCATAAAGCGCCTCAAAAGGAGCCATACCAATGCTAGAATGATAGCTATTATTATAAGCAAATTCCATCAAGGATAGGTTCTTATCCCAACTCTCTCTGAACTGCAAGGCACAAGCTCTCAACATATCCTCCAAAGTCTGAATAGTCCTCTCGGACTGCCCATCAGTCTGAGGATGAAAAGCAGTGCTGAAATGTAATCGGGTACCTAAAGCTGCTTGAAGAGCTCTCCAGAATTTAGAAGCAAATCTAGGATCCCGATCTGACACTACTGATTCAGGCACACCATGAAGCCTCACAATTTCATTCACATAAAGTTCCGCCAATTTATCCAATTTATACTTCTTTCCCACTGGCAAGAAATGTGCAGACTTGGTGAGTCTATCCACAATCACCCAAACACCGTCATGCCCTTCACGGGTACGAGGTAAACTGAAAACAAAATCCATGGTGATGTGGTCCCACTTCCACACTGGAATAGGTAACGGCTCAAGCAATCCAGAAGGCTTCTGCCTTTCAGCTTTTACTTGCTGGCAAATCAGACATCTACTCACATAAGCTGCAATTTCCCTCTTCATGTTTGGCCACCAATAATAATCCTTTAAAATCCGATACATTTTTGTGCTACCCGGATGAGCTGCATAAGCGGAACTATGAGCTTCCTCTAATATCTCACTCTTCAACTCTTCATTTCTTTTTGGAACACAAAGCCGATTCTTAAACAATAAAGTCCCATCCCTTCTAACTGAAAAATGATCGGCTGCGGCTCCGCTCAAAGCTCTTTCCATCAATCGAACTATGGAAGGATCATTATTCTGTGCTTCCCGTACTCTATCAACCAAAACTGACCTCACATGAAAACTAGCTACCAAGGCACCAACCTCATCTACTGCCAAATCCACTCCTGTAGCTCGTAACTCACTAAGAAGTGGAACACGAACTGTCCTCAAGTGAGAGGTTGTGGAGCTCTATGATCCCCTCATTATCCCTCTTCGTCATATGCAAGAAATCTGACTGAATTCTGCTGCAGTGGGCATGATTGCAATACTGCCCCAAGAAGAGAGTCTTAAACTGCTCCCTCAGAGCATCCTCAACATTCCTGTTGGCAAGCGACCACCAGTGATGTGCTGAATCATCCAGAAAAGTCACTGCTATCTTCACCTTTCTTTCTTCTGGTAACTCAGTAATCGTAAAAGCATTTTCCATCTTATCCACCAAATTATGAGCATCAAGGGGTCCCTTGGCACCCTTGAACTCTCTGGCTCCAGCCTCATAAACTTCTCTCATTTTCACCGCATGAGGTTGTGGAGCTCGATCGATGACATCCCTCAGCAAATTTCCAATATCATCAACCAATCCCCTGACCTTATGGCCTTCATTGGCATTGGTCGAAGTAGCCACACGGGGTTGCCGTGGGCGCCTAGGAGGCATAGTACATGAGGAAGAAAATATTTAGGAGTCCATAAACAAAACTAACTCAACTATCACACATACCCAATAACACATAACACCAAAAGCATAAAATGCAAATGAATCCGCCGCAGACGGATCATCACTCTATAGACACTATGTGGTACTTAGGCAAATATGATAGTGACAAGGAAGCAGGAAAAGAAAACCTAAAGCTTTGATACCAACTGACACGACCCGCCCCGAATTTCATCCTAAACCCGGAGTAAATCGTGCGGGGACCACCCTCAAGGAAAGATTTACCGCAAAATTCGGTACAACCTCCCTTGAAAATGGACAACCCTTCCAATAAAAACCTGCAAACACTTCTAAAGGTTCCAAATCCAACCTTAACTTCTGGAGCCTTCGTGCTCCTCAAAAACAATCATCACCAACAGGATAATAAACATTATCTAAGATAATATACATCATCCGTCAAATATTCTAAAATATAAACAAGCCTTCACCCACAACCAAAAATATATACATTAAACCCAAGTATTCAGAGCTACTAGACACTAGCGGAAGCAAGAAAAAGACAAGTAGGCTAAACAGGTAACCTATTGGTGAAAGGTGGTGGAAATACGGGTGACTATGCCTCGTCTCCTACTAGATCCAATCCGAACTCTGCAGACTGTGCATTTTAAAACAAAGGGCCCAGGGGAAGACATTTAATAATTAGAGTGAGTGGACAAAAATAATTTAATAATAAACTATTTATGCATTCCCATTTTAATTTCAAAGAAAATATATTGCATGCGGCAGCTTAAAGATGCTCAATTCATAATCTGACAATTTTACGACTAGCACTGGCTAGTCACAAACTCAAATAAAATGATGCCTCTCAGGCTAACTAAATATAATCATATATTCGTATGTATCTATACTCCTCAGACTTCTTGTATGAATCCTAGAAACAATTCAGAAAAATAGAAATTCATACAAGGCTACAACGCTGGCATCTAACGCTCACGTTGCGCCATAATGGTATTTTTCCTCATTATGACCGAAAAGGGACGGTGTATAAATACGTGTGGACTCCCTATATGAAAACCTAAATAAACCAAAAAAAGAAAGAAGTTTTCATATAGGGCTATGACGCTTGTGTCTAACACGCACGACACGTCATAATGGTATTTACCTTATTATGACGGACCAAGCACGTATGGCTAGCTAGCATTTATATACATACTATTCTCATAAAATCCAAAACATATATATCCACCGAAAATCTCATTTTCGGGATCTCTCCAAAGGAGAAAAAATTATCAAATAGGCGAGAAATCAATAAATCTCATCAGAATAAACAAATGATTAATAAAATCATTCATCGTATGCTTTTTATTTAAAGCAAAGGTCCACTCACAAATTAGACCTAAGCCTGATGACGCTCCGAGGCTTCTTCTGCTCGGGCCACCTCACGTCATGTTCCAAATATGTAATTAATTTACCAACTGAATTCCAGTATTTATAAAATAAGCAAAATTAATCGAGAGCCATAATTACGCTCATCATTACCTAAGTTCGATATTCTTAAATCGGAACGATCCAAACTTTTATATCATACTCGGCAGTCGTATAAACAACCTTTCCTAGAAATTGATTTAAATCTTACGGTCGGATTTTACATTATTTAACCGCCTAAATACCAAACTTCGGAAATTCATAAACCTATTCAAAACTCGTCCGAAAATTCTAAAACTCATTCCATTAAATTCCTCATAAAAATCTCCACCAAAAACAATTTTTCCAGCGGCGGCCGGCGACCAGCTTCGGCAACGTCCAAATTCTACCAAATTTTAACAGCAGCTTCCTCTCAACATCCCAAACAACTTTCATAACTATCACTAAGTCCATTTCAAGCCTAACTAGGTCAATCGAACGAAAACATCCTAAAAGCCCTAGAATTTCAACTTCGAATTTCTTCTTACCGAGCTCAAGAGGGATCGAGCTTTTTAGAGGGGTTGTTGCACGGGAGGAGAGCTTCAAAACCGTACCAAGCTTGCCTGGATTGGTGGCCGGAGGAGGGAGTTCCGACGAAGGGAAGCTCAAGGCAACCGCGCCTTTCGGGCAACACTGCTCCTTCACGGCGGCGCTAGGGAGGCTCTGACCGGTTTAGAATGTAAGCTGGGTTGATGGCCGACCTTTTAGGACCGGTGCGGCGGCGAACGGTGGCCGGACGGCGGAGAAGAAAATCCGGCAGCGGGAAGAGAATCGGGAGAGAAAGAGAGAGAGAGAGAGAATCAGGAGGGAAGAGAGAGAAATATGTTGGGCTTGGCCCAACTGGTTCCAACCTAAATATACCCAATCCAAAAATTTAACACCCCCAAAAATAATACCCTAATAAAAATTATCTTTTACTAGCTAAATTTACCATTTTTTACCGTCGTTACATTTTGCTCCTACGAATAACTCTCCGAAATAATCGTCCCTCAAAACCCTTCTAGGGACCAATTAAACTATATGACAATGTCGGAGACGGTAAAATTCTTATTATAATCAAACTAGTAAATAAGATAAAATTTTACGGGTCGGGATGTGACAGTATATATATACGTGCATATTCCCTATATAAATTACTAAATTTATATAAGGCTACGACGATTGCGTCCAACGCTCACGTCACACCATAATGGAATTTTACCTCATTATGGCGGAAAAACACGTATAGCTAGCTAGCATTTATTATATACATACTATCCTCATAATCATTCATATATGAATATATAATCACCGAAATTCTTAATTTCGGTTATTCTCCAACACAAGAAATTATTCATCAATAAACCATTTGCATACACATTATTTAAAACAAAAGTCCACTCACAGTATTAGGCCTAAGCCTTCCAATGCTCGGAATACTCCTCGAGCGCTGCCTCCAACTATTCACATTCTCTAGTCAATCCCACGATAAATAGAAGAATAAATTGGTCAGACCGGACTCTATAGTAATCATCGATTCAAAATCTTCTTAGTTTGGTTAGGTTTCTTGGGTTGACCAGAATTAACTAATTTTGACCAATTGAAATAGGGTTGGCCAACTAACGAAGTTTCAACATTTTCCACTTTAACCTTCGACTTGAAAAAAATTCGGGTTACTTTGATTACTCTTAACCATCCAATTCAAATCCAACAACCATTTTAATAATTCAATTAATTTCTTCACTTGAACTCAATTAGTTCTTAAATAAGAACAAACCTTTCACTAACTCCATTCCTCATTTATCCAATTTTCTTAATCCGAGAAATCTTCGATCACAACACAAAAACAATTGATTCTTCATCCATACAATCCTCATTCACTTCCTCTCTATACAACTTCTCACCATAAATCACTAAAGGCACCCAAAAATGAGTTTCCATAAAGGGAAAGTCTCCCTAAATAGAAATTTTCCTAACTTGGCAGATTTTACTAAACCGGAAACTACGACTTGAATTAGAAAGAATAACCTCGAGAACTACCTTCTCGGCTCTCTGAAAGATCTGCTGCTTCGCCAGAATCTCTTGCCGGAATTCCGTCGTAGTCTCCCTGTATTCTCAAAAACACCCAATTCTGGACAACAACAACCAAAACAACCGGATCAACACCTCAACAACCAACAAAACACAACAACAACAACAACACAGAACTTCACAGCAGCTCAAACAAGAAGATTACCTTCAATCTACCCCCTAATTATTAGTCCAACACCTCCTCCTTGCCGGTAGTAGCTTCTCGTCGGAAACTGGGTTCGGGTTTTGCTCGACACAGCAGCAGCAACACCTCAAATCTCCACACACGTTCGCCTTGGCCTCTTGATGCTCAACAGGTCGTCGGGAAGGAGACGAGAGTCACCGGGAAGCCTCATCGGCTTCAGCTGCAGCCACTAACCGGAAAACTTCAACATCCAGAGGAAGGGACCATTTGAGTTAGGGCTCGAATTAATGGAAGAAGAGCACACCAACTTGTGAAGGAAGAGAGGAAGAGAAGACTCACCATGGCCTTAGAGGGCCGCATCTCTGCCTGAGCTTGCCAGAATTCTACGGATTCCGATGAACACAGTTGTGTTCTTCCGCTTCGATCTCTTCCTTGTGTGGATGCCATTCGGATTTGAGGGTCGGGTTTGGAAATAGGGATGGAGATGATCCATTTTAGACTGGTGAGGCGGCGGCTAGTGGTCGGCGACGACTGGAATTGCGACGGAGCTAGGCTGGAGGAGCGGAGAGAGAGAGAAAGAAGGAAGAGAGAGACGGAGCTCGGGTCAACGCCCGTTGTGGCTTTTGACCGAAGTCAACACCACTTTCCCCTTTATACTTGAACCAATGGTCAAGATCAAAACCCCAGTTGATCGAATGGCCTAAATTAAAAGTTATGTCTTAATTTCAGAAAATGAATTTATTTTACCAAATTTTCAATAAAACGAAGAAAA
The DNA here is from genome assembly GCA_010134655.1 of Fragaria nilgerrensis. Taxonomy (NCBI): domain Eukaryota; kingdom Viridiplantae; phylum Streptophyta; class Magnoliopsida; order Rosales; family Rosaceae; genus Fragaria; species Fragaria nilgerrensis. The sequence continues at coordinate 16,374,587 of CM020977.1, forward strand.
TAACTCAAAGCTCTGAATAATAATCCGAAGGCACCAGGGAACTCGTGTCGACGCGTACTACTACATCGGGGAGGAATTTAACAATTTGAGAAAAACTCGAAAATAAACTCGAGTGTTAAATTACTAAATTACCGAGCACGGTGAAATTCCTCAGTAACTCGTAGAATACCCAGTAAATAGGTAAAATTTGGTCCGGGGTGTTACAATTTCACATCAGTTTAGTTCAATTTTTGAATTACCCTCCTTACCATGACGTCATACTCTGAGTTGTCCGCGACACAAGGGCCCAATTTTTGAGTTTGTCTTGAGAGTTTGCGTAAAATGAGCAAATTAGCCTCCTTACCGTTTATGCCTCTCTCTCTCTCGTTCTATTCTCTCTCAGTCGCTCTCTCTCGTTCTCTAAAAAGAGAGCGAAACCCATAAACTGTGTCGTCCCTCATAGAACCCTAAACCACCCATCATAGGTCGCGAAAGAGCATGGCTGCCCCTTCGATTGATGAGTGGATACCCTGAATCGAAGGTGGCGAAGGCGAAGGCGTCTGACCAGAAATTCCCAATTATGGTGAGTCGGGGTTTTTGATTTTATTTGATTCTATTGATTTTGGGTTGTTTGGTTTATAGATTTAGGGTTTGGAAGCTTCAAATTTAGGGTTGTTATGGTTTAGGGTTTGGAAGTTTATGGACTTTGGTGTTTCGATAGTGGACCTTAGATTTTTAGGGTTTCAATTTATGTTTTTTAGTTTGTTCTATATAAATATTGATTGTCCTATATGAATATTGATTGTTCAATCGATAAATGTTGTTGGGGTAGTAAAATAGGGATTTAACAAAGGGTAAGGGTTTAAAAGTGGTCCTACTGGAGAATTGAATATGCTTTCTATTTTGTTTATAGTGGTTAGAACGATTGCTTTTAGCACCTTGTTTGTACTGGAGAATTGAATATGTTTGGTTTATAGTAGTTGGACCATTTGGTGGGGTTTAATTGCTAGATTTAATATTGTATGTTGTTCATGTGTTGCAGTACAACTTGACTAGCTATTTTACAATCAAAGTGTATCACGGGGGGTATGTGAATCACGTAGAGGCCAAGTACATCGGTGGCAGCATTAGCTACTACGATTATGTGGACAAAGACCGAATGTTATTGACTGAGGTGGATAATATGGTAAGAGGGATTAATCCTGCATATGTTGGAACACGTATTGATTACTAGTATAGCATAGGCACTGAGGAAGACACAATGAGCAAGCTGTCTAATGATACTGATGTGATGAGTATGTGTTGCTTGGTGCCTGAGATAAGATTGGTCATTCTTTACCTAGACCACTTAGAGCTTGACCCTGCTTACAATGGAGAAGCTGAGATGGAGATGTTTGAACATCATATATCTGATTGGGGATTTAGTCAAGCCGGATCAAGTGGGGTGGTGATAGAAGAGATTCCTAATTCACCACCGAGGACAAGTGTTATAATAGAGGAGATCTCCATCACGAATTCGCACCGAATGACCCGCTTAAAATTATTAAGGTGAACGGTAGAGGAGTTAGGAATACCTATTGCGTTGGGCTCTTGATACGCAACATCTTCTTCCTCGTCTTCGGCCTCTCCAAGTGTAGCCGCCCGGTAAATGTTTCGAGGGTGCACAAGGTTGACTACTTTCCACGCGTCACCCTTAGCAAGATCATCAAGATAAAACACTTTTTTTACCAATGTGGCAAAAACAAACTGGTCATCTTTGTAAGAACTTGTAGCAGTGTTCACCGATAATATTCCGTACTGATCGGTCTTCATGCTCTGCGGGCTAGTATCAAACCATCTACACTTGAAGAGGTGCATTGTCATGCCTTCATCGTAAACGAGTTCCACCACTGAATGGAGAACACCATAATAGTCAACTCCATTCCGCCCACCATGCAGCATCACCCCAGAATTATGTGTTCTCCGTCTGCTTCTTTCTGTTCACATATAAATTGCACGCCAGTCACCTTGCACATCGGATAAACTCTTGACATTATCGGCTTTATCGCTAGAAGTCTTAGTTCGTGCGACCAATTTAGGTGACCATCAAATTGAATATGGTTCATCTGCAACTAACCATTCAACTGTAAATATGGATAATTATGCAATAAACATAAATACGTACAGAAATATTGAATTACGTACACAGCCGCCAAAATAGTTTGCAAACTCCATGTTGTGGTACTCGAGATCACCTTGAATGTCTGGACAATATAGATGGATGTCTTTCTAGTATTCAACTTCTGGACAGTTAATCAATACCCACCAGTGGGCAATGACTAGCTCATGTGGTTGCAACTTGTAGGAGTCTGGCAAAATTCCATAAACTTCAACATCACTGGAGAGTATGAAAAGATTGAACTTTGGTACATCTACCGGTATGGTTTGCGGAGTTTCCCTGAACGCTCCTAAATACAACTTCATGTAGGTGACGCACTCGTGCGCAATATATGCTTCAGCTATACATCCTTCAGGCGCGGATTTATTAGCCACATAATCTTTATAGTCTCCAAGTTACCTATAAATCAAGTTGCAAAGTGTTATGATTATTGAACATGTATATTGAGGAATTCAGGTGTAAAAAACGTACATTTCCATGGGATACATCGAAGTGTAGTGTACTGGACCGGTAAGTAACAATTGCTCGGGAAGATGGATCATCAGGTGAGGCATGATGTCAAAAAAATTTGGAGGAAATATCCTCTCAAATTTATACATGATATAAATGATGTCCTCTTGCATTTCTCGGAGGTTAGATTTTTTTGACTTCCCGTGTGCATAACTTCTGGAAGAATCTTGCCAACGCTACTAACGGCTCCACCACTTGACGGGGAAGGAACGGTCGAATGAAAACAGGGAAGAGACGTTGTAGCAGGATATGACAGTCATGACTCTTCAACCCGTACATCTTATTGTCCCGAAAGTTCACACACCAAGCTATATTTCCTGCATAGCCTGAAGGATACTTCACACAACTCATCCACCTGAAAATTACGTTCTTCTGGTCATGCTTCACGGTGTAAGGAGCGTGAGGCATTTTTTTCTTCCTTCTTTCAACCACAAATGTCTTCTTAATTACATTTTTTTTAGATCAATGCGTGCCTTAGGACCGTCTTTCGTCTTCCCCTCCAAGTTCAACACTGTGCCCACCACACTGTCGCAAACATTCTTTTCTATGTGCATCACATCTAGGTAGTGCATGATCAACAACTTACTTCAGTATGGGAGTTCCCAGAATATGCTCTTATGTGTCCAGAATTTGTACCTGTCGGGTCTTTCAGGTATTGCTGCCACAATATTGGGATGATTGCTGAGCTGCCCAAAATCGTATTCATTAAGCACTCCTAAAATTTCTTCTCCCGTCCATCTTTTGGGAGGCACACCGTGTTCTACGGTCCCATCAAATGCCTTCTCATCGAACCGCCATTCGTGATTATATGGAAGAAAGCACGGTGACCCAATCTGCATATCTTGTTGCAATGACTGCTGCACCTCTCATCGCTAAGGCACTCTGGACAAGCCTTGTATCCCCTAACAACGTTGCCCGACAACATCCCACGGGCAGGAAAATCACTGATGGTACCAACAACCATGACATGCATCTGGAACATCTCGTGCATGTACTTGTCATAAGTGGGATGACCAACAAACTCAACAAACTCAACATATTGTATTCCTTCTTCATGCACATCCATGGAGGAAGGTTGTACGGTACCAAAATCACCGGCCATACACTGTATTGAAGACTCATGTTGCCAAAAGGGTTGAACCCGTCGGATGAGAGTCCGAGCCTCACATTTCGGACCTCTGACGCAAAATGAGGAAACACCCTGTCTATATGCTTCCAAGCCTCCCCGTCAGCAGGGTGTATAAGGGTATCTTCGTCATGCAATTCCCTATCAGCGTGCCATCTCATAGCTTTGGCCGTGTGTGAAGACATTGACGCGCTCGTTTCCGGCGTGCGACAATTATAAACCCTGTTTTGATAATTGTAGTATTGGTAAATAAGGTTCGATCAATCCGGGGACTTTAGGGTGCTCCTGCGTTTACAAAACTATACAGATTAGAATCTAAATTAAGAGTTATTTACAGAAAATAAACAGCAATTACATTTACATGATTTTTGGGGGGATTTTGAGAGTTTGTTCTAGCATTCCTATGAAAAAGGTAAAGACAGAATATAAACTAATATGTACAAGTGATCATCTTCAACACACATTAACCAGCAATTCCAGAATCAAACAAACAAGTATCAACATGTCTCAAACATAAAATCAATTTCATTGCCAAGTGATATCAAAAACAAACTCGAAACACAAGCCGCAGCGGTCATGCATTCCTTTAATTCTACTTACTTTATTTCCTAAGCACAGAGAAGTCTCTACCTAGGATATTTCATGCAAAGGCTGTGATCGATACTCTGTGTCACTCAGAATACCTGTCTACACTAAACATGAATCATTAAGAGTTAAAGAATTCTGAATTTGAACATGCCCAAGTTTACAGGAAGCTGCTTAACCTGTAAGCATGTAACACATAGTTTCGGCTATTATTACATAACCTTTACTACTGGAGATCTACACTTACTTGAAGAAGCTTAGTATAGATCATAGCAACACTAACCTGCATATTAGAGTTTTAGTGAAAACAAAACTATGCATCTAATGAAATCAACAAGGCATAAAACAAATCACATGCTATCATAGACAAGTCGAAATATGCTCGAATTTATTCTGAAAATTAACCTATTCATGTTCTTAACAACCAGCCAATTCCAACTTTGAAATCCAAATACAGAAAACAAAGAACAAATACAAGATAGAAGGAACAGACATGAGTTACACTTTATAAATCTTCAAGGAAGCTTGAGATGTTCGAAGGGTCACACACGCCTGATACTTCTTGGCAGCCTTATGGAGAAGTCCTACAAAGGTGCCGGCTTGAATTGCTTCTTTTCTGGAGAGGCGTCGAAAAGGAGAAGGAAGGCTAACGTGTTTTACTGATTTTTGTGCGAAGAAGAGATCCTGAAAACGTTGCTCCTTTGCTCCTTTATATAGTGGTCTGGCCGAACCCTAGCTGTCCTCCCAGCCCTTGATTAATTTCTGATTCAACGGTGACGAATTAATGCTTTAAATCCTGATTTAGACCTTCCCAGAATTCTCTAGAATGTCTTGTGCAGTAATTCATTGCATGAGGCTTGAATATGGACCAGATACACTCCTTGTTCTCCAAAGTAAATCCCAGCGATGAAGAACTTTCCTTCTCTGCTATCAATCAGGCTTTTGACGAAAATTCTCTTCCTTTATTTGTGCGCAATTAGGGTTCCTGCAAGGGAAATAAAATCAGATAAATATGGTAGGGGAATAACATAATTCAAATGACGAATTTAAAGGAAAGTATCTCCCTTAATTCTCTGATTAGCACATATAAAATCCTTGATTGCTGCAGAATTCGTTCTCCCCCTTTTATAGACATTCACAGATTCCTATTCTAAGTTGGATTAGGTTTTCTGACTTCAAATGGTTTCCTGCAATAGGAATCCTCCTTTGATTGGGATTTCACTCAATTCTTGCGTTTTAACCTTCTTCCGTGTAAAATTGCCTCTTTTGACCTAACGAACATAAACAAACTAGAAATGGCATTATTAAGGAAATAACGAAGCTAAATAGGGTTCGAAATACATTAAGAATATAGCATATAATGCGTGTATCAAATTCCCCCACATTTAGCTTTTGCTAGTCCCTTAGCAAAACCAAACTAGCAAACAGACTCTAACAAAAACAAACATAATTGAAAATTCACAATGTATGAAAAACTCAAACTCTAATGCCCATAACTATTGTCTCAGAATCTTAACTCTCATGGCATCAAAATTAGCACCCAACCAAGAATCATTCCATGAAGTTTCAGAAGCTAATTGCCATGCATAGATCACATATTTATACGTAGGACCTGATAGAACAATGGTGATATTTAAGCTCAGCATGTTTCAAACAATTATGATTCATTCTCACAAGGTATGCACTCATTCTTCACTCAGATTTTCTGGCTAAATCACTCAATAAGTATGCAAGACAGAATCAGAAAGCTTGCATTTATAAGAACAAAAGCACAATAACACAGAAGTAAAACCTCATGAAAGAATATGATTACTCACACAAATGAACCATACCATAGGCTCAACTCTTGGAACAAACTTCACAGATTAAGTTTTACTCATCTTTTAGATCAAAAGGAACTTTACAAGGTATTAATGGGGCTAAGCTAGGGGTATGAATTTAAGAGTAAGGAATTGCAGAATTCCTAAGGACCTAGCAGAGCATTATCCAACGCCTTGTGTCGCCAAAATAAGGACAAAGACATCTTTTGGTCCTCCAAAAACGTCACTGCACCTCCTTACACAACATGAAACAGAACAAAAGCCAAATATTTCAATTTTAGGCCTTCCATTTACATCAGAACTCCTGATTCACAAAACAACAATAATGTCCAGTATTCTTTTCTTTTTATTCTTTCACGGCATTTTTCTTTTCTTTTTACGCCACAAGGACATTACAGAAGCTCTTTCCCCCACACTTGCTCTTCATCATCACCTCCAGTAATCTTCACACAAAATGCTCTACTAGGCCCAAAGGACATGGGTAGAGATATGCTATACTAAGCTCAGGTAAATTACATAGGTGATGAAAGAAAGGCTTAATGTAGGCTCAAAGGGCTCAAACTAAGGGGTGTGCAGCGCACACAAATGGGGACACAAGTTTATTTGGCAATGGTGATCATCCTAAAAAGTTCCATTTATCCTTTCTAAAATCATAGCGTTTTATGATTAAAAGTTTTGAAAGTCCACAAGAGTGAGTTCTAGTCATCTCTAGTTCATTAAAAGCTATGGTGAGCAATCAATCAAATGAAAGAATAATGAGGTTTTAAACAATTTATAGCCAAGAAAACGAATCAGAATATTTCAATATCAGCACTCAGAAAGAATAGCACATATATAGGCTCAAAAGCTCACATTAAAGATCATATGAATCAAAGCTTGTCTTAACATGCTCATTTATGTACCAGAGATTCAAATCATATCCACTACGTTTCACATGATTTCCATTCATTTCAATTAACTTCAGAATATCAGTTAGAAATCATCTTGTGATCTTATCCATAATTTCAGAGATTATAATCATAGACAGTTAAGGGCTCCAAGACTCAAAAACAAACAAAAGACTCAAAAAGCAAACGAAATTTTTTTTTGAATTTTTGACATTTCTCAATTTTTATGTATTTCAACATGTAAATCCTTCTCCCACACTTAAACTCTACATTGTCCTCAATGTAAAACATAATATAGCATGCAACCTAGAATAAAAGCATGGAAACAGGGATTCACAACGAAACAAACGAAACAAAAACTAATTAACGAAAAAGTAAGAGTTTAAAGTTGAGAAAGCTCCCCCTTGTAGACATCCCATACTCACGGCCTTCAGGTAGGATTGAAATGTGGGCACCTGCCTCAAGGTACATGACCTCGACCTTCAAATGAAAGCTCCTTGCAATCGATACGTCAAAGTAGATGTAGGGTGTCCAGAGAGTTGAGAAACACTTGTGATCTCCGTGCAAATCCCTGACTGGATTTAAAGCCAGTAGAACTGTATTTCAAAAACAAGAGATTAATCCAACTTTCACAAAATTATGCTCAGAAAAATAGAAATAAAAATTCGGAAGTAAAAATAAAGAAAAAGTTGGTCAAAAATAGTTGCAAAAAGGTGCAACAAACCACTACTAAGTCTATTACAAAATCCAAAAGCTTGAATAAAAACAGAAAGTCTCAAAATTGCACAAGTGTGCGACTTGATGTAGGGCTGCCTCCCTAGAGCGCTGCTTTTAATGTCCATTGGCTAGACGTTTGACTCCTTTAGTCTTCATCCGCAAAGGCTTGTTTGGTGTCGAAATTGTCATCCCATCCTTGTGCGTGAAGATACTCATCCTCCCATGGTGTGCCTTGTGAAGTATATGACCTTGGTGAGTTTTCGTGGCTAAAGTTGGAGTCATTGTCTTCCTCCTCTTCACTATTTTCTTCCAGTTCTTCCTCTTCCTCACGTTCCAATTCTTGAGCTGCTTCCTCAAAATCAGCAGAAACTGCTCTATTGAAGACAAATTCCACCTTGGGGGCCATAGAGTGAATCTCTTTCTCTACTTTGTTCATTTGCTGCCCAAATTTTGCTTGCTCCTTCTTTAGCTCTTCAATGCTTGCTAGCAGCTTGTTCATTTGAGATTCCTCCTCCTTTTTGATCATTTGGTGGGGCGGCATGCAATAGAGAGATGGTTGAGGGAAGGTTGCCGGATTAGAGAAGTGACATGGCATCTCTTCCCATCTTGCTGGATTCATTTCAATACGTGCCACATGTTCTTTCTTCAGTCCTCCAAAAGCAAACCTTTTCAGAAAACACTCTTGGCATTGGCTCCAGGTAACGGTGTTATGGTCCACTCGATGAGTATACCAATACTTTGCTTCTCCTTTCAAACTCCGACTGAAAACCAAGATTGTCAAGGTCTCCAACTCAATTTCAGGGCACACCATGCGCTCACACATCCTCTTCACATGGTCTAAATGAGCCTTGGGGTCTTGTTTTGCCCCATAAAAATCAGGAACGGTGTTGAGGATGATGTGTATTAATTGCTCCTTGTTGAAACGAGGAAGGTACTCAAAGATTGATTCAGGTGCTGGTGTCGACATTTCTGCTCCAATGGTGAACAGTTGCACAAATTCTTTCTTGCATTCCTCCCAAGTGCTCTCATGATTCAGCTCTTCTTGGAACCATCTATAGGCTTCTCCTTTCAAACTCCTCATGAAGGCATTAACAGCTACTTCCTCAGCATGATCTGGTGCCATAAGTTTGCTCACATCCTCCACATAGGTAAGGTGATCTGCTGCATCCACCTTGCTTGTTCCATCGAAATTTGGGAAGAATTTGAGCACCTTGTGCATCTCCTCATGATGTTCGAAAGTGTTGATGATGTCCTTGATATAGATTTGGTTTGAGACCGACATGAAGGGTTAAGGCCCAAATCTGCTTTGTGGCCTCTTTAATTGGACAGTTTACCAAATGAGATATAAACCTGAAAAGAAAATAAAACAAACAATTAGTGATAAAATTAATTAGGTAAACTAAATAACTAAACTAAAAGGAAACCGTAGGGGACTTTTAAAGTCCCCGGCAACGGCGCCAAAATTGACGCGCTCGTTTCCGGGCATGCGACAATTATGAACCCTGTTTTGATAATTGTAGTATTGGTAAATAAGGTTCGATCAATCCGGGGACTTTAGGGTGCTCCTGCGTTTACAAAACTATACAGATTAGAATCTAAATTAAGAGTTATTTACAGAAAATAAACAGCAATTACATTTACATGATTTTTGGGGGGATTTTGAGAGTTTGTTCTAGCATTCCTATGAAAAAGGTAAAGACAGAATATAAACTAATATGTACAAGTGATCATCTTCAACACACATTAACCAGCAATTCCAGAATCAAACAAACAAGTATCAACATGTCTCAAACATAAAATCAATTTCATTGCCAAGTGATATCAAAAACAAACTCGAAACACAAGCCGCAGCGGTCATGCATTCCTTTAATTCTACTTACTTTATTTCCTAAGCACAGAGAAGTCTCTACCTAGGATATTTCATGCAAAGGCTGTGATCGATACTCTGTGTCACTCAGAATACCCGTCTACACTAAACATGAATCATTAAGAGTTAAAGAATTCTGAATTTGAACATGCCCAAGTTTACAAGAAGCTGCTTAACCTGTAAGCATGTAACACATAGTTTCGGCTATTATTACATAACCTTTACTACTGGAGATCTACACTTACTTGAAGAAGCTTAGTATAGATCATAGCAACACTAACCTGCATATTAGAGTTTTAGTGAAAACAAAACTATGCATCTAATGAAATCAACAAGGCATAAAACAAATCACATGCTATCATAGACAAGTCGAAATATGCTCGAATTTATTCTGAAAATTAACCTATTCATGTTCTTAACAACCAGCCAATTCCAACTTTGAAATCCAAATACAGAAAACAAAGAACAAATACAAGATAGAAGGAACAAGACATGAGTTACACTTATAAATCTTCAAGGAAGCTTGAGATGTTCGAAGGGTCACACACGCCTGATACTTCTTGGCAGCCTTATGGAGAAGTCCTACAAAGGTGCCGGCTTGAATTGCTTCTTTTCTGGAGAGGCGTCGAAAAGGAGAAGGAAGGCTAACGTGTTTTACTGATTTTTGTGCGAAGAAGAGATCCTGAAAACGTTGCTCCTTTGCTCCTTTATATAGTGGTCTGGCCGAACCCTAGCTGTCCTCCCAGCCCTTGATTAATTTCTGATTCAACGGTGACGAATTAATGCTTTAAATCCTGATTTAGACCTTCCCAGAATTCTCTAGAATGTCTTGTGCAGTAATTCATTGCATGAGGCTTGAATATGGACCAGATACACTCCTTGTTCTCCAAAGTAAATCCCAGCGATGAAGAACTTTCCTTCTCTGCTATCAATCAGGCTTTTGACGAAAATTCTCTTCCTTTATTTGTGCGCAATTAGGGTTCCTGCAAGGGAAATAAAATCAGATAAATATGGTAGGGGAATAACATAATTCAAATGACGAATTTAAAGGAAAGTATCTCCCTTAATTCTCTGATTAGCACATATAAAATCATTGATTGCTGCAGAATTCGTTCTCCCCCTTTTATAGACATTCACAGATTCCTATTCCAAGTTGGATTAGGTTTTCTGACTTCAAATGGTTTCTTGCAATAGGAATCCTCCTTTGATTGAGATTTCACTCAATTCTTGCGTTTTAACCTTCTTCCGTGTAAAACTGCCTCTTTTGACCTAACGAACATAAACAAACTAGAAATGGCATTATTAAGGAAATAACGAAGCTAAATAGGGTTCGGAATACATTAAGAATATAGCATATAATGCGTTTATCAGACATGTACAACCGCTCCAGCCTATCCCTCAACGGGAAATACCGAAGTACCTTCACAGGTTCCTATTACCTGCAGGAGTCAGCTTATACTTGTCGGTGTGACATACCGTACATGCGTCAAGGCCACCAAGGTCATTCCCTTCTTGATCTTTACCCCAGAAGAGAACGCAGTCATATCTGCATGCATGGATCTTGATGTAGGAAAGCCCAAGATCTTTCAGGATACATCGGACCTTATGATGAGTGGTAGGAAGACGATGACCGTGGGGCAGCATCAAAGCAGTGTACTATAGATAATTATCAACAGCCTTCACGGTCGATTTTGTCTCGACTTTAATCTTCATTACGTCCATCACACTTTCAAGAACGGTCTTCTGACAACCGGGGTACACAAGGGTATGTTGGAAAGCAAGCAGTTTGTTGTACTTTTCAATACCAGCAGTGTTGACAGCTCTAGGGAAGGGCTGCACCGGGTCAGACATATACTGTCCTTGAGCGCATACACCGCTCTCATAAGGAAACATGTCGTTGATGAAGGTCGTTGTTGGATCGTTGGATGTACTGCCCGTCTCAGAAAATTAGCCATGATCATGCGGACCCCCTGATGATGTTTCACCGTGATATAACCAACATGTGTACTTCTCCCAAAACCCGTTACTCCTCAGGTGCTGCCATACTTTGTCAATAGCAAATCGATGCATATCGCTGCGACACTGACATTTCGTGCACGGGCAATAGAAAATTATATTCCCGTTAGCATTAGCCAGCGCATATTCCAGAAAACTCATAACTCTTTTACCATATCTTTTGTCCCATTTTGGAAGCGAAATCCAACTCTTATCCATATCCTGAAAATATAACAAAATATATAGGTATAACGCTAGCTAATTATTAATTAAATTCCATGCCGTATATAAAATCTCAATTCATTTGGTACGCGTATATATTCTACGTACTACAACTAATTAACAATAAATTAATTAACACACACAGATATATATATATATATATACTTAATAATTACACAACAATATTATATATATATATCTACATCATCACAAAATCATCATCAACAACTTCATACCATCAACACAATATTATAAATTAATTAACATATTATATATACACTACCAGGACAAATACTTTAGCCGATGAAAATGACGAAAAATTTTCGTCGGCCTGTTATCATAACTCGTCGGCTAAGGTCTTAGCCGACGAGGCTTCGTCGGCTATAGTGTCGTCGGGAAAGGGTCGTCAGCCATGACTTTAGCCGACGAGCCTAGAGACCGTCGTCGGCTATTGTCCAGACTTAAGCCGACGAAAAATTTTGTCGTCGGCTTTTTCTCATGAATTTAAGCCGACGAAACAGACTCTATCTTTCGTCGGCTATACTCCCAGACTTTAGCGACGACGTCCTGTGTCGTCGGCTATACTTCCAGACTTAAGCCGACGTAACAGAAATATTCGTCGGCTTTACTCCAAACGTTTAGCCGACGGAACTGAGATATTCGTCGGCTAAAGTATATAATTAAAAAATTAAAAAATAATTATAGCCGACGAAATAGAGACTCTTTCGTGGGCTAACTCTACTATAGCCGACGAAACATACCATAATTCGTCGGCTAAACTATATTGAAAAATAAAATAAAATACTATAGCAGACGAATTGTGGCATATTTCGTCGGCTATAACTCCATTCCAGTAATAAAAAAAATACACAAAATTCTTAAATTACCATTCCAAGCAAGCTGCAAAATACACCAAAACAATTCCATATATATAACCAACAAGAAACACATAAAACTATATAAGGTATCAACTACACAAAATCTAAATGGTCTAAATCAATATCCGAATCTGGGGCCTGCTGGTTAGGAGATTGCGGCGGCTGAGGTATCTCTGTAGGCGCAGGCATAGGCGGAGGTGGAAGTCCCTGAAGCTGGGCAACTGCCAAAGCCTGGAAGTACTGGAACATCTGCTGCTGTTGGGCCTGTTGGGCGGCATGTAGGGCTCTAGTATATGCTCTATATTCGGCGAACTAGGCGGCCGAGCAGCATGAACGTCAGCCTGAGCGGCAACCTAAGCAGCATGAACGTCAGCCTGAGCAGCCTGAGCGGCAGCCAAAGCGGCAGCATGAGCGGCTCGCTCTTCCGTAGTCTCTCAACTTCTGACTCTAGCTGAGTCGTCCTGCTGCTGGTCGAGGCTGCCTTTTGTTGAAATCCTGGAGTGGTCATCAAGACCCCCTGGCCCTTCTTTCCTAGACCCTGACAGTAGAAGTGTTTTCTCGCGGTGGGAAGGTTGTGCCCATGATCCTCGCCCCAACCCTCGGATCGGAAGTGTCGATCCGGGAAATGGCTTCGGACATCTCTTCCTCCTGCGTGTCCGGCCATGTCTCCCTCACTATAGCACTCATCACCTCGTCACTAGCCTCCCTCACCCTTGCCTAATTGGATAGGAAAAAAATTATTAATTAACATTTTAACATATATATAAGTAAAATTAAAAAAGGAAAGATTACTTACTATATCCTCCTGGGAGTCAGGATATGCCTTCTCGTACGTATAGACGTACTGGTTGACCTCTGGATGTTCCCTGGCCACCTCGTCCATGAAGACAGCGAACGGTTTAGAACCGGCATGATGGTTCCTTGTGTTGCGTTGCCGGTTCTGAGCGTTCGCTCGGGAAACCGCCTTCAAAGAAAAAAGTAAACTATTAGTAAAATATTTTAAAACGCACGTACTTAATGATAAATTAACTAATTAATTTATTTAAATACCTATTTACGAGGGTTGTTGAATTCTGATGTTAGAAGCCAACGCCACTCGTACTCTCTGTACTGAAACTCAGCAGGGGTAGCAGAACGTGCGTTCCCGTGCGTAGTCCAATGGGTCCGCAACTCGTTCTTCCACTCCTTGTACCTACAGATACAACAAAAATATTAGAAATATTATTAGTATGACATACAGTTTTGTTTATTCATTAATTTCCCAACGTACCATCCCCCATACACAAAGTCCGCCCAGCTGCTCTACAAGGGCTCGGGAACCTCAAACCACACCTGCATTTAACCGTTTATTAGTTTAGTTTTTCCAGAAATCTACAATGTGATACATAATATTATTCAGGCATTTTGTAAACTCACCGACATCGTGTTGTGGACCATGTCTTTAACCTCCTGCGGGACCTCGCCCCAGTCTGACCACAACATAGGGACTTTATCCTAATGAGCGCTCCCACGCGGCCGGAGTACGTCCTCGACTTCCCGCCCGATACTACGTCGCCATCCCCGTCAGTACCGATGACAATCCTCCTGAGGTACCGACGATCTTCTCCAGAGCCTTCCCTGTGACGGGGCCTCTCTTCTTCTTTGCCGGCTTCGCTCCGACGGTGCCTATGACATGATAAACCAAATTGATTATTAAAATCGGAATCGGAGAATTATAAGAAAACAAATCATTCATCTTTCATTACCTGAGGGCGAGGACGCGGACGCGACGGACTCCGCCTCCGATGATGATACCCTCGCAGAAATAAGAGGCGTATCAAAAGGCACGAAACAGTACGCCGCTGATGGAGCCACTGGCGGGGGGCACTGGATAAATCGGCGTCCCTGAGTCATCGACTACAGGTATGGCCGGTATCATCCGCGGAAGGAATAGGTGAGGCGGCGGCATCTGTACCCCAGATGACCCACTATCCGAAGAAGTAGGAGCTGGAGTGGGCGCCCGGTGTATCTCAGGCATACGGGGTGCAGACACCTCCGTCTGAGGCTGAGCAAACAACTGCCTCGCGGAATAAAGGAAGCCCCGCTGCCTTGATGAAGGGGGCACCTCCGGCTGTCTCTGCGCCGTCTGCAGAAGGCTCGCATGTCTAGCTGTCATAGGGCCCTGAAACGACGTCTGAGGGTGCTAGAGGTTCCCTCAGACGATACGGACCTTTGGCCCTTCGAACCCTTCGTCGATCTAATATTACCGCTCATCCTATTTAAAATATTAATTTAAATCAAGGCCACAAAATCAAAAAATGCAAACTCATTTAAAAAATGTAAAAAATATATACACTTCCTAAATACTAATTTTCACTTCCTAAATTTTACATATAGACTTCCTAAATATACACTTCATAAATAAAAATATACACTTCCTAACAACACCACAACATTGCAATTGACCGGAAAATCAAAGCAAACACAAAATACAAAACAAATATATACATTCCTAAATACTAAATACAAATATACACTTATTAAATAACAATATACACTTCCTAAATACAAATATACACTTCCTAACAACACCACAACATTATAATTAACCGGAAAATAAAAGCAAACACAAAATATAACTAAAGCTCAAAAAATGTACTTGAGGAGGAGGAGGGAGGACGGAGCAGCAGCAGGAGGAGGCCGCGGGAGCAGGAGGAGGCCGGCCGGCCGGAGAGGGAGAAGGAGCGGAGGCCGGCCGGAGAGGAGAGGGAGCAGAGGCCGAGACCGGGAGAGGGAGAGGGAGAGGAGGCGGAGAGACCGAGAGAGGGAGAGGGAGAGGGCGGCGACCGGAGAGGAGAGGGAGCGGAGGCGGAGGAGGCGAAATTCGGAGAGGAGAGGGAGGAAAAGGAGGCTAGGGCATACAACCAGTCGAGCTGGGTTATACCCGAACACTTTAGCCGACGAAATAATAATGTCGTCGGCTAAAACTAATAATTCGTCAGCTAACTGAATTCTTTAGCCAAAAAATTAATAATTTCGTCGGCTTAAGATAATAATCTCGTCGGCTAAACACAAATTTCGTCGGCTATAACCTTTTAAATTCGTCGGCTTAAGATAATACTATTAACATTCGTCAAACTGTGACTGCTGCTCGTGATGATCAAACTTGAGAACGAAAATCTGACCGTCAGATCTGACCATCATGATAAAATACATGTATGGGAAAAAATTCAACTTGATCCGACAAGGTTAAGGGCTCGATCCGGACGGTCAATCCGTTAAATCAACCCCTAAACGCACGGAAAAGGTCATTGGACTGTCTAAATTACGTATTTTGGCCGGACCTTCAACTGAAAATAGTTCAAACCGATGAGACGCAACAAGTCGTATAAAAATTTTACGCAAAATAACCACCGAAGATAGGGCTACCGATAGGGAGAAAGAATGGAAAATTGCATTGACCGCAACAATCGGCACCGAGACATGACCAGAATACCGTGATTTTTCAACCGTAGACGTATTTCACCATTCTGGTCATGTCTTATTTCACGACTTTTTCACGTTTGAAGGTTCTACGTATAGTTTGTTTTTGAAACGGAACATTTACTTAACACTTGGTAAACAAGTTATACAACATTAGTAGGCATGTTCTGATTGTGATGATCAAACTTGAGAAAAGGAAATCCGACGGTCAGATATGACCATCATGATAAAATACATGTATGGGAAAAAATTCAACTTGATCGGACAAGGTTAAGTGCTCGATCCGAACGGTCAATCTCGTAAGTCAAACCCCTAAATGCACGGAAAAGGTCGTTGGACCATCTAAATTTTGTATTTTGGCCGGACCTTCAACTGAAAATATTTTCAAATCGATGAGACACAACAAGTCGTATAAAAATTTTTACGTAAAATAACCACCGAAGATAGGGCTATAGTGTGTAACAGAAAAAGTTTATGGTTTAGCCGACGAATACCCTAAATCATCGTCGGCTATACTATGTAATAAAAAAATATAAAAATTAATAAAGCTGACGAAATATTAGGGTATTCGTCGGCTAAGATGGTTTTAGCCGACGACTTTCATTTCAATTCGTCGGCTTTAATTTCTTAAGCCGACGATTCCTTTCAATTCGTCGGCTATAATTTCTTTTAACCGACGACTTCATTTTTAATTCGTCGGCTATAAGTTCTTTTAGCCGACGACTTCCTTTTCAATTCGTCGGCTATAAGTTCTTTTAGCCGACGACTTCTAGTATTCTTCGTCGGCTAAGCCGGTATTAGCCGACGACTTTTAATATAATTCGTCGGCTAAGATAGTTTAGGCCGACGACTTATGTTGTATTTCGTCGGCTTAAGTAAAAAAATACAACCCTAAAACAGAAGGTTTAAACCATACTAATTTTCTGTTCATATATCACCAAAATTCATATAAAATAACAGAAATATGAATTCACCATATGTAAACTAGAAATGAAGGTAATACAATCTTTTTTATTACAAATAATGTATTACATCCGAAGAAATTAAAACTAAGGCTCGTAATCGGAATCATCCGATGAGTCTTCTTCGGTGTCAGAATTAATTTCTGGTAATCTATGCCTTTCCTCATCGCCAGAGTCTTCGTCTGTTTCTTGATTTGGATCAACATCAATAAGCCTTGGCTCTTCATCACGAATTCGCACCGAACGACCCGCTTTAAAATTATTAAGGCGAACGGTAGAGGAGTTAGGAATACCTATTGCGTTGGGCTCTTGATACGCAACATCTTCTTCCTGGTCTTCGGCCTCTCCAAGTGTAGCCGCTCGGTAAATGTTTCGAGGGTGCACAAGGTTGACTACTTTCCACGCGTCACCCTTAGCAAGGTCATCAAGATAAAACACTTGTTTTACTGATGTGGCAAAAAGAACGGGTCATCTTCGTAAGAACTTGTAGCAGTGTTCACCGATAATATTCTGTACTGATCGGTCTTCATGCTCTGCGGGCTAGTATCAAACCATCTACACTTGAAGAGGTGCACTGTCATGCCTTTACCGTAAACGAGTTCCACCACTGAATCAAGAACACCGTAATAGTCAACTCCATTCCGCCCACCATGCGCCATCACCCCAGAATTCTATGTTATCCGTCTGCTGTCTCTTTGTTCACATATAAATTGCACGCCATTCACCTTGCACATCGGATATAAACTCTTGACATTATCGGCTTTATCGCTAGAAGTCTTAGTTCGTGCGACCAATTTGGGTGACCATCAAATTGAATATGGTTCATCTGCAACCAACCATTCAACTGTAAATATGGATATTATGCAATAAACATAAATACGTACAGAAATATTGAATTACGTACCCAGCCGCCAAAATAGTTTGCGAACTCCATGTTGTGGTACTCGAGATCACCTTGAATGTCTGGACAATATAGATGGATGTCTTTCCAGTATTCAACTTCTGGACAGTTAATCAATACCCACTAGTGGGCAATGACTAGCTCATGTGGTTGCAACTTGTAGGAGTCTGGCAAAATTCCATAAACTTCAACATCACTAGAGAGTATGGAAAGAGTGAACTTCGGTACATCTACCGGCATGGCTTCGTCTGTTTCCTTCAACACTCCTAAATACAACTTCATGTAGGTGACGCACTCGTGCGCAATATATGCTTCAGCTATACATCCTTCAGGTGCGGATTTATTAGCCACATAATCTTTGTAGTCTCCAAGTTGCCTATAAATCAAGTTGCAAAGTGTTATGATTATTGAACATGTATATATATTGAGAATTCAGTGTAAAAAACGTACATTTCCATGGGATACATCCAAGTGTAGTGTACTGGACCGGTAAGCAACAATTGCTCGGGAAGATGGATCATCAGGTGAGGCATGATGTCAAAAAAATTTGGAGGAAATATCCTCTCAAATTTACACATGATATAAATGATGTCCTCTTGCATTTCCCGGAGGTTAGATTTTGTCACTTCCCGTGTGCATAACTTCTGGAAGAATCTTGCCAACGCTACTAACGGCTCCACCACCTGACGGAGAAGGAACGGTCGAATGAAAACAGGGAAGAGACGTTGTAGCAGGATATGACAGTCATGACTCTTCAACCCGTACATCTTATTGTCCCGGAAGTTCACACACGGGCTATATTTCCTGCATAGCCTGAAGGATACTTCACACAACTCATCCACCTGAAAATTACGTTCTTCTGGTCATGCTTCACGGTGTAAGGAGCTTGAGGCATTTTTTTCTTCCCTTCTTTCAACCACAGATGTCTTCTTAACTGCATTTTTTTTAGATCAATGCGTGCCTTAGGACCGTTTTTCGTCTTCCCCTCCAAGTTCAGCACTGTGCCCACCACACTGTCGCAAACATTCTTTTCTATATGCATCACATCTAGGTAGTGCTGATCAACAACTTACTCCAGTATGGGAGTTCCCAGAATATGCTCTTATGTGTCCAGAATTTGTACCTGTCGGGTCTTTCAGGTATTGCCGCAACAATATTGGGATGATTGCTGAGCTGCCCAAAATCGTACTCATTAAGCACTGCTAAAATTTCTTCTCCCGTCCATCTTCTCGGAGGCACACCGTGTTCTACGGTCCCATCAAATGCCTTCTCATCGAACCGCCATTCGTGATTATATGGAAAGAAAGCACGGTGACCCAATCTGCATATCTTGTTGCAATGACTGCTGCTCCCCTCATCGCTAAGGCACTCTGGACAAGCCTTGTATCCCCTAACAACGTTGCCCGACAACATCCCACGGGCTGGAAAATCACTGATGGTACCAACAACCATGACATGCATCTGGAACATCTCGTGCATGTACTTGTCATAAGTGGGATGACCAACTTCCCATAAAAACTGAAGCTCTTCAATCAAAGGTCTCAAATACACATCGAGACACTTCCCTGGATAACCGGGCCCCGGAATCAACAAACTCAACATATTGTATTCCTTCTTCATGCACATCCATGGAGGAAGTTTGTACGGTAACAAAATCACCGGCCATACACTGTATTGAAGACTCATGTTTCCAAAAGGGTTGAACTCGTCGGATGAGAGCCCGAGCCTCACATTTCGGACCTCTGACGCAAAATGAGGAAACTCCCTGTCTATATGCTTCCAAGCCTCCCCGTCAGCAGGGTGTATAAGGGTATATTCGTCATGCAATTCCCTATCAACGTGCCATCTCATAGCTTGGCCGTGTGTGAAGACATGTACAACCGCTCAAGCCTATCCCTCAACGGGAAATACCGAAGTACCTTCACAGGTTTCCTATTGCCTGCAGGAGTCAACTTATACCTGTCAGTGTGACATACCGGACATGCGTCAAGCCCACCAAGGTCATTCCCTTCTGGATCTTACCCCAGAAGAGAACGCAGTCATATCTGCATGCATGGATCTTGATGTAAGAAAGCCCAAGATCTTTCAGGATACATCGGACCTTACGATGAGTGGTAGGAAGACGATGACCGTGGGGCAGCATCGAAGCAGTGTACTGTAGATAATCATCAACAGCCTTCATGGTCGATTTTGTCTCAACTTTAATCTTCATTACGTCCATCACACTTTCAAGAACAGTCTTCTGACAACCGAGGTACACAGGAGTCTGTTGGAAAGCAAGCAGTTTGTTGTACTTTTCAATACCAGCAGTGTTGACAGCTCTAGGGAAGGGCTACACCGGGTCAGGCATATACTGTCCTTGAGCGCATACACCGCTCTCATAAGGAAACATGTCGTTGATGAATGCCGTTGTTGGATCGTTGGATGTACTGCCCCTCTCACAAAATTGCCCATGATCATGCGGACCCCCTGATGATGTTTCACCGTGATATAACCAACATGTGTACTTCTCCCAAAACCCGTTACTCCTCAGGTGCTGCCATACTTTGTCAATAGGAAATCGATGCATATCGCGGCGACACTGACATTTCGTGCACGGGCAATAGAAAATTGTATTCCCGTTAGCATTAGCCAGCGCATATTCTATAAAACTCATAACTTCTACACCGTATCTTTTGTCCCATTTTGGAAGCGAAATCCAACTCTTATCCATATCTTGAAAATATAACAAAATATATATTTATAACGCTGCTAGCTAATTATTAATGAAATTTCATGCCATATATAAAATCTCAATTCATTTACTATATATTCTATGTACTACAACTAATTAATAACAAATTAATTAACACACGCACACACATATATATATATACTTAATAATTACATAACAATATTACCATCAACACAATATTATCAATTAATTAACATATATATATATATATATATATAATCTACTACTTATAAACAACTTAATTCATATATATTATATCAAATCATCAACCAAATCGATCAACATATATGTATATATATATATATATCTAACATACTCAAAATCAATCAACTCGATCATAACAATATTATATATCAACATCATCACAAAATCATCATGAACTCATACATATCATCAACAACTTCATACCATATCAACACAATAATATTATAAATTAATTAACATATATATATATATATATATATCTACTATTTATTAACAACAAATTAATTCATATATATATCAATTCAAATCATCAACCAAATCGATCAACATATATATATATATACATCCAACGTACTCAAAATTAATCAACTCAATCACAATCAAAATCAATAAACTCAATCACACTTAAAATCGATCAACTCAAATAAAACTCAATTAATCACATATATATACATATACATACCTATATATGGCTCCACAAACTAATTATGGACAGATTTCGACAACACCCAAACGTTTTCTCCCGTTTTTTCTTCTCCCGTTTTTTTCCCAGATGAGTTGCTGCTGTCCAGATCCGCATTTATAAAGCACTTTAGCCGACGATATATAATTTCGTCGGCTAAACTTTTAAATATTTCGTCGGCTAAAGTTCATAGACTATGGCCGACGAAATAAATTCTTTAGCCGACGAAATTTTTTTTTCGTCGGCTAAAGTTTACCATAGCCGACGAAAATTTCACTTAGCCGACGAAGGAAAATTTCGTCGGCTAAAGTGGACTTTAGCTGACGAAAAAAATCTTCGTCGGCCTGGTTTTTTTTTTTTCGTCGGCTAAAGCCTTTCTTCTGGTAGTGATATATATATATATATATAATATATATATATATATATATACTACTTATCAAATCATCAACAAATCATCAACCAAACGATCAACACATATATATATACATCTAACGTACTCAAAATCAATCAACTCATAACAATATTATATATCAACATCATCACAAAATCATCATCAACTCATATATATCATCAATAACTTCATACCATATCAACACAATATTATAAATTAATTAACATATATATATCTACTACTTATTAACAACAACTTCATATATATTATCAAATCATCAACCAAATCGATCAACACATATATATATACATCCAACGTACTTAAAATCGATCAACTCAATCACACTCAAAATTGATCAACTCAAATAAAACTCAATTAATCGATATATATACATATACATACCTATATATAGCTCCACAAACTAATTATGGACAGATTTCGACAACACCCAAACTTTTTCTCCCGTTTTTTTCCCAGATGAGTTGCTGATGTCCAGATCTGTAAATATAAAACACTTTAGCCGACGACATTTTAATTTCGTCGGCTAAACTTTTAAACATTTCGTCGGCTATAGTCTGTGAACTTTAGCCGACGAAATAAATTTTTTAGCCGACGACATTTTAATTTTGTCGGCTAAAGTTGACTATAGCCGACAAAAATTAAATTAACCAACGAAGGAAAATTTCGTTGGCTAATGTGTACTTTAGCCGATGAAAAAATAGTTCGTCGGCCTGGTTTTTTTATTTTCGTCGGCTAAAACCTTTATTCTGGTAGTGTGAGAAGGGTTGATCCAAACACCATAGTAGACATTAAGTGTGATTTTGACAATCCTGGTCAACTCCGAGTGTTTAAGAGGATGTACATTTGTCTTGGTGCATTAAAGATGAGTTTTAGAGCTGGATGCAGACCTGTGTTAGGGTTAGATGGTTGTCATTCAAAAAGTGCTTATGGAGGTCAACTTTTATCAGCAATAGGGATTGATCCAAACAACAGTACTTGGGTGGTCGCTTATGCTATGGTGGAGCAAGAGAGCAAAGACTCATGAGATTGGTTTCTAAGGTTGTTGGTGAATGATTTGGAGATAATTGGAAGCGGCAATGGATGGACATTCATATCAGACAAGCAGAAGGGAATAAAGAGAGTTTGTGAGGATGTGGTTCCACTTGCAGAACAAAGGTTCTGTGTTAGGCATATGTGGACCAATTTCAATAAGTTATATCGGGGGAAGAGGCTGAAGGATCAATTGTGGGCAATAGCCAAGTCTACAACCATTCCCTACAACACCGAAGAGATGACTATGATGAAGGAAATGGCTCATGACTGGTTAACAGGTATTTCATCACACAGTTGTACATCCTTGTTTAAATACTAGTTCAATAGCTTATATCTAATTTGATTTTTTAATTTTTTTTACAGATCCCTTACGACCACTAAAGACTTGGTGTCGGGCACACTTTAGTACCCATCTGAAATGTGATGTTCTTCTCAATAACTTATGTGAAAGTTTTAATGCTTTCATTTTACCTGCTAGATCCAAAGCTGTGATTTCTTACTTTGAGGAGATTATGGTAAGGATGATGAGAAGGAATGTAATGAGAAGAGACAAGATGAGCAAAGTGGAGGACCCTATCTGCCCCAAGCCAAGGAAACTTTTGGAGAAAAACAAAGTTAAATCTGCCACAGACTGTATTCCTTATGCCACTGGCAGCCCTCAAATTGAGATAGAGAGCTTTGGAGGAAGTAGGCATGTGGCTGATCTGGCAAGAAGAAGTTGTGCATGTAGGAGGTGGGATCTCACTGGCATTCCATGCAAACATGCCATATCGGCGATCAACTTTATGCGGCAAAGTCCGGAAGACTATATAGATCTTTGTTACCTTACGAAGACTTATATGACGGTTTACTCTAACACAGTCAAGCCGGTGAATGGAATGGACTTGTGGATCCCTTGTGGTGAACCTGCTATCTTCCCCCCAAAGTATAATAGGCAGCCAGGGAGACCAAGGAATAAAACATTCAAAGATGCATCTGAACTAAATTTAGAGGGTACAAAGCTTGCACTACGCCAGATAATGCATCACACGACGGGAAAAAAACGTCGTCTGTTAAAGGTCAAATCCGTTGTTAATCCGATCGCTGTCTGATCAACATATCGCACAACGGCTAAAAAGAGCTTGTCTGACTAACTGACACACAACACTACAATAAAAACCATTGTGTGAGTCTCGACAGATATCATCGACAGCTGCCGACACATGTCGAGCTGCTTCTCGGCAGCTGTCGACATATGTCGATGAAATATGCCGAGAATCACACAATGGTTTTTTGTAAAATGTTGTTGTGCGAGTCTCGACAGATATTATCGACAGATGCCGACACATGTTGGGCTGCTTCTCAACAGTTGTCGATGATATCTGTCGAGAATCACACAACAGTTTTTTCAATAGAACCCTTGTGTAATTGTCAACTCACACAACTGTTCCTTTTAAGAGCTGTTGTGTGAATATCGACAGATCTCATATGTCGAGGTCGCTCTCGATAATATATGTCAACAATCACACAACAGCTTTCGACATGAAAACTATTGTGTGAAGTGATGTTCATACAACAGGTTTTCTCGATTTTATGGTTGTGTGATTGTTAAAGAGTAGACATGATTTTTGCTAATAGGCATGGTGTGAATAGATATCATTTTCGTCAAACAACGTTGGATTGCCATTAATGTGTTGTATGTCTTACTAATTTACCAAATAAACAATAGCAACTAAAACACATTGAAATCATCAAAATCCGACCGAAAGGATCCAAACCATTGTTTTAAATGGGACTTTACCCTATTATCCATACAAGAAACTTAAATACAAAATTGTACATGATACACAATTTAGTTTGCATGAATCCACTTATATTAATCATCAAATAACTTGAATTGCAAAATGAAAGCTCACTTCTACACCTTTTCCAGTCCAACAATCCATGCCCATATAATTGATAGCCTCCTTAACCTGTGATATAACACCAAAAAATTCACTCATCAAGCCTCTCAACTAAAAGAATATTACAAGAGCATGTACAACAATAAAACTCATTCAAATATTGGATAAATGAATCAAATTTCCGTAGCATACTCAAAAGCATGATCATTACAAGATAAATGAAGTTAGCATACTTTGTTTCTTTCTTAAGAGGAATGTAGGCATAATAGCGAGCATGCATAAAAAACAAAACAAATGAGCAGTATATGCAAAGCCGAAATGTGCTCAATTGAACTAGTGGCCTTCCTAATCAACAATTTATTACAAGACTACTAGGTAGTATCATCACCTATCTCATTCTGAAGTTTCTCCCACTTTAAAATGATTTTTCTTGAATTAGTTATGGATTTTCAAAGTTCAGCTACAGTTTCAGGATTGTCTGAAAATTTTCTGCTAAAATCCCTAACTCTGCACATCAAAATCCTAATCAAAGCACAAATTTATGATTAGCTACATACAGACAAAAATATGTCTGTATAGGTAAACATTCTCTTACTATATGTCTACACAGTCACACAATTAAAACAAGAGATAAGATACTTAAACAGATTTTCACTCAAACACAATTATACAAACTAGCATACTGCAGCAGTCACCTTCACACTAAAAACTGTACAAAACCATTTGGAAGTTGACTTTGATTTCTTCTAAAGACTTGTAGTAGACACACTAGAAGCTCTGAGAGTTGGAATCACTTTAAAACGATTTTTCTTGAATTAGTTATGGATTTTCAAAGTTCAGCTACAGTTTCAGGATTATCTGAAAATTTTCTGCTAAAATCCATAACTCTGCACATCAAAATCCTAATCAAAGCACAAATCTATGATTAGCTACATACAGACAAAAACATGTCTGTATAGGTAAACATTCTCTTACCATATGTCTACACAGTCACACAATTAAAACAAGAGATAGGATACTTAAACAGATTTTCACTCAAACACAATTATAAAAACTAGCATACTGCAGCAGTCACCTTCACACTAAAAACTGTACAAAAACATTTAGAAGTTGACTTTGATTTCTTCTAAAGACTTGTAGTAGACAGACTAAAGAAGCTCTGAGAGTTGGAATCACTTTAAAACGATTTTTCTTGAATTAGTTATGGATTTTCAAAGTTCAGCTACAGTTTCAAGATTGTCTGAAAATTTTCTGCTAAAAGCCTATTTAAAGTATCTAAAAGCAAAACTGAAACTATATGTGACACAAAACTTCAAGTTATTGAACATAAGCAAAACAATGTTTCAAAAAGACGAAAACAAACAAAAATTACAATTTAAATGTAAGAGAACATCAGCTGCATTAGATTACTACAAGGTAAACTAATGTAAAGTTCTAAATTCTAATCTTTCAACTAACTTTAAGCAACCCAAATCTAACTTTCAATTTAAGAAACAAATAACATGCATAAGTACTTTATAATCTAATCTCTACATCTGTATAATATCATACCAAATCAAGCAAGAATCATTGGCAAACATTGAGACTAAGAGCAAAGGACCAAAATCAGAAAATGTATGCCTGCTAACTTCCTGACCAGCAGATCTTTTGGCTAAAAACAGTATAACTCGGCTAAGAATTTCATGTTGGTCTCTTCATAACAATTGTAAAAGACAACCTAAAGATCAATCTGGAACTGGAATTGCACAAAAAAGAATTTTCTACAATTACTAATAATTTTTTGAAGTTAAGTTAGAGTTCCAGTTTTTCTTTAAAAATTTACTGATAATTACCCACCTTAAAGTTGAACAGAGGTTGAACTTGGACCTTTGATTCTTTGTTCCCTTCAGCTCCTCCCTGCCATTTAGCCATATCAGAATTGTCTTAACAAGTCTTTCAAATGAACCACCATCGCCGACAGCGGCAGAAGAAACTAGAAAACTCAAAACATGACAAAACGAAGAACCACTCACCAAGCTGTGTAGAGCTTGTGTATTCCCCTATCCTTCCCTTAGGAAGCTGTCCAGGGAAGCAGAAATCACGCCAAACAGTCCGGCCCCCAACCCCTTCCTCCGCTGCGCCAAGCCCAGCCTCCTCTACTGACTCCAACCTTGAACCAAATTGGAAGAAATTGAACTAACCAACCCAGAAATCTAATCGGAGAAAGGAGAAGAGTACAAACCTCGAACCAAATTGGAAGAAATCGAGTGAGGAGCCAAATGGATGAACCCCCAAATTGACGAACCCTAATTGAGTGACAGTGGCTTAGTCTCGATTGAGGGAGGAGTGATTGA
This sequence comes from Fragaria nilgerrensis, assembly GCA_010134655.1. NCBI lineage: Eukaryota > Viridiplantae > Streptophyta > Magnoliopsida > Rosales > Rosaceae > Fragaria > Fragaria nilgerrensis. The sequence goes on from CM020977.1 coordinate 16,401,717, forward strand.
GTTTGAGAGAGAAAGAAATTGAGAGGAGTGATTGAGAAGAAATTGAGGAGGGTGAGAGCGGTTGAGAGAAGAGAGAGAAGAGAGAAGAGAGAAAGGGCGATAGGTGAGAACAGTGAGTGTGTGTGTGTGTGTGTGTGTGAAATTAAGTGTGTGTGAGCGATACCTCTTTTTTTTTTCTAAGTGTCAAGTCTTTTAGGTTTTTGAGTCAAGTGTTTTTCATATCGTACAACATAACTCTAAATTTTAGTTGTTTGAGAAATGACATCCTTAAATTGCAAGAGCGGGAGATTTCCCGCTGCTATATCTCAGCCTTAATTTTTTCCCTATCCATTTTATAAATCAGACAACATAAATTGTATATTTTGTTGTCTGAGAAAAATGACATCCTTAAATTGCAAGAGCGGGAGATTTCCCGCTGCTACATCTCAGCCTTAATTTGTTCCCTATCCATTTTTCAAATCAGACAACATAAATTGCATATTTTGTGTTATCTGAGAAGAAAGAAAATAGAGACATTCACTTAATCGTGAGGGCGGGAAATTTCCGCTACTTTTTATTCTACCGAGTCACTCTTTAAAATAACCCTAGTTTTCACTCACACAATGCATAAAAGCATTAAGAGTTGTCTAAATATGGGAGGCTCGTCATATGAAAACACGTCGAAATGCAATGCTCTAAACATTTTTTTTGATTTTGTCGACACTCGTATAATCATATGGTTATTATGCATGAACTCATATAAGAAGTTGATGTCAATTATATCATGATGATTGGCTCCCCATAGTGAAAGTAAGTGTAATTAGAGTTGACCGTGTCGATCGACACATGTAATACCGAAAATTGATGACATTTCTACCACAATCATGCTTCAATATCGTAAACATGTCTATACGGTTCGATTTTCAAAATTTCATTTTCTCAATGGTATCTCTCTAGATAAACATACGTTTATATAATATGTACTACACATGTTATGTCACATTATGTGCCACATAGTAAACAAGTTATATCTCATTAGTAGGTTGATTGTGATATAGATGTTTAGGATTAAAATCATGAAAATTCAACCGTTTGATACAATTATGATAGTGAAGTATAGCAGTGTAACAAAATTCACAAATTTTCAGAAACGTTTAGGTATCGATCAACTCGGTCAACCATAAATTCAACAATATTAATTTTACATCACACATCAGTATTAAAAAAGAACCGTTGTGGCACTACAATAGGAAATTTATTAGGGTTTTTTTAGGGTTTAGGGTATTTTAGGGGTTAGATGTTACGAAACATACAACGTAATATTGAAAACAATTGTGTGATATACCTTCACACAACATTTCTTAGTTGATTGTTGTGGGATGAAGAACTTAAAGTAGTATTGTCAAATCTAAGAGAAGGGCTTCATCGTGACACGAAAATACATTATACAACCAAAACTAAAAAGTCGTTATGTGATTGTTGAAAATACTATACTCTCACACAACATGTTTGAGTGTTCCGTTGTTACATCAAAACCACTAAGGCTATCATTCACAAAAAATTTAGGTTTTTCAGAGGATGTAAGAGCAATTTTAAAACTAGAAGTCTGCAACCTGGCATGAGAGATATATCGTACAACAGATGTATAAAAAGTATTGTGTGATAGTTTAAATTGTATACATTCACACAACATTTATTTGTTTCACTGTTGTGTAACAACACCCAGTTATATGTCAAACTAGACTGGGGTTAGAAGCAAAATGGGCCTCATTTTTATCTTCATTCAGACAACAAAATATTATCTAAAGTGTTGTACTAGTTTAAGGAAAAAAAAACTGGAATGATCTCAAACTATCCACACAACGGATGAATGTTTCTGAACGTTGTATGAAGCATTTTTGAAATTTGTACAACTCTGTTATTGTATACCGTTGTGTGAAAAGTGTCGTTTGTTGCACTTATTGGCGTAGTGTTGGGAGGGTGCAAAAGAGTTTGAAGTGTGGCAACTGTGGGGTTCTAGGTCACAACAGAAAGACTTGCCACATACATCTTCCTCCCAAAGACAAGACAGTTGCAGCAAAGAAGAGAAAGCTGAACACAGATGTGGGTTCATCTGGTTCTAAGCTATTTTCACTTTTATGTTCAATTGATAATGGTTTGAAAAATTATAATTATTATAAGCTAATGTTTTCATGACTTTATATTGATTATATTTGTTGCAGCCTAAGGGTACCAAACCACCCCTAAAGACAAAAGATGAGCTTAGAGCAAAGGCAGTTACAAGAGCCAAGCAACAGAAGGTAAATTGATCCACAATTAACTATTCTTTATTAGATGTTCATTCTTTTGGTTAGTAACTGTTCTGATTCATTTGTTTAATGAAATTAACTGTAGGAAGCTAGGGATGCAAAGAAAGCAGCAGCTAGCAGCTAGGGGAACAACAACACCTGTAAGAAGAGGGAGACCACCAAAACCTACTTCAAGCAATGCAAATGCATCTTCTGCACCACAAGCTTCATCAAGGGTGTCTGTGAGAATCCAACAAAGGAATGCTGGAAAATAGCTGCTGGGGATTGTGGGATTAGCAACCAAGGTTAGCATTTAGAGATGCAATATTTTGTGCAACCTTCTTATGTTGTAACATATGGTTGCAATATTTTTGAGCAACCTTCTTATGTTGTAACATATGGTTGCTAAGTCTAATCTTTTGTGGAGATGATTAGGCTTATGATGTTATGCAACTCGACATAAACTACTATTTCTTGGTTAGTTCTGATGTAAAACACATTGATGCATCTATTTGGTTGCTTAGTTAATGGTAATTTGACATCTTTTGTATTCGTTTTGATGGTTTTGGTAATGTGTTCTACTTTGTTACTGTCATTTCGATGGTTTTGGTAATGTTTTTTTTACAGTGAAGTTTTTTTTTTAATGAGGTTAGTACACCTTTGATTATTTTTGGTCGACAGGTTTATATGCACCACTGTGCATCACTGTGTTGCTCTCAAAATCATTTATGTTAATTTTGAATTATTTGAAGACCATAATATGATAAAATGACTATTATGCCCTTTTAAGTTAGAAATTGAGCCCTTGTGTCGCGGACAACTCAGCGCATGACATCATGGTAAGGAGGGCAATTCAAAAATTTGACTAAACTGATGTGAAATAGAACTTCAAGGACCAACGTTATTAAAAAAAAAGATATGAGACCAAACTGATTATTGACCTAAAGTACGAGAGGGGAAACTGAATTTAATCCTAACAAAAATATATTTTACATTTTTTTCTTACAGAACTACTTCATGGATTGTTGAATGCTCTTGTTTTCTGGTTAAATACTGTATACACTTTTTTTGCCAACATGGTTAACCTCAAGTACTATGCAACAAGGCTAAGAATATAACACTTAACTCTTGAGGCCTTGGTTGAATACTTTGGAAGAGTGGCCATGAAATGAAATATCTGTTGCAGTTGATCAACAGGTGTTTGCAAATCTTACAAGCTTTAATTAGAAATCTTAGTACATCAAATTTCATCAGGAAACAATTATCAGGAAAGATGCTTCGGATATGTACTTGTACTAGAAAATAGAAATGAAGGCTAGGAAAAGGGCTTCTCATTTAAGCTGCCAGAACTTTTGCCTACAATGACCAGTTAGATCTTACTAGGTTCAATAACCTTTGTGATGATGCACTTGGAGCCATCATATGTCCTAGTTTGGTTTCGCTTTTTATGGTTTCTACAATGCGTCTGTCTAGCCATTACCGTGGCGCTCTGCCGCCGAAGGATGGCCATGAAACCCGATTGAAACTTCACTTTCAAACCATCAATCAAAAATGCCGCCAATTTACTCGACTGACTTTCAATAAACACAGCTTTACTTTTAATAAATACTTCAATAATTCAATTTGTTCAAGCTCGCCAACTTGTTTTTCTTTTATGATTTTTGATTCTATTTTATCTGATTGGTCAGGAATCAGACTAACACTGAATTGTATGAAAATCATCGGAGAGAAATGATGCTTAGGCATTTTGCTAGAGGCTCAATTTTGACTAGTGCGAAAGTAAATCACAAAAAAGTATCTAAAAATTTACAAGAAAGATAAGAAGCCCAGGTGTGACATTCTCGAATCATCTACCATACGGTACGACATCGTTTTGGGTGTGAGCAAACATCAAAAGTATATAAAGAAGCATAGGTCTCACTCTGTTCAGAGTTTAAGACAAGGAGAAGAGCAAACCAAAAGCACTGAAATTTCCCAAACAAGACCACAAAGAAGATCAAGAGCCAAAGTAGACGACGACGGAGCCACCATCGGAGAGCTGGGTGCGGCAGCCGTGTGTGTCCAAGAAATGGGTTTACGGTTCTTTTGAAGATGGGACGCCAATTTGATCGAGTTGAAGGTATCTTGGATTCTCCGGTCTCTGCTTGATTTCAATTTCTGGATATCTCATTGTGTTTCTTAGCTGCATTGTACAAGAATCGGGTATAGAATAATGTTTCTGGGTTTTCTGGCATTGTGAATTTGGAATTCTCATATTGTTGTCAAGAATCTAGTCTCGGTTTGAGTCAACATGGACCTAATACAGTATACAAGAAAAAGAAGAAGAAACCCCACTGAGATGATCAGAAAACCCGCTGAGATCAAAGACTTAACCTCTGACCTTTTGTTTGCAATCTTTGTAAAACTGCCCATCAAGTATCTTTTGCAGTTAACAGCAGTTTGCAAATCTTACAGACAGATAATCAGGAGCCATGAGTTTAAAAAGTTTCATCATGCCGAGATTAGCATAAAAGATGCTCATGAGTATCTACTTGTTCACAATAGATTCGGAATTGAACAATGGGGCTTGTCCATTTATTCTCCTAGAACATTTAGGTATGATGAGAATTCAGGGCTTCCTAGGTACGTAGATGTTCCCATGCGGTGCGTTGGCATACCCTTGAACTCTCTTGGATTCACTGTTTATGGTTCTTGCAATGGATTGCTTTGCATTTCTTTACGTTCTCTTGATGTGGATGATCCTATATTTCTGTACAATCCATCACTTAGAAAATTCAAGCAACTGCCTCAAAGAGACTTCAAGGTTCCAGAAGACACCAGTGGTCACACCACCATAATTCGTCGGGAAGATGTCGTTACACTCGGGTTTGGGTACCATTCTGGGGAGGATGACTATCAGGTTGTGAGGTTTGTGTACCCCAGACGAAGTATCTTTCATGCCGAGGTTTACAGTCTCAAGTTGAATTCTTGGACAGCACTAGAGAATGTTGTGGATCCCCGTGAGCCTGGTGCTTGGTTTATGAAAAGATATGCATTCTTGGATGGAGTCATCTATTGGCATTTGATGCAGTCTGCCATGTCTCTCGTTTCCTTTAATATGAACACTGAAGTTCTTGAGAGGACGACACTTACTGTTAACCTGAAGCGAGTGATGCGTCCAATTTGTTTGCAACTGCTGCATCCACAGTGTTTGCGAGCATTGAGAAATGATGCGCAAGTGTCAGAAAAATCGCTATGTTTGTTCCAAGTAAATGAGGTAAGACAGCAAGATCGTCGTCAGCAGTACTGTGAGATATGGGATCTGAAAGGGAATGCTGAGGAAAGAATATACAGTATACCTATTGAACAACGTGCATCTATAGCATGGCAATTGGGATTTAGCGCATCAATAGCATGGCCATTGGGATTTAGCACAAATGGCAATGTTGCTTATATGGTTATTACTGATGAGAATCAAGACTTACCCTACTTGGCTCAGTATGCTCTTTTACTGAACCGCACTCAGACTCGTATAACTCAAATAAGTGAAGACTGGTTTGTTGATGCTTATAAAGAGAGTCTGGTTCTACTTGATGAAATCTGAGTTATCATGGGTTTAATTCAGTTGCATTGTTTTGAAAAATGCTGTTGAAATATCTGTCTTTGATCCGAGCTTCTTCCTTGCTGGTGTTAAACACTGATACTTGTGAAGACGGTCTACTTTTTTCTGAGCTAACAGTGAATTTGCATTGTAGACTTTCTATTTAGTTCATATGGTTTTCTATCTGAGCTGCCATATTTGGTTTCTTTTGTTCATCTGCTGCACAGAAGTCTGAATGTTGAAATTCAATCATGTCGGAGGGAGATTCTGGTTCATGCTTATAGAGATATCTGTTCCACTCAAGAGATTCTGGTTTTCTTGGGTTGTGTTGTTTTGAAAAGTGTAGTAGAAGAATCTGTCTTTGATCTGAACTTCTGTTGTATGATGTCTCTATGGCCTTATATGCTCCTGATACATGTAATGATTTTACTGAGCTATTGTGAATTCACATTGTAGAGTACTTACTAAAAGTCTACTTCTTCAATATCTTTCGAGCCAAATAGTTGATTTTTCGAGTTGCATCCAGCTCTCTTTCCAGTCTAGCTTAAAATATATGTGCAAACAGAGGGGAGTGTCATGCATTAGCATGTTAGATTGGCAGGTTCCCAAACTCTCTGTATACTCAAACAGAACTTGATAATATTCAAATCTTGGGAATTACTTAGCAACATATTCAGTTCAAAATCATTTATAATTGAGAAATGGAAGTTGCCCAAAGAAGAAAGGGATCAAAAGACCTTGATTTTCTGTTTGGAACTACAAAATTGCCAGCACATACCTTAGGAGCGAATCTTGTTCACAAAATCAGAAGATATATACTGCTGATTAGGCCATAGCTAATCATATGATAAAAGAGTTGTTGTTATATACTTGTTACATAAATTATAACGACAAAATAATATTAACATAGCTCGCTACATAACTCTTTTGCATAATCTGATAACCACATCATTCAGCTATAAGCTTAACTCTTCTTGCTAATTAAGCTTGGATATGTTTTCAGCTTTATGTCTTTTAACTCTTTATCATACATAACGTCCACATGAGTTTCGGTCTTCTCCCTGTTCTGTAGGGATACATATTTACATATATATGGTGCAGCTTTCGACTTGCATCCCTTACCTATATATCAACAGTGTCAATTGAAATTTGGAATGCGATGGGAGGTCATATATGTTTTTTTTTTTTTTTTTTTTTTTGTTGGGGTGGGGGGAGGGGCTAAAATGGGAGATGTGATGTAGTATAACTTCATTAGAAGTCTCATAAATTAAGAAACAAAGGGAACTTGATCAAACATTCGACTCTTGGGAACAATAACTTGAGCAACATATATATTTCGTCACAAAGTAATTAATTATTGATCAAAGCAAAGTACACAAAGAAGAAAAATTATGAAAAATCCTTATTCAATCTTCTTCAAATATGAAGAGACTCGCAAAAGACATGATCCTAGGCAGTCATTTATGTTCTGAATTGATTGTTACACTCATGGTTTGTTTTCTGTCACAGAGGCAGGGTGTGATATGACCATGGTGATCGAGCAGTAGTAGCTCTAGCTTTTTTTTTTTTTCGATAATAGTAGTAGCTCTAGCTAGCTGACTAGTATTGAGCAAGCTTCATAAGTTTCTTCCATGCAGGCCTACTGGAAATATCTTTCCACCAAGCATTCACATTCTTCCTCTCCGTGATCAAATGTCCCATTTTGAACTCGTCAACCAGAAACCGAATCGCCGGAAGATGGCTCAGATCAGCCAAACTGAAGTAGCTTCCGGCCAGATAGGTGCTCTTGGACAGTCTCTCCTCATACACATCGAATAACTTTTTCAGTTTTTCTTCACAAGAGCGCACCAAGGCCAAGTCGCCATGTTGGCCCATGCTGGGAAGGATCACAAGTTGAAGTACCACAGTGAAAACCAAGTCGTTGAAGTTGTGTGATTCGACTTCGAGCCATTGATCCACCAGTGCCTTCTCCTCCAGTGTTTTTCCTAGCAGGTTAGGACCACGCTCTGCATACTTAGCCGCATAGTATCTTACGATAGCTCTAGATTCTGTGTAGCAGAGCGAGAGCCAGAAATTCGGTTAATGAAGGCATACAGCAACAAGAACTTTGAACATCTTATTCCAAGATACGTACAGTATTACTATACTAGTTATACCTAGCTAGTTAATCTCTTGATAACCAATTATCAATAACATTTTGGACTTGGTTCACAATTTCAACTGCTGATATTGTTATTGCCATTTTTGTAAGGACTACTTTTTTCATGAACTTGCAAAAAAGACCCAAATTAAGAAAGTCACAAGTATATGTATGTATGCATATCATCCCCCCATACCAAAAAGCTTGAAATCGCCATCTTCGACTGCTGGAACTTGCCCAAATGGCTGCAAATTAATCAGACAGTCAAATATATATATGCCGACATGTATGTGTGTGTAATTAATTTGATGCAATTATGTTGCTAGCTAGACTTTTCCCTAATATTTACCTGTCGAGCAAGAATGTGAGGTTGCTTTTGCTCTCCTGCTTGAAGATCAACAGGCACAATCTCAAACTCAACCCCTAGCTCCAAAAGACAAACCATCACCCTCTGGGGGCAGGCTGCCCTAACTGGACCATAAACTTTCAGTACCATCTGCGAGCTGTAAAGAAAAACTGGCCGGTAATAAGTAGTATCAGAGCACAAGAAATCGTTCAGTAGCTGTGTTGGGATTGTTTGGGCTTAGTCTCCATATGTTGCTTATATATATATATATATAGAGGTCTTTTATTAGATAGGTGTATGCATGAAGCAGCTATCAGATGGCCACTATATATCATTGAAAGCATACATGGGACCTTATTATTACCAAGATGATGAACAACCCGGGGGTTGCCACCTTCCACACGTGATGACTAGTTTGAGCCAGCCATACATATGCCAATTTATAAGGACGACGTACTGGTATAATGTACTTGTCAAAACTCACAACAACAGAAAGAAAAGGGACAAATTAAATCAGGAGTGGATGGTATAGGAATACGTCGTCGACAGAGATTCATTCACTCACTAGTCACTATTAATCGAATTAGGTATTGTTATGACTATATATATATATAGTGGTTGATATCATGGACTTGGCCTTGGGGGTTAGCACATGCCCGCCCGGCAGATCACGAGACTCAATAAGCTCAAGCCTTACTCACTTATATGTCTTGGATGAAAAATATACACGTAATTAATCATTGACAATGTCAAAATAGATCGCATTTTGTGTGAGCCAAGTGTGTACGTTGCATTTATAAATTGCATTATGTGCAAAGAGTGTGTTACTCGAATACCTTCATCTTCATCTTCATGAGAAGAGAATTACATTTTGTACGTATATATTGCACCCTTGGATTCATGAGAAGCAAACCAAATGTACGTACGAGTTAATATATAGGAAAATTCCCTTCCACCCTAAAATTTAAAGATTTTTTTTCCCATTAACAAAATGGGTAAAATTCCCACTAACTCTAAATACTCCTAACAACCCTTCCTATCAGCCAAATATTCAGCTTTTTTTAATATTTTTCCTTACTAAAATGCCCCTCCTTCTATCTCTCCCCTCTCCAATTTCTAACCCCCCCCTCTCTCTCTCTCTCTCTCTCTCTCCACATAAACCCAGATCCCCATTGTTGATCTATCTAGATCAACTCACTCCGGCCACTACAACATCATTGACGTCGATCTACAGCGGCCTTGTCGGTGGCTTCACGGCCATCATCGCCGACAACAACCGAAATTTTAAAAACCTCGAAGGTCAGATCCATGCCTCCGTCGATGACCGGTCCTTTAGAACCCGTCGATGACGACGAGGTCAGATCTAGCTACTTGCCTCTCCTACATCTCTGGTACCTTAAAGGTCGTCGTTGGCCTCTGAAATTGATGAAGACATGGCAGACCTCCATTTTTGAAGTTTTGCTAGCAGCTACAAGATTAGGTGGTTTGATAAGGTAGGGTAAGTTGGTGAGTGTAAGTAATCTTGTGAGAGTGGGTTTCAATTAAAGATTTGGTGGTGTTCTACATAACTTTGAATGTGAAATTGGACTTGATTGAGTAAATTGAAGTAGATACTCACGTATGATAGAGCTTCAGTATCAAATTGGTATTGTTCTTTCAATTTGTTACTATTGACAATCAAATGAGTGATCCATGGTGCTAATTCCATTAATTTATGCTTCTTTTGTTGTGGTGTTAATGCTTCTACAAATTGGTATGCGTCTCTATCATTTGTGGTGTAAACATATATAGATGATTAACGTAGATGATTTTCTTATAGCTTATTGATTTTAGGGTCCTTGATTTAAGAGCAATTGGCTTTAATACCTTAATAGACACACGAAAACCCTGTAATTGCTCGAGGTATGTTGTTTGTTTGTCATAGTGTGATATATAGATTGTGTGTAGACGAATATATGGTGACCATGATAAGATTGTATGAGTTTACTATGTACAAAGAATGGACTTTGACATTTGGTTTTAAAAATTATAAAGATTGATTGCTTTTTTGGTTTGGGTTTTGAAAGAGTTAACTACTTCATGAAAACGCAGGTTGTCTGCTCCTACAGCCCCTAATAGATCATCCTACTGCTCCCAGTAGACCCTCCTACTGTCCCTAATAGACCCTCCTACTTTCTTAGTAGACCCCTTACTGCCCTTAGTAGACCTTCCTATAGCCCTAGTAGACCCTCCTACTGCCAACACTAGACCCCTACTGCCCCTACTAGACCCCTGTACTGCCTTCAGTAGACCCTCCTACTGCCCCCAGTAGACCCCCGGACAGACCCCATGCATATTGCCTCTAAAAGACCCCCTACTGCCTCCTACTGCTTCCCCTAGTAGACCCTCTACTGCCCCTAGTAGACCTCCTACCGCCCCCAGTAGATTACTACTGCCCCAGTAGACCCTCCTACTGCCCCAGTAGACCCACCTACTGCCCCAAGTAGACCCACCTACTGCCCTCAGTAGACCCTCTTACTGCCCCAGTAGACCCTTCTACTGCTGCTCCAAGTAGACCCACCTACTGCCCCTAGTAGACCCCCTACTGCCCCAGTAGACCCTTCTACTGCTGCTCCTAGTAGACCCACCTACTCCCCCAGTAGACCCTCCTACTGACCCTAGTAGGTGGTCATACTGCCCCCAGTAGGTGGTCTTACTGCCCCCAGTAGGAGGTCCTACTGCCCCTAATAGATGGTCATACTGCCCTCAGTAGGAGGTCATACTGACCCCAACGGTCAACGGTCGCCGGTAGACCCTCTTACTGCCCCTAGTAGACCCTCCTACTACCCTCAGTAGACCCTCCTACTGACCCCAGTAGACCCTCCTATTGCCCCTAGTAGACCCTCCTACTGCCCCTAGTAGGAGGTCCTACTACCCCTAGTAGGAGGTCATACTGTCCACCGTAGTGGTCATACTCAATAGGAGGTCATACTGACCCCAACGATCAACGGTCGCTGGTAGACCCTCTTACTGCCCCTAGTAGACCCTCCTACTACCCTCAGTAGACCCTTCTACTGACCCCAGTTGACACGACCCGCCCCAAATTTCACCCTGAATCCAGAGTAAATCGTGCAGGGACCACCTTCAAGGAAAGATTTATCGCAAAATTCGGTACAACCTCTTTTGAAAATGGACAACCCTTCCAATAGAAACCTGCAAACACGTCTAAAGGTTCCAAATCCAACCTTAACTTCTGGAGCCTTCGTGCTCCCCAAAAAAAACAATCACTACCAACAGGATAATAAACATTATCTAAGATAATATATATCATCCGTCAAATATTCTAAAATATCAACAAGCCTTCACCCACAACCAAAAATATATACATTAAACCCAAGTATTCAGAGCTACAAGACACTAGCGGAAGTAAAAAAACAGGTAGGTTAAACAGGTAACCTACTGGTGAAAGGTGGTGGAGATACGGGTGACTATGCCTCGTCTCCTACTAGATCCAATCCGAACTCTGCAGACTGGGCATTTTAAAACGAAGGGCCCAGGGGAAGACATTTAATAACGTTAGAGTGAGTGGGCAAAAATAATTTAATAACAAAATATTTATGCATTCCCATTTTAATTTCAAAGAAAATATACTGCATGCGGCAGCTCAAAAGACTCATAAACTGACAATTTCACAACTAGCACTGGCTAGTCACAAACTCAATTAAAATGGAGCCTCTCTGGCTAAACTATATATAAACATAAATTCGTATTTATTTACATTCGTCAGACTCCTTGTATGAATCCTAGAAACAATTTAGAAAAATAGAAATTCATACAAGGCTACAACGCTGGCGTCTAACGCTCACGTTGCGCCATAATGGTATTTTTCCTCATTATGACCGAAAAGACGGTGTATATATATATATATATATACGCGCATATCCCCTATATAAATTATTATATTTATATAGGGCTACGACGATTGCGTCTAACGCTCACGTCGTACCATAATGAAATTTTACCTCAGTATGGTGGAAAAGCACGTATAGCTAGCTAGCTAGCATTTATATACATACTATTCTCATAAAATCCAAAACATATATATCCACCGAAAATCTCATTTTCGGGATCTTTCCAAAGGAGGAAAAATTGTCAAATAGGCGAGAAATCAATAGATCTCATCAGAAAAACTAAATGATTAATAAAATCATTCATCGCATGCTTTTTATTTAAAACAAAGGTCCACTCACAAATTAGGCCTAAGCCTGATGACCCTCCGAGGCTTCTTCTACTCGGGCCTCCTCACGTCCGAGCTCAAGAGGGAGTGAGCATTTTGGAGGGGTTGTTGCACGGGAGGAGAGCTACAAAACCGTACCAAGCTTGCCCGGATTGGTGGCCGGAGGAGGGAGTTCAGGCGAAGGAACCACCGCGGCAGTCGCCGCTTTTGGGCGGCACTACTCTTTCACGGCGGCGCTAGGGGGCTATCACCGGTCTAAAATGGAAGCTGGGTTGATGACTGACTTTTTGGGACCGGTTTGGCGGCGAACGGTGGCCGGACGGCGGCGGACGAGCGGCCGGAAGTCCGGGCAGCTGGAGGCTCGGGAGGAAAAATCGGGAGAGAGAGAGAGAGAGGGAGAGAAAAGAGAGAGAGAGAAAAGAGTTTTGGGCCTCACCCATCCGCCCAACTCTTCTATATACAACCCAAATCCAAAATTTAACACCCCCAAAAAATAATACCCTAATAAAAATTACCTTTTACTAGCTAAAATTTACCATTTTTACCGTCGTTACATTTTTTTTCTCCTACGAATAACTCTCCGAAATAATCGTCTCTCAAAACCCCTCTAGGGACCAATTAAACTATAACTCAATATCGAAGACGGTAAAAATTCTTATTATAATCAAGCTAGTAAATAAGATAAAATTTTATGGGTCGGGATGTGATAATTCTCTCCTCCTTATAAAAATTTCGTCCTCGAAATTTACATACCTGTCATTCGAAGAGGTAGGGATACTACTGCATCATTTGCTCTTCTAATTCCCAAGTAGCTTCTTCTACTTGATGACTTCTCCAAAGCACCTTGACAAGTGGGATTGTCTTGTTCTTAAGCACTTGCTCCTTTCGGTCGAGAATCTGAACCGGTTCCTCTTCATAAGACAAATCTCTCGTCAAACTGATCGGTTGCTCTTACAGCACATGAGAAGGATCGGCAATATACTTGCGAAGCATGGATACATGAAACACATTATGTATCCTGGCTAATTCTGGAGGCAAAGCTAACCGATAAGCAAGTGAGCCAACTCGCTCTATAATCTCATAAGGGCCAATATACCTCGGACTAAGCTTCCCACGCTTACCGAAACGTACAACCCTTTTCCAAGGAGATAATTTCAAGAACACCCAATCACCCACTTGAAACTCAAGATCTTTCCTACGGACATCTGCATAACTCTTCTGCCTACTTTAAGCAGCCTTGAGTCTATCTCTAACCACTTTAATCTTCTCATTTGTCTCATGGATTAACTCTGGGCCACAAAGCTCTTTTTCCCCCACTTCATTCCAACATAAAGGCGTACGACACTGCTTCCCATAAAGTGCCTCAAAGGGAGCCATACCAATGCTAGAATGATAGCTATTATTATAAGCAAATTCCATCAAGGATAGATTCTTATCCCAACTCCCTCTGAACTGCAAGGCACAAGCTCTCAACATATCCTCCAAAGTCTGAATAGTCCTCTCGGACTGCCCATCAGTCTGAGGATGAAAAGCAGTGCTGAAATGTAATCGGGTACCTAAAGCTGCTTGAAGAGCTCCCCAGAATTTAGAAGCAAATCTAAGATCCCGATCTGACACTATTGATTCAGGCATACCATGAAGCCTCACAATTTCATTCACATAAAGTTCTGCCAATTTATCCAATTTATCCAATTTATACTTCTTTCCCACTGGCAAGAAATGTGCAGACTTGGTGAGTTTATCCACAATCACCCAAATATCATCATGCCCTTCACGGGTACGAGGTAAACTGAAAAAAAAATCCATGGTGATGTGGTCCCACTTCCACACTGGAATAGGCAACGGCTCAAGCAATCCAGAGGGCTTCTGCCTTTCAGCTTTTACTTGCTGGCAAATCAGACATAAGCTGCAATTTCCCTCTTCATGTTTGGCCACCAATAATAATCCTTCAAAATCCGATACATTTTTGTGCTACCCAGATGAACTGCATAAGTGGAACTATGAGCTTCCTCTAATATCTCACTCTTCAACTCTTCATTTCTTTTTGGAACACAGAGCCGATTTTTAAACAATAAAGTCCCATCCCTTCTAACTGAAAAATGATCGGCTGCGGCTCCGCTCAAAGCTCTTTCTATCAATCAAACTATGGAAGGATCATTATTCTGTGCTTCCCGTACTCTATCAACCAAAACTGGACTCACATGAAAACTAGCTACCAAGGCACTAACCTCATCTACTGCCAAATCCACTCATGTAGCTCGCAACTCACTAAGAAGTGGAACACGAACCGTCCTCAAGTGATATAAGGATATGGAGGGATTTTGACTAAGAGCATCAGCTACCACATTAGCTTTTCCAGGATGATACTCGATAGTGCAATCATAATCACTAATCAACTCCATCCACCTTCTCTGTCTCAAGTTTAGCTCTCTTTGAGTGAACACATACCGAAGACTCTTGTGATCGGTAAAAATTTGACACTTGGCTCCATAAAGATAATGTCTCCACAACTTGAGAGCAAAAACTACCGCTGCAAGCTCCAATCATGAGTAGGATAATTCCCTCGTGCGGCTTTAATTGCCTAGAAGCATAGGCAATAACTCGCTCATGCTGCATCAATACTCCACCTAGATCATGTCCAGAAGCATCACAAAAGACCACATACTCCCCACTATCATCCGGAAGTGCCAAAACAGGAGCACTAATCAAACGATTCTTCAATTCTTGAAAACTTTGCTCACACTCATCTGACCATTCAAATTTAACACTCTTCTTGGTCAACCTTGTAAGAGGAGCAGCAATCCTTGAAAAATCTTGCACAAAGCGCCGATAATAACCTGCTAATCCCAAGAAACTACGGATCTCCGTCACAGTGGTGGGTCTTCTCCAATTTGATACGGCTTCCACTTTTTGAGAATCTACACTAACTCCTTTTGCCGAAACTACATGGCCCAAGAATCTCACTTTATCTAGCCAAAACTCACACTTGCTTAACTTAGCATATAACTGGGAATTCCTCAAAGTCCGCAATATTATTCTTAGATGTTTGACATGCTCCTTCTCACTTTTTGAGTAAACCAAAATATCATCTATGAATACGATCACAAATCGATCAAGATATGGACTAAACACCCTATTCATGAGATCCATAAAAGCAGCATGTGCGTTAGTAAGTCCAAATGACATCACCATAAATTCATAATGACCATAACGTGATCGAAAGGCGGTCTTGACTATATCACTCTCCTTGATCTGTAATTGATGATACCCAGATCTCAAGTCAATCTTGGAGAAAACAGAAGCACCTCTCAACTGATCAAATAAATCATCGATCCGAGGCAACGGATATTTATTCTTCATTGTGATCTGGTTCAAGTTCCTATAGTCAATGCATAGTCTCATGGTGCCATCTTTCTTCTTAACAAACAATACCGGAGCACCCCATGGAGACATGCTAGGCCGAACAAAACCCTTGTCTACCAACTCCTGCAATTGAGTCTTCAACTCTTTCAACTCCGCTGGAGCCATTCTGTAAGGTGTCTGAGAGATAGGCATAGTTCCGGGAAGTAATTCTATAGAGATGTCTATCTCCCTTGCAGGAGGCAAACCAGGCAACTGCTCAGGAAAAACATCCGGAAACTCTCTTACTATAGGAATATCTTCTACTCCCAAAACACCCATACTTGTATCCACCACATGAGCTAAATACGCCTGATAGCCTTTATTTAATAATTTCCTTGCAGCAACAGCAGAAATTAGGCAACTCGAAATAACATCTCTTTCCCCTTGAAAAGCAACCTCAAATCCACTTGGACTTCGAAGCACCACTACTTTCTGAAAACAATCTATCAAAGCTCTATATGCTTTCAAAAAGTCCATCCCTAAGATCACATCAAACTCCACTATCTCTAAAGGAATTAAATCGGCCTTGAAATTGAATCCCTCTACTAAAACTTCACATGCACTAAATACCCAATTAATTCTCATCACCTCACCAGAGGGTAGAGACACATGCCACTCGCCTGGAAGAGACGATGATGGCACATTGGCATGGAGAGCAAATCTACTAGACATGAATGAATGCGTGGCTCCAAGATTAATTAAAGTACATGCAGGCTGACCAAAAATTAATAACGTACCAATAATGACATTGGAGAGGTACGTCCTTCCTGCTGGGTCATAGTATGCAATCTAGCGCGAGTCATGGGACGTCCACGCTGACCACTGCCCCGCTGAGAGCCACCTCTGACCGTAGCACTGCCCTGGGCACTACTACTAGAACCTCTAGCTGAAGACTGACCAACTGACTGAGTAGGGGTAGGGGTGGTCCTCTGAGCCAATAATGGGCAATCTCTCCTGAAGTGATCCAGACTACCACACTCATAGCACCTAGAAAACTACTGCTGCCCATAAGAATAAGTCTGGCTACCGGATGATCCACCCTGGAAACTGCCACTAGAACCATACTGCCTAGCCTGCTGCCTACCCAACTGGCTCCGAGAAGAACTTCTGAAACGTCCTTTAGATCTGCTTCGAACGCCAAAGCTAGATCTACCACTACTGCCACTACTAGCAGAAGACCCAGAAGCGGATGATGAAGCAGCCTTCTTGGATGGACCTTGACTGGGGCCGCTATAATCACGAGGCCGAACACCATATGTCCCCCTAGACTCAATGGCCATGGCTGCACCAACTGCATCCATAAAAGTCGGGTAAATTACCCCCGTCATCTTGTCTGCAACTCCACCAAGTGCTCCAATGAACATCTCAATCCTGGTCTTCTCATCAGGAACCAGATATGACACATGGTAGCTCAGGGAAGTGAATCTTTCCTGGAACTCTATGATCCCCTCATTATCCCTCTTCGTCATATGCAGGAAATCCGACTGAATTCTGCTGCGGTGGGCATGATTGAAATACTGCCCCAAGAAGAGAGTCTTAAACTGCTCCCACGACATACTCAGAGCATCCTCAACATTCTTGCTGGCAAGCGACCACCAGTGATGTGCTGAATCGTCCAGAAAAGTCACTGCCATCTTCACCTTTCTTTCTTCTGGTAACTCAGTGATCGTAAAAGCATTTTCCATCTTATCCACCCAATTATGAGCATCAAAGGGTCCCTTGGCACCCTTGAACTCTCTGGCTCCAGCCTCATAAACTTCTCTCCTTTTCACCGCATGAGGTTGTGGAGCTCGATCCATGACATCCCTCAGTAAATTTCCAATATCATCAACCAATCCCCTGACCTCATGGCCCTCATCGGCATTGGTCGAAGTAGCCACACGGGTTTGCCGTGGGCGCCTAGGAGGCATAGTACCTGAGGAAGAAAATATTTAGTAATCCATAAACAAGACTAACTCAACTATCACACATACCGAATAACACATAGCATCATAAGCATAAAATGCCAATGAATCCACCGCAGACGGATCATCACTCTATAGACACTACGTGCTACTTAGGCAAATATGATAGTGACAAGGAAGCAGGAAAAGGAAACCTAAAGCTCTGATACCAACTGACACGACCCGTCCCGAATTTCACCCTGAACCCGGAGTAAATCGTGCGGGGACCACCTCAAGGAAAGATTTACCGCAAAATTCGGTACAACCTCCCTTGAAAATGAACAACCCTTCCAATAGAAATCTGCAAACACGTCTAAAGGTTCCAAATCCAACCTTAACTTCTGGAGCCTTCGTGCTCCACAAAAAAAAAACAATCACCACCAACAGGATAATAAACATTATCTAAGATAATATACATCATCCGTCAAATATTCTAAAATATCAACAAGCCTTCACCCACAACCAAAAATATATACATTAAACCCAAGTATTCAGAGCTACAAGACACTAGCGGAAGTAAGAAAAAACAGGTAGGTTAAACAGGTAACCTACTGGTGAAAGGTGGTGGAGATACGGGTGACTATGCCTCGTCTCCTACTAGATTCAATCTGAACTCTGCAGACTGAGCATTTTAAAAGGAAGGCCCAGGGGAAGACATTTAATAACGTTAGAGTGAGTGGACAAAAATAATTTAATAACAAAATACTTATGCATTCCCATTTTAATTTCAAAGAAAATATACTGCATGCGGCAACTCAAAAGTGCTCAACTCATAAACTGGCAATTTCACGACTAGCACTGGCTAGTCACAAACTCAATTAAAATGGAGCCTCTCTGGCTAAACTATATATAAACATATATTCGTCTTTATTTACACTCGTCAGACTCCTTTTATGAATCCTAGAAACAATTTAGAAAAATAGAAATTCATACAAGGCTACAACGCTGGCGTCTAACGCTCACGTTGCGCCATAATGGTATTTTTCCTCATTATGACTGAAAAGACGGTGTATATATATATATATACGCGCATATCCCCTATATAAATTATTATATTTATATAGGGCTACGACGATTGCGTCTAACGCTCAAGTCGCACCATAATGGAATTTTACCTCAGTATGGTGGAAAAGCACGTATAGCTAGCTAGCTAGCATTTATATACATACCCTATTCTCATAAAATCCAAAACATATATATCCACCGAAAATATCATTTTCGGGATCTTTCCAAAGGAGGAAAAATTGTCAAATAGGCGAGAAATCAATAAATCTCATCAGAAAAACTAAATGATTAATAAAATCATTCATCGCATGCTTTTTATTTAAAACAAAGGTCCACTCACAAATTAGGCCTATGCCTGATGACGCTCCGAGGCTTCTTCTGCTCGGGCCTCCTCACGTCATGTTCCAAATATATAATTAATTTACCAACTAAATTCCAGTATTTGATAAAATAGGCAAAATTAATCGAGAGCCATAAATACGCTCATCATTGCCTAACTTCGATATTCTTAAATCGAAATGATCCAAACTTTTATATCATACTCGGCAGTCGTAAATACAACCTTTTTCAAAAATTGATTTAAATCCTTCGGTCGGATTTTACATTATTTAACCGCCAAAATACCAAACTTCGGAAATTCACAAACCTATTCAAAACTCGTCTGAAAATTCCACAATTCACTCCATTAATTCCTCTAATTATTACACAATTAAAATTATACAAAACCCCAAAACGGCAGCGGCGGCAGCGGCAGAGGCGGCCGGAGGCCGATTCCAGCGACGTCCAAATTCTACCAAATTTTAACAGTAGCTTCCTCTCAACTCCAAACAACTTTCATAACTATCACTAAGTCCAATTTCAAGCCTAACTAGGTCAATCGAACGAAAACATTCTAAAAGTCTAGAATTTCAACTTCGAATTTCTCCTTACCGAGCTCAAGAGGGAGTGAGCCTTTTGGAGGGGTTGTTGCACGGGAGGAGAGCTACAAAACCGTACCAAGCTTGCCCAAATTGGTGGCTGGAGGAGGGAGTTCCGGCGAAGGAACCACCGCGGCAGTCGCCGCTTTCGTGCGGCAGCTCTCCCTCACGGCGGCGCTAGGGAGGCTCTCGTTAGGCTAGAATGGAAGCTGGGTTGGAGGCCGACCTTTAGGGACCGATGCGGGGGCGAACGGTGGCCGGATGGCGGCGGACAGGCGGTTGGAAGAATCGGACAGTCGGAGAGAGAGAGAGAGCGTCCGGAGAGAAAAAAAATCGGGAGGGAAGAGAGAGAAGGAAGAAGAAAAAGATTTGGGCCTCTAAACCCGGTCCAACATCTTTTAAATCAAACCCAATTCCAAAAAAATTAACACCCCCAAAAATAATACCCTAATAAAAATTACCTTTTACTAGCTTTTTACCGTCGTTACATTTTTCTCCTATGAATAACTTTCTGAAATAATCGTCCCTCAAAACCCCTCTAGGGACCAATTAAACTATAACTCAATGTCGAAGACGGTAAAAATTCTTATTATAATCAAGCTAGTAAATAAGATAAAATTTTACGGGTCGGGATGTGACATGTTGGCTGACCTCGGTCTTGATCACCAAAAGATAGACGCTTGCGTCAATAACTGCATTTTGTATTACAAAGACAACAAGGATGAAGTTGAGTGCCCACACTGCTACGAGCCAAGGTATGCAACTTCCACTTCATCTAAACAGAAAAACCGGCCCATTCCTAGGAAGGTTCTTCATTACTTCCCGTTGGGTCCTCGTCTGCAGTGTCTGTGCATGTCTTCACATACGGCCAAACATATGAGATGGCACCAGGCAAGGCACCGGCAGAGGAAATGATAGATCTGGATAATCTCACACACCCCGCAGACGAGGAGGCTTGGAAGCACTTTGACCGTTTTTTTCCCGAATTTGCTGGAGACTGTCGAAATGTCAGACTTGGACTTGCAACAGACGGATTCAATCCTACTGGAAACATGAATTTGTCTTACAGCATTTAGCTTGTGATAGTATTTTCGTACAATCTACCTCCCAATATGTGTATGAGGAAGGAGTACAATTTTCTTACGCTTATGGTACCTGGGCCGTATTCTCCAGGAAAGTGTTTGGATGTGTACATGAGACCATTAATTGACGAGCTGCAGGAGTTATGGGAAAATAGACTTCCTACTTTTGACAAGCATGGTCAAACTTCATTCATGATAAAAGCATCTATTATTTGGACCGTCAGTGATTTTCCAACTTACGGGATATTGTCTGGCCAACAAACTAAGGGTGTACAAGGCTTGCCCGGTATGCTTAGATGACGTCAATCCTAGTCGCCACGCCGTCAAAATTTGTTTCTTGGGATCTCGTAGACATCTTGACGAGGATCACGAGTGGCGGTGGGATGCTAAGGCATTTGATGAGACTGAGGAGCATAATCTGAAACCCCCAATAAGGTCTGGTGAGTGGATTTTGGAGAGGCTTAACCAGCACTGGTTCGGATATTTGAGCACCAGTAAAGAAGTAACAGACTTGAATCCTCCCACACCTGATGAGTTAAAGTATTGGACGCACAAAAGTGTATTCTTTGAATTGCCTTACTGGTCGACCTTGAAAATCAGACACAACTTGAACGTCATGCACATAGAGAAGAATGTTTGTGACAGCGTTCTTAGAACAATTTTGAATCTCAAACATTAGAACAAGGACACCCCCAAAGCCCGTGTTGATGTTAAGATGATGGGTATATGCCCCCAGCTATGGCTAGTAGAGAACAAAAAAAACCAAAAAGTCATAATACCGAAAGCAGGCTACATAGTCCATCCTCAAAAGAAGGCGGAAGTGTTTCAGTGGTTTGGAAACGTTACGTATCGTCACGGGTATGCAGGGAATATCACTCGATGTGTTAAGATGGGGGAAAATAAGATTACTGGGTTGAAGACTCATGACTGTCATGTTTTGCTGCAACGTCTTCTTCCCGTGGTCATTAGACCGTATTTGCAGAGTGATGTGGTTGACACTTTAGTGGCTTTGTCCAAGTTCTTTCAGAGGATATACGCTAAAGAGCTTAAAAAGTCTGATGTTCGGTCATTGCAAGAAGACATTATGTACATCATGTGCAAGCTAGAGAAGATCTTTCCCCCGACTTTCTTTGACATCATGATTCACCTCATGATCCACCTTCCCGAACAAGTGTTGCTTACTGGTCCGGTACAGTATACCTGGTGCTATTCGAATGAGAGGTATGAACTCATATTTATTCTAATTAATCATCCTTTCAAATTAAGGTAAATGGTATTTTAAATATTTATTGTAAGAATTGCATATTTGTTTTGCAGGCAACTAGGGGATTTCAAGAAGAAGAACAAAAACAAACGTTTCCCTGAAGGGTCGATCACGGCGGCATACATTCAGGCTGAGTGCGTAACTTACTGCAGCACATATCTCAATGATGAAGACACAGTGGGGGAATCATCTGGAGCGGGTAGTAGCCAGCAATTCAATCTATCAGTTTTTCAAACAATGTTGAACCGTACGGCAGGTTAAGTAATTCTGAAAGATTAAGTAATGATGAGATCAAAGAGGCTCATTGGTCTGTCCTTCAACATTGCGAATAAGCCGAGCGATACTTCAAGAGGCATTTGGAAATGTAGTATGGTAATGAAACCATACACAAGAGAGATTTTCCTGATTACTTCCCTATTTGGGTACGTACCTTTCTATCGATCTCTATATATGATGTTACATAAATTAAATATATGTTGCTTTTTGATGATACATAATGTAACAACATTGCTCTTAAAATTGTTACAGATGATGCACATTCAACAGCAGTTTTCTGCTTCTTACGACCCGGAGTTGCACTTGTTGGCTGGAGGACCCCAAAGCCACAGAGTTCGTGCTGGATGTTTATGAACGGTGTTAAGTTTGTGACGTCAGAACGAGATGAAGGCCATGTCACCTAAAATAATGGAGTCATGGTTGAGGGTCTAGGTTTCAACTACTACCGGGTTCTTGTTAGTGTCATCGAACTAATCTACGACAACCGTATGCCAGTCGTGTTGTTCAAGTGCAAATGGTTCAATACTGACCCAACCAGACGGAGGAGTACAATTCTGGATCGTGGCTTGTTATTAGTGGACTCAAACAGTGTATGGTATGATAATGAGCCGTTTATTCTTGCCACCATGGCGAAACAAGTGTTTTATCTTGATGATCCGGCTATGGGTGAGGGTTGGAAAGTGGTGCAGGTGATGTCACATAGGAATATTTGGAGTGCAGCTACACTGGGAGGGGATGATGAGAGTGGGCCTAGTGAACCAATCACAACTGATCAACCAAATGAACCATATCATGAGGATTCTTCACATGTAGTCCCTGATACTGAGGATATTCGTGTCAATAACCAACACATTCTGGCTATCATAGGTTACCTTCCAATTACACCATCTGAACTGATCTCGCTACAACGTCGCAACCCCAGTCATGATGACAACGGCTTCATAGATGATGAATACATAGAGGATGATGAGTATTCTGACCAACTGAGGAGGATGATGATTCAGACGACTCTGATTATCATGAGTACGATTAGTATATATTACGATTATTCGGACGACTCTGAATATCATATGTATTTTTAAATTTATAATTAACCACGTACGTACATCAAACCATTAATTATATAATATTCATGCAAATTTCCATTGTAATTTTTAAAATGCATATATAAATATGTATGCTTTTTTAAGTACGAATACTTACGTGGAGTTATAATTTATTGGGTTTAGTTTGAAAAGTTACACGAAAATGCTCGGATGCTAATATAATAAAATTCTAGAATTTTTTAAAAATATACTTAGTCGACGGAATTTGAATAATTCGTCGCCTTAATACTCTTAAGGCGACGGAAAGTGGACTTTCCGTCACTTAGGATACCCGAAATATTAGTCACATTTTAAAAATTTTATGTTACTTAGGCGACGGAAATTGTATAAGTCGTCGACTTGGTAAACCAATGCGACAGAAAATGTATTTTCCATCGTGTAAGATCCTGAAATATTAGGCGGGTGAATTTTGAGCCTTTTTTTTTTCTCGAAATTTCGTATTACTTAGGACACGAATATTTGTTTTAGGTCTAATTAAAAACCTATACTAACTCCCTCGCGCAATCCAAAATCTCTAAATTCACACCCACAAATTCCCAAATCCCACCAGAGTCGCGCCACCAGAGCTGCGCCACCAGACCCCATCCACGCATCAGCAACCGATTAAAGTGCGCGCATCCAGCCACCCCCTCCACTCATCGCCACCGCATCCGCATCCACCCCCGCTCCGATCTCTTTGCTCTCACCTTCTCACCGCCGCTATGATCTCTCTGCTCTCACCTTCTCACCGCCGCTCCTTTTGCAGGTCAGTATTCTCTTTCTTCTCAGATTGATCTTGCTTGTTACTTCTGAATCGTAAACGAATTCGTTAATCGTGTTTCATTATTATATTATTATTATTTTTTAATTATCCAAAAAAAAAAAACCAATATCACATTGTATCTTCTGCTTTAGTGGGTCACAGCTTTTGTTAGTGTTTTATATATCACCAATGCATCAAGTCTAAAAATAAATAAATAAAACTGAAGAAATACAAGTGATTTGATCAACCTGTATGCTTTTCTATGGACTATTTTTCATAATCTTTATCTATTACTCACTCATTTACTAACAATTGTGTGTTATTCATGTGCAAGATATGGTGATCATGGGGAAGAAGAAGGGCCGAGCCACTCAGGCCAGTGCTTTGATGGAGTCAATACGGCAGAGCGTCGGTTCAGCTAGCAGTAGCAGCCATCCTAACCCAATGTCGGTTGAGACAGTACCACCAGGGGCTCCCCCCTTGATCGTGCGGTGCTTTATAGTTGACAGTTGTTCAACGGGATCTCAATCAGTAAACTTCTACTGGGGGTCTGTAAACCTCTACTGGGGGTCAGTAAACTTATACTGGGGGTCAGTAAACTTATAATGGGGGTCAGTAAACTTTTAGTACAATATGTCTCTTTCATTTTTATGCCACTTACACACAACAATATTCTCTTGTATATTAAGTATATATCATAATGTATTTTCACATGTTAATTGTAGCTCCGGCCCCGAAAAAGAAGCGGGGTTTTTTATTCTGGAAAGAAGGCGGAGGATATCGTTCAACAAACGGGGCAGAAGATCAAGCTGGAGTATTGCCCCCGTGTAAAAGGCCCTAGCGTGAGTGGGATAAACAGCTTGGTAGCACATGATATCGGTTGCGCCATACGGAGTCTGGTGGGAATGAGGGCAAGCACGTTCTACGACCTTGATGAGACAGAGAAGTGGAAGGTGTGGAATGCAATGTCGGTAAGTAACTGAAAAGTATATGAAAAGTAAATTACTTAATTACATTTGTTTGATAACATATATATGATTGCTTATAATTGGAAGGCATGAACTGACTGAATTAACATCTTTCTGTTGATAAAATTTCATGTCTAACGATATGTTTGCATAAGACTGAGTTTTCTTATAAAATGAAAATGTTATGGATATGTGTAAAGTATGATTGAATGTGTGTAAAGTATTGTGTGTTGATATGAATTCAAAGATGTGTTTTGTGATAGTAATTGGGTGTATTAATTTATTTGATTTTATTTTTCAGTGCTTAACATGAGAATTTTTTTTCTTTCTTACTTAGCCGAAGTACGAGTGTGATGAAAATGATGAGCCAATGTTCAATTGGATACTGAAGAGGGCACAGGAGAGTACAAGGACTAGAAGTACCAGTGTCACAAAGCTTATCTGAAGGAAGGGTCATCTGGCATGCCAGTAGATTTCATTGGGAGAGAGGACCAGTGGGAGTTTCTATGCGAGCACTTCGAGTCAGATGCTTTCAAGGTGGTTTTTTTTAATTAGCTTCATTGTTTCTCTTGTATTTTATTATTAGCTCATTCATGTATAGTTATGTATTTGTAACTTGAAATGTGAAATGTGCAAGATGTTAGAACTAATCTATTTATATTTTTTTTCGTGTATTAGAGACTTTCCTTGGCAAACAAGCGGAACCGTGGGGAGAAGACTATGCATCACCACACGGGGTCTTCTCTTATCATCTACACAATGGTGGAACTCAGAATACAAGGCGAGCAGCTTCCAATTATTAAAGGTTTTGAGAAGACCTATGTCAGGGCCGGTGATGAAGATACAACCAAGAAATATATAAGGCGAGCAGCTTCCAATTATTAAAGGTTTTGAGAAGACCTATGTCAGGGCCGGTGATGAAGATACAACCAAGAAATATATAAGTGTCTTTCCTTTTACTAGAATGTAAGCTTAGCAAATGGTTCAAGCATGTGTAAATCCGGCTATTGGTATATATATCAGATCATTAAGTTGAATGTGGCACTGTCCAATTAGAATGTCATGTTTTCCTGCTTCTTCCAAAACAAACAAAAAAGTGTTATTATCATTGTCATTAATTAAGATGTATAGTTTTAGGGAGCAATAAAATTGTTTACTAGAGAGCAATAAAGTTGTTTATTAGGGTATCTGTTATGGCCATGAAACTGAATTGCAAGTTTACTGACCCTAGTAGAAGTTTACTGGGGGGCAGTAAACTTCTACAGGGTTTACTAGGGAGATAATGAATTGCAAGTTTACTGACCCCCAGTAGAAGCTTACTGGGGGGCAGTAAACTTCTACAGGGTTTACTACGGAGCAATAAAGTTGTTTTTAGGGTATCTGTTGTGTGTTGTGGCCATGAAACTGAAAGGAGATAGTGAATTGCAAGTTTACTGACCCCTAGTAGAAGTTTACTGGGGGCAGTAAACTTCTACTGGGTTTACTAGGAGCAGTAAAGTTGTTTATTAGTGTATCTGTTATGTGTTGTGACCATGAAACTGAAAGGGAGATAATGAATTGCAAGTTTCCTGACCCCCAATAGAAGTTTACTGGCCCCAGTAGAAGTTTACTAGGGGCCAGTAAACTTCTACTGGGTTTACGAGGGAGCACTAAAGTTGTTTATTAGGGTATCTGTTGTGTGTTGTGGCCATGAAATTGAAAGGGAGATAATGAATTGCAAGTTTATTGACCCTCAGTACAAGTTTACTGGGGGACAGTAAACTTCTACTTGGCTTAATGAGTTTACTGACCCCCAGTAGCTTATTCCCTGTTTATTATGCAACCAGTAAACTTTATATGGAAATGTTGAGCTGCATGTTTTGTTTATTAATTGATGTATTTTTAATGCATAATGACATGGTTAATGAGGTCAATAAATGAAAGGATGCATTTAAGGAACAACATCCTGACGCGACGGAGGAGGAGATTATGGAAAGTGTTCAGTCCCAACAAATTGAGGTGTTGGGTAAGGTGTTCAAAACTCGAAAAGGAAAGGAGATCAAAGGGATGGGACGAGGAGGCGAGCGAGACTTGGAGCCTTTCTTCAAATGGTTTCACTTCACGTAGTCGTCCTCCTAGAGTTGATGAGCAGCAACTCCAAGAAGTGCAGGAGCGCTATGAGCAGAGACTAAAGGAATCAGAGGAGCGTGCCCAGCAACAGTTCCAAGAGGTCCAGCAGCGTGCCCAACAGCAATTCCAAGAGGTCCAACAGCGTGCCCTGCATGCCGAGTCTATGTATAGTGCTGTGCAGTCCTAAGTTGCAGCCATATATGCGCACCTAGGTATGCCACATCCTCCTCCTCCTCAATCTTCTCCTCCTCGACAAGTTTCCCCACAAAACAGTGATGATAGAGGCGACAACATGTAGGATTGGACAACAGTGCCCCTTGGCATTATTCATAGTTTAGCTAGATTGTATGAACAATTTTCTACCTAGTTAATTCATTAATTATTTTGTACGTATATATGAATATATATTTGTCCATCTATTATCAATATATGAAAAAATGGTCCAAATCCATTGCTTCCGGTATATATTGCTACTGTATAATGATCAATATATCTGTATGTATGTGTTTGATTATTGTTACTAATTTGTAATTTTTGGAAACAGTAAAAAAATAAAAATTCAGTATCTTTTCACCATAAATAAAATAACTTAGTCGACGGAAACAGTAACCTTCGTCGCCCAAGGTAAACATCTTGAGCGACGGAAACAACAATATTCGTCGCAAAATATATTTATCTTCAGCGACGGAACTGAAACCTTCGTCGCGCAAGATAAACTACCCAAACGAAGGAAATAGTAACATTCGTCTACCAAAATAAAATACCTAGGCGACGGAAATAGTAACTTCCGTCGCATAAGATCAACAACCTATCCGACGAATACAAAGATCAATCGTCGACTAAGAACTGTTAGGCATTCGTCGGATAATAACTGTACTGACAACTTTTCCGTCGCCTAAGAACGACGCAATATTCGTCGGAAATCATATATATCGACGGTGTTCCGTCGGTTAAGAAAATTTTTGTATTCGTCGACTAAGAACATTTCCGACAAAAAATTTTCGTCGACAGAGATAATTGTCGACGAATTAGTTTGTCAACAATGCATGTAAGAGTTCGTCGGGTTTGATCGCTCTTAGTCGACAACTAATTAACTTCAGTTCCATCGCTTAAGTGTCTACCTCAGGACACTTAGGCGACATAACTTAAACGACGAATAATTCGTCTCCTAGGATCTGAGGCGACGAATATTTCGTCTTAGACAACGGGTTGATTCCGTCGCCTAGGACGAGATTTCCTGTAATGAAGGTACTACCTTCCCGACTACTTTCCCGACCCATAGACAAGTCGGAAACCCACCGAAAGGATAACAGATTGGGCCCAAACCCGATAGCAATGAGGATCGGGAGCAGATGAGGGGAACAAGAGGAACTCTACATAAACAACTAGAGAAGAACATTTGTCCCACATCAGTTGGAAAGAAAAAAGGAAAGTCCATGCAGGGCTATAAATGAGTCAACAACCAATGAAGCAGGTAACATTAATTACGTCAGTAATTACACCTTCAACCACCAACATATTGACTTTATCATCGGAAAGGGAAGGACCGGTAAGTCCCGGTCGTTCTTCTATTGCAGGTCACAGGCTAGAGACGAGAAGGTTTCCCAACAGGCATGCGTCGAGCTTCTAAAGACCTTACGAGATCTTGCAGAAACATTTGGCTCTGTCTATGGGAAAATTTACCAAAAGCCATCGTGTCTCAATGGCTAGGTCAAGCGAGCAACGAGAAAGAGTTTCAAGAAGAGAGGAATTGAGAGAAGCAATATTCAGTAGGACCCCAGAAACAACGGGGAGAAGCTCGAAGATCACGGGAAGTCAGGAACCTGGAATCAGATAGGGTCAGCGTAAACGAACCCTAGATGGGACAATGAATGACCTCAATCCCGAAGAGGTGGCAGACCTAGTAGAATGGATGAGGGCATATTCCCCGTTGGAAAGAGAAAGGGTGAGGGATCATGAGGAAGCGTGGTGGAGAAAGAGAAAGAAGGCTGGAGAGGGATAATGTAACCCTCATGATTGCGCTAGCAAGGAGGATCGATCAGAACTAGGCCTTGGATAGAGCTATTGCGTCCCAGTGAACTCATGGAACCGGGAACCTGGAGGCGCCAATGAACCTAGAGACTCCGGCAACGCCAGCCGCAGGAACCGGGGGACAGTGCATGTAGGGGTCAACTTATTCCCGAAGGGAATGCGAAATGAAGGCCCACCCCCTTTGCCTTTAATTTCCCGACGCCTGAGAATCCACAGGGAGCATAGCGGAAGTTAAAGCAATGCTGCAAACCGTGCGGGAGAGCATGTTAAGTCTAACAACAAGGGTAGAAGGTTCCAAGAGGAAAGCGGCGCACAACCCAGCCCTTGACAAGAATAATCACGCAGACTATGCGATCAAGCACGACAAAACCTTTAAAGCTGAGGTACAACGGGGATAATGTATCCTCACCTCTTCCTCGATAGCTTCAAGTCCCACACGAACGCTAAGGGATACACTGACGTGATATGTTGCAACATGTTCCACGAGACACTCGTCGGAGAGGCACTAAGCTAGTTCTATGAGCTCTCGTCCAATTCGATAGATTATTTCAAGAAACTGGTTCATCCTATGCACAGATGGACGAAACACTGCCCAGTTATTGAAAGTAAAACATGATGACAATGAGGGATTGAATGCCTTCATGAACCGCTGGCAGAGGGCCACGACAAGTCAAAAGTTTTGATAAAAAGGTAGTAGAAGAGGCCTTCATCTAAGCGTTGCTGCCCGGAAAGTTCTTGTATGCCATAAGAATCGAGACCCTGCAAGGGTATGACGAGCTCATGAAATTGGCGATACGGCATGCTCAGGCCGAGAGCATGACACGTATGGAAACAAGACGACGGGAAAGCGGAAGCTTGAAGAGGGAAGAGCAGTGTCGCCACTTTGAGCTCTTGTTTTGATTTAGTTTACTCTAATGTTCCTCGTACGTCTTTGTTCTTCTTTTGTAATTAATGATCTCTTAATTAACTCAATGAAACATATACATTCAAAGAAAGAAAAAGAAAAAGAGATGTTTGGGTGAAATTTATTGAAGAGGACGTGAGAGTGGAAATGAGGGATCCATATGTAGGTGTCACGGTTGAGTACGTGTGAACATGCAATTAGGAAGGAGGACAATCAAATAAAGCATTTTGGAATGGCCGGGATGATGCTGTACTTTTTTGTGTGTTTCGTCTTTAATTAGTCATCAACTATAGTCTATATATATATATAACGTATTCTCATCGAAAAAGCTATATATAACGTACAACAACCTATATATATGAAACAAGATATATTCCTTATAAATATATAACAGAATATACCTGTGACTGAATAATATCTAAGTCAATATATCACACTAATTCAACAACCATATATATAATTCCAAACACTAGTTGGTTGTATGACTTGTGTTGGGTCTACTGGGATTAGTCAAGTGATACTAGCTAACTACGTGTATATACGTACGAGAATCCAATAGACGACAAGTACGTCAAGTGACATTTTTGAAGTTAATTAGACACGATCGAGCTGATCGAGGCTCACGATCCAATAGAGGAAGCAAAAAGTTAAAAAAAAGATCGAGCAGAACAAAAAGTAGTCTTACTACTGAAGTTGATAATGGAGGAGATCACTTGAAACGTAATTGACTGGGATGGCTGCTCTTTGCTAGCTAGTTTGCACTGTAATTAATAATGCTAGTGAGTAGCTAGTGCGACCCATCGTCGATTTCAAAGTGTTTCCGATTAATCCAAAATTATTACTATTCCCTAATTAACTTCTAGTACGTACCATCGATCACAAACCCTTGAGCACCCGTCCATATATAACTCATTAAAAACTTCATATCTTTCATATATATATATATATAATATATATATATATATAGTCTCTATCCTTATTTGACGTGCAAAGGTCCTTATTTGACTTATTTTTCGGTCATATTTTTCGATCATACCCGGTCAGTGTCTAGATACATATCGTATGATCATCCTTACAAAGTTTTATCCAGTTTGGTCATTGTTTGCACACCGAATCAGATAAATAAATCAATAGAACAAAATCTGTCCAAGTAGAACCGTTGGAGTAAATCATGATTATAGAGGCTTAAACGATCACCAAATTGGATGAAACTTTGTAAGAATGATCATACGATATGTATCTAGATACTGACCGGGTATGATCAAAAAATATGACCGAAAAGTGAGTCAAATAAAGACCTTCGCATGTTAATTCCAGAGCGAAGCTTCGCTCTGGATAGAGACTGTATGTATATATATATATATATATATATATATATATATTTTAGCTAGGGTTAATTGTGTCAGTCATATATGATCTCTAGGTTTTGTGTCATATATATAACATAGCTTCGACATGCTATTAATCTCTAGCTAGCTAGATAATAACTATAGCCTCGAAACTATATGTGTATATCAGTTCCTATCCAGAGCAAAGCTTCACTTTGAAATTAAAATGTAAAGTTCCTTATTTGACTCATTTTTCGGTCATATTTCCACATTTTCACCATTTAGTTTGTAGAACCTAATGCATGGATCACTCTTGTCAAGTTTCATCCAAATTGGTAATCGTTAAGGTACTGAATTAGATTAACACTACCAGGACAAGCACTTTAGCCGACGAAAGCTTTTCGTCGGCCTATTAGCTTAATTCGTCGGCTAAGATCTTAGCCGACGATACTTCGTCGGCTATAGTTTCGTCGGAAAAGGGTCGTTGGCAGTGACTTTAGCCGACGAAACTATAGACCGTCGTCGGCTATTTTCCCATAGATAGCCGACGACAGAAGATGTCGTCGGCTAGTCCCTCAGACTTTAGCCAACGAAACAACTCGTCGACTAGTCTCTTACCTATAGCCGACGAAACAACTCGTCGGCTAGTCTCTTTGATTTAGCCGACGAAACGCTTAATATATTCGTCGGCTATAGTATGTAATAAAAAAATAAAAAATAACTAAAGCCGACGAAACAGCCCTTAAAAGCCGACGAAACATTCTATAATTCGTCGGCTAAACTCTATTAAAAAATAATTGAAAATACTATAGCCGACGAACTATGGCGTATTTCGTCGGCTATAAGTCCATTCTAGTATAAAAAAAAAACCCGAAATTTCTAAATTACCATTCCAAGCAAGCTGCAAAAACACCAAAACAATTCTATATAACCAACAACAAGCACATAAAACTATATAATTCATCAACTACACAAAATCTAGATCGTCTAAATTAATATCCGTTTCTGGGGGCTGCTACAGAGCTTGCGGCGGCTGGGGTAGCGGTATGGGCGGAGGCATGGGCGGAGCCGGAAGTCCCTGGAGCTGGGCAGCTGTCAAGTCCTGCATGTACTGGAACATCTGCCGCTGCTGGGCCTGCTGGATGACATGTACCTCGGCATAATGGGCTGCCTGCGCGGCATTATAGGCAACATGAGCAGCTTGCTGTTCCCGTAGTCTCTGAAGTCCCGACTGTAGCAGCTGAGTCGTCCTGGTGGTCGTGGTCCTGCTGCTGGTCGAGGCTGCCTTTCGTTGAAATCCTAGAGTGGTCTTCAGGACCCCCTCGCCCTTCTTTCCTAGACCCCGGCAGTAGAAGTTGTTTGCTCACGGTGGGAAGGTTGTGCCCATGATCCTCGCCCCAACCGTCGGATCCGAAGTGTCGATCCAGGACATGGCTTCGGACATCTCTTCCTCCTGCGTGTCCGGTCATGTCTCCCTCACTATAGCACTCATCACCTCGTCACTAGCCTCCCTTACCTTCGCCTAATTGGATAGGAAAAAAATTATTAATTAATATTTTGACATATATATAAGTAAAATTAAAAATTTAAAAACGTAAGATGACTTACAATATCCTCTTGGGCGTCACGATATGTCTTCTCGTACGTATAGACGTACGAGTTGACCTCTGGATGTTCCCTGGCCGCCTCGTCCATGAAGACAGCGAACGGTCTAGAACCGGCATGATGGTTCCTTGTGTTGTGTTGCCGGTTCTGAGTGTTCGCCCGGGAAACCTTCAAAGAAAAAACTAAACTATTAGTAAAATATTTAAAAACGCACGTACTTAATGACATATTAACTAATTAATTTATTTAAATACCTGTTTACGAGGGTTGTTGAATTCTGATGTCAGAAGCCAACGCCACTCGTACTCTCTGTACTGGAACTCAGCAGAGTACCAGAACATGCGTTCCCGTGCGTAGTCCAATGAGTCCATAACTCGTTCTCCCACTCATTGTACCTACAGATACAACAAAAATATTAGAAATATTATTAATATCACATACAATTTTATTTTTTCATTAACTTCCCAACATACCTTCCCCCATGCACAACGTCCACCCAGCTGCTCTTCAAGGGCTCGGGAACCTCAAACCACACCTGTATTTAACTGTTTATTAGTTTAGTTTTTCGAGAAATCTACAATGTAATACATAATATTATTGAGGCATTTTGTAAACTCACCGACATCGCGTTGTGGACCATGTCCTTAACCTCCTGCGGGACCTCGCCCCAGTCTGACCACAACATAGGGACTCTATCCCTAATGAGCGCTCCCATGCGGTCGGAGTACGTCCTAGACTTCTTTCCCGATACTATGTCGCCATCCCCGTCAGTACCGATGACAATCCTCTCTGAGGTACCGACGATCTTCTCGAGAGCCTTCCTTGTGACGGGACCTCTCTTCTTTTTTGCCGGCTTCGCTCCGACGGTGCCTATCACATGATAAACCAAATTGATTATTAAAATCGGAGAATTATAAGAAAACAAATCATTCATCTTTCATTACCTGAGGGTGATGCGGCGGACGCGACGGATTCCGTCTCCGATGATGATACCCTCGCGGAAATAAGAGGCGTATCAAAAGGCACGAACCGATACGCCGCTGATGGAGCCACTGGCGGGGGCAGTGGATAAATCGGCGTTCCTGAGCCATCGACTGCAGGTAAGGCCAGTATCATCCGCGGAAGGAATAGGTGAGGCGGCGGCATCTGTACCCCAGATGACCCACTATCCGAAGAAGTAGGACCTAGAGTGGGCGCCCGATGTATCTCAGGCATACGGGGTGCAGACACCTCCGTCTGGGTCGGAGGCCACAACTGCCTCGAGGAATGAGGGACGCCCCGCTGCCTCGATGAAGGGGGCACCTCCGGCTGCCTCTGCGCCGTCTGCAGAAGGCTCGCATGTCTAGCTGTCATGAGGCCCTGAAACGACGTCTGAGGGTTGCTAGAGGTTCCCTCAGACGATTCGGACCTTTAGCCCTTCGAACCCTTCGTCAATCTAATATTACCGCTCATCCTGTTTAAAATATTAATTTGAATCAAGGCCACAAAATCAAAAATGTAAAACCATTCAATTAGTCAACAAAAAAATATACACTTCCTAAATACAAATTGACACTTCCTAAATAAAAATATACACTTCCTAACAACACCACAACATTGCATTGACCGGAAAATCAAAGCAAACACAAAATACTAAATACAAATATACACTTCCTAAATACAAATATACACTTCCTAAATAAAAATATACACTTCCTAAATACAAATATACACTTCCTAACAACACCACAACATTCCCATTGACCGGAAAATAAAAGCAAACACAAAATGAGCCTTGGGAAACAGAAATGTACTGGAGGAGGGAGGGCTCGAGGCTGGAGCAGCAGGAGGAGGAGGGAGGACCGGAGAAACAGGAGGAGGAGGGACGGAGGGCCGGAGCAGGCGAGCAGCAGAGGGCGACCTGGAGAGGGCGGCGATCGGGAAAGGAGAGAGCGACGACCGGGATAGGGAGAGGGAGAGGGAGAGGAGAGGGGGCGCGACTGGGAGAGGGAGAGGGAGCGGAGGCGGAGGCGGAGCCCGGGAGAGGGAGATGGAGAGGAGGCGGAGACCAGGAGAGGGAGAGGGCGGCGACCGGGAGAGGGAGAGGGAGCGGAGGGGGAGGAGGGGAAAGAGGAGGCTAGGGCATTTCTGCTGTCGAGCGCTGGGTTATACCCGACAACTTTAGCCGACGAAATTATTCTTTCGTCGGCTAAGATAATAATATCGTCGGCTAAGATAATAATCTCGTCGGCTAAGATAAAATTCGTCGGCTAAACCTTTGAAATTCGTCGGCTATAGTACTTTTTATACATTCGGCAAACTGTGATTGTGATTGTGATGATCAAACTTTAGAAACGAAAATTCGACCGTCAGATCTGACCATCATGATAAAATACATGTATGGGAAAAAATTCAACTTGATCCGACAAGGTTAAGGGCTCGATCGGGACGGTCAATCCGTTAAGTCAAACCCCTAAATGCACGGAAAATGTCATTAGACTGTCTAAATTACGTATTTTGGCCGGACCTTCAACTGAAAATAGTTTCAAACCGATGAGACGCAACAAGTCGTATAAAAATTTTGCGCAAAATAACCACTGAAGATAGGGCTACTCATAGGGAGAAAGAATGAAAAATTGCATTGACCGCAACTATCGGCACCGAAACTTTACCGGAATACTGTGATTTTTCAACCGTGGAAGTATTTCACCATTCTGGTCATATCTTATTTCACAACTTTTTTTCTTTTGAAGGTTTTACGTATAATTTGTTTTTGAAACGAAACATTTACTTAACACTTGGTAAACAAGTTATACAACATTAGTAGGCATGTTGTGATTGTGATGATCAAACTTGAGAAACGGAAATCCGACCGTCAAATCTGACCATCATGACAAAATACATGTATGGGCAAAAATTCAACTTGATCCGACAAGGTTAAGTGCTCGATCCGGACGGTCAATCTCGTAAATCAAACCCCTAAATGCACGGAAAAGGTCGTTGGACCGTCTAAATTTTGTATTTTGGCCGGACCTTCAACTGAAAATAGTTTCAAATCGATGAGACACAACAAGTCGTATAAAAATTTTACACAAAATAACCACCGAAGATAGGGCTATAGTATGTAACATAAAAATTTTAGGGTTTAGCCGACGGATACCCTAATATATTCGTCGGCTATAGTATGTAATAAAAAAATAAAAAATTAATAAAGCCGACGAAATATTAGGGTATTCGTCGGCTAAGATGGTTTTAGCCGACGACTTCTAATATAATTCGTCGGCTAAGATGGTTTTAGCCGACGACTTATAATATAATTCGTCGGCTAAGATGGTTTAGGCCGACGCATTCTGTTGTATTTCGTCGGCTTAAGTAAAAAAATACATTAAAAAAACAAAAGGTTTAAACCATACTAATTTCCTGTTCATATATCACCAAAATTCATATAAAATAACAGAAATATTAATTCAACATATGTAAACTATAAATTAAGGTAATACAATCTTTTTTATTATAAATTAATGTATTACGTCCTCTAAATTAAAACTAAGGCTCGTAATCGGAATCATCCGATGAGTCTTCTTCAGTGTCAGAATTAATTTCTGGTAATCTATGCCTTTCCTCATCGCCAAAGTCTTCGTCTGTTTCTTGATTTGGATCAACATCAATAAGCCTTGGCTCTTCATCATGAATTCGCACCGAACGACCCGCTTTAAAATTATTAAGGCGAACGGTAGAGGAGTTAGGAATACCTATTGCGTTGGGCTCTTGATACGCAACATCTTCTTCCTCGTCTTCGGCCTCTCCAAGTGTAGCCGCTCGGTAAATGTTTCGAGGGCGCACAAGGTTGACTACTTTTCACGTGTCACCCTTAGCAAGGTCATCAAGATAAAACACTTGTTTTACCGATGTGGCAAAAACGAACGGGTCATCTTCGTAAGAACTCGTAGCAGTGTTCACCGATAATATTCTGTACTAATCGGTCTTCATGCTCTGCAGGCTAGTATCAAACCATCTACACTTGAAGAGGTGCACTGTCATGCCTTCACCGTAAACGAGTTCCACCGCTGAATGGAGAACACCGTAATAGTCAACTCTATTCCGCCCACCATGCGCCATCACCCCAGAATTATGTGTTCTCCGTCTGCTGTCTCTCTGTTCACATATAAATTGCACGCCATTCACCTTGCACATCGGATAAACTCTTGACATTATCGGCTTCATCGCTAGAAGTCTTAGTTCGTGCGACCAATTTGGGTGACCATCAAATTGAATATGGTTCATCTGCAACCAACCATTCAACTGTAAATATGGATAATTATGCAATAAACATAAATACGTACAGAAATATTGAATTACGTACCCAGCCGCCAAAATAGTTTGCAAACTCCATGTTGTGGTACTCGAGATCATCTTGAATGTCTGGACAATATAGATGGATGTCTTTCCAGTATTCAACTTCTGGACAGTTAATCAATACCCAGTGGGCAATGACTAGCTCATGTGGTTGCAACTTGTAGGAGTCTGGCAAAATTCCATAAACTTCAACATCACTAGAGAGTATGGAAAGATTGAACTTCGGTACATCTACCGGTATGGTTTGCGGAGTTTCCTTCAACGCTCTTAAATACAACTTCATGTAGGTGACGCACTCGTGCGCAATATATGCTTCAGCTATACATCCTTCCGGCACGGATTTATTAGCCACATAATCTTTGTAGTCTCCAAGTTGCCTATAAATCAAGTTGCAAAGTGTTATGATTATTGAACATGTATATTGAGGAATTCAGGTGTAAAAAACATACATTTCCATTGGATACATCCAAGTGTAGTGTACTGGACTGGTAAACAACAATTGCTCGGGAAGATGGATCATCAGGTGAGGCATGATGTCAAAAAATTTGGAGGAAATATCCTCTCAAATTTACACATGATATAAATGATGTCCTCTTGCATTTCCCGGAGGTTAGATTTTTTCACTTCCCGTGTGCATAACATCTGGAAGAATCTTGCCAACGCTACTAACGGCTCCACCACCTGACGGGGAAGGAACGGTCGAATGAAAACAAGGAAGAGACGTTGTAGCAGGATATGACAGTCATGACTCTTCAACCCGTACATCTTATTGTCCCGGAAGTTCACACACCGGGCTATATTTCATGCATAGCCTGAAGGATACTTCACACAACTCATCCACCTGAAAATTACGTTCTTCTGGTCAGGCTTCACGGTGTAAGGAGCTTGAGGCATTTTTTTCTTCCCTTCTTTCAACCACATATGTCTTCTTAATTGCATTTTTTTAGATCAATGCGTGCCTTAGGACCATCTTTCGTCTTCCCCTCCAAGTTCAACACTGTGCCCACCACACTGTCGCAAACATTATCTTCTATGTGCATCACATCTAGGTAGTGCCTGATCAACAACTTACTCCAGTATGGGAGTTCCCAGAATATGCTCTTATGTGTCCAGAATTTGTACATGTCGGGTCTTTCAGGTATTGCCGCCACAATATTGGGATGATTGTTGAGCTGCCCAAAATCGTATTCATTAAGCACTCCTAAAATTTCTTCTCCCATCCATCTTCTGGGAGGCACACCGTGTTCTTCGGTCCCATCAAATGCCTTGTCATCGAACCGCCATTCGTGATTATATGGAAGGAAAGCACGATGACCCAATCTGCATATCTTGTTGCAATGACTGCTGCTCCCCTCATCGCTAAGGCCTCTGGACAAGCCTTGTATCCCCTAACAACGTTGCCCGACAACATCCACGGGCAGGAAAATCACTAATGGTACCAACAACCATGACATGCATCTGGAACATCTCGTGCATGTACCATAAGTGGGATGACCAACGTCCCACAAAAACTGAAGCTCTTCAATCAAAGGTCTCAAATACACATCGAGACACTTCCCTGGATAACCGGGCTCCGGAATCAACAAACTCAACATATTGTATTCCTTCTTCATGCACATCCATGGAGGAAGGTTGTACGTACCAAAATGAGGAAACTCTCTGTCTATATTTCGGACCTCTGAAATATAGACAGGGAGTTTCCTCATGTTGCCAAAAGAGTTGAACCCGTCGGATGAGAGCCCGAGCTTCACATTTCGGATCTCTGACGCAAAATGAGGAAACTCCCTGTCTATATGCTTCCAAGCCTCCCCGTCAGTAGGGTGTATAAGGGTATCTTCGTCATGTAATCCCTATCAGTGTGTCATCTCATAGCTTTGGCCGTGTGTGAAGACATGTACAACCGCTCCAGCCTATCCCTCAACGGGAAATACCGAAGTACCTTCACAGGTTTCCTATTGCCTGCAGGAGTCAGCTTATACCTGTCAGTGTGACATACCGGACATGCGTCAAGGCCACCAAGGTCATTCCCTTCTGGATCTTTACCCCAGAAGAGAACGCAGTCATATCTGCATGCATAGATCTTGATGTAGGAAAGCCCAAGATCTTTCAGGATACATTGGACCTTACGATGAGTAGTAGGAAGACGATGACCGTGGGGCAGCATCGAAGCAGTGTACTGCAAATAATTATCAACAGCCTTCACGGAGTTTGTCTCAACTTTAATCTTCATTACGTCCATCACACTTTCAAGAACGGTCTTCTGACAACCGGGGTACACAGGGGTCTGTTGGAAAACAAGCAGTTTGTTGTATTTTTCAATACCAGCAGTGTTGACAGCTCTAGGGAAGGGCTGCACCGGGTCAGGCATATACTGTCCTTGAGTGCTTACACCGCTCTCATAAGGAAACATGTCGTTGATGAATGTCGTTGTTGAAGCGAAATCCAACTCTTATCCATATCCTGAAAATATAACAAAATATATATGTATACGCTAGCTAATTATTAATGAAATTCCATGTCATATATAAAATCTCAATTCATTTAGTATATATTCTACGTACTACAACTAATTAATAACAAATTAATTAACACACATATATATATACTTAATAATTACACAACAATATTATATATATATATATATCTACATCATCACAAAATCATCATTGACATATATACCATCAACACAATATTATAAATTAATTAATATATATATATATCTACTACTTATGAACAACTTCATATATATTATATATCAAATCATCAACCAAATCGATCAACATATATATATATATACACACACACATCTAACGTACTCAAAATCAATCAACTCATAACAATATTATATATCAACATCATCACAAAATCATCATCAACTCATATATATCATCAACAACTTCATACCATATCAACACATATTATAAATTAATTAACATATATATATATATATATATATCTACTATTTATTAACAACAAATTAATTCATATATATTATCAATTCAAATCATCAACCAAATCGATCAATACATACATATATATATATATATATACATCCAACGTACTCAAAATCAATCAACTCAATCACACTCAAAATCAATCAACTCAATCACACTCAAAATCGATCAACTAAATAAAACTCAATTAATCACATATATATACATATACGTACCTATATATAGCTCCACAAACTAAGTATGGACAGATTTCGACAACACCCAAACTTTTTCTCCCGTTTTTTCTTCTCCCGTTTTTTTTCCCCAGATGAGTTGTTGCTGTCTAGATCTGCAAATATAAAGCATTTTAGCCGACGACATATTGATTTCGTCGGCTAAACTTTTAAATATTTCGTCGGCCATAGTCTGTGAACTTTAGCCGACAAAATAAATTCTTTAGCCGACGACATTTTAATTTCGTCGGCTAAAGTTTACCATAGCTGACGAAAATATAAATTAGCCGACGAAGAAAAATTTCGTCCCACTTTAGCCGACGAAAAAATGATTCGTCGGCCTGGTTTTTTAATTTCGTCGGCTAAAGCCTTTCTTCTGATAATGTAAATCAACGAATGGACCATAAATTTGTTTATTCATAACTGTTTGTGTAAATAACGATTTTGAAAACTCAAACGATCATCAAATTCAATGAACTTGGCAGAAGTGATCTATGCATTAGATTCTATAAACTGAACGGTGGAGATGTGGAAGTATGACCGAAAAGTGAGTCAAATAAGGAACTTCACACTTTAATTTCAAAGTGAAGCTTCGCTCTGGATATGAACTATATATATATATATATAGACACACACACTCGCTCCCAATTACTCCCATTAAGCATGTAAACTGTCTCTATATATTAATCAATCCTAGGATTAAAAAAAATGGCATTCTTAATTTACACTAATAATAATAGATCCATCGAACGGATAATATGTATTTGTTAAATTTGTTGTTTATTTTGATTCTCGATCTAGCTAGCTGCATCGAGTGTGTACTCTTTAATTAAAGACGTAAAGTTAGCTTATAGCTAGTTTCCTTGTAACTCATAATATATAGGAAGGAAGCTAAGGGAAGGAACATTGTTCAAATGGAGAACCAACTGCTGCTGCATGCGCATATTTCTCTACAATGACTAAGCGCGCGCGCTGCAGAGTTCTCATTTTCTAAGTTCTTGGAAATTACTTGCTTAAAGTCTGTTTGGAAAGTTCAACAGACGTTTGTAATATTTCTTCTCTTCTCCCTTCCCTTCCCATATATTCCCTCGAATCTATGAAAATCTCATCAAATTGAATATTATAGAGACATGAACCACTCTTAATTCTTCACTATATATATGACTTCCACCATTTCAATTGCCCTGCCCTCTTCATCAAACAATCATCAATAGATTCAGAATGTATATATGACTACCCTTAATTTAAAACACTAGTCAGTCGCCCATTGGAGGATTGGCGAGAGTGGACAAGTCAAGCAGCCCAATGGTTGTTGTGAAAATCTATCAATTCTTTAGTTTAGGTATATATTATAGTTCCCTGAAATTTACAGAAAGCTAGGTCAGGTCAAACTGACTTGATTAATTCATTCTTGTTCAAACTGACATGGCTATGTCCCCCTCTAATGATCTATGTAATCTCATAGCAATTTCATAATAATTTCCACACAATTGCTTCACCCAGCATCGATCATTCCCCACTAGATCGATCATACCTCCTTTGCATGCTATAAATGGCCACTTTGAGTCTCACCTCTTTCACACAAATTGGAAAACCAAGTCCTAGCTAGCTAGCTCACACCACCAACGTTAACTCTCTCTTCATCTCTTCCTCTCTCCCGCTCTCTCTCATAGGCTAGCTTAGAGACCAGCTGTATCAATGGGTACGGAGATGATGGATATGCTTCCTAAATGTGAAGCCAA
This sequence comes from Fragaria nilgerrensis, assembly GCA_010134655.1. Taxonomy (NCBI): domain Eukaryota; kingdom Viridiplantae; phylum Streptophyta; class Magnoliopsida; order Rosales; family Rosaceae; genus Fragaria; species Fragaria nilgerrensis. Next base: position 16,444,191 of record CM020977.1, read on the forward strand.
CTACGCTGCTCTCACCCCCACTACTTTCTTGAAGAGAGCTGCGTCGTTTTATGCTGACCGCACCTCCCTCATCTACGAAGGCACTCGCTTCACTTGGCGCCAGACCTACGACCGCTGCTCTCGTCTCGCCTCCTCTCTTGTTTGCCTCAACATTCTCAACCATGATGTGGTAATAATTAAGCATCCATAAATTCTCTTTAATTGTGTTCGTTAACAGACAACAAAATATTCCCAGAACTCAGGCAAACAAATTATTCTGAGTACTGAATATGCATGGATTTGTGTTGCTTGACTACTTACTGTAGGTATCAGTCCTGGCTCCTAATGTTCCGGCAATGTACGAGATGCACTTTGCGGTGCCTATGGCCGGTGCGGTGCTCAACACCATCAACACCCGCCTCGACGCCAACAACATTGCTTCCATTCTCAAACACTCAGGCGCCAAGGTCTTCTTTGTGGACTACCAGTTCGTCCCGGTGGCCAGTGAGGCTCTCAGAATCCTTATGAACACTTCTGCTGAGCCCTCCATGATGCCGTTAGTCATCGTGATCGACGACATCGACTCTCCCACCGGGGTTCGGTTGGGAGAACTCGAGTACGAGCACCTCATTCACAAGGGCAATCCACGGTTCGTCCCCGTCGACGTCGCCGACGAGTGGGATCCAATTGCCTTGAACTACACTTCTGGCACAACTTCTGAACCAAAAGGTGTTGTGTACAGCCACAGAGGTGCTTACTTAAGCACTTTAAGCTTAATCCTGGGTTGGGAAATGGGGAGCGAGCCTGTTTATCTATGGACACTCCCTATGTTCCACTGCAACGGCTGGACCTTCACTTGGGGTGTGGCGGCACGCGGCGGAACCAACGTCTGCCTCCGCAACACCACCGCGTATGACATCTACCGCAACATCAAACGACACCAGGTCACCCACATGTGCTGTGCTCCCATCATCTTCAACATTCTCCTCGAGGCCAAACCCCACGAGCGCTGCGAGATCGTCTCCCCTATCCAAATACTTACCGGTGGAGCACCTCCCCCAGCTCCGTTGCTCGAGAAAATCGAGCCGTTGGGTTTCAAGGTGACACATGCATATGGCCTGACTGAAGCAACCGGACCGGCTTTGGTTTGCGAGTGGCAGGCCAAGTGGAACAAGCTGCCCAAGGAGGAGCAGTCGAATCTCAAAGCAAGGCAAGGAATAAGCATTTTGACTCTCGCTGACGTTGACGTGAAGGACTCGGATACAATGGAGAGTGTTCCTCACGACGGCAAAACCATGGGGGAGATTGTGCTGCGAGGGAGTAGCATCATGAAGGGTTACTTCAAGGACCCAAAGGCCACGAACAAAGCGTTCAAGAACGGCTGGTTCTTCACCGGCGACGTCGGTGTTGTCCACCGGATGGTTATTTGGAAATCAAAGACAGGTCAAAAGACGTGATCATCTCTGGCGGTGAGAACATTAGTAGTGTGGAGTTGGAGAGCGTGCTTTACAGACACCCGAACATTCTAGAAGCGGCGGTGGTGGCAATGCCTCACCCGCGGTGGGGTGAGACTCCTTGTGCTTTCGTGGCCCTTAGAAGCAACGACTCCAACGTGAACGTAAAGGAGTCTGATATCATCAATTACTGCCGGAAGAACTTGCCGCACTTTATGGTTCCAAAAAGGGTGGTGTTTGTGCCTGAACTGCCCAAGAATTCAACGGGAAGATTCTCAAGTTCGAGCTGAGGGAACGGGCTAAGGCCTTCGAACCCGTCGACGTATCGGAAAATCAGCAGCAAGCCGTCGTGAATTCTCACCCAAATTATGGCTACAATGAGCAGATTCTGGCTTTGTCCCGGCTTTGAATGTTATCTACTAGTACTGTAGTTCTGTTTTGCTTATCAAACTAAGGTAACTTGGCTTCAAGTCGGGGCAACCAATTAACTAATTATGTTGTTGCTGCTACATGCATAATCAAACGTGTAAGCCCAGTATCGGAAGAACATTCAACCTTGGTATTTTTACCCTTATCACAACTAAGTTAGGACTAGTCGAGGAATTCTTCATTTCACTCGTTTTTCGATCGCATATTTACATCTTGATCGTCTAGTTTGTAGATATATATGAGTAAATCATCTATACAAATTTTCATCCAAATTGAAAATCGTTAAGGCATTCATAATTATGATGTATCAATTATAAACTTAAACAGCTTATGTTAGACAGATTTATCGTCATTTAGCTTGATTTACACTTATATATCTGAGTGCGGTTATTGAGGTCTCAAAATTTACTCAGATGAACCTTTTATTGTCATTCAAGGTTTTAAAAAATGCTAGACGCTAGTCGGACGGACAACCAGCGCCTAGCGCCTAGAGGATTAATCGGGGGCCTAGGCGGTTTTTTATTTTCTATATTTTTTATTTATTTAATCAAAATAATTATATAAATAAAATTTATAAAAAACATTATTATGTTCTAAAATAGCAAAAATACTTCAAACATAGACAAAATGTTCAACAACAATGTTCTTAGAAATTATAAAAAAAAACAATTTGAAAGAAACAAATTAGATTCTTGTTAGCCTATGCCTCAAATTCTTCTTCTCCATATCCCTCTTGCACTTCTTCTGTGTCAGTCTCAAACTCAAAGTCTATTTCATCTTCTTCTTCTTCATCCGATACAAATCATCCTCATGAAGTTCTTTAATTTCTTGAAGTACATCTAGAACTTCTCCGAGGCTCTAAGCCACTACCCACTCCCAAATCATCTCCAACCATTTCACTAGTAAGATCCGACTCAACATCTTCATCACCACCATCAACAATCCATCCTTGTGCCATAGTTGCTTCACTAGCAAGTAGTACATCCACATTCTTCTCTTTCTCTCTTCTTTTCTTGTTCATAATCCTTGCATTGAATTGGACATACACTAGATTGTTCAACCTTGTTGTATCTAGTCTATTCATTTTCTTTGTATGGATCTACATTAGGGAAAAAGAATTAATTGATAAACTATATTGTTACTTGTTTGTATGAGTGCATAACTAAATAAAATAAGTACTTACCCCCTCAAAAGTACTCCAATTTTTTCACATCCGGATGAACTTGTGGTCAAACCAAGTATTCTTTTAGTCATTCTTTGCAAAAGTGGTACTTGGTTTCCATAAATACTTCACCAAGCAACTATACAATATTAAAAACAAGCAACATTTATGAATTAGCAAAAACTATAAAAGCAAAAATAACAAAAGAATTACAAATGAATTAGTAAGTATTTCTTACCCAGATTATAATTTTCATTATCTTGTGCGCATCCCGCCTTAGCCAAAGCTCTTCCAAATACACCCTCTTTCTTCAAGTACTTGTGCAATTTTACATTATTTGTCACCTTACTTTGAGTTTCAATGTCATCGGGAAAGAATGTCTCAACACAAGTAAGAAACCCTTCCATGACAATATCATCATTTCCAATGCTTGGATCGGCATAAGTATAGTAAGGATTCAAGATGTAGCCTGCTAAATTGTCACACCCCGGACCCGGTGTCGGTGGTTTCTAAACACCTGACGCCGAACCCGAGACGTGAGCGGAAAAAGTAAAAGAAAATAAAACAATTTCAAATATTTTTCTCGAAATAAAAGAAAATAAAACGTTTACAATAACAAAACCAATTACAAAACAAAAGGATGATCTTTTGCGATCTATCTCACTTCTAATCTCCCGTAAACTTAATCGACTCTCGTACACGTCCGTTTAGTCTTCTTGTAAGACGTGTCCACCTAGGCAGATTCTATGGGGTTGAGTTTACGCTCAGTAGGGCCTAACCTTTTTAGATTATACTTAACTACGTCGCCCAAACAAGTTATCAAATAATAAACAATACTTCATATAAATAACAATAAAGCGATGCATAAATGTTAATGCACTCCCTCCACTCTATTACTGGCTAATTAGTCTATCCACCCAAGACATATGTGCCTACACGTCCTATTTCATGTAGATGTCTTGAATATACGATCTAACAATCAGTAATATATAAACTCCAATACCTCTTTTGTTAACCTTATGGTCCCTAGTCTCGAAACCCGAAAGATCGTTTTATCGACTCATACGTCGAAAGGGCATACATTCCTACTCATTTGCGTAGGTGGGCTGATCATAGCTACTGGAAGTTCCTATGAGGAAACTCAACTACACAAAATGTATCTGTTCTAATAATCTCATTCACACCTCTCCATAATCACCAATCTCATTATCCTCACTATTCCTCATAATACATTATGTATGCAATCAAATACAAGCGTAATATAACATTCAACACATGCTTTTTATAGAAAACAGTAACATCGATCATATAACTCAACGATTACACATGCTTTTATGAAAACAGTAGCATCCAAGAGTTAATCACTCAATGGCACACAAATCACTCATTTCAATTATAAATTAATTATCGAAGGTTCCCCGATAGACCCTACCTAGAATCCAAATTTTGGCTCCGCCGCTAACTAAAATTAGTAACACCGCAACACGTGTTTTGAAATCTTTATCTTTCTACTCCTGGAATCGTGCTACTTGTATTTGATCCTCGTACCGAATCCTCTTTCCGAGAATATTGACAAACCACTTCAAATCAGCTTGATCTAATTCTGAAATTTACTAACAACACCCTAGTCCTTATTTTCGATTCTTCGACATTCACTACTCAATTCTCTCATAATATCCAAACTCACAATTATGCTCCAAACACAAAATCCATCTCCAAACACCAACCCAATTTCAAATAGAAGTTAATATCTATATCTAAAATTACTCTCTACACCCAAAACTCCCATTATAAATCTCATTACAGCTTGATCATCCTTCCCTCTTCTCCTTTGCACCATTTCACAATATCTTCGTTGTAGACCCAACAAGCAAACCTCCAGACTTGTTCACGATGAACATGTTCATATACGAACGAGCACTTCCATTACATAAATTAAAATCATTCTTTTACTTCCACAATTCTCTCAAACATCAGACCAGACAATTGTAACAACCACTGTTCTAACACTCGAGCCACAATCAGCCTTTCAATCATCCCCCTTCTCTCTCTTTTGAACGTTCAAGCATCATCAACACCTATTCAAGTTCCTGAGCAAAGCCAGCACCGCCACCACACACGGCAGCCGACGACTGCCCCAAAATCATCAACTCCTCCAATCTCAAATTCAATTACAACCAACCATGAAATTATATTCCAAAGCCTCTATCAATATCAAAGATAGCTAATCCAAAACCCAAAACATCATCAACGCCGTCGACTGCCCAAATTCCACCTTCTTCCAAACTTAACCAAATCTGAATTCCAATTATATAAACAGGTAGAGCTCGACGAGAACATCAAGTTTCATACCTCACTTGTCATCGACGGTGGCCGGAAAACATCGAACCCTTGCCGGGAAAACTCCCGGAGCTTAAATTAATCGATTCTCACTCATCATTTTATCATCAATCCAATCACCGTTCATCACTGCTCCATGGACGAAATCGAGACTATAGGGAGAATCAAGAGGCCGAGACGAAGCTTCCAGTAGCACGCTCGCCGCCGTCGCCGGAATCGGAAACCCGATCGGAAAAACAGCCACCTTCCCTCCTCCTTTTCTTTCTCACCAAAGCTTCCCATGGAGAAACAACATCACAGCTACGTTGGGGACGACGAGGCGAAGCCGTGGCCACCGGTTGAGACGGCCGGACGACGGAGAACGATCGATGCTCCGTCGATGCAGAGAGAGACTGGAGAGTGGAGACGGAGTCGGCGTCGGTCTGAACTGATCTGATCCCATTCTCTCTTCCTCAGTATAAAAACCATCAAACGGCTGAGATTCAACCGACTTAGAATTTCTATTTTTAAATAAATTTTTGGATAATATCAACTTCTATAAATCATTAAAAATAATTTTAATATTCAAACGATGTTCCGAAAAATCCTACGAACTTGTAACGACGTTTAGGTTAATCCTATGGGCTCGAAAAACAAAATTTAAATAATTTTTAAAAGCTACAAAGAATTTGAAAGAATAATAGAAATCAAAATAAAAATAGCTCGAAAAATAATTTTTCTTTTAAAAATAAAAAACTGAAATTCCGAGATATTACATAAATGCAAAGGAGAATCAAGTCGATCCCGGTATTTCCCATCAATAATGTCTATGATTGGACGATAGTGAGTTTCTTGATCTTTGAATGCTTTTTTAATCTCCTCCTTTGCTCTAAGTATTTCTCCATACACAAAGCCCATTAATGGCTTTCTACCCCCATCAATAAGGCGAAGCACCTTGACTAAAGGGGCAAACGCTTTCAAGCAAGAGTAGCTCCATTCCAAAAAGCAGCACTCAAAGCAATATTCTCTGCCACCTTCCTTTTACACTCTTTCCATGTTTTCTTTCATTCCATCATCACTAGTAATCATACCTCTCAAGTCATTCTTCTTCTCCATCAAGCTTTGCAAAATGAGAAAAGCGGTTGCAAATCTTGTGACTCCCGGCCTCACTATGTCTCTTTTCTTTGTGAACTTTCTCATCATTGCCAAGTCTTGTGATGTGCATAAATGTAGATGGTGAAAGTCTTGCCTTCTCAATTACTCCTTTGAATCTAGGTTGAGTGCCAATTCCTTGAAGCATAAGATTGATGGTGTGAGTTGCACAAGAAGTCCAAAATATGTTTGGCCTCTTTAACTTCAATAAATCTTTTGCCGCCATATTATTTGAAGCATTGTCCGTCACAACTTGAACCACATTTTGTGGCCCAATTTCTTCAATACACTTGTTCACATATTCAAAATATATGCCCGGTGTGTGACTCATCCGATGCCTCCTTAGAAGAAAGAAAAGTTGTGCCTTTCGCACAATTGACACACAAATTCATGATACTTCTTCTTTTTTGATCGCTCCAAGCATCGGTCATGATAGAGCAACCATTTTAAGCCCACTCTTCTTCTTGCTTCTTCAATAAACCTTTAGTTCTCTCTACTTCATCCTTCAATAACGGCTCCCTTAATTGGTATTGGCTTGGAGGTTTGTAACCCAGGCCAAATTGACCAACCGCTTCCACAAACCTCTTAAAGCTATCATTATCAATAGCATGAAAAGGGATCCCGGCTTCATACACCCATCTAGCCAAATATTGATGCACATTTTTTGTTCTTCCTTGAAAAGTGCATCATTAATATTTTGTTGCCTCATCTTCCCATTTCCATGCATTGAGAAGTCAGGGTCGATAGCAGATGCATAACGGTCCATAGGTCCAAGATTACGCCGCTTTCTTCCTCCACTCACACTATCATCTTCATCTTCATCTTCTTCAATAATGATAACTTCTTCCCTCACTTCTAAATCATGCACATACTTTTGTCTCTTCTTAATTCTTCCTTCCTCAATAGCTTTCTTGCATCTTACCTTTTGATCATCCGAAAATTCCTACATGCGGTGACATTCCCCTTGATGTTGGCAACATGTTGCTTGAGTCGATGTATTCCACCACTCACTAGTTTTCCACACAACTTACACTTTAACTTATCTACATTTGTAGCATCCGCCAACTCCGCAAATTCCCAACCCATATCACCTGAGTTGCATATCAATGTCGCAGTAGTCTCTGACATTGCATTAGATGCCGAAGAAGAAGTAGTTCCAACCATTTTTCTGTATGTGTAAATGTAATAACTAAATAATGTAATCACAACTCATTAACCTCATAATTCACCAAAATTTGCAGAATAACACATCTCATATTCCAAAATTGCAAATCCAAAGATAATAAACCACTTAAACAGATGCATTGATTCACATAATCATATATTCATATTGCATATTATGTATGTGGCCAACTAGCCATGTAGGTAAACGTCAAAACCACATAACCATTATTCCATTAACTAATATAATCACAAATTTGAAATTTCACCAATCACAAATTCACAAATCATAACTCACTGAATTCATTGCATCATGCATTCATGCCAAAATTGGCAGAACATTCGAACAAGCTAATTAGTTAATCAAGTAAACATTTAAACAAGATCTCCAAAATTGCATAATCTTATCTATTATCTAAAAAAAGAACCCTAGAAAAGTACCCTTTTTTTTTCTTCTGCCGAGAAAGAACTTGAAAAAAATTGAGAACCCTTCAACACCTGGAAATCTACAATTGAAAAGTGAGAACCCATAATTAGTTTGAACTCATTGAACTGATTGATGTAAAGATTGAGTGAAGAACTGAAGATTGAAAAAAAAGTACCTTGCCCGAAAAGATCGAGAGAGACTGAGAGAGAGAGAAGAGGCTGTGTGCTGCCGCGCAGGGGTGTTGTGCGTCGGCTGGAAGCCAGGCGACCGGATAGGCAGGCGCGGAGGAGATCGAGAGACAGTCAGGCTTTATGGAGTTTCTGGCTTTCTGCGTTTAGACAATTAGACTTGAGAGTAGAGAAAGAGATAGAGGCGTTGAATGTCTCTGTCTTCATGTTTGATAGGTTAAAAAAAAAGAAAAAAAGAACCATAATCGGGCCAGAAAAAAAAAAGTATAATCGGGCCGCCCAGCCCGCCTAAGCGGCCGTTTTTTGAGCCGGCGCCCAGCTTCGACGATTTGGGCAAAATCGGAACGGTCCCCTGCCGCCCAGCGCCTAGGCGGCCCTGGGCGGCGTTTTTTAGAACCTTGTTCTCATTACACCTTCATTTTACTTTTAAATACAATCATTTGCTGATTAGATCTCGTTTCAAATCCCTAAAATTTCATTGTTTATGTAATTCACAAATATTTCAATATATTAGTCATTACACCTTTTATTCACTACTAGACCTCTCATTCCTTTATTTTCTTTTTCTTTTTACATGCGAACATTCCCCATCTCCATTCTTTATTGTTTATTTTCTTTTTTCATTTTCATGCAAACCTCCATTTCTTGATTTTTTTTATTTTTTATTTTAATGCATAAAATGTCACTAGACCTTCATTTTTTGATCAAATGGTAAGAAAAAATTTCAATGACGTCAATTTCAGAGAGAAAACTTCATTCGAATCATGAAAGAACAAGGTATTGTGTAACAAAATTAATTTCTATCGACCATCGAAAATAGTTCTTCTATATATTTTTAATTTTTTTTCTATTTTATATGTACTATTTTTTTTTTAAGTTTATTTTTTTTGTTATCTACGTTATACTTCATGATAAATTATTTTAATACTTATTAAATTGTTTTAATAATTGATAGATCATGCTTTTTGTAATGATACTTTTTCACCTTACATATACGTGCAACATGTATGATAACATACATTTTTTTGTCATATTATCGATATTACTCATAGTTTTAGTTCTTTTTATACATATTTATATAAATGTTTTAATAAGTATGTGCTAGTAAAATTAGAAAATGAAAAATCAATAAGGAAAATAATAAGATGCAATCCATTATTATTGAATTGGAAAGTCTAGAGAGATAAATATAATATTTATATTTGTATAAGTGTTGTCTTTAATAGTCATTACGTAAGAGAATATATATGTCATTTAATAATTCTGAATAGATTGAGGTCTAGTGAATAAATTTAAAGATCTCAATAACCGCATTATATATATATTATTTAAAAAATGCTAAGGACACCAAAAAATTATACAAAAACTCTATACCAAATGTGTCACATCATCATCTTAAACCTCATACTTTCCAACATGTATTCTTCTTATTAGACTATTATATTTTAAATAGAATCCAAAAATAAAAATCACAAAATTTATTTTCATATAATTGTTTATTAGAAATCTAATCTGAAGATGATTACATAGATTTGACGACAACCTCCTTAGTTCATGAACCTCCCTAGTATGTTTTTGTGCTCTCAAGAGATCGTTTGCCATGTCCTTTGGCTAATAGATTTGAAGCTTCGACAAGCTGATTGGAATGCCTCACTCCAGTTTTGTTTTATTCTTTGTCTTAACTAATTAATATGGAGGCCTAGCTTGATAATCGGTTCCCCTCGAATACATATTGGGGTTCCAAGAAAGGAAGAAACCCTATCCAACCCAACGGGATTTAAAGGATACAAATGATATTAGCCATGCATGTCTCATGAATCAATCTCAATATTAGGTTTTCAATCTATACAATTAACAATGGATATTGATCAAAGTGAATGAACTTGAATTAATTGGACTTTGACACAAACAGTGATACAACCAATGACATTAGAATTGCAACAACTATGTTAATGGACGACAAAGAATACCAGTTGGTAATGAAAATTATGATCATGATGAACATATCCCAGGATTACAAAGTGTTTCCTTCGAGTGTTTCATTCAGATAAGGAAACTAATTATCATTATTATTATCGTTATTAGATTTTTAGGTTTATTTATTAATTAAAAAAATAAATATGCTGAAATTTTCCAAATTGAATGTGATGATGTGGTAGATGCCACTTAAGATAACACATAATTTGGTATTGTTTAAGGAAATTACTTTCTTGTCATTCTGTTATGTGTCTTGACCTAATCGTTTCCTTATTAGAATAGATTATAGATCTTCTAGATCCTTCATGAGACTCTATGTAATGCCTATAAATAGGCATTTCTATCAATAAATAAGTAGACCGTTATTCTTATTATACTTTCTCATTTAACACGTCATCAGCCCGTTGTTCTAACCTTGAGTTCATAGCCAAAAGAAAACCCTAACCCTAGAAAACCAAAACCCAATATCGGCCGACGACACTTTCAGTACTTGGCCGAACCCAAAACCCATCTTATAGCCCTTGTTCCTAGGATTCCAAAGCCACCGGCCTCCCCCCAAGAACCGGCCGGAACAGTACTGAACCGGTCATCGGAATACCCGAACCGTCTGTCTGACTAACGTTGCTGGTTCACGCCCTTTCCGGAGTCCGATCACCTTTAAATTTTGTCACCAGTAGCACGTCTTTGTCAGGGTTCTTGTATTAAAATTTCACTGAAGAACTGGTCCACAAGTAAGTGAACCGCTCAACAGACCGACGGTAACGCATAAGAAGAAGAAATAAAAAGTTCTCAAAACCCTAACATCGCAAAGTCACAATTGCGCACCTCCGTACACGCCGTGTTAGGTGGTCTTCTGCTACATCTTGTTAACAAAAAATCCCCAGGTTCCAAGCACTTTCACGCCTGTCTCCAAAAGTGAATTCTCCGGCAATCAAAACGAGGTAATTTTTTCTACAAGTTGCTGCTTTCGAGTTTTTAATTTCATAGTCGGGCTTCCTAGCCTTCTTCTCTATCCCACCTTTCTTTATAACATAGGACGATATTGAGGGATTGGGGCCCCTCATATCAAGCTTGATTAGTGACGGCTTTGTCACGGTACAACTAAAAAAAAAAAAGGGAAGAAATCGATTATGACGGTCTAACAGTCACGGTTTTTCGCATCGATATTGTGACCAATACATCTTGGTTCACGTTCTAATTCCATATACTTGATTTTAGTGTTCGAAGTCTCGATACTAACTATCTCCCTTGTCTTTTGTAGATGACCGAGCCATCTAGGCTAGAGTTTGAAATCCTTGATGCTCAAGGAAAAGAGTATCATAGGTGGGTGTCGGACGTGACTCACACGTTCGTCGGTAAATGATATACCACCATAATTTTCCCTTCGGATGTTCCCAATACTCCTCCTCCTAGTTTGGAGACCAAAGCTCAAGCCCTCATGTTTTTGAGGTGTCATATCCACCCAATTCTGAAGAAACAGTATTTGTGAAAGAGGATCCCAAGGATTTATGGGACGTTCTAAAACAACGCTTCAACAATGTACATGATGTACAACTCCCAGAATTGACTGCGCGATGGGAAACCATTTGTTTACTGGATTTTGTCAAAGTTGAGGACTACAACCAAGCTATGTTGGACCTCCAGGCAGAGCTTAGTTTTTGTGGAGTCGATAAATCCGAGCAAGACATGATCAAGAAGACCTTGAACACATTTTCCTCCTCCATGAGCTTACCTGCTCATCAATACTGCCTTGAGTATGAAAACGAAAGAGTTAAGACTTTCAGTGACCTCATGAATATACTTCAGAAAAAAGAGAGGCATCATAAGATTATTCTCAACACAATGCAAGGCCGGTTGGGACAAAGAAAATCCCTGAAAATTATCAGGCTAGTGGTGGGAAAGCTCCAAGGCCAAAGAAAAACGATCGGGCTGCACCTTATGCACGCGGGCAATCTGCCCCACGTGGGGGCGGCAAAGGGAACCAATAACGCGGTCCAAACCGCAGCCTCACATGGAAGAGGGACGGCGGCGCCACCGCCAACAACCAAGGAGGGGTCCATTCTGGCCCTGGCTCTAGTAGAGGTGGAAATCCTCCACCTAACTCTATCAAACACGGTCGAGTGAAATTCTCTTAGGCAAATTTCCTGCCTACGTCCACCCCAAGATATAGCTCTTCCACTATGAGAATAAAACTAGCACAAGATACATGAGTTAAATCTTATAACCTAAATCCTAATACCCTTGTACACCCTCACTCATAGAATACCCAAGAACACTATATCTCACCTAAGAGAATTTCCCTCTTAGCACCTTTTTTCTCTCACTCTCATGCACAACCCACAAGCTCTCTATTGCTTGTCCGATGCTTACTTGATGCAAACTTGCTTGCATACTTCAAATGAGTTTCCATGCAGCCTATTTATAGGCAACAATCATACCATGTGAAAAAGCCAAGGCTTTTTCTTCCCACCTATTCAATTTGCTGCAAGCACACCATAGAAGACTTCCATAGCTTTCAATTTCCACAAACATCATTTAAAGCTTTGTTCCTAGCTATGGCATAGCTAGCTATTCACCCATGTCAATATTTGCTACATCACCTTTTGCATGGTTTCTAGTTACATGAGAATGAACACCAATCTCAACATCCACCCTGGTGATAATTCCATGCAAAACCTCCACCACACCAGAAACTTGTTGGCCTTCACATAGACCAGTTACACACCCTGAATCAATCAAATTTGGTCCTCCTTGATTCAGCACTTCGGCCAACCATGTGTAACTGCACCAAGCTAACTTTGCTAGTTAACTTTAGGGGAGGGTCTCGATGCACCCTCTCCTCCAGCAGGATTAAACCCCTCACCATTGTCTGTATCCTGGAAACCATTTGCGCGCCTTGTTTCCAACAGCCCATCGAGTTTAGAAGTACCGTACTTCCTTCCAGACAATATAAACCATCACACTTCCTTCCTTTCACCAAGACCATATTATCACACGTGATTTCCATGGCTCCATCCGCAAATGAACATTTGCATCCCATGGAGTCCATCCGACTAAGCGAGATTAGATTCCTCTGTATTCCTGGTACATATGCAACATCGTCTAACTGACGAACCACTCCATCATACATCATTATTTTTCACCATTCCAACACCATCAATTTTACAAGGGACACCATTAGCCATGAATAAGCTACCTCCCTTACTTTCTTGGAATGTTTCAAAATAATCCCTCCTGGAGCAAACATGCATAGTACAACCGGAATCTAAAATCCAGTCATCACAAGGAGAAGTGTTTATACCTTCGGAGACTATGAGGACATCTCCATAATCTTCCGCTACCCCAACATAATTATTCGGACCATTACCATCCTTTCTTCTAGGACAATTCCGTTTGATGTGACCGAACTCTTTGCACCCATAGCATTGCACACCCTTTCCTCCGGAACTAGATCTGAACCTGCTGCTTGTATCAGATCTACCATCGGATGTCCTTCCATGATTTCCACCCCGAGCAACAAACACAGACTCGTACTCGTCTTTGAGATTGGCTTTCTTCTGAGTACTATGAGATACCAACGACGCCTGCACTTGCTTTAGGTTCACTGTATCTTTACCATACAACATGGTAGTCACCAGATTTTCATACGAATCGGGAAGAGAGGTAAGAAGTAGAAGGGCCTTATCTTCTTCCTCAATATTTACATCAACTTTCCGCAGTTGATCCAAGCATCCATTGAACACGTTCATGTGGTCCATGAGATTATCACCGTCGTCCATCTTCAGCTTGTACAGTTGCCGCTTCAGATGTAACTTGTTGGTCAAACTCTTTGCAAGATAGAGTTTTTCCAACTTATCCCACAGAGCCGACGGAGAAAATCTCATCCATAACATTGTTGATAATGTTATCAGCTATATAGAGTCGTATTGTACTTACACACTGTGACTCCAGCTCCTCCCACATATCATCTTTCATTCCTTCTGGCTTCCCATCCTTGCCTTTCAAAGCTTTAACCAAGCCTTGTTGGACAAGAATATCTTTTACTCTCCTCTGCCAAAGAGTAAAGCTGCCTTTGCCATCGAACTGCTGAATTGCATAACTCTTTGTTGAAATCATGGTGCCTTGAATCTCAAACGAACCGCTGCAGCTTCGAGCCGTGGCTCTGATACCACTTGTTGGGATTTTAACCCCACGAACGAACCGAGATTCAGAAACAGACACACCCAACAACACCGCAATAAAACAGAATAACAAACAAGGATGAAAAAAAAACAGTTGACACGAGATTTAACGTGGTTCGGCAAATTTCCTGCCTACGTCCACCCCAAGATATAGCTCTTCCACTATGAGAATAAAACTAGCACAAGATACATGAGTTAAATCTTATAACCCAAATCCTAATACCCTTGCACACCCTCACTCATAGAATACCCAAGAACACTATATCTCACCTAAGAGAATTTCCCTCTTAGCACTTTTTTTCTCTCACTCTCATGCACAACCCACAAGCTCTCTATTGCTTGTCCGATGCTTACTTGATGCAAACTTGCTTGCATACTTCAAATGAGTTTCCATGCAGCCTATTTATAGGCAACAATCATACCATGTGAAAAAGCCAAGGCTTTTTCTTCCCACCTATTCAATTTGCTGCAAGCACACCATAGAAGACTTCCATAGCTTTCAATTTCCACAAACATCATTTAAAGCTTTGTTCCTAGCTATGGCATAGCTAGCTATTCACCCATGTCAATATTTGCTGCATCACCTTTTGCATGGTTTCTAGTTGCATGAGAATGAACACCAATCTCAACAGGATGGAGCCGCTCGGTCTCAGCAGCACCAGTGCGGGTCCTGAAGCCGCGGACTGAGCTTCGGGCTGAGGAAGAAGAGTTGGATTTGGAGCCTTGGTAAATCAAGGTGAGGTGGTTTCGCTGTTTTTAGATATCAGATTTGTTTTGGGCATTATTGTGGGTGTTTGATTGAGTTACCGATTTGATTTGAGGAGGAGAAAGCGTTGGTGGAGCTCTGTCAAGGCAGTGGCTTGGTGTTGGCAGCAGCAAATGATAGGAGCCCTGCTAGTCGGCAGAGTTGGTAGGGAGGAGACCCTCGGCTCAGTTATGCCTTAGCTGAAGGTAGTCACCCTATAGTTTATGTGTTTGAATATGTGTTGGTGTTGTTTGATTAAACTATAGGTAGTTGGATGCTTGTGTAGTTAATTGTGTTTTGGTGTTTATTATTGAAGTGTTGGGATTATAGTCTCGGTGGAGAAGTGAGGCTTGTTGTGATTTTGGAGAAGATTGGTTGTAGCGTGCATGTTGTTTTGCTTTGGATGATTGGTTGTTTGGAACTTTGGATTGATATTCTGGTAGTGTCGGAACAGTTTCCATTCATTTTTATGTGAATTGTGATAGACTTTATTTCAATTGTTTCATCAAGTTCCCAGGTCCCAGCTTTTGCTTTTTTCAAATTTGACATCCTAGATCAGAGTTTTTGTGTTTGTTTACTTCTGTTTAGTGGGTTGCTGAATTTCAAGCTTGCTACGGCTCAGGTAAGAGACTGAGTATGACATGGTCATATCTTTCATTTTTACTATGATGACCTTTAATACTGCAAGTAGTAAAATATGCATCTTGGGATTCCTTGTTTAAGTTCATTTGATTTGGTTCTCCATATGATGGCTTTGACAGGAAGGAAGGTTGCTAGCTCGGACAATGAAATCTGGGAGCTAACTGAATATTTTAGTGTAAGTTTTCTTCTATTACTCATTTACCTTGCTCTGCACTAGCTGTTAATGTATATGATGTCTGTTAGTTTCTTAATTCAACATGATCTTGATAAGTTTTAAGGGACAATTTGTTTCCTTGAACTCCTATGACAGATAACAGATTATTGGTTTAATAAAGTAATAGGTTTTGGGAGATGTTTTTCTGAAGCAGCTACAAGGTAGAAAAATTAGTCATGAGTTCTTTATAGCTGTATTATTTGTTTTGTTTCAGATGCTTTTGAGTGTAAGAGATAATGTGAAAAAGGGTGCAATATACATGTTCGGTATGGTCTTGTCTTCTTATATGCGTAGTGGAATTTTAGAAAAGTAGCAAAGTTCTACTTTTGCAGGTTGTCGTTTACATTGATCCTCTACCCCAATCATCTGAACAAGTTTTATTTACATTGATTAATGCATTGAGAAAAGTAATTGTGTTGTCTACATTGATCACATAGAGCCTATATCAAATATAGTCTTGATACTTTGATGTTATTTTTATACTTCCACGTGGTCTGATTTTTATATGGTTTGAGTTATAGGGTTATTGAGAAGGCAAGGATTGAAGCTGAATACGAGTTGCGGAAGCTGCTGCACAAAGGCTAGGCTGAACTTTAATTGGAGGAGGTTTTGAACAAGACTAGAAAATTACACTTGTATATATATTCTTTGATATATAGTGGAAACGAGAGGACTTGGTCTTAATGAAACAATTAGTACTTTGTGTCTATGGTGACTGTGTGAATACAAACATATTTGATTTCTGAATTTAATCAGAAATCAAATATTTTTTTTTATAATATGAAAAACAATTAATGACGTTGGGAAAACGTCGTGTAAGCCTTTTCTATAGCAATTGAAAAACGTCATTGAAAATCTTATTATAACATCAAAAGATTTTCAATGACATTTTTCAAACATCATTGAAGGAGACCCTTTCCATGACACAGGTTGAGACGACGTTCTTAACGACACACAGAAAACGTCATGGAAGGTCTTCAATGACGTTTTCTATGTGTCATTGAAGGGGTCCTGTGTAGTAGTGAGTCACAGCCTTCACAGGCTTCTGTGCCGCATGGTTCCACTCCTGATGCTTCTATGACAATCTCCAACTCGCTCGTTTTGCAAAGCTTGTTCATTAGCAAAGTTGCAGGCACGACCCTCTTTTGTTGTAGACACAAAACAAAACATTTCATTCTTACAAAGGATCCAAGGTGATATTTGTGGACCTATCAAACCAGAATGTGGACCATTTCGATACTTTATGGCTCTGGTTGATGCATCGACGCGTTGGTCACACGTCGCTTTGCTATCCACAAGGAATGTTGCATTTGCTAAACTCATGGCTTAAATTATAAAACTCAGGGCTCACCACCCTGATCATCCAATCAAGTCTATTCGATTGGATAATGCAGGAGAGTTTACATCAAAATCTTTTGATGATTATTGCATGTCTATTGGGATTGATGTTGAACATCATGTTCCCCATGTTCATTCACAGAACGGTCTTGTAGAAGCAACAATCAAGCGGTTACAGCTTGTGGCTCGGGCTTTGGTGATGCGTACCAATCTACCCGTCTCTGCATGGGGTTATGCAATTTTACATGCAGCTGTACTTATTCATTTCAGACCCACCGCCAACCAACCACTTAGTGCGTACCAGTTGGTAACTGGATATGAGCCTGACATTTTACATTTATGCATATTTGGTTGTGTGGTCTATGTGCCTATTATGCCTCCACTGCGTACTAAAATGGGTCCTCAGAGACGATTGGGTATATATGTTGGCTTTGAAGTACCAACGATTTTCCGCTATTTAGAACCTTTGACAGGAGATCTCTTTACTGCAAGATTTGCAGATTGTCACTTTGATGAGACATACTTCCCGTCGTTAGGGGGGGAAAGGAACGGTAATGTTCGGTTGAACGACAGGAATTGTCGTGATCTGTCCCCACTATGTCTCATTATGATCCCCGCACATCTCAGAGCGAGATTGAAGTGCAAAGAATTCTCGATCTTCAGAAAGTTGCAGATTCGATGCCTGACTCCTTTACTGATATCGCGAAAGTGACAAGATCAACTATCCCTGCTGCAAACGTTCCTGCAAGGTTAGAAGTCCCGAAAACTGGGCAAGTTAATGCCACACCCAGGCTAGGCACCACCGGCGTCACCGGCGTACTTGATGCCCATGGTGGAGGGGTGGCTACGGCCTCGGCTCCCACCCGAAAGAAGGGGAGACCAAAGAAAGGTTCAATCGATGTCTTGCCGTGGAAAAAGCAAGACATCAAGGCACAAAATGATCCGCTCATCATCAATACTGTGAATCCATCACATGAGATTGTCTCTGAATATAGCTATGTCCATGAATCGATATTGAAACCTCTGGGGGACGCCTCAGAATCAATGTTGATGTCAGAGAACAAAGAAATCTCGTTACATTACACAAGTGCGCGCGTTCTTATGGATAGGTCTTCCATGTTTATTGATGATGCTTTTGCTTATTCCGTCGCTCAGGAGATTATTGACGACGATGAAATAGAACATCGCTCTGTTGTAGAATGTCAACGTAGAGCAGATTGGCCGAAATGAAAAGATGCAATCCAGGCTGAACTAGACTCCCTATCAAAAAGGCAAGTTTTTGGTCCGGTTGTGCCATGCCCACCAAATGTTAAGCCTGTTGGACATAAATGGGTCTTTGTTCGGAAGCGTAATGAGAAGAATGAAGTCATGTGGTATAAAGCTAGACTTCTGATGCAAGGATTCTCGCAACGCCCTGGTATTGATTATGAGGAGACGTATTCTCCTGTTATGGACGTCATTACTTTCCACTACTTAGTCAGTTTAGTAGTGTCCGAAAAACTGAATATGCAGCTTATGGATGTGGTTACCACATATCTCTATGAGGATCTTGATACAGAGATATATATGAAAGTGCTTGACGGCCTTTCGTTGCCCAACTCAAGTGACTCTAAACCACGGAGTGCTTATGCCATCAGATTGAGGCGTTCACTATATGGATTGAAACAATCCGGACGAATGTGGTATACTCGTCTAAGTGATTACTTGATTGGGAAAGGATACAAGAACGATGATTTGTGCCCATGCGTGTTCATAAAAAGAATAAGTTCCGGATTTGCAATTGTAGCAGTCTATGTTGATGATATGAATATCATCGGAAATCTCAATGAGATCAATGAGACGGTTTAGCTACTTGAAATCCGAGTTTGAGATGAAAGATCTTGGGAAGACTCGATTTTGCCTAGGCATTGAACTAGAGCATCGAGGGACTGGAATCTTAATACACTAGTCGGCTTATATCCAAAAGATGCTCAGGTGATTCAATATGGACATAGCACATCCTCTTGGCACTCCCATGATTACCCGAAGTCTGGATATTAAAGAAAATATGTTCCATCCGAAAGATGACGATGAAGAGATCCTGGGAGCTGAAACTCCATATCTTAGTGTGATTGGAGCTCTATTATATTTGGCTCAGTGCACTCGACCAGACATTGCATTCTCTGTAACTTGTTAGCTAGATTTAGCATTGCGCCAACGCATCATCATAGGAATGGTGTTAAGCACATCTTCAAATATTTGAAGGGCTCCATTGACTTAGGCATGTTATTTCCCTACAGTGAAACAAGAGAGCAAAAGATCATGTCTGGGATCGGTGGATCACAACCCTCGGCCTCCACCAAGAAACTGTGTCCGACGCTGCCATAGTCGCGGTTCATGCGCATGGTAGACTAGTCCCCTATCCTGAAACACCGAATAATGTGTTGACGTGCTCGTTACCGGGCGCGTAATTTAAAAACCCTTTTTTTATCATAATGTAGTATTGACAAATAGGGTTTGATCAATCCGAGGACCTAAAGGGCGCTCCTGCAGTCACGGTTACATTAAATAATTAGTAACTATAAGTATTTACAAGTATACACTTGGTACAATAGATAAAGGGGGGGTTTTGAAGGTTTGTTCTATGTTCCTACTAAAACAGAAAATAAAAGCTAAACTATATATACAAGTGATCGACTTCAAACACACACAAACATATAAAAATCATGTAAACAGGTTGTTTCAATCTACACAACTTCAAAATCATGCCAATCAAGTATTATGAAACGAATTCAGAGTTACACGCCTCAGCGGTCATGTAACCTATAATAATCTTCTTATGCATCCTATGTTTGCCTCAGCGGTTTAACACAGAAAATTCCATGCAATATGTCATGTTAATACTCAGCGCAACCATACAACATATAACATGAATCATTAAGATCAAAGAAGAATTCGAACATGTAAACAGGTTTATCTCAGCGCTTAAACCAGTCTACATGCAACTTATGATCAAGACCCGACTCATTCCCATGAATCGAAGCTTTCGCCACTTAGTTAATCTGTGTTTGCCTCAGCGGTTTTACACAGACCAATGGCAATACCAACCCTGCAGAAGTTAGTAATTTAAATAACCAGATCATAAGTTTTCAATAACAAGAATGACACGAAGATAAATTATGCAGATCTCATAAACAACTTAAGAACATAACTTTATAATTCTGAAAATTAATATAACCATATTCTCAACATCAATCTCAATCCAAAACGCAGAAGTTCTAAAAATCTAACAAAAGGAAATACTACAGAACAGAGAGGAATCGATTGAGGCATTGTTACACTTTTTATTCTCCGAATTGACTTTCTGAAGAGCACCAAGGTAGAGCAAGCTTCAATGGATGGAGGACTCTGCTATCTTGAAACGAAAATACTGAAGAGAAGGCTATTGCGAATTTAGGGCAGAAGTTTGTGCGTCAGAAGTGATCCCGAGAACGTTCCTCTATGCTCCTTTATATAGTGCCTTGGCCGAACCCTAGCTGTCCTCCTAGCCCTTGATTGATTTGTGATCCAACGGTGCAAAATTATTGCTTTAAATTCTGAGTTAGACCTTCCCAGAATTCTCTGGAATGTCTTGTGCAGTAATTCATTGCATTTGGCTTGAATACGGACCAGGTACACTCTTTGTTCTCCAAAAGAAATCCCAGCAATTAAGAGCTTTCCCTCTTCTGCTATCAATCAGGCCTCTAACGAAAATTTATGATTTTTCTTCCTTTCCTGGTGCATAATTAGGGTTACTGCAAGGGAAATAAAGTCAGATAGATATGGTAGGATGAACAGAATTTAAATGACGAAATTAAGGAAAGAATCCCTTAATTCCTGATTTATATTAACACAAAAATCCCTTGATTTCTGCAGAATTTGTCCTCCTCCTTTTATACACGTTCAAACAATTCCTATTCCAAGTTGGATTAGGTTTCCTGACTGCAAATGGTTTCCCTGTCTCATTAGAGAAGAAAGTTTTCTAATTATTTTAGGAAGTCAGAATATGAAAGATTCAGAAATAGCAAGTTTTCTATATCAAAATAAGAAAGTTTCTTAAAATGAAATAGGCAAGTTTCCCTTTTTGAAAGAGGAAAATTTCCTAAATGACTTATCCTCAGATTTTGCGACTTAATGAGACTCCTCGCTGCAACAGGAATCCTCCTTCGATTAGGATTTCTCTTAAATTGCCGGTTTTAGCTTACTTTTGCTTTTCTCCCTTGCCTCTGCCTTCACAGTTACAAGACATGTTAGAAATGGTATTATTACAAGAATAACATAGCTAAATTGGGCAGCAAACACATTATAAACATAGCACTTTGTGCTCTTATCAAATTCCCCCACACTTAGCTTTTGCTAGTCCCATAGCAAAACCAAAACAACAAGTCTCAAAAACAATTACAACAATAAAACCGTCACACATAATTACAACAGGTGACGAACAAACTCTAATGCCCCTAACTATTGTCTCAGATTCTCCAATCTCATGGCATCCAACTTAGCACTCAATCAAGAATTATTCCATGAAGTTTCAGAAGCTAATTGCCATGCATAGATCACATATTTACATGTAGGACATGGAAGAACAGTTGTGATGGTTAAGCTCAGCATGTTTCAGACAAATATGATTCAATCTCACAAGGTATGCACTCATTTTTCACACAGATTTTCTGGCTTAATCACTCAAAAAGTATGCAAGAGAAATGATATTAAGGCATTCAGAAAGCTTGCATTTATAAGAACAAAAGCACAAGTTAACATAAGTAAAACCTCATGAAAGAACCAATTACTCACACAAATGAACCATACCATAAGCTCAACTCTTGGAACAAACTCCACAGATCAAGTTTTACTCATCTTTAAGATCAAAAGGAACTTTAAAATGTGTTAATGGGGCTGGGCCAGGGGTATGAATTTAAGAACAAGTGTTGCAAAATTTCTAAGGACCTAGCAGAGCATCAAACACGCCTTATGTCGCCAAATCAAGGGCCAGATACCATCTTGTTGGGCCCTTCGTCATTCTAACCACCTTACAGCATCATGAAACAGAACAAAGGCCAAATAGTGTCGTTTTTAGGCCTTCCAATTACAACAAAAACTCTCATTTCACAATATAAAGACAATGTCCAGATTTCTTCTTTTTCTGCCGAAATTTTATTCTTTTCTATCTTTCTTTTACTGTTTACGGCATTTTCTTTTCTTTTACATAGGGACAAGTCATTTCCCCCACACTTGTTTCTGATCACTTCCACAAAATTCTTCACAATATGCTCTACTAGGCCCAAAGGACAAGGGTAGAGATATCACTGTACTAACTCAATGTAAAAATTTCAGGGTGATGAAAGAAAAGGCTCAATGTAGGCTCAAAAGGGGTTCAACTGAGGGGTGTGCAGCGCACACAATTAAGGACACAGGCTTATTTGGTAATGGTGTTCATCCTAAAAAGTTCCATTTATCCTTTCAAAAATCAGAGCGTTTTGTGATTAAAAGTTTCGAGAGTCCACAAGAGTGAGTTCTAGTCATCTAGTTCATTAAAAGCTATGGTGAGCAATCAATCAAATTGAAAGAAATATGAGGTTTTCAACAATTTAAAGCCAAGAAAACGATTCAGAATATTTCAATAAGCACTCAGAAAGAATGGTACATATAAAGGCTCAAAAGCTCACATTAGGGTTCATATGAATCAAAATTTGACTTAACATGCTCATTTCTGTACCAAAGTTTCAAAACCACATCCACTACATTTCGTAGATTTCCATACATTGCAATTAACTTCAGAATATCAGTTGGAAATCATCTAATCTTGTGACCTTCCTTTATAAATTTAGAGAATTATGCTCATCACAGACAGTTAAGGGCACCTAAGACTCAAAAATAAAACAAAAGACTCAAAAGCAGCAAAAACTGTTTTTGGATTTTTTGAATTTTTCGACTAAAAATTCAGCAGACATGTAAATCCCTCCCCCACACTTAATTCTACATTGTCCTCAATGTTCACAAAATAATGTGTAGAATCAAAGCAGGGAATAGGCACTTACGACACAACCAACAAAAACAAACAAACAAGTAAAAAAACAAGATGTAAAAAGAGAAGAAGGGATGGAAAAACAAATCTGCGTTGATGGCTCCTCCACATCTTCGGTTGAGTTGGGTTGCCTCCCAATTAGCGCCTCATTTAACGTCCATGAGCCAGACGATTGTACCACACATTAGTTCTGTGTGAATGGAGGTTCTTGAAGGGGTACGTCTTCCACATTGTATTCCTTGAAAGCCTCGTAGTATGGCTTCAATCTATGGCCATTCACCTTGAATTCACTCCCAGTTGTGTCACTTCGTATCTGAACAGCACCATGGTGAAAAACATTAGTAACAATAAAAGGACCAACCCATTTAGAACGAAGTTTACTGGGAAAAAGTCTTAGCCGAGAGTGGAAAAGTAGAACTTTTTGGCCCACAACAAAGCTCTTTCCACGAATCATCTTATCATGGAATGCCTTTGTCTTCTGTTTGTAGATCCATGCATTGTCATAAGCATCATTTCTGATCTCTTCAAGCTCATTCAATTGGAGCTTCCTGTGTAGGCCAGCATCAGCAAGGTTCATGTTGAAAGTCTTCACTGCCCACCATGCATGCTCTATGTTCAAGCTCCACTGGAAGGTGACATGCCTTCCCATAGACCAGCCGAAATGGAGAAGTTCCAATGGGGGTCTTGTAAGCTGTGCGATAAGCCCACAGTGCATCATTCAGCTTTTGACTCCAATCCTTTCGGTTTGGGCTCACCGTTTTCTCCAAGATTCTCTTTATCTCCCGGTTTGAAATCTCTGCTTGTCCACTTGTTTGAGGATGGTAAGGTGTCGAAACCTTGTGTGTAACATTGTACTTCTTCAGCAGAGCCTCAATTGATTTGTTGCAGAAATGTGATCCTCCATCGCTTATGATAACTCGTGGCATTCCAAACCTGCAAAATATGTGAGAGCGAAGGAAATCTGCAACAACTTTGGAATCATTAGTTTTTGTGGCTATCGCTTCCACCCATTTCGAAACATAATCAACTGCCACAAGAATATACAAATAACCATTGGATGAAGGAAAATGTCCCATAAAATCAATTCCCCAAACATCAAAAATTTCTACAGTAATAACAGGAGTTAAGGGCATTTGATCTCTAGAACTTAGGTTTCCTAATCTTTGACACCTATCACAAGTCTTGCAAAACAAGTAGGCATCCTTAAATATTGTAGGCCAAAAGAAACCTGCATCCAATACTTTAAGGGCAGTTCTTCGAGATCCAAAATGACCTCCACAAACCTCAGAATGGCAAAAGGCGAGAATAGATTGATGTTCATTTTCAGGGACACACCTTCTAATTATTTGATCTTGACAATGTTTCCACAAATAAGGTTCATCCCAAATATAATGCCTAGCCAATTTCTTAAGTTTTTCTTTTTGAGAACGAGGTAAAATGTCTGGAAAAGTCTTGGACACAAGATAATTCACAATATCAGCATACCATGGTTCACTTACCTCGATTCCGAAGAGTTGTTCATCCGGAAACGTCTCACACAAGGGCAAGGCGTCCTCTTCACGTACTAATCTGCTCAAGTGATCAGCGACCACGTTGTCACTCCCCTTCTTGTCTTTAATTTCAATGTCGAATTCTTGGAGTAACAACATCCATCGAATAAGCCTTGGCTTCGCCTCTTTCTTTGTAAACAAGTACCTCAATGCTGCATGATCAATATAAACAATTACTTTAGATTGAAGCAAATAAGAACGAAATTTATCTAAAGCAAATACAACAGCAAGAAGCTCTTTTTCAGTGGTAGAGTAGTTCAATTGAGCATCATTGAGCGTTCTTGAGGCATAGTAAATGGCGTAGGGCTTCTTGTCCTTCCTCTGCCCTAGCACAGCTCCAACAACATAATCAGATGCATCACACATCAATTCAAAGGGCTCATCCCAATTTGTGGGGTAGCATCACGGTGCTGTTGTCAACAATTCTTTCAACTTCTCAATGCTTCCTTGCATTCATCGTCAAATTCAAAGGCTACTTCATTTTGAAGGAGGCGAGTTAGGGGTCTGGCTATCTGGGAAAAGTCCTTGATAAACCTGCGATAAAAACCTGGTGCATTGCACAAACCGAAGGGCATGCGCCTATAGGCAAAAGTGTCAAAGGGACATGTGAATGTGATCTTCTCCTGGTCTTCTTGGGCTATGCAGATCTGGTTGTAACCACTACATCCACAAGAAACAGTAGAACTCGTGACCAGCCAACCTCTCGAGCATTTGATCAATGAATGGTAGGGGAAAGTGGTCTTTCCTTGTGGTGGCGTTGAGCTTTCTATAGTCGATGCAGACTCTATGTCCAGTCACAACTCGTTGGGGCACTAGCTCATTCTCAGCATTCTTCACAACCGTCACTCCAGATTTCTTTGGAACAACTTGAACAGGAGAGACCCACTTACTGTCGGATATGGGATAGATCACTCCACAATCCAGCAACTTGATGACTTCGTCTTGAACCACCTTCATCATTGGTTGGTGTAGACGTCTTTGGGCTTCTCTGGTGGGTTTTGCTCCATCTTCCAGCAAAATTTGACGGACACATGTGGTTGGGCTTATTCCCTTGATGTCTGCTAAAGTCTAACCAATAGCAGTCTTGTATTTCTTCAATACTTCCACCAATCTCTTCTCTTGTTCCTCATCTAGCCTTGAGGATATAATTGCTGGCAAAGTCTCATTCTCTCCCAAGTACACATACTTCAAGTGATTAGGTAATGCTTTCAATTCCAACTGGGTGCCTGCTCTACAGATGGTAACAATCTGTTAGTGGAAATGGGAAGAGACAGTATGAGATTAGAACTACTTGGTAGGCCTTCAAGAGCAGCGACAGTTTCAAACACAACGTCGTCCCATATTTCCTCTAATTCAGCCTTCGAGGCATTCGTACCATCAGCATTGTATCCCACTCCTTGAGCAATGGTGTACTCCAACTTATCATCAATCATTGAATCTAGGAGTTCCTGCGCAAGAGAGTCAACGATATCAATAGAATAACATGGTTTAAGCCAGATAAAGGATACCTCATGGCTTCAAAAATGTTAAAGCCTATAACATCTCCATCAATCTCCATGGTTAATGCCCCAGCGTACACATCAATCTTAGTTCTTGCAGTTCTCATGAAAGGACGCCCTAAAAGTATAGGAGTTGAACTTGAGGGTGAGTCTTCCATATCAATGATGTAAAAATCTGCAGGGAAAATCAAGTGATTAACTTGCACAAGAATATCCTCCACATACCCCTTAGGGTATTTGTTAGACCTATCTGCCAATTGAATTATGACATTGTCTTTCTTAAGTTCACCTAAGTCCATAGATGCATATAAGCTATATGGCATAACATTAATGGATGCACCTAAATCAAGCATGACATTTTCAAAAGTAGTATCACCAATTACACAGGGGATAGAAAAACTCCCTGGATCCTTTAGCTTGGGTGGTAACTTTCTTTGGAGAACTGCAGAAGCAGTCTCACTCAGCTTCACAACTTCTTTCTCATGTGTTTGCCTCCTTGTGGTGCACAACTCCTTCAAAAACTTTGCATATTTGGGAACTTGAGTAATGCAATCAATCAAGGGGATATTCACTTGCACTTTCTTAAAAACCTCCAAGATGGCTTCATCAGATTCTTGTTTCTTCGACTTTTGAAACCTGCTTGGAAATGGCACACGCGCATAGGGAGAATTAGTAATAACTGAACTTTGAAAGTTAGTACCATTACCTTTGTGCGGCTCAGTTGGTGAGGAAGTTTTGCTTCGACTTTGGAAGTAGCAGGATTTGCCTCCAAATCTTTCTTGGAAATTTCGACTTCCTCCTCCTCTTCTTGGGCAACTTGGGCCTTCTTTTGGACTTTCTTTGGGACCTCATTGAACTCACGTCCACTCCTTGTTGCCACTATTTTTGCAGACTCAAAATTTGGATTTGGAACAGTGTTTGGTGGAAGCTTTCCACTTTCAGAAATTTTTCCCATGAAATCCACTATTTTGCCTACTTGATTCTTGAGCTCAGCTATATCCTTCGTATTATTTGTTTGACCCTGCACAAGAGCTTGAGTAGAATTTGTTAAATTTTGCTGCCCTTGAAAAAGGGCTTCAAGCATCTTATCATATGAAGAAGGAGTAGCATTAGAAGAATTAGAATTTGAAGCAAAATTTTGAGGAACCTGGGGCTTCTGAAAGAAGCCTTGTGGACGCGGAAATTGGCCTCCAGAATATTGAGGTGGTTTTGCACATTCTCCGTATTGCTCCATCGAAAATTTGGATGATCCCTTAGTCCAGGATTGTAGGTGTTGGAGAAAGGATTGTACCTTTGCTGTCCCATAGCATTTAGAGTCTCCCATCCACCATTTTCAGACAATTGAGGGCACTGATCAGTATGATGCCCTTGATTTGAGCACACACCACAAGCTTTCACTTCTTGGCTTTTTCCAAGCACAAGATGAGATAATAATGTATCAATCTTACTTTCCAGAGTGGAGCTTGTTTTTACTTCATTCACCTTCCGAGAGGAAGCCAATGCACCAGCATATTGCTGATCATTTAGGGCACGATTATCTAGCAACAACCATGCTTCTCTTGGTGTTTTGTCAAGGAATGACCCTCCAGATGCTGCGTCCAGCAGCTGGCGCTCCAAAGATGATAGTCCTTCATAAAAGTACTGCAGAAGGTTGTTCTCTTTGAATCCGTGGGGGGGCAAGCTGCAACAAGGGCCTTGAATCGCTCATAGTAAGCACAGAATGTTTCCTCAGGTCCTTGCTGAATTCCAGTGATTTTCTTTCTCATCACCGTGATCTTTGACGCTGGAAAGTACTTGGTCAGGAACTCACTCATCATCTTCTCCCATGAGTCTATATGTCCAGCTGGTAGATCAATGAGCCATGACTTGGCCCGATCCTCCAATGAGAACGGAAATGCCTTCAGCTTTAGAATGTTTATATCTGCATTTCGAGGGCACATGCTCACACAAACAAACTGAAAAGACTTCAGATGCTTGTTGGGATCTTCATTGCTAAGCCCATGGAATTTTGGAATCTGATGCAAAGTCTACTCTTCAACTCGAATTCTCCTTCCTTAGTGGCTGCCGGTTCAGGATAAGTGATACATGAAGGTGCATTACCTCCGGCTCCTGGTACAACTGAATTTGATAATTGTCTAATAGTCTGCTGTTCCATTGGTGGAATGTCTTCTTCAGAATCTGAAGGTTGTGATGAGACTATTGACTTTGTGTGTTCTTCTTTCTCTGCTTCCAATTCTGCTTCACTCTCAAACACTAGCTGTCTGAATGTGTGGGGGTTTGAACAGAAAGATCAAGAATCTGGGAAGGTTCTCCTCGCTTAATGCGCTGTAACCGCTCCGTCAAGTTCGTGAAAGCTGCGTCGGTTAATCCAGGAATACGAATTTCCTTATCGGACATTCATAACCCCTACAGAAACGAAATAACGAAATAAGAAACAAAATAAAAATTAAACAAAAACAAAGTAACTAAGAATTTAAAAAGAGCTCAAACACAAAAGGTCTTTAGAGTTCTAAGTAAGGCTTACACTTTACATTTTACAAAGGTTCTAAATTACAACTGATGTTTAAGTTAATAGTTATAGGTTTTATTAATTTTCGAGCTCATATCTTAAGTGGTAAACCAATTGTAATAAGGTATGATCGTCTTAATACAAATGTTTTCGTGGTTTCAGAAGACTTGGATGGTCAGGCCGAAGTGAAATGGGCTGGTAGGACTTCGTTTTAGTGGGTTACGGAGGTCGAAACCCCTATCGTGCTTACGCACAGTCTATAACTCTTTGAAGTCCAATTTTGATCCCAGGCGCTTACTCGGGCCTAACACCATCTAAAATGTCCCTTACTCAGTTAGGAAACACTTGTATGTTTGACAGTCGTACAAGAGTTAATAAAATCCGCCCTCAACTACAAAAGACCTCTGCTAAGGTACTAATGAAGGGTTTGGATCCTATTAACTAAAGTAACCTCCAATGGTTTACAAAACAAGATAAGTACCTGAAAATAAATAAAACAGACAACAGTTAGTCAACTGTGTTAAAGTAGTATAAATAAAAGTAACCGAAAACCATTAGAGATTTATTAAGTTCCCGGCAACGGCGCCAAAAATTGACGTGCTCGTTACCGGGCGTGCGACAATTATGAACCCTTTTTTATCATAATATAGTATTGGTAAATAGGGTTCGATCAATCCGGGGACCTAAAGGGCGCTCCTGCAGTCACGGTTACATTAAATAATTAGTAACTATAAGTATTTACAAGTATACACTTGGTACAATAGATAAAGGGGGGTTTTGAAGGTTTGTTCTATGTTCCTACTAAAACAGAAAATAAAAGCTAAACTATATATACAAGTGATCGACTTCAAACACACACAAACATATAAAAATCATGTAAACAGGTTGTTTCAATCTACACAACTTCAAAATCATGCCAATCAAGTATTATGAAACGAATTCAGAGTTACACGCCTCAGCGGTCATGTAACCTATAATAATCTTCTTATGCATCTTATGTTTGCCTCAGCGGTTTAACACAGAAAATTCCATGCAATATGTCATGTTAATACTCAGCGCAACCATACAACATATAACATGAATCATTAAGATCAAAGAAGAATTCGAACATGTAAACAGGTTTATCTCAGCGCTTAAACCAGTCTACATGCAACTTATGATCAAGACCCGACTCATTCCCATGAATCGAAGCTTTCGCCACTTAGTTAATCTGTGTTTGCCTCAGCGGTTTTACACAGACCAATGGCAATACCAACCCTGCAGAAGTTAGTAATTTAAATAACCAGATCATAAGTTTTCAATAACAAGAATGACACGAAGATAAATTATGCAGATCTCATAAACAACTTAAGAACATAACTTTATAATTCTGAAAATTAATATAATCATATTCTCAACATCAATCTCAATCCAAAACGCAGAAGTTCTAAAAATCTAACAAAAGGAAATACTACAGAACAGAGAGGAATCGATTGAGGCATTGTTACACTTTTTATTCTCCAAATTGACTTTCTGAAGAGCACCAAGGTAGAGCAAGCTTCAATGGATGGAGGACTCTGCTATCTTGAAACGAAAATACTGAAGAGAAGGCTATTGCGAATTTAGGGCAGAAGTTTGTGCGTGAGAAGTGATCCCGAAAACGTTCCTCTGTGCTCCTTTATATAGTGCCTTGGCCGAACCCTAGCTGTCCTCCTAGCCCTTGATTGATTTGTGATCCAACGGTGCAAAATTATTGCTTTAAATTCTGAGTTAGACCTTCCCAGAATTTTCTGGAATGTCTTGTGCAGTAATTTATTGCATTTGGCTTGAATACGGACCAGGTACACTCTTTGTTCTCCAAAAGAAATCCCAGCAATTAAGAGCTTTCCCTCTTCTGCTATCAATCAGGCCTCTAACGAAAATTTATGATTTTTCTTCCTTTCCTGGTGCATAATTAGGGTTCCTGCAAGGGAAATAAAGTCAGATAGATATGGTAGGATGAACAGAATTTAAATGACGAAATTAAGGAAAGAATCCCTAATTCCTGATTTATATTAACACAAAAATCCCTTGATTCTGCAGAAATTGTCCTCCTCCTTTTATACACGTTCAAACAATTCATATTCCAAGTTGGATTAGGTTTCCTGACTGCAAATGGTTTCCCTGTCTCATTAGAGAAGAAAGTTTCCTAATTATTTTAGGAAAGTCATAATATGAAAGATTCATGATACACGCATTCTATGCTATATTCTTAATATATTTCGAACCCTATTTAGCTTCGTTATTTCCTTAATAATGCCATTTCTAGTTTGTTTCTGTTCTTTAGGTCAAAAGAGGCAGTTTTACACGGAAGAAGGTTAAAACGCAAGAATTGAGTGAAATCCCAATCAAAGGAGGATTCCTATTGCAGCAAGGAGTCTCATTAAGTCGCAAAATCTGAGGATAAGTCGTTTAGGAAACTTTCCTGTTTTAAAAAGGGAAACTTACCTATTTCATTTTAGGAAACTTTCTTATTTTGATTTAGGAAACTTACTACTTTTGAATCTTTCCTATTCTGACTTTCCTAAAATATTTAGGAAACTTTCTTTTCTAATGAGACAGGGAAACCATTTGAAGTCAGAAAACCTAATCCAACTTGGAATAGGAATCTGTGAATGTCTATAAAAGGAGGAGAACGAATTCTGCAGCAATCAAGGATTTTATATGTGCTAATCAGAGAATTAAGGGAGATACTTTCCTTTAAATTCGTCATTTGAATTATGTTATTCCCCTACCATATCTATCTGATTTTATTTCCCTTGCAGGAACCCTAATTGCGCACAAATAAAGGAAGGGAATTTTCGTCAAAAGCCTGATTGATAGCAGAGAAGGAAAGTTCTTAATCGCTGGGATTTACTTTGGAGAACAAGGAGTGTACCTGGTCCATATTCAAGCCTCATGCAATGAATTACTACACAAGACATTCTAGAGAATTCTGGGAAGGTCTAAATCAGGATTTAAAGCAGTAATTCTACACCGTTAGATCACAATTTAATCAAAGGCTAGGAGCACGGCTAGGAGCACAGCTAGGGTTTGGCATGTTCACTATAAATAGAGGCTGTCTGCTTCACAATTATCATCATTCATTCACGTAAAAACCAGAGAAATACGAAAGCAGCAGCAGGCCTTCTTTTCCTCCCCTGCCGAGTTCATCCTCTCTTGCCAGACCTTGAAGGACTTCTCCACGAAGGTAGCAGAGTTGGAGACTTGAAGGACGAAGCCAAACATCCTTTTGACGTTGCCAAGCTTCCTTGGAAACTGAAAAAAGTGTAAACACTGCCTTTACTTTGTTTTGATTTTCTTTACAGTTTGAAAGCATGTTTCGAATGTTAAATTCTGGATTTGTAAGCATGTTTTGCTTGTTCTTGTATTCAATAGATTCAGAATTTTAGTAAAGCATGTTGAAGTTTCGTTCATGATATTCTTGGCAATCTGATCTTGTTAATTCATTGTTTAGGAAGTATGCGTTTTTGTTTTATTACTATGTTAGAATGCATGCTAACTAGTGCCATGATTTATACTAAGCCTCGTAGGTAAGTATGGATCTCCAGTGGTGGAAGCTATGTCAAAATGGCTGAAAACGTATACTATGCAGTTCCCTGTTGTGACGTTCATAATATAGTTGTGTTCAATCTCGTTCTATAGATTCTAAGGACTCATGTTAAGTGTAGACAGATACATTAAGTATTGATAGCAACCTTGCATGAGATGTCCTAGTTCTAGACGTTCTGTGCTAGGGACAAGTAAGTAGAACTATAAAATGCATGACCTCGTAGGCTTGTATTTTGAGATTGTTTCTAGTTCTTTGAATTGGCATGTTATCGGATTGCTAAGGTTGAAACGTGAACTTTGATGTGTGGTCAGAATCTGAGTCTTCTCTGATGGATATGTTGAATGAATCGATCACTTGTATATATAGTTTAGCTTTTATTTTCTGTTTTAGTAGGAACATAGAACAAACTCCAAAACTTCCCCCCCCCCCAGAAATCATGTAAATGTAATTGCTGTTTATATTATGTACATAATTCTTAAATTAGTCTAATCTGTTTAGTTTTGTAAACGCAGGAGCACCCTAAAGTCCCCGGATTGATCGAACCTTATTTACCAATACTACAATTGTCAAAACAGGGTTCATAATTGTCGCACGCCCGGAAACGAGCACGTCAATTTTGGCGCCGTTGCCGGGGACTTTAAAAGTCTCCTACGGTTTTCTTTTAGTTTAGTTATTTAGTTTACCTAATTAATTTTATCACTGATGGTTTGTTTTATTTTCTTTTCAGGTTTATATCTAATTTGGTAAACTGTCCAGTTAAAGAGGCCACAAAGCAGATTTGGGCCTTAACCCTTCGTGAGTTCCTTTTTAAGGTCTCTCGAGGTTGAGGGCGGTCCATATTGTGCTATTGTTGGATCATCGAAAATATAAGTAGTTTCTAGCTGAGTAAGGGGCATTTTGAGTGGTGTTTAGGCCCGAGTAAGCGACTGGGACCAAAATTGGGTTTCAATGGGCTATAGACTGTGCGTCAGCACGATAGGGGTTTCGACCTCCGTAGCCCGCTGAAAACGAAACCCTACCAGCCCGTTTCACTTCGGCCTTGCCATTCAAGCCTTCTGAAACCACGGAATTGCTTATGTTTAGATGTCAATGCCTATAATCCCATCAATACAGTTTACAACTTGAGATATGAATTTGAAGGGTGAATAAAATTTAGAATCAGTAGTGTTGTATTATTGTTGTTTAAACTTTGTTGTAAGTCGCACTAAGGTATATTGGACCAAACATGACTATGGATTGGGTAGCTGTTTCAGTCCCATTGCACACCAATGTCCTCTGTTCCCGTACCTAAGTGTAGAGTCGAAATAAACTTAAGCATAGGATAATGCAGACGTGTAGTGTCTTATGTGTTTATGGAAACTCATTCTTGTTGAACTTATCTTTTATTTTTATTTTTTTTTTTTTTTTTAAAATTGTATGTCTTATTACTAACAATTCTTTGAATGAACAGATGTCGGTCTCAAACCAAATCTATATCAAGGACATCATCAACACTTTCGAACATCATGAGGAGATGCACAAGGCGCTCAAATTCTTCCCAAATTTCGATGGAACAAGCAAGGTGGATGCAGCAGATCACCTTACCTATGTGGAGGATGTGAGCAAACTTATGGCCCCAGATCATGCTGAGGAAGTAGCTGTTAATGCCTTCATGAGGAGTTTGAAAGGAGAAGCCTATAGATGGTTCCAAGAGGAGCTGAATCATGAGAGCACTTGGGAGGAATGCAAGAAAGAATTTGTGCAAGTGTTCACCATTGGAGCAGAAATGTCGACACCAGCACCTCAAGCAATCTTTGAGTACCTTCCTCGTTTCAACAAGGAGCAATTAATACACATCATCCTCAACACCGTTCCTGATTTTTATGGGGCAAAACAAGACCCCAAGGCTCATTTAGACCATGTGAAGAGGATGTGTGAGCGCATGGTGTGCCCTGAAATTGAGTTGGAGACCTTGACAATCTTGGTTTTCAGTCGGAGTTTGAAAGGAGAAGCAAAGTATTGGTATAATCATCGAGTGGACCATAACACCGTTACCTGGAGCCAATGCCAAGAGCGTTTTCTGAAAAGGTTTGCTTTTGGAGGACTGAAGAAAGAACATGTGGCACGTATTGAAATGAATCCAGCAAGAAGGGAAGAGATGCCATGTCACTTCTCTAATCCGGCAACCATCCCTCAACCATCTCTCTATTACTTGCCACCCCACCAAATGATCAAAAAGGAGGAGGAATCTCAAATGAACAAGCTGCTAGCAAGCATTGAAGAGCTAAAGAAGGAGCAAGCAAAATTTGGGCAGCAAATGAACAAAGTAGAGAAAGAGATTCACTCTATGGCCCCCAAGGTGGAATTTGTCTTCAATAGAGCAGTTTCTGCTGATTTTGAGGAAGCAGCTCAAGAATTGGAACGTGAGGAAGAGGAGGAACTGGAAGAAAATAGTGAAGAGGAGGAAGACAATGACTCCAACTTTAGCCACGGAAACTCACCAAGGTCATATACTTCACAAGGTACACCATGGGAGGATGAGTATCTTCACGCACAAGGATGGGATGACAATTTCGACACCAAAGAAGCCTTTGCGGATGAAGACTAAAGGAGTCAAACGTCTAGCCAATGGACATTAAAAGCAGCGCTCTAGGGAGGCAGCCCTACATCAAGTCGCACACTTGTGCAAATTTGAGACTTTCTGTTTTTATTCAAGCTTTTGGATTTTGTAATAGACTTATTAGTGGTTTGTTGCACCTTTTTGCAACTATTTTGGACCAACTTTTTCTTTATTTTTACTTCCGTATTTTTATTTTTATTTTTCTCAGTTTAATTTTGTGAAAGTTGGATTAATCTCTTGTTTTGAAATGCAGTTCTACTGACTTTACAGCAAATCAAGTCAGGGATCTGCACGGAGATCACAAGTGTTTCTCAACTCTCTGGACACCCTACATCTACTTTGATGTATCGATTGCAAGGAGCTTTCATTTGAAGGTCGAGGTCATGTACCTTGAGGCAGGTGCCTACATTTCAATCCTACCCGAAGGCCGTGAGTATGGGATGTCTACAAGGGGGAGCTTTCTCAACTTTAAACTCTTACTTTTCGTAGATTAGTTTTTGTTTCGTTTGTTTCGTAGTGAATCCCTGTTTCCATGCTTTATTCTATGTTGCATGCTATATTATTTTTACATTGAGGACAATGTAGAGTTTAAGTGTGGGGGAAGGATTACATGTTTATTGAGTCATTTATTGAAATACATAAAAATTGAAAAATATCAAAAATTCAAAAAAATATCGTTTGCTTTTTGAGTCTTTTGTTTGTTTTTTGAGTCTTAGGAGCCCTTAACTGTCTATGATGATTATAATCTCTGAAATTATGGATAAGATCACAAGATGATTTCCAACTGATATTCTGAAGTTAATTGAAATGAATGGAAATCATGTGAAACGTAGTGGATATGATTTGAATCTCTGGTACAGAAATGAGCATGTTAAGACAAGCTTTGATTCACATGACCTTAAATGTGAGCTTTTGAGCCTTTATATGTGCTATTCTTTCTGAGTGTTCATTGAAATATTCTGATTCGTTTTCTTGGCTATAAATTGTTTAAAAACCTCATTATTCTTTCAATTTGATTGATTGCTCACCATAGCTTTTAATGAACTAGAGATGACTAGAACTCACTCTTGTGGACTTTCGAAACTTTTTGTCATAAAACACTCTGATTTTAGAAAGGATAAATGGAACTTTTTTTAGGATGATCACCATTGCCAAATAAACCTGTGTCCTTATTTGTGTGCGCTGCACCCCTTAGTTTGAGCCCCTTTGAGCATACATTAAGCCTTTTCTTTCATCACCTATGTAATTTACCTGAGCTTAGTATAACATATCTCTACCCATGTCCTTTGGGCCTAGTAGAGCATTTTGTGTGAAGATTACTGGAGGTGATGATGAAGAGCAAGTGTGGGGGAAAGAGCTTATGTAATGTCCTTGTTGTATAAAAAGAAAATGCTGTGAAAAGAATAAAAAGAAAATAAACAATAAAATTTCGGCAGAAAAAGAAAAGAAATACTGGACATTATTGTTGTTTTGTGAATCAGGAGTTCTGATGTAAATGGAAGGCCTAAAATTGAAACTATTTGGCCTTTGTTCTGTTTCATGATGTTGTAAGGTGGTTAGAGTGACGAAGGGCCCAACAAGATGGTATCTGGCCCTTGATTTGGCGACACAAGGTGTTGGATAATGCTCTGCTAGGTCCTTAGGAATTTTGCAACACTTGCTCTTAAATTCATACCCCTAGCCCAGCCCCATTAACACCTTTTAAAGTTCCTTTTGATCTAAAAGATGAGTAAAACTTGATCTGTGGAGTTTGTTCGAAGAGTTGAGCCTATGGTATGGTTCATTTGTGTGAGTAATCATATTCTTTCATGAGGTTTTACTTCTGTGTTATTGTGCTTTTGTTCTTATAAATGCAAGCTTTCTGATTCTGTCTTGCATACTTATTGAGTGATTTAGCCAGAAAATATGAGTGAAGAATGAGTGCATACCTTGTGAGAATGAATCATAATTGTTTGAAACATGCTGAGCTTAAATATCACCATTGTTCTATCAGGTCCTACGTGTAAATATGTTGATCTTTGCATGGCAATTAGCTTCTGAACCTTCATGGAATGATTCTTGGTTGGGTGCTAATTTTGATGCCATGAGAGTTGAGATTCGGAGAATATAGTTATGGGCATTAGAGTTTGAGTATTTATTTTGTGAGTCTTTGTTTTTGTTTGTGTTAGAGTCTGTTCTTAGTTTGGTTTTGCTAAGGGACTAGCAAAAGCTAAGTGTGGGGGAATTTGATACACGCATTCTATGCTATATTCTTAATATATTTCGAACCCTATTTAGCTTCGTTATTTCCTTAATAATGCCATTTCTAGTTTGTTTCTGTTCTTTAGGTCAAAAGAGGCAGTTTTACACGGAAGAAGGTTAAAACGCAAGAATTGAGTGAAATCCCAATCAAAGGAGGATTCCTATTGCAGCAAGGAGTCTCATTAAGTCGCAAAATCTGAGGATAAGTCGTTTAGGAAACTTTCCTGTTTTAAAAAGGGAAACTTACCTATTTCATTTTAGGAAACTTTCTTATTTTGATTTAGGAAACTTACTACTTTTGAATCTTTCCTATTCTGACTTTCCTAAAATATTTAGGAAACTTTCTTTTCTAATGAGACAGGGAAACCATTTGAAGTCAGAAAACCTAATCCAACTTGGAATAGGAATCTGTGAATGTCTATAAAAGGAGGAGAACGAATTCTGCAGCAATCAAGGATTTTATATGTGCTAATCAGAGAATTAAGGGAGATACTTTCCTTTAAATTCGTCATTTGAATTATGTTATTCCCCTACCATATCTATCTGATTTTATTTCCCTTGCAGGAACCCTAATTGCGCACAAATAAAGGAAGGGAATTTTCGTCAAAAGCCTGATTGATAGCAGAGAAGGAAAGTTCTTAATCGCTGGGATTTACTTTGGAGAACAAGGAGTGTACCTGGTCCATATTCAAGCCTCATGCAATGAATTACTACACAAGACATTCTAGAGAATTCTGGGAAGGTCTAAATCAGGATTTAAAGCAGTAATTCTACACCGTTAGATCACAATTTAATCAAAGGCTAGGAGCACGGCTAGGAGCACAGCTAGGGTTTGGCATGTTCACTATAAATAGAGGCTGTCTGCTTCACAATTATCATCATTCATTCACGTAAAAACCAGAGAAATACGAAAGCAGCAGCAGGCCTTCTTTTCCTCCCCTGCCGAGTTCATCCTCTCTTGCCAGACCTTGAAGGACTTCTCCACGAAGGTAGCAGAGTTGGAGACTTGAAGGACGAAGCCAAACATCCTTTTGACGTTGCCAAGCTTCCTTGGAAACTGAAAAAAGTGTAAACACTGCCTTTACTTTGTTTTGATTTTCTTTACAGTTTGAAAGCATGTTTCGAATGTTAAATTCTGGATTTGTAAGCATGTTTTGCTTGTTCTTGTATTCAATAGATTCAGAATTTTAGTAAAGCATGTTGAAGTTTCGTTCATGATATTCTTGGCAATCTGATCTTGTTAATTCATTGTTTAGGAAGTATGCGTTTTTGTTTTATTACTATGTTAGAATGCATGCTAACTAGTGCCATGATTTATACTAAGCCTCGTAGGTAAGTATGGATCTCCAGTGGTGGAAGCTATGTCAAAATGGCTGAAAACGTATACTATGCAGTTCCCTGTTGTGACGTTCATAATATAGTTGTGTTCAATCTCGTTCTATAGATTCTAAGGACTCATGTTAAGTGTAGACAGATACATTAAGTATTGATAGCAACCTTGCATGAGATGTCCTAGTTCTAGACGTTCTGTGCTAGGGACAAGTAAGTAGAACTATAAAATGCATGACCTCGTAGGCTTGTATTTTGAGATTGTTTCTAGTTCTTTGAATTGGCATGTTATCGGATTGCTAAGGTTGAAACGTGAACTTTGATGTGTGGTCAGAATCTGAGTCTTCTCTGATGGATATGTTGAATGAATCGATCACTTGTATATATAGTTTAGCTTTTATTTTCTGTTTTAGTAGGAACATAGAACAAACTCCCAAAACTTCCCCCCCCCCCAGAAATCATGTAAATGTAATTGCTGTTTATATTATGTACATAATTCTTAAATTAGTCTAATCTGTTTAGTTTTGTAAACGCAGGAGCACCCTAAAGTCCCCGGATTGATCGAACCTTATTTACCAATACTACAATTGTCAAAACAGGGTTCATAATTGTCGCACGCCCGGAAACGAGCACGTCAATTCAAAAATAGCAAGTTTCCTATATCAAAATAAGAAAGTTTCTTAAAATGAAATAGGCAAGTTTCCCTTTTTGAAAGAGGAAAATTTCCTAAATGACTTATCCTCAGATTTTGCGACTTAATGAGACTCCTCGCTGCAACAGGAATCCTCCTTCGATTAGGATTTCTCTTAAATTGCCGGTTTTAGCTTACTTTTCTGCTTTTCTGCTCCCTTGCCTTCACAGTTACAAGACATGTTAGAAATGGTATTATTACAAGAATAACATAGCTAAATTGGGCAGCAAACACATTATAACATAGCACTTTGTGCTCTTATCATGTGTTAGTTGGATTTGCTGATGCTGGGTATCTCTCTGACCCACATAAAGGACGTTCCCAAACTGGATATGTGTTCACAATTAGGAATACGGCGATATCTTGGAGATCAACCAAGCAAACCCTTGTTGCTACTTTCTCGAATCATGCTGAGATTATTGCACTACATGAAGCAGTTAAAGAATGTGTTTGACTTATGTCTGTAGTGTCTTATATTGAGAGTCTAGTGGATTACCATCTGCTACGGCTGAACCAACTTGCATCTATGAGAATAATGCGGCTTGCATTGAACATATGAAGTTAGGTTACATTAAGGGTGATAATACCAAACATATCTCGCCAAAGTTCTTTTACAATCAGCAATACCAACAGTTTTTGAATATCCATGTGAACTAGGTGAGTTCTGAGGATAATGTAGCAGCTTTGTTCATCAAGTCTCTACCCAAATCTACCTTTGAGAACATGTGAAGAGCATTGACATGCGTCGTTTATCTGAACTCCAAGATTGAGTTACCAATCAGGGGGAGTCGTTATGTAGACATCAGGGGAGTCTACATCACATGTTATCTTCAATTGTAGTTGGTGCATTGTGCTCTTTTTTCCTTTTTCCCTTTGTCCAAGTCTTTTGTTTTGCCCACGAGGTTTTTGTTTTACTTAATTGACAAGGTTTTTAACGAGGCAACATCTCATGCACTATGTCGTATTAGGCACGTGACACAAGGAGGAGTGTTTAAGGAAATTACTTTCATGTTCTTCTGTTATGTGTCTTGACCTAATCGTTTCCTTATTAGAAAAGATTATAGATCTTCTAGATCATTCAGGAGATTATATGTAATGCCTATAAATAGGCATTTCTATCAATAAATGAGTAGACCGTTATTCTCGTTATACTTTCTCCTTCAACAGGTATTAGATTTTGGTACAATTTTTTGGTGCATGTAGCACTGCTCTATATATTTACCAAACAAGCAGAGTTAAATTTCTTTGCAATGAACTTCTTTTTTTTTTTTAAGCGGATGTAGTTTTACCAAACACATAATTGAGTTTTTGAACCACACGTTGATTATTTTTTAAGTTGAGTTTTTACAAAACTGATTAATTTTACATCAATACCAAACCAAGCCTAAGCAAGTTCGTGATAATGGCCCTAATCTGGTGGTTTGGCCGCTCGCTCTGGAATTATAACATCTCGAAATTTTGGTAAACTATTTTTGAAAGAAAAATTATTTTCGATCTATTTCTATTTAAATTTCTATTATTCTTATAACTCTTAGTAGTTTTTTCGAAAATTATTCAAAATTTTGGTTTGTCTAGTTTTGTCTTTCGAGCACATAGGATTAAGGTAGAGGTTGTTACGAGTTTGTATGATTTTACGGAAGCGTTTTCAGACATCGGAGCTATATTTAATGATTTTTGGTATTATCTAAAAATTTAATTAAAAATAAAATTTAAAGGCGGTTTGATGTGGACCAACAGATCTTACACACCGTCTAATTTGGGCCATTGATTTGGGAATATATATATATATATATATATATATATATATATATATGTCGAACTAGATCAGCTCGACCCAGTCCCAGACCGACGTAGTGGTTTTGTAGCGGCGAATTAGCTGCGATCGCTCCTCCGTCGTCCGGCCATCTCCCAGCGCAACGTTAATGTCCAGAGCTTCGTCTCGTCGTCCACAACCTCTCTGTGGTCTTTGTTTTTGATGAGGAGCTCCGGTTACAGAGAATCGAAGGAAATTTAAATTTAAATTTCTGTTTTTAAAAGGAAAATTTTTTCGAGCTATTTTTATTTTTATTTCTCTTATCATTTAAATACTTTGTAGCTTTTGAAAATTATTTCAAAATTTTGGCTTGTCAAGTTTTGTATTCGAACCCATAGGATTAATCTAAACGTCGTTACGAGTTCGTAGGATTTTTCGAATGATCATTTAGACATCGAATCTATTTTTAATTATTTTTAGAAGTTGGTATTATTTAAAAATTTAATTAAAAATAAAAATATTAGTGACTTGATCTGGACCGTTAGAGTTTTAAACCGCAAAATCTGAGTCGTCCATTTAAGGATATAAATTGAAAAGGATCAGGTTGGATTGCATAGAACCTGGCCAAATCCCGTCTCGACCAACATATTTTTTGTATGATTCATATGTGGCTAATTTTTTGTAAGATTCATATGTGGGAACTGCATAAATATATTATTAGTGATGAATATATGTTTTACTACGTGATGAAAATATAGTCTTAGAGAAGATAAATTAAAGGTCCAAATCTGGTCAATGTTTTGATCATTTGACCTGAGGTCCCAACAACCATTTTCGGTCCTGTAAGTTTTCTTGGTTCCGAGTTGCTGATTCAGCCAACAAATAAGTGGTTAAACAATGACTGAATCAACCGTACAAATATGCATAAGACATGGCATGTGCCGGAGAACAGTGCCAATTGTTTTCTAAGAAAGGTATCGTCGTCATTCCAGCACTAAAATCGCAGAACAGTGATGCGCAGGTCCAGCACTCATCCTGGTGTGAAAGTCCATTATTTTTGTTTTCTTGGTCAAGGAAAACTTATTTGTTTTAGTTTACACTACCTGGAATTTGAAGAAAGATAGAAAAGGTCCGGTCAATAGTTTATTCATTTCCAAGTCTTGCTCTATTCCAACTAAAAAAAAGTCAGTATGTAATATCGTAGCAATTTCATATTAATTCCCACACGAGCTTCACGCATCACCCATCATCACTTTCCACTCTCCACCCACCAGAACAACGAGGACCCATTTCTCATAACCAAACATTTCCCCCTATAAAATGGCCCCCCCTCAATGGAGTCTCATCTCTTTCATACAACAACAAAAGATATATAAAGTACCATCCACCATCTCCCTCTTTGATTATCTCTCTCTCCCTATCTAGCTGAAACCCACTCTACAGCTTGATTTCTTCTAGCTTTAGGAACAGAGGAACTAGCCTAATTGAGTAACTAATAGTTGCTTAATTAAAATGAGTGCATCCATGAATATGCTTCCCAAATGCGATGCCAATTACGCAGCTCTCACCCCTACAACTTTCTTGAAGAGAGCTGCTATGTTTTACTCCAACCGTACTTCCCTCATCTATGAAGGAACTCGCTTCACATGGCGCCAAACTCATGATCGTTGCTGCCGTCTCGCTTCTTCCCTTCTTTCCCTTAACATTGCCAAACACGATGTGGTAAGTCCAATAACGTACCTTATAGATTGACAATCTAGAGACATAACATGTTTTGATTAATTCGAAACCGATGCATGACAGATTTGGTCACTTACATTTGGTTTGCTTAATTGTTGCAGGTTTCGGTGTTGGCTCCCAATATTCCTGCATTGTATGAAATGCATTTCGCCGTGCCGATGGCTGGTGCCGTACTCAACACCATCAACTCTAGACTTGATGCCAAAAACATCGCTTCCATTCTCAAACACTCCGGCGCCAAAGTCTTCTTTGTCGACTACGAGTACGTCCCTCAAGCGCGGGAGGCTCTCAGGATCCTCATGACGGGCTCTCAGCCATCCATGATGCCGCTGGTCATCGTGATCGACGACATCGACTCTCCTACCGGAGTTCGGTTGGGAGAACTCGAGTACGAGCAGCTCATCCACAAGGGCAATCCCCGGTTTGTCCCGATCGACGTCGCCGAAGAGTGGGATCCAATTGCCTTGAATTACACTTCTGGCACAACTTCTGAACCAAAAGGTGTTGTGTACAGCCACAGAGGTGCTTACTTGAGCACACTGAGCCTACTTCTGGGTTGGGAAATGGGGAGCGAGCCTGTTTATCTATGGACGCTCCCAATGTTCCACTGCAACGGCTGGACCTTCACTTGGGGCGTGGCGGCACGGGGCGGAACCAACGTCTGCCTCCGCAACACCACCGCATACGACATCTACCGCAACATCAGAAGACACCATGTAACGCACATGTGTTGTGCTCCCATCATTTTCAACATACTCCTAGAAGCCAAGCCCCACGAGCGTTGCCGCATCACAAACCCTATTCAGATCCTCACCGGCGGCGCACCGCCACCAGCTCCGCTGCTCGAGAAAATCGAGCCGCTCGGGTTCAAAGTCACCCACGCGTACGGCCTGACCGAAGCAACCGGACCGGCTCTTGTTTGCGAGTGGCAGGCCAAGTGGAACAAGCTACCGAAAGAGGAGCAATCCAAGCTCAAAGCGAGACAAGGAATAAGCATACTGACTCTTGCTGAGGTTGACGTGAAGGAACTGGACACAATGGCGAGTGTTCCCCACGACGGCAAGACCATGGGAGAGATTGTGTTACGTGGAAGTAGCATCATGAAAGGTTACTTCAAGGACAAGGAGGCCACCAACAAGGCCTTCAAGAAGGGCTGGTTCTTGACCGGAGACGTCGGCGTTATACACCCCGATGGTTACCTTGAAATAAAGGACAGATCGAAAGACGTGATCATCTCCGGTGGGGAGAACATCAGCAGTGTAGAACTGGAGAGCGTGCTGTACAGACACCAACAAGTGTCGGAAGCGGCGGTGGTGGCAATGCCCCACCCTCGCTGGGGTGAGAGTCCTTGTGCTTTCGTGGCCCTCAGAAGCGACAGCACCACCGTGACGGAGGGTGACATCATCGCCTACTGTCGGAAGAATCTGCCACACTTCATGGTTCCGAGAAAGGTGGAGTTTGTGGCTGAGCTGCCCAAGACTTCGACCGGGAAGATTCAAAAGTTCGAGCTGAGGGCTAAGGCCAAGGCATTCAACGTCGTCGTATCATCGGATACTCAACAACAAGTCATTGATCCTCATTACAACGAGGAGCAGATTCTTGCTTTGTCCCGTCTGTGAAGTTTTATAATTAATTCTAATGATTATTCAAGCTAATCGATCCGGTATTATTATTATAGAAATAAAAAAAGTGTACAGATCGAGTGCCTTCAGTTTCTAGTTTACTTGCATGCATGCCTGATAAATATACTAGGTAATTTTTTTTTATAATCCTACTTGCGCTTCTCGTGCTGCTATGTCTAATCTAATATATATCATATGCTTGCATGTTTCCCAAATTTATATACTACTTTGTTATAAAGTAATCCCTATCCTTGTAGCTGTATAATACAAAAACGACGAGGTCATTTCATATCATATATATAAGCTAGCCTTTTGCAATCCCTAATGAGCCAAAAAAGGCTGAAGAATGAAAGGTATATATTATTGTTTCTGTTGGCTTTGGATGATTCCCTTTGCTTCA
Organism: Fragaria nilgerrensis; assembly: GCA_010134655.1. Classification (NCBI taxonomy): domain Eukaryota; kingdom Viridiplantae; phylum Streptophyta; class Magnoliopsida; order Rosales; family Rosaceae; genus Fragaria; species Fragaria nilgerrensis. The sequence goes on from CM020977.1 coordinate 16,489,106, forward strand.
TACGTATGCATCAATTAGTGCATACGTTCATAGATCCAAGTTGTTTGTATTCCAAGGCATCTTTCCAGAAGCACATATTTGCAAAATTCATCATCCTAAATTAACGATGATTTGATTTGCTTTCACCAAGAGGCCTCAGCTTCAATTTATATTACGATACATGGTAGCTTGGCTTTATCCCCGCAGACTCAATTTCTCTCTACCAGTTTTCTATATCGATTATTAGTAGCATATTCTTCAAGACCCAATCATGGCCGTATTGTTCATGTGTACGAGGAATGTTGCTTTCATGAGAACATACTGTTCATTGAGTGGCATTTTTGTAACATTACTGGGAGATATTTTTCGGTTTCATGTGGTTTAGCAGGTAGCTGCTAAATACTTCGACCTGAATCACACAAAAATAGTTTGGTTTGTGGTTGAAAAGGTATGATTATGATTGATTTTTAATCATAACTAATTAATTGTACTACGTACTTACATATAGTCCAACACTGCAACGATTAGGAAATACATATTTCTCATACGTCAAACCGTCATAATTAAAACTTGCTGATGATTGATGCTAACCTATCACTTGGCACTTATCTGGATATCGATATTGTGTGCTTTGGCACCGCCCTCACAGTTTTGTTTTTCGATTTTCAACCTAAAATACGTCTCAATATGATGAGGAGATACGTTAATTTCCACATGTAAAGTACATCACCACAAATCCTTCGGGGATGTGCACATTAAATTCCAGCTACAGAGTGGCTCTTGTACTGTTATGTAGCGGCTCATTCCCATGGTTTTATATTGTTTGCTTTGAGCCCTTCCCTCACGATTTTATTCTTTGGATCCCAATCCAAAGCATATTTCATTATGGGGAGGCCTTATCCTAGGCTCATTCTTAGGTGTGTTTGGACGTATAAAGGAACATCAGCTCTCATCCTCCGGGTGATGTGGATCTCACAATCCACTCTCCTTAGGGACTCGACGCCCTCGTCGACACATTTTCCAGCAAGGTAGCACCTCTAGTACCATTCTAGAACGGACCTGTCCGCATGCACGGTGAGATACTGTCCATTTTAGGTCCCGCCATCACAGTTTTGTTCTTAGGTTTCTCAACCTAAAACACGTCTTAAGATGAAGAGATACGTACGTTTGCACATCTAAAGCACGTCACTTCTCATCCCTCGGGCGATGTGGGATCTTACATTAATTCCACTCCCCTTAGGAGTCTGTCATTCTCGTCAGAACATTTCTGGCTATGGAGCGACTCATATACCATTCTATAACGATCCAGTAAGATACACAGTCTGCTTTGGCCTTCGTCCTCATGGTTCTATTCTTGGATACCCAATCCAAAAGACGTTTCATTATGGGGAGGTGTGTTAATTAATTTGCACATATAAGACACATCACCTTCCCTCCTCTAGGAGATGTGGGATCTCACATCAAATGTCTGATATCATCGATTACTAGGAGCAACAAGATTTAGCACATAACCAATGACATTTCGATGTTTCACTACCAGGACAAGCATTTTAGCCGACGAAAAATTTTCGTCGGCCTGTTAGCTTAATTCGTCGGCTAAGATCTTAACCGACGAGCTTTCGTTGGCTATAGTTTCGTCGGGAAAGGGTCGTCGGCGATGACTTTAGCCGACGACACTAGAAGATGTCGTCGGCTATTATCTGGCACTACCAGAAGAAAGACTTTAGCTGACGAAAATAAAAAAAACCAGGCCGACGAATTATTTTTTCGTCGGCTAACGTGGACTGTAGCCGACGAAATTTTTTTTCATCGGCTTTGGTCAACTTTAGCCGACGAAATTTTAATTTCGTCGGCTGAATAATTTTTTTCGTTGGCTATAGTCTGTGAACTTTAGCCGACGAAATTTTTAAAAGTTTAGCCAACGAAAGTTTTAAAAGTTTAGCCGACGAAATTTTTAAAACTTTAGCCGACGAAATTTGAAAATCTTAGCTGATGAAAAATATAATTTCGTCGGCTAAAGTGCCTTATATTTGCAGATTTGGACAACAACTCATCTGAAAAAAAAAACTATACGTAGATCCTTCAAACGCAAAAACGTCGTGAAATAAGATATGACCAGAATGGTGAAATACGTTTACGGTTGAAAAATCACGGTATTCCGGTAAAGTCTCGGTGCCGATAGTTGCGGTCAATGTAATTTACCCTTATTATTCACTATGCTGCAGATTTGGCGTTTGGTGTCCGATTGACTATTGTGATACCTTTCCGGAAGCGTAACGGCCCTATGAGTCAAACTCATCGCTATTGCCATGACATATGGGCCTTTTCGGCCATCCGAGTCCGTTTAGGGCTTCAAAATGCAGTTTTCTTATTTCCGATTAGAGTTGACCGTTTCGATAGAGCCCTTAACGTTGTCGAATCCAGTTGAATTTTTTACCATAGACATCTTTCGTCATAATGATCATATCTGATGGTCGAATTTTTGTTTGTGAATTTGAGTCATCGGAATCACAACGTGTCTTACTATTTACCGTTATTATTCCTTATGGGGAGCCATATCGTCAGAAGGTAAATGTCTCAAATTTTTATATGGGCAGTTGCATCTCATCTACATGAGAGCTTTTCGTGTGGAAGGTTTGACCAAACTACGTAATATAGAGGGAGATATGAGCGTTTTCGTGTGATAAGTGACGATGGAATATGGTTGACCGTTTCGATCGAGCCCTTAACGTTGTCGGATCCAGTTGAATTTTTTACCATAGACATCTTTCGTCATAATGATCATATCTGACGGTAGAATTTTGGTTTGTGAATTTGAGTCATCGGAATCACAACGTGTCTACTAATGTTGTATAACTTGTTTAGTAGGTTATACAACTTTGTGAACCAACTCTATATAAGAAGCAAAATTATCAAAAATCTCGTGAAATAAGATGTGTTCATAATGGTGAAATACGGCTATGGTTCAAAAATCACGTAAATCGGCTAACGTCTCGGTGCCGATAGTAGCGGTCAACCCTGTTTACCGTTATTATTCCCTATGGGGAGCCCTATCGTCGGAAAGTAAATGTCTCAAATTTTTATATGGGCAGTTGCGTCTCATCTACGTGAGAGTTTTTTGTGTGAAAGGTTTGACAAAACTACGTAATATAGAGAGAGATATGAGCGTTTTCGTGTGATAAGTGACGATAGAATATGGTTGACCGTTTCGATCGAGCCCTTAACATTGTCGGATCCAGTTGAATTTTTTACCATAGACATATTTCGTCATAATGATCATATCTGATGGTCGAATTTTTGTTTGTGAATTTGAGTCATCGGAATCACAACGTGTCTACTAATGTTGTATAACTTATTTAGTAGGTTATACAACTTTGTAAACCAACTCTACATAGGAAGAAAAATTATCAAAAATCTCGTGAAATAAGATGTGTTCAGAATGGTGAAATACGGCGATGGTTCAAAAATCACGTAAATCGGGTAACGTCTCGGTGTCGATAGTAGCGGTCAACCCTATTTACCGTTATTATTCCCTATGGGGAGCCCTATCGTCGGAAGGTAAATGTCTCAAAAGTTTTATATAGGCGGTTGCGTCTCATCTACGTGAGAGTTTTTCGTGTGGAAGCTTTGACCAAACTACATAATATAGGGAGAGATATGAGCGTTTTCGTGAATTTATAAACTTTAGCCGACGAGCTATTAAAAAAGTCGTCGGCTAAGGTCAAAAAATTTCAAAATTTTTGGGGGTAAACCAAAGTTGGAGGAAAATTTTCAAAGGACTTTAGCCGACGAAAATATATGAAAAGTCGTCGGCTAAAGTCGAAAAATTTTCAACCAAAATTTTTTGGCGGTCAACCAAAATTTTCAAAAGAGTTTAGCCGACGAAAATAAAGAATTTTGTCGGCTAAAGTTCTTTGTATAGGAGTTGTACCGAAGATGGATAGTAAGAAGTCTATTATCTGCCAGATTTTCTTCTCGGCCTAGCTCCGCCGTCAAGCCACCAGAGACCGCCACACTTGTCCCAAAAGCTTCGCCGTCGTCTCTACTTCATTGCTGGATAGGTGGTGCATCGAGTGGCGCCGCCGTGAGGGATAAATCGAGCTCCAAAACTCCGCCGGTTCGGATTCGGTGTCGATCGAATTTCTCCTTCCTTAGGTCACCATTTGATGAGTTCTTTATATGGATAAGTTGAGTTTGATTAGTACTATATTCCCCTAGAATTTGGTAGCTCGATTCGGTGTGTGTGAAGAGAATCGAAGATTTGAAGTTTTTAGGGTTTAAAATTGGGGATTTTTATATTTTGATTCAATTGACCTGTTTAGGCTTAGAATTGGGCTTCGACTTCTTCTAGAAAGTTGTTCGAAATGTTGAGAGGAAGATTCTGTCAAATTTTGGTCGTGATTGGAGGTGGCCGAAAGTTTTTGCAGTTTTTTTTTTTCAAAACCAGCAACTTTAGCTGACGATATTTAAATACAATATTCGTCGGCTATAGTATTTTTAATTTTTTTTTATAAGGTTTAACCGAAGAATTATAGCATATTTCGTCGGCTATAGTTCTTTTTTAAATTTTTTTATAAGGTTTAGCCGACAAAATATACTATATTTTGTCGGCTGTAGTTCTTTTTTTAATTTTTTTTAAGGTTTAGCCGACGAAATATAGTATATTTCGTCGGCTGTAGTTATTTTTTAAAATTTTTTTATAAGGTTTAGCCGACGAAATATGCTATATTTCGTCGGCTATAGTTATTTTTTTAATTGTTTATTACACACTTTAGCCGACGAATATGCTATAATTCGTCGGCTAAAGTATGTAATGAAAATTTAAAAAAATAACTATAGCCGACTAAATATAGTCTGTTTCGTTGGCTTTAGAAGTATTAAGCCGACGAAACATGCCATAATTCGTCGGCTATACCTTATAAAAAAAATTAAAAAATACTATAGCCGACGAATATCTTATTTAAATATCATCGGCTAAAGTTGCTGGTTTTTGAAAAAAAAAACTGCAGAAACTTTCGGCCATCTCCAATCACCACCAAAATTTGACAGAATCTTCCTCTCAACATTTCGAACAACTTTCTAGAAGAAGTCCAAGCCAAATTCTAAGCCTAAACAGGTCAATTGAATCAAAATATAAAATCCCAATTTTAAACCCTAAAAACTTCAAATCTTCGATTCTTCTCACACACCGAATTGAGCTACCAAATTCTAGGGGAATGTAGTACTAATCAAACTCAACTTATCCATATATAGAACTCACCAAATGATGACCTGAGGAAGGAGAAATTCGATCGACACCGAATCCGAACCGGCGGAGTTTTGGAGCTCGATTTATCCCTCATGGCGGAGCCACTCGATGTACCACCTGTCCAGCAATGAAGTAGAGACGACGGCGAAGCTTTCGGGACAAGTGTGGCGGTCTCCGGTGGCTTGACGGCGGAGCTAGGCCGAGAACTTTTTCTAATTTTCTGACTTCTTACCATCCACCTCCGGTAAAACTCCTATATAAAGAACTTTACCCGACGAAATTCTTAATTTTCGTCGGCTAAAGTCCTTTGAAAATTTTGAAAATTTTGAAAATTTTTCCCCAAATTTGGTTTGCTGCCAAATTTTTTTTCGACTTTAGCCGACGACTTTTCATATATTTTCGTCGGCTAAAGTCATTTGAAAATTTTCCTCCAAATTTGGTTTACCGCCAAACAATTTTGACCTTAGCCGACGACCTTTTTAATATCTCGTCGGCTAAAGTCTATAAATTCACCAAAACGCTTATATCTCCCTCTATATTACGTAGTTTGGTCAAACTTTCCACATGAAAAACTTTCACCATTTACGTGAGTTTTGAACCATAGCCGTATTTCACCATTCTGAACACATCTTATTTCACGAGATTTTTGATAATTTTGCTTCCTATGTAGAGTTGGTTCACAAAGTTATATAACCTACTAAACAAGTTATACAACATTAGTAGATACGTTGTGATTCCGATGACTAAAATTCACAAACCAAAATTAGACCGTCAAATATGATCATTATAACGAAAGATATCTATAGTAAAAAATTCAACTGGATCCAACAACGTTAACGGGCTCGATCGAAACGGTCAACCATAATCCATCATCACTTATCACACAAAAACGCTCATATCTCCCTCTATATTACATAGTTTGGTCAGACCTTCCACACGAAAAACTCTCACGTAGATGAGACGCAATGGTCCATATAAAAATTTTGAGACATTTACCTTCCGACGATAGGGCTCCCCATAGGGAATAATAATAGTAAATAAGGTTAACCGCTACTATCAGCACCGAGACGTTACCCGGTTTACGTGATTTTTGAACCATAGCCGTATTTCACCATTCTGAACACATCTTATTTCACAAGATTTTTGATAATTTTGTTTCACAAGTTGTATAGCCTACTAAACAAGTTATACAACATTAGTAGACACGTGATTCTGATGACTAAAATTCACAAACCAAAATTCAACCTTCAGATATGGTCATTATGATGAAAGATGTCTATGGTAAAAAAATTCAACTGGATTCGACAACGTTAAGGGCTCGATCCAAACGGTCAACTCTAATCGAAAATAAGAAAACTACATTTTGAAGCCCTAAACGGACTTGGATGGCCAATAAGGCCCATATGTCATGGCAACGCGATGAGTTTGACTCGTAGAGCCGTTACGCTTCTGAAAAGGTATCACAATAGTCAATCGGACACCGAACGCCAAATCTGCAGCATACCGTTTCGACTGTTCTACATCAGAGACGTTACCCGATTTACGTGATTTTTGAACCATAGCCGTATTTCACCATTCTAAACACATCTTATTTCACGTGATTTTTGTTTAATTTTGCTTCTATATAGAGTTGGTTCACAAAGTTGTGTATTTGTTTAAAACCTACTAAGCAAGTTATACAACATTTTATTGTTTTTCTTTTAGCTGACGAAATAATAGTCAACGACTTTTTTCGATAATATCCGACGAGATTTTTTTTCGTCTGTTAAAATACTTTAGCCGACGAGTAAAAAATTTGGCCGACGAAGGAAAACTTTGGCCAACGAGTAAACATTTCGTCGACTAAAGTATAGTAAAGTATAGTATAGCCGACGAAAAAATTTCTTTAGGCGAAGAAATTTTTTTTTCGTTGGCTACAGTTGACCATAGCCGACGAAAATTTAAATTAGCTGACGAAGGAAAATTTCGTCGGCTAATGTGGACTTTAGCCGACAAAAAAATAATTCGTCGGCCTGGTTTTTTTATTTTCGTCGGCTAAAGTCTTTCTTCTGGTAGTGTTTGGATGGTGGTGTTAGGAGAGTATGATAGGTTGTGGGCATGCGACGAAGGTTGTTAGGAGAATATGGAGACTGAAATAATGTTAACCTCAAACCTCATAGAGGTATACTGAAATTAATCCAATAAAATATCTTTCGCATTTCTCTCATGGAAATGGACCCCTTTTTTCTCATTATTCACAACTCAGATTGACATTATTGTCTTCTTTTTGCTGTCCTCTGTTTTTTGTTCTTCTTTAGCAGAGATCTTGTGGAGTTTCAGAACGTGGAGGACAAATTAATTTGATAAAGGCTGCAAGGATAGAATGGTCGATTTCAATTCGTACAGATTGTGGGGAAATAAGGAAGGACAGAAGTGCTAGCATCCACTACATGAATAATGATGCATGATAGCGTAAATTAATCGTAAGAGAGAATGGATGGATTGATAGATCCAATGGAGATATCATTCTCAAATAAAATGACGTTTCATATATATATGGGGCCAAAGTTACCATAGCCTTCTGTGAAAAGGGTTAGCAACCCCTTGGTTATATTGCTCACCAGAAATTCAGAAAAGAAAATCATTGAATTGTAATATGGCACTACTGCAATACCTAGGAATAAGAAGAAGAAATTGTTAGCGTGAGTCATCTATTGTAGTTAGTATTGTTAGTATTATGTATTATTAGGAATATCTTGTTGTAATTAGTTTCCTAATAGAACTTGGTGTCTTGTATATATATACTCCATTGATGGCCCAAATACCCTGTTTTGTTTGACTTGGTATCAGAGCTGAATCCTTTGGGACTCGGCTGTGTTACGATTTCCGCTCCCAGATAAATCAATTTGGTTGGTTCTCTTGTTTATTTGGTGCCTTTGTTAGACTGGTTCTTTTGAGGTTATTGCATCGTCTTATCGTAGGGTTCTCTTGGGTTTGTTGTCATCTTAATTGAAGGATCTTTTGAATTCAGTTTTTTGTTTTCCTCAAAACCCTTGGAGTTTGGCGTGATTGGCTCGTTTAGTTGCTGAGTTTGTGAAGATAGCCTTGTCAAAATTTGGGTGCATCAAGAAAACGTTGTTTAATTGGTTGAAGTGCTTTAGATTATCACAGTGGTCCAAGGACATCACCTTGCTTATTCTGGACGTTTGTCTTTGGTTGTGATTCGAGTTTCTGAAGGAAAAAAAAATGGTGGACTTGAAAGTTATAGAAGGGGAGAGTGAAGCTTCTCAAAGTATGTCCTTCTACGGCACTAAAGAGCCAGGTCTCTCAACTGGTAATATTTCCTTGACTAAGGAAACTCGAGGTAAAATTAGTGTTGCTTTACATGTTGCTAACTTTACTGGTGTGGATACTTGGATTATTGATTCAGGCGCTTTAGACCATATGACCTATGATAAATCCTTTTTATGTCTATGTCATCCCCTTCTATATCTCATGTTTCAAATGCAAATGGTGCATCTTTTCCAGTTTTAAATATTGGGTCTATTCAGGTTACACCATCCATTATATTGCATGATGTGCTTTATGTACTTTCATTATCACATCATCTTTTGTCTGTCTCTCAATTGAGTTCACAAAATAAGTGCTCTGTAACCTTTTACCCTATGTATTTGGTGTTCCAGAATTTGTGTTCCAGGGTGATGCAAGGGGGACTTGAGGGGGAGACAGTTTCACCTGGATTGCATGTACGCCGAGCCAGCAAAAGAACCGAAGCAACCTTTGGCCTTGACATTGAATTCTGATCAATTAAGTGAGCTATGGTTATGGCACAGACGGTTGGGCCACCCATCTTTTGGAGTTATGAAGAAGTCCATGCCCTCATTGTTTATAGGAATTAGTGAGTCTACCTTGCATTCTTGTGCTTTAGCTAAAAGTCATAGGTCTAGTTATCCTTTGGCTTTTCATTCGAGTACTATGCCTTTCGAATTAATTCATTCAGATTTATGGGGTCCTTCCAAAAATTCCACTCTTTCTGGAATGCGTTACTTTGTGTTATTCATTGATGATTTTACTTGTTTGTCTTGGGTGGTGTTACTTAAGACCAAAAATTCTGTTTTTTCTGCCTTCACAGCCTTCCATAATCTTATTCGTACTCAGTATGATGCACGTGTTAAAATCTTTCGTTCAGATAATGGAGGTGAGTTTGTCAATCGTTCTTTCAGTGAGTATTTCCAAAATCATTTGCATCATACATCAAACTTCATGTCCACAAACACCCGAACAAAATGGGGTGTCTGAACGGAAAAATCGTCATCTCTTGGACATGGCACGGTCTCTCCTCTTAAGTGCTAACATGCCTAAGTACCTTTGGGGAGAAGCCGTGTTGTGTGCGTCTCACCTAATCAATCGTCTCCCGTCAGCTCCTCTTCAAGGTCGTGTTCCTTTTGATGTCTTGTCTCAATACGTTCCTATCCCATCATGAAACACTCTTCCTGCTCGTGTTTTTGGTTGTGTTGCTTATGTCCATTTGTATAAGAATCAAAGGTCAAAATTGGATGCTAGAGCCCTTAAGTGTGTGTTTGTAGGGTATGGTTCCCATCAGAAAGGTTACAAGTGTTATAATCCTCTATCCCAAAAAATGTATGTCACCATGGACGTTACATTTAGTGAAGATGCAAGTTATTTTTTGCCTCCTATAACTTCTCTTCAGGGGGAGAAGTCATATTTTTATGAAGATTTATTTAGCGAGTCCACCGGGAGTCAAGGTTTTGAGGAGTCAAAAAAAGAAAATAAAGGCAATGAGTCAGTTTTGCAGAAACATAAAAGAGGCAGTGAACATGAGCGACCAGATTTGTCGTCATTGGTTAAGTTCAGACCCGGTATCGGTGTTCCGCCCGAGCTCCCAGCCTCGTCGGTATGCTTTTCGTCTGAGCACCCAGTCTCGCCGGCACGGTTTCCGTCCGAGCGCCCAGCCTCGCCATCGCTGTCTTCGTCCGAGCATCTAGCCTTACCGGCCCATTCTTCGTCTGAGAGCCCAGCCAGTAGTGGTTCTCCAACCGAATTTCAGCATATTCCCGATCAACTGATCGGAGCAGAAAGCAGAGAGTTAGGGTCCCCAGATCGGACTAGCTCCACCTGTCCATTAATCGGAGACAATCGATCTCATCTTCATATCTTGTCGGTTTCCGGCACCCTGACTCCGCCGACCGGAGGCGACTTTCTAGAAAGCAGCGTGACCGGTTGTCATCCGGTTTTGGGCAGTGACCCGGTCAGTTCTGCATCAACAAATCAATCAGGGTCAAATTCTAGTCAAGGCCATGATTCGTCAGTGAGGAAGCAGATTTCTGATCAAGGCCATGATTTGTCAGTCAGGGAGAAAAATCCAAATGTGAACAGTGCTCCTGTCCCTCCCTCACCTTTACAGGTCTCTTCGGCTCATGCATCACCCGAGGTACGTTGTACTCATTCTTCCGTGTCTATTAAACAATTACCTAATCGTGTCACTCGTGGTCAACCTCCAAAACACTATGAACCTACCCTTAGTGCAAAAGCTCGGTATCTTGTTGCTAATGATGTGTCAACCCATAGATTGTCTAAACCATATGCTGCATTTGTGAATCAATTATCTATTATATCTCTCCCTAGTAAAGTGCAGGATGCAATGTGTGATGTTAGGTGGATGCAAGCAATGAAAGTTGAGATGGAAGCTCTTGAGAAGAATTGTACGTGGGAGTTGGTACCATTACCACCGGGTAAGAAGACAGTTGGTTGTCGGTGGGTGTATAGTGTGAAACATAATCCTGATGGTTCAGTGGAGAGGTACAAGGCAAGGTTAGTCGCTAAAGGCTACACTCAGAAGTATGGGGTGGATTATGATGAGACGTTTGCACCAGTGGTAAAAATTAATACAATACGAGTACTTCTTTCGTTAGCCGTTAATCTTGATTGGCCTTTGTAGCAATTTGATGTTAAGAATGTTTTCATGCATGGTGATTTGCATGAAGAAGTCTATATGGATTTGCCTCCTGGATATGGTACTTCACTGGAGAGCAGGTAGTGTGCAAGTTGAAGAAGTCCCTTTATGGTCTAAAGCAATCACCCAGAGCATGGTTCGGGCGTTTTTCTAAGTTCATGAAGAGGATTGGATACCGACAGAGTAACTCAAATCACACTTTGTTTCTTAAACACCAGTGTGGTAAGGTGACAGCTTTAATTATTTATGTAGACGATATGGTTATGACAGGTGATGACAGTGAGGAAATTCAGAGGTTACAAGATTTGTTATCCTCTGAATTTGAGATGAAAGATTTAGGTAGTTTGAAGTATTTCTTGGGAATTGAAGTTGCTCGTGGGAAGGATTGTATTATGCTAAGTCAGAGAAAATATGTCCTAGATTTGTTGGTAGAAACGGGCATGCTTGACTGTAAACCGGCTGATACTCCTATTGAACAAAATCATCGGTTAGCAGAGTATTTAGATCAAGTGCCTACAAATAAGGCACGATATCAGAGGTTAGTTGGCCGGTTGATTTATTTGTCTCACACTAGACCAGATTTAGCCTATGCAGTTAGTGTTGTGAGTCAGTTTATGCATAATCCTAGTGAAGCTCATATGGAAGCTGTATTTCGTATCTTGAAGTATTTGAAGTCTGCTCCAGGGAAGGGATTAATCTTTTCAAAACACAAACACTTGGATGTTTCTGGGTACACAGACGCAGACTGGGCAGGTAATATTACAGATCGCAGGTCTACTTCAGGCTACTTCACTTTCGTTGGTGGTAATTTGGTTACTTGGAAAAGTAAGAAGCAAAAGGTTGTAGCTCGCTCCAGTACTGAAGCAGAGTATCGTGGAATGGCTCTTGGAGTATGTGAGATGTTGTGGTTGAGACACTTGTTGAGAGATTTGGGATTCAGACAAAAGAAGGCGATGTCTCTATATTGTGATAATAAAGCTGCTGTTGAAATTGCTCATAATCCAGTTCAGCATGACAGAACAAAACATGTGGAGGTCGATAGACATTTCATTAAGGAGAAGTTGGATCGACAAATTATTGTGTTCCCATTTGTACCTACTGAGGAGCAGCTGGCAGACATTCTTACGAAAGCAGTCTCTAGTAAGGTGTTTTATGACTCACTTGACAAGTTGGGCATCTGTGATCTGTATGCTCCAACTTGAGGGGGAGTGTTAGCGCGTGAGTCATCTATTGTAGTTAGGATTGTTAGTATTATGTATTATTAAGAATATCTTGTTGTAATTAGTTTCCTAATAGAACTTGGTGTCTTGTATATATATACTCCATTGATGGAGAAAGTCTAATATATCAGAAATTCCCAAATACCCTGTTTTGTTTGACTGAAATGAGAGTGAATTGAAGAAAGGGAAAATAGAGTGAAAATGTATTTTGGTGATACGTATGTGGATACATTGTTGATACATCCATGACAGGTGCACCGAGCCTAGCTATACAAGGCTTGATAGGGTGATTTGATTTGGGACAAAATATAATGAAAAAGGTAGGTTATCTGAGACAAAACTTGGTGAACTTGATTGTGACAATGTATTTTGGTGATATATCATGATGTCAAGTGTGTAGACTCGGCTAAACTGAATATGCTTGCTTGGAAGGTTGGTCTTAACATCCTCCCAACTCTGGATCGATTGCCATCTAGTCTAGACATATGTGCACTTGTGCAGTGGAAACTATCATTCATTCATTCATATTGGCCGGAATATATGGTTCTTTCACAAGGGAAGTATAAGGATTGGCCTCTACGTGAGTATCTACTCTTTTAATTTGGTTCCGATTCTAATCAACTTGATGCCCTTAGGTTCTTACATTGTGCTCAGAGAAGTTATCGTAGCTTTTGCTCAACTCTTCTTTTTCCTGTGGGGTATTTGGAAGGAAAGAAAAAGAAATGTCCGAGTGCTAGTGATATTGCTCTTATGTCAGCTACAAGCTTGAGTAGCTACATCTATAATTCTAACTTGACTACATCACAGTCTATGAAACGACCATTTGAAGTGGGGTGCTCCACCTCAGCTACAAGCTAGATTGATATTGCTCTTAGGGAGGCCTTGCCACATGCTGTCTCTAAGGGCCTGCAACCAGTCATCTCTGTGACAGATTGTTTGGCACTTTGGTGCTGAAGCAGCAACTTTCTCAGGGTAAAGGTCAGAATTTATCTACTCTTGTGGGAGACTATGTGATGATATAGCTGAGATGCTTGACACTTGTTTATGCTCGAAAGTAAGCTAATAAAGCAGCACATATCGGCTGCGTATGCATCAGCTCATGATCAGTCTTTCTTATGCACCTTCTTTCATAATAGATGTAGTCGATGCTAAACGCATTCTACCTTGAAGTTGTTTTGATGTTTCAAGAAAAATCTGACTTCCTTGGCCTCAAAAAAAAAGAGTGTAGACAAGCTTTATTAGGAATAATAAATGGCATAGAACAAATGACTAAACAAGTGATAATTTTTTTTTTTTTTGCGACCAAAATGACTAAATAAGGTGATAACTTGAGAGAAACAATCTTACAGAAAAGAAAATTAAGGCCTTAGAGAAGCTGACACAGAACTATGCCAAAAGAAATAAAGAGAAATTGCCCAGAAATAGAAGCCTGAGGACACTGCAACTTTGAATCTTATAAAGATGCAGCATTGTTAGCCACACTGAGAACACACTGGTTTCTTCCATGTTCAACAACAGTGATAAAAAATTCAAATCTGCAACATCTCTAAACATTGTGAAAATGTGAATGAGGGTTAACACTGATAAATCTAGAAGAGTATAAACAAGGGAGAGCAACATTTGAAAATTGAATGATAAAAGCCTATTTGGGTGTTCGTGGGGTTTCAAAGAGGACTCAAATCCTTGAGATTTGTAGTGGAACTATTGCTTCGAGCACTTCATCGCCTGCATAAACACGCTGCAACTTTTCCGATCTACCAAGTTTCTCCAATAGATGATTCTGACAGTTCTCAGCTGCCATTACTCCAGCTGCATAAGCCCCATGTACAGATCCTTGATGGTCCATGCTAACAGCTTCCCCTCCAAAGAAAAGATTACCCAAGGGTGCTCGGAGCCTCTCATATATATCTGCCGGCTTTCCAACCAAATCCAAAGAGTAACATCCAAGGGAATTCAGGTCTGTTCCCCAATGTGATACAAGATATTGAACCTGTAACACGACCAATCAACTGTAAGTCTTTGGGTTCAACATCAATCAACTACAGATCACCATTATGGACAAAGAATGTCCATTTACATTTGACACTATAATTACAAGGTTGGCATGATACATTGATTCACCGAAAGTGAGAAAATATCTGAAAATAAATTTACTTACTGGATCAGTTGCTTCGGGTAACATCTTCTTGAGCTGCTCTGTCACAAATTCAACAGCTTTAACATCATCTTCTTGTTCAAGGTCATAGGCAAACCTTCCAGCACACATATAGACTAGCACAGGTTGCCCCGTTGTCTTGTGAAGATTAAGAAAATAAGCGCATCCATAAGAAGAAGGTGCAACAACCCCTAAGAGCTCAACATTTGGCCAGAAAACTTTATTAAATCGTAAGGCAATTTTATTTTCATTGCCCACCCCAAGATCAGAAATCGCAGACATTTTCCACTCAGGTAAGGTTGGTTCAAACTCAATCAACTTGGCTTTAAGAACCCCTAGAGGTACAGTTATGATGACCGCATCTGCAATGAAGATTCTGCCGTCTTCAGTTGTGAGCATCACCTTATTACAACCATTTGATATCTTTGTGACCCTGCTCATAATATACAGTAGAGTTCAGCCCAAACAGAAAACATCCACAAAAGAGTTAAACTTGATTCTTCCCAGGGTTCATATTTGTTGATCTGTTTGCATGTCTGATTCTAAAAAAAGGATATGTTCACAGTAGGATACTTGATACAAACTTGCAAGCAGAGAACTCAATCAGAATAAAAGGGTCACAGCCCAAATCAGAATGATTATTCTTTTCCTTACTTCAATCCTTCACCCTAATTTTCACCATAACAATTGGCGCCGTCTGTGGGAATCCTCTTTTTTTCTTGTGCAAACACCACACCCCTTTCTTTTGTTATGCACATGTCTATGGTGAAGAAAACACTCATGGAGAGTAGTTTGCAAAATGGGGTGCCAATATCACTCATTAGAATTTCAATTCTTTTATACATTAATTGAGCATTAGGTGCTAGATCATCATCCAAATATATGAATAAGTAAATTTCTCAGAAATGAGGAAGAGGTTAAATGCCACACTGGCACATAGTTTTGATGATTAAGTAAAACACAGGAGGTAGTATTGAGGTCTGGTCTGCTGCTAGGTAGAAGTGCTGTATTTTTGAGGGAGCAGGGGATGAAGAGGTGGTTCTTCAGTCAAGTAATCATTCTTTACATGTAATCTCTTATGATTCTAATGTATACTACTATAGCTTCTTTCTTCTTCCATTCACTCAAACAAGATGTGTAAATGCATGTTAAGTTATGGGACGGGTAAGTACCTGTGACTCAATCGCACATCGATATCTTTTGCAAGAGTCTTTATTATGGGATCATAACCTTCCACCATAAGTCCATGACCACCAGTGAGAACATGCTCCTGTACGACAAGAGGAACCGACAGCTGTGTAAGTCCTCACCAATAGATAACTCGAAGGTTCTAGCTGACAGTTATGCATCCAACAAGAAATTCCCAATAAACAGAAATACACATCATGTTCTTGTAGCACCTCTAAACTAACGTTAGGTGGCTTTTCATGTGATTTTGAGAAGTCAGTTCATGTGATTTTGGAAAGACACGACATCGTATACACAAATGTTTAAGTGCCAAGTTACTGCCACATCATGTGGTGTTTGTGATACAAAAAAATCCATCAAAGTTATATCAAGAGATTAAGAATGAGAATATGAACTGCACAGAAATACATACATTATGGTCGATGATTCATCAACAGCAGTGTTAGAAAAGAGGGGTCAATAAAGTCAGAGAAATAAAATGGAAACTCAGAGAGGTGTCAATAATGTCTTGCTCATCAGTACAAACTCTAAGGCCATTAGAACAAAAACAGTTATTCTCATATGCCTGACAATGATATGATTTCATATTTGGCACCCACAATGTAGGAGCAAATTTGGGAGAACAAAAGAGGGAGAATCAGTTTCAAAGGAACTGTAAAGATTCCAACCAATTCAACCTTCGTGTCAGACAAGTAGACAGCACACTATCATAAGTTGTTTTCTGTATATCCTTTTGTCAATGTATTGCAAGCAGTCTCCTTACTCTACACAGTCATGGGGTAAAATACTAGTCTTTTACATCCTAAAACATAATAGAAAGAGGCATTTCTATGTTCTTTGGACATAATAACTGTATGGTCAATCCAGGAGAGCGTCTAACAAAAAATTTAGATAGTACTCTACCTGATCCCAGTTTTTCAGTGATATCATATCTGCATCTGCAGCAAACCATGCTTCCATTCGACACATGTACCATTGCAACACTGATTCAGCAAGTCCTTTTTGTCTGCAGCAGTTGGAAGGTAGTCAGCAACAGAAATAAGATTCAACAATTGAAGCATCATGCAGTAAAATGTCTATTAGTTTCTTCTGTTTATAATACCTTAGCTCTGGATGCCTATCCAACACAATCAATATTGCTTGGTGAACAGACATGTCATCAGTATGTTCATTCCTCACTTTCTCTGTCTACAGAAACCAAAACAAAGGTTAGTTTGAAAGAGCCAGGCTCGTAACTCACAAAAACGAAAAATATTCACTAGGAATGTTCATCAAAGGTAGGTACCTCGGTGAGAATTCTCTTGAATACGTCACCAACTTCAACGACCATCTGCTGAGGAACTTGTTTGCCGTCTATATTGAAAAGCGCAAAGCTAAAACGACATTCAGACATTCAGCACAACAGTTCAATTTGAATTTATACTTGAATTATCAATGCTTGATGTGCTGGAAGATTCTAGTTTGAAGTGTGAAAAAAAAAAAAAAGGTAAATAAACCATGCATACCATTTTGTTATGCTACATTTTAGATCAACACCCCAATTTTTTTTTTTTGTCCAAATAATATTATGTGATGAACACTATTAAATACATAAACCTCATATGCATTCCAAAAAAATGAAATTGTACCTTTCCAAATCATGATCATACAACACAGAGTTGTCGCCGCTAGTACGATATAAAGTAAGTCCTAGACGACGTATAAGTGGAGCCAAGGGATTCTCATTGCAAACACCATGTAGCCTGGAATATATTGAAAACAAAATTAGTTATTAAGAAATTAACATAAGGTGATTGCTTTCCACTTTTCAAATGCAAAGCACAAGCTACATGTGAGGTCTTTCAACAAAAAGAAAATATCTGTCAGAAACAACAAAAGCAGACATATGGTTAGAGAGAGAGAGAGAGAGAGAGAGAGAGAGAGAACATCAATTAATCTTATTACATTGCATCTGTCTATTTAACTACCCTTTCTCTCTCTCTCAATTCACTTCGGAAGCATCCTTTGTCATATATGAATAAGTTGTCAACTCAAGGTTCAAGTATATTTATCCTATTTAAAATATATCGGTTAACAAGTTACAGAGACAACAGATCCAAAAGGAACTAATCACTAGTGATCATGTTTCAAAGTTTATAGTTTTTGTGATCGACATGAAATTAGGAACCACACCACTGCTCATGAGGATTTGCTTATGAGATATACAACCATCAAACTGAAGTATAATAAAAGTAAACGAGAGATGAGTTTACCATGATGCTCCCATATCTACTGGACAACCAAACGAGTAATCGGTATGAATCCGGCCACCAAGTCTATCGCGTGATTCGAGCAATGTCACCTGAAAACCAATGAACATAAGAACTTAAAAATCGGCCGAAAACAATTTTTCCATTGTAACAAAAAACAAATCGAGAAGCCATATCCACACAAGTGAGTGATCTCACCTTAAACGAAGCGTCATGGAGAACACGAGCACCTGCAACACCTGATATGCCACCGCCAATAACAATAACAGAAGGCCATGATGATGCATTGTGCTGCCTCTCAATGTGAGAAGAGACTGAGCCTGCTCATCACAAAAAATAATAGACACATATAAATAGTGACATGAATAAAAACAACAAACAACAACCCAATAAGCCAAAATCAAACAGTGAAAGAACTGACAGAGACAAAGATCACATACCCACAATCAAATCAGTAAAGAACGGATCTTTGGGGTCCATTGGTAATTTGGTATAGGTAACAAGAGGATTGGAATAATGGAACAGTAAAACGGGGAGTTGGGTGTGATCGGATTGGATTGGATGGGATTGATTTAAGAAAAAGGGTGTATAGGAATCTTGGCGACTAATTGGTAAGAATTATAGAGAAGGAAGATGAGAAGGCCAGCAATGAAGCGGCTGAGATTGGCAGAAGAATAGCAAGGCAGTTTCTTCATGACATTTATCATGAGACTCGCCGCATATGACCACTCTCTCTCTCTCAAACAAGAAGCAATCAACAATGGTGGTGGTGAAGAATAAGGAATGGGAATAACCAGCTAATCAACAATCACTCTGTAACGAAGAAGACAACCCAAGTCGCCAAATTGCCAAACACTCAGATCCAACAATCTTCCAACTTGGCTGTGGTTGGGTTTTATGTCCTCCTACCATACACCTATTATAAGGAATCAACCTGTTGTGTTATATTTAGCCTCAGACTCTCTCTCTCTCTCTCTGATATTTTTATTATTTAATTCAAAATATTTTTGATATTAAAGTTGGTTAATTACAAATTCGAATACGTCTCTTCCTTGTTGTATGCAAATTCGGTTGAAGCTCATGCCAGCTCCAGCAGGAGTCATGGCTAATTCTATTTTTGTTTTATAGAGATTATTATTTACCAAACCCAGCCGCCTCTTCTAAAATAATATCTGGGCCAGCAGCCCCTAATTTCCATGCAATTTCCTCTGCACTACATGACATTATAACAATCAGTCTTCACATAATCTGGTAGATAGTTCGGAGGAAAAAGTCAGAACCTTATGAACTTAAACTTGAAGAGCATAATCTTGTGCTGACAAAGATGGAAGAATAGATCCCCATGAAATCTATTCATCATTTAACAAGAGCATAACTGATAGATGCACCTGGATGCATAGCAAGTTCTTTTAGCAAAGAAGCTGTAGTTGAATTAGGAGCCTACTCTACTTGAAGTTGAAGAGAATCATAGCTTAGTGGAGACAACCCTTTCTCCTGCACTAATCAAATAGATTCCCTAGTTTCGATTCAAGCTGGACACTAGACAATTTGAAGCACCAAAGACAATCATCTTTATTGTTTCTTCTGATGACACCAGACCCTCCAGTACCATTATTCGATGGAAAACAACCATAAACTGACATATAAGCTATAGCTAGCTTTCTGTTGGAGATTTCCAACATAATGAGCGTTGACGAGTATGTGGTTTTAGGTTTCACTTGATGAAACTGACATCACTTGTAGTAACTTCTGTATGCCCCCAAATTCGCATAGCTTTCAGACCATTCCTTTCAGGCCATACTCCACATATGAGAAACAGCAGATTATGGAACCCTGCCTTTGATAATGCTTGAAAACAGTATAACAACCAAGACTTGAATGAATGGAAAGTGACTGAACTAAAGAAACACATCTGTGCATGCTTTGGTTGTGCCCAGATGACCTTTCGAGTAAAGAACAAGTGCAGCAAAAGAGGGAGCGTAGTCTCTGACTCTTCTGCACATAGTAGACAAATAACACACTTCACACAAACATCAAAAAGCTACTACCAAAGTAGGAAGAATTGACTCGGATGCTTTCAAAACACATAGCTGGAATATTAGCACCCCTTTCCATATTTCCATAACGATATACCTTGAACAGCCTCAGTGTATTAGCTACGATAACAGGTACATGAAATGGCCCGAGTGAAAGAGCAAGTCATTAGGTTGTTTTCAATGTTAACATGATCGAAGAAAGAACTGCAGTATCACGTCCTTCTCAGCTCTGGGAATGAGATGTTTGAGAACGTAGTACATCTATCATTTCATCACAAAAAGAAATACAATCAACCAGAATTTTCTTATAACTAAGCCTCCACTGAACAGCTAATCTCCACCTCTCCCTTGACCGCTGCATAGTTTTCCTTGGAACAACTGTTTCGGAATCTGTTTCTCCCTTCTTCAAAACTTTAGCCCTGTAAGTACAAATCTCATCTGTTGATACAGATGAAATATTGGCAAACTCCAAAGGGGCGTTAACATTTTGGATTTTGTCAATGACACTTAATAGAAGACTATCTTCTTCAAACGTTGTTGGCAGATTCTTCACAATACTGTTACACTTGTTTGAAATCCATCTCATAACAAATATCTCATTTTCAATAGAGAGTCGGAGCCCAGAATAAGCAAGGTGTCCAACAGATCTTTGCCGGTTTGCTGGGGTTGCCCATAATCGCAGAGCCGAAAGTAGAGCAAAAGATGGCTTTCCACTTTGATGGATATACAGGGACTCCTTAGGCCATGAACAAGATGAGTAAATTTCTGGTTCTAAGGGAACATAAGCTTTCTCATTTGGATTTTCATTTAAGAGAAAGCCATAGTGCTCAAGAAGCTCCAAATTTGTGTACGTTCCATAGCTCAGCAGGACCTGCAGACAATAAGGTAATACATTCTTCCAAATTAAAAAATATATATAAGAAAAGAATATTCAAGCTGTTTGAGTGCCTACAGAGCTAAGAACATACGAAACATCAAATGGCTATCTAAAGTAGCATAATAAAGTCACAATAAGTCGCAACGTTGTTTATATGAATTCACTCACAGCCATAATTCATTTTCATAGCAGGAATAAAGTGCAATTAATCAACATCGCTATCTGTAGCAGAATGCAGACAGTCACAATAAGTCGCAACATTGTTTATGAGAATTCACTCAGAGGTTAAATCTCATTTTCATAACAGTTATAGGGTGCCATTAATCAACATCAAAAGCAAATTCTGTAGAGATCAAAGTAGAACTGTGGGTCACATGCAACACCATAAATGACCATGAAACTCTAATAGCTTTGTCCTGATATCCTAACTAGACATCATTAAAAAGTGATAAGGTTGGTGAATTTTGTTACAAGAAAGGGTTCTATATAGCTCAACGAATATACATTAACCAAACCTTCATCTTTGAGCTACTTTAAATATCTGCTTAATCAATTTTCCAGCCACATAAAGTTGGTATTCCAAGTTTCCAACCAGTTAAGAACCAACTTATACGCCGCAGAAACTGAAACACTTACACAGTGGACTAGTCATTAATGCATTTTGAAGAATAGATCAAAGATATAAGATTATGTTTCCATGTCCAGAATACATTGGTACTCAAACATTGACAGAACACCGAAAAGAGTTTTTGAAGCGACTCTAATAAATCTTTTTCACTGAGCAATGCATAACATAATTTGGTACTTAAACCAAGTGAATTGCAGTACGCATATAACAGTAGATCATGGAATGCAACCAGCACAGCCAGAAGAAAGATGCCAATTTGGATATTGAATTATCAAGAACCTATGTTATCCAGTAAATCCCTTCACCTAATATTGGGTCATTGGGTGGCTCCATGGCGGGTGGCTCCGTGGTAATAACAAGGAACTTAAGCAAGAGAATGGTGTACAGTCTCACACATCATGTGAACTGATACAACACAATAACAGAGGAAATATGTTTTGTGTCTACAACAATATGCAGCGTTTATTAGATAGTGGACCCTTTTTCAAAGAAATTCGCAATCAAATCACCTAGTGCCTGTTGCACATATTCTAAAGAAATAATACAGAAATTACAATTGAAGTAAAACAACAGCCATAATTGATAGTGCAGGAAGGAAAGATTTGTTAGAAACAGATATCCACTTTTGAAGTCAAAGACCTCAACCTTTCTACCAAATCTGACATCAAGGACTCTACAATTAAAAATGGAATGCCTGTTGTACTCAACAGAATCAATCCATCTATGTCTTGTATGCATCAATTCAATATGTAATGTCATTTGAGCAATAGCAGCTCAAAAATTCAAAAGCCACCATAGTCAAGTCTTACATACCGTTACTTCATTTGACATATCAGAATAGTCTTCATTTAATTCTCTTACATTGTGTGAGTTTCATACCATTTAATGAACTTTTCAAATATAAAACAGTGGCTTTCTACATGAAATCTGATGCTTACAGATAGTGCACTTTTAAAGAATATTAACTCTTACAAAAAGCTTGGTGCCTTGATATTGCCTTTCATGCTTTATTCACTCTGCCCTTGTTATTGTCTGTCAAACTTGTATGTAAACATAGAAACCTATATCTTAATCTTATTCTATTACCCTTTTTATGATGACCTTTTTTTCTGTCCACAATCCACCAAATTAAAGGTAACCCCAACCTTGTAAGACTCTACATCAATTCAATCTTTTCCTTGCTACTCATCATCCTTTTAACGCCTCATCTTGCCTACCTCCAAAAGTTCCTTTTTGAGATACTACATGATGTTCCAAAATGTGATCATCAGTAGGACATTTTAAGTAGGTTTGGTCCGTTTGGAATATCTCTCCACTCACCCTGTCCTCCAAAAATAACTTAAACTCCCGTTCTAAGAGCATTGATATCATCATCTTTAACCATCAGAATCTTCCCAAGTTCTGATGCCACTATGGTAATTTTTATTCATTGGTACAAAAGTTCAACTGCAGAAACTATGGGAACATGAGTCATGGGGAAACAAGATAGACTAGCCCAATAATGCAACAAAATTCTCCTTCATAGTCAAACTTCATACCCATAAATGAGAATGTATAAAATTAGCGATCATAGATGTGGCCTATAAAGCTAGCAAAATGAAAGTGGTTAATAGGTACCAGAAAGCTACCATAAAACAACATGACAAATTGTATGCTGAATAAAAAAATCATAGAATTTCTTAATACCTGCTCTCCTTTTCTGTAACTTTTCTTCGCATAGAAGCAATATGCACCAACATCATTCTCAAACCTACCATCAGTTAATCTTCCCGAATCAGAATCAAGCTGCTCCTTATCTAGTATACAAGAAGTTTCCTCCTTCACTGTAGTCATATCCTGTAAGGCCAATTCATGTGTTCTAAGCTCCACATTGTCAAAATCAGAATCTTCTACAGGTGCAGAATAATTGAACAAGTCTCCCACAGGACATAAACACCCAGCTCCATCCCATGGTATATGCATCGTCCGTGAGGATACCTTCAAAAGGAAATAAATTCATATTATAGAGAGAGAGAGAGAGAGAGGAAGGGAAATCAAACAGATATACGACTACACTTGCTGAAACAAGTAATAGAAGTGACGCACAAAAGAAACAGTAAAATATTAGTGAGAGTAATCACTCTGAAATTAATTCTTGTCATCCTGGCATTAAATTGTCAAGGCCATGATCTAATCTATATATCACCTGACTGATAAAACAGACTTGAAAATGGAAATGAAGAAATACAACAAGGAAATGGATATAGCAACTTTATGTCAAAGTTCTTGATAGAGCTAAACTAGAACCCTAAGCACGATAAATCCTCTTCAAATAGACTATTCCAAAACAACAAAATTATCTATAAAAATTAAAGATCCGTACTTGTGAATAACTAAAAGCAAAGCTCTAAAACAATGAAGAATATAGAAAAACTAAATATAGTTTAAACCTAAAGCAAACATCATTGGTGTCAGTTCACTAAAGTTCCAGGACCAAGCAAACAAGCATGATTCTCATTACTCACGGAAGAAGCGACAAAGTACACTCACAGTTGCAGAAGCCCAAAGCCATGCCCTGAATGTTCGAAGTTGCGGCTTGAGCTTAAGTTGTTCCATGAGGGCATTGGTTTCTTTCCACTCAAACTCAGCCTTGGAAATGGCCTTATCAGCAGCCCAGATAGCATCCTCCACCTAGAAAAAGCAAGTTCTTAAACACAAACCTCCAAAATCCTAACCTAACAAAGAAACAAATTATCTGAAAAACTGAACCTGCAGAGCTTGCTTCTCAAATTCACCAAATGTTGCTATAATGTCGTAACTTCGAGGTAAATTGATGAGGTAAGGGTACCACCATGAAGTCTTCCCTTTACCCATTTCATAGAGTAAACAAACACACAATGTCTGCACATAATGTTAACGATGAAAGAACTCAACTTCAGCATAAACAAACAATTGGGTCATTTGGGTTGACAGTAATTCTAAGTATTAGACACCAAACAGAGCAAAAGAATGAAATAATGGAAAGACCTGGATAGGGGAGAGAGAAGTATGGGCATTGACAGCGAGAGAGAGATGATCATCTTTCAGTAACAGAGTTTCCGTTGTGATCAGAGCCGACTTCGGAACTTTGAGAGCCAACTCTCCTTTTTCAAGATCACGAGCAGCCCCCAAACCTCTCCTGCAGTTTGTGAATTTTCAGTTCAGTCAAGCATGGTGGGTTTTGTGTATAAAGATTTAAAAAAAAAAAAAAAATGAGTAGGGAATTGCATACCCGCCTGCGCCATGGAAGTAGGAGACGACGAGAGAGTGGCCTAAACACAAATGGCCGCCACATTTCGAGTCTGATATCCCAAACTCCGCTGCCCATTTAAGAAGCCTTTCGAGGTTGCCTTCTTCTTCCTCCATGTCTAGTCTGATGCCAGTCATGCCATGTGAGGACTCTTGTCTACAAGACTACAATTACCTAGGTGGGCTACTCATCTTTTCTGGGATAACACTTATAAGTGGTCTGGGTCGGGTTATATCCTAAACGGGTATTTAGAGTTCTATGGTTGTTACAACTATATAAGGCAATTTTACCTCTCTTGTAATAGTATCGAATGAATATGAATATTTTTTAACTTTATTTTTTTTAATTTCTCTGCAATTTACTTCTTTTTGTTCTTGATGGATTATGATCCCATTAACTAGTATCCAGAGCCAGTTTCGATGTGGAATCTACAAACTCCCACCATTTTCGTACCACCCTCACCCACCCTCGTTAACCAACCGTTGTCGCCGCCACCACAGTGTTCACCTCATTTGATTCCACCATTTCAGTCTCCCTCAGTCCCTACTTTCATTCCCAATCATGCGGTAGTGCAAATCTGCATTGATGCTTTTACTACCTTCCGGCAAAGTGTGGATGAATGCTAGAAAAACTTTAGGAAGGATATGCAGAAGATTCAAGAACGACTTCAGCACAGTCGTCGTCTGATTCATGAACATAGCCGTCTGATTCGGGAACTGTCCCTTACGGTTCCACCTGCTAGAACCGTCACAACCACTTCCTATAGTGGTCCACATAATGCTCAGGAAGACCCAACGCTCCCAAGCCCTTTGTAATGATCTCAATTTTAAATAGGTTATTTAAATTAATTGTTTTCATTCTTTTTTCTTTGTGTGTTTCATTATATAATTAGGAATAGATTTTTAGTGCTATTTTGGTTTTTACCAATATAATTTCAGATTAGATTTTCTTGTTTTTGTAGCTTTTGTTTTATTATTATTTTTATGTGGAAACTATATGTTTGGGGTTTAGAAGGATTCAGCCACCATCTAGAAACTATACACGTGGGTTACTTCTCTTCCAGTTGATCGATCTCTCTCTCCTGTACTACCTTCTAGAACCATACACGCTTCTTCATCTGTGTCGTTGATTCAAGCCTTCCTTGTACAATTTCATCTGAAGCATACACGAACTTCTGTTTTGCTCGAAACATCGTCCATCACTTACCCAAAGCTTTCTCTAGTTTTCAAGAGACTACAGTGGATATTCAGTAATCCATTGCTCTAGAATTTCAGAGTTCCTTCATCTAGACAAAAGCTTGATCCTTGTGGCTGGGTTGCTGTGGTATAGAGCGGGTGCTTGTGCTTTTGGGATTTTGCTTGATTTCTCTTGGTTTGCTTGGCCACTGAGGTTTAGAGGTTAAGGTAGGGAAAACATAATTTTCTTTATAGCTTTGATTCTATTCTAGTATCTATGTTTGGGTGTGATTGTTTGGTTCCTCTATAAATTTCATCTGCTCATCTGTATGTTCATCTCCTCTGTTCATTTGTTCTCCTTCTTTATTTGATAAGATGCTTGTTGATATATATGTTCCTCCTTGGAGTATTGATGTTCTTAAATTATCTTGAGAGGAACAGTTGGCTTATCAAATTGATTCCTACTGAGTTCATCGATATGATGTTTCTTTGGGTTCTTAATCCCTTTTGTTGATATTGTTATGAATTCGTAGTTACCATCTTGTTCGTGGTAACAAGTATTCTTGTTTAATACAGTGCTTTGTGATTATTTGGCTGCACTTGAGAGTTTATTTCTTGATCTATTCCTGATGTCTAGTTGTGCCATACCTCATTCATATATTTGGTTCACATCAGAATCCTCATTGCTAAACATGATCCCCGTATTGCTGATTGAAATTCATAGAATATTTGATCATCAATTTGTTTATATAAATTTGTGTGGTCTTTGGACATGCTATGTCATTTGGAAGTTGCTGGAACTTTTCATGCAGACTGAAAGAATTATTGTGCCTATCATTGTTTTCATCCAATAAACCACATACGGTAGACCTTGTTTTCCTATCTTTCTTATTCTATCTCCTCTTAGCAAGGTTTACATGTTGACAAGAGCATGTGAGTCATTGTTCCATAAATCCAATTTTGATAAGGTATCCTACGTGTGAAGTTCTTAAAGTAAGCCCCATTGTCGATTAGCCTCTTTGCTCATCTGTTGAGAACTTATGAATACCCATATCTTTAATTCCTTTGTTCTTCTTCTTTTATTACAAGAATGTAGATCGCAGCAGAGCAGATTTTTTTTTTTACTCGTGACATACCATTTCTTGTTTTACTAAATTGGAAGATCATCCTCTTTTCCTCTCTTCACTAGACTTTAATTGCAGTAAAGAATCTCTCAATGTTGTTACTAAACTCATCTCCAGTACCTCGTTGATTCTGATAAACTCTATCTAGTTTCAAAGCCGAGTAATACTTCGTCCTTACAAATGAAATTTGGTATTGCCATGCTTCAGTCTATTTTCTTATTCCTTATGCCGTGTTCCATTTATGTATAGAGTTCATTTGTCTAAAGTTCTTCTTCAGAACAACATCTCTACTCACTTTGAATTATACCTGTTATCTATGAACTTTGTTGTGCCTCCACAAATCCTCATGTTCAGTTTCCTGTAAACCTCATCCTCTTTATTTATTAAGGTCCATTGAGTTATGCCCCTATTTATTCTCACTTGTTAAGTTTTCTGTTGTGCCCTGGTTTGTACATATCTTACTATCAGTTTGGTGGATTTCTCATGCTTTCATGTTCCTTGTCAAAAGTTTGTTTATTTCAAGCTAGTCCAATGTTATATTGAAATCTCAAGCTCGTGTATTTCTACTGATCTGATCCACTTACAAAGTTTCTGAGTTTCTAAAGCTCTACTTCCTCAGCAAGTTGCTCAATTTAAAGAACTATTTCTTGACAGACTTCATCCTGTTATTAAAGAGCATTTCAGTTCCTTTGGAAATCCTTGAAGGATTGATTTGGTTTGGAAAAGCAAAGGGTTTCATGGAAAGATCAGATTTGGTTTTATTTGTTTTATTCGGTTAGGCCCGTTTAAAGTTAAGTAGGGATTGTGACTCCCTGGGGTGAATAGACCCAAAACCTGATCAGGATACCGCATGTGCAGGGTTTGCTCGGTGGTATAGCTGGGCGGTGGGCTCTAACCGGACTTCAAGGATTTCACTGAATTTGAATCATTGGAAAAGAGTTTTACATGTTGTCTTAATGTTGAAAAAGGAAAGAAAATCCATGGTCTAGTTGTTATCCTCATCAGATATTCGATGACGTTACTGTTTCTTTTCTGTGTATCAGCCTATTCAGTTTCTCTGAAATAATTGGCTCTATGTCATAATCTATTCCTTGATCCTTCATTTGTTCAGTTATCTATTGATTTGGATCAGAATTGATTGGCCTATTTGCAGGAAAGTAAATATTAGAGTGTTATTATCTGTCCTTGATTCCTTCCTGTTCAGTTGTCTACTCATTTGATCTGAGTTGCTTGGTCAGTTGCAACCTAATAATTCTATGTTATCATCTGTGCTTGATTCCATTAATGGTTGACATTTGTTCCTTGGGCTTAATTCCAAATTTGCTTGCAGTCATATTCTTATTCTCATTTAAAAGTACATTTGAAGCATCTCTACCATCCTTCACATTTCAGATGTAGTTGCTGGTTTAGAATCTTAGTTATAACGATTATTATGTTGTACCTACTGAGCTTGTGAAGCTCACTTCCCTATGTTTCATGTGTTTTCAGGAAAAGAGTGTGGTGATATTTCTGATATTCCAGAGTTGTCTTAGATCAGAGTTCATGACCAAGTTTTGTTTGCTTGTGGATTGAGTGCCCTCTATTTTGGCTTTTCTGAGTATGTTCTGCTGTCTTCATTAGTTGGTGCTCAGTATGCATTTTGTTTGGGATGGTGGCATTTTATTAAGATAGTTGTATGAAGTAGAAAGTCCACACTGATCTGGGTAAATTTGATGTAATTTTGATACCATGTGGTGGACAGCTTTGTAAGTGAAATACAACTGATGCCTGTGTTTATAAAGCAGTAAATCCTACCCTTTTTGTCTTACTGAATCTCAGCAAGTGTTATCTCTTTTGAACTTTGAAACATTTGATTATGAAGTTGAGGTCAAGCTTTTCTACAAGTTCGGTTTGACATTTACCAAGTTTTTACCATTAACTGAAAAGTGTCTGTTTGTATCTCAACTTGTACAGGTTTGCTTTTATAGAAACTTTATTCAAATTTTCAGATTCTTTTGCTATGCCAATCTCAGTGGCTCACCATATATGTTCCATATAGGCTATAGTTACAAGTGAGGTTGCCTTTGTGTTTAATTTTCAGTTGCTTTTATACAAATGGTTGTCAATTCAGTTTTCTAAGTTTTCAACGAAAAAAAAAAAAAAATCCCTAGACTGATTTTCAAATTCATCCACCACATTTGTCTTAACCCAAGGTCGGGGTGTGACACCCTTGGAGAAGTCTGATCAATGGTTCGACATGTTCATTGTATTATTGGAATCCGGAAACTAACCAGACCCAGTATGAGAGGCCATGTGACCAAGCTACTCAATGTCCACTGACTGTCACCTCCTCAGTTCCCTCAGACACTCCACCATACACCTCTGATACCCTTCCAAATTCCCACCCCACCCAACCCGTTTATCTCCATCGCAAGCAGCTTAGGGGTTTCCGCCGTCGAGTCTCTTTGACAGCAACTCTGCGACTTATCAAAGCCACCCGAAAGCCAGACCTACTCTCTACTGTGGGTAAATACCCGAGGTCCAAGGTAAACCGCAAGCACGATCGTTGGGCCGATAAGGCACACAACGGCGATGTCTTGTCAGCTTTGTGTGGGTACCGAAACTCCAAACGCTCCGACTGATACATCGCAACTGCCATCAACAAACCTCTCTTCGCCACTAATCTCTGATGTTTCGGAGCAACAGGTAGTCAGCCTCGCCTCACCAAAACACGAAAGCGGCGCCGTCCTTGTTTCCCAGGGCTCCACTACCTACGCCTCCCGCTCTTGTGCTCACGAGCTCAACCCCGAACTCGTCACCCTTCACCTCCTTCCATCAATAACCGAGAACGACCCTTCACAACTTTCTCTTGAATCTGACGAAGCAGAGCTCTCAACGGGCGTTTCTTGTTACCCTTCTTTCACACAAGGGTCTAATGTTGATGTCGATATTAGTAGTGTGATTACTGCTATTGGGTCGAAAGCTATGTTGCACGGACACTCCATTAGGGTGGAGTGTCGGAGTGTCCGACGCTCCGACACACCGACACGACGCCCGACACGCCACGTGGCGTGTCCGAAAAAGTTAACTTTTCGGACACGTCTCGGACACGTTGACTGGCTCCGACACGGTATTCCGATACGCCACGTCAGCGTTTCAGACTTAAAAAAAAAAAAAACTTTGTTATTAACTCAGAGGTCGCCGGAAAATCTCAAAACTTTTACTCTTCGATTCTCCCTCCTCAGAGCTCATCGTGGACAACCAAAGACATAGATAGGTTCTCCAAGTCGAGGTGAAGCTACCAGCACCATCCATGCCTGTCGCCGTGGCCAGATTCGATAAATCGCCGACAAACCCAGAAAAGCTTCTTCTTCTTCTTCGAATCTCTCTCTCCTCAGCTTCCCATGGAAATCCAATACTAAAGCGACGTCGGGGAGGACGAGAAGAAGCTATCCATACCAGTCGTGCTCGTCGTCGTGGCTGAAATCCGAAGATCGTCGGCGAACCCAGATTTTCTTCCTTTGCTTCTTTTCTCTCTTGCCGGAGCTCCTCTTCGTAATCCAACATCACAGCCACGTTGGGGACGACGTGACTAAGCCGTAGCCACCGGTTAGACGTCGGGAGATAGCCGAACAACAGAGAACTCCTCCAAGCTCCTCCGTTGCAGAGCAGCTCAAGACCGAGTCAATTTAGGCTCGAACTGATTGAGTCCAAAGTCCAAACTGACCCACATTCGTATATACTCCAAAATATACGACCTAGATCTTGCAGTCTAATAAATCAAACGGTCCAGATCAAGCCACCTTAAAAATCTATTTTTAATAAAATTTTAGATAATACTAACATCCAAAAATCATTAAAAATAGCTCCGAAAAATCCTATGAACTCGTAACGACGTCTAGATTAATCCTATGAACTTATTTCATATTTTAGTATATTTTTTGTTTATTAAAAATACATAAATATATAATTTTGTTTGCCATGTCCAAGCCGTGTCGGAAACTCAATTTTTAAGTTTTGCCGTGTCGGCATGTCGTGTCGTGTCGTGTCGTGTCGTGTCGCCGTGTCCGTGTCCGTGTCCGTGCAACATAGGTCGAAAGTGACCGATATGGTTGAGCCACTCGAACTAGAGACTGTTGAAAGTTATGGTTCTAGCCTTGATGGTCTAATCTCTGCAAGGGCAACCTTTGTCCTGATTCTGCTACGGTGCTGATTGTGATAAAGGATGCATTTCACAACAAAAAGTTTACTCTGGTGTATCAATCTTGCAAGTTGGGTAATTTTGCTCAGGCACGAAGGGTGTTGTGTGATGCAGTTAAGTTTTCTCCTAAATCCACTATGATTACTGATGCTAGCTTCTCCTATGGTATTCTTTTTGAAGAAAATTTGTTTGCTGGAGAAAAAAATGGACTAGTGCAAGAGAATACTGAAATGGGTGCAATGAAACAACACTGTTTGTCTCAGGTCTCCTCTACTTTACATCTATATCATGAAGAATTGGAAGAGCTTTTGCACATTTCCTGTTTGGTGTGAGTAAGCCCTATAATGATAGTTTCTTGCCCTCTGAAGTTGGAGACACTTGGCTTCTTGATGATAGGATTGAGAACATAAATAGGGATGCCGACACTTTGTTTGACAACAGATCAACTAGAGAAATTAAACTTGATAGTTTCCTAGTTGCTACTGGTTTGGCTTCTGCTATTGATTCAATCGGTATAGCCCCTCTTGGTAGTTCTGACATGGTTTCTAAGAGGTCATATAAGATGGAGATTGTTACTTCATTGTCGTTGATGGAAATGGTAATTTCCAAAGTGTTCAGCATAGAAACTACTGAGAAAGATCAATCACTTATATGTCGATGGCTTACTTGTTTGTTCTTTCTCTGTGATTGCAAAGAGAGCGTTCCTAGACTCGCTGGTACTAGGAATGCCTGGTTGACTGGAGATCTTCTGTGTTTACC
Organism: Fragaria nilgerrensis; assembly: GCA_010134655.1. Taxonomy (NCBI): domain Eukaryota; kingdom Viridiplantae; phylum Streptophyta; class Magnoliopsida; order Rosales; family Rosaceae; genus Fragaria; species Fragaria nilgerrensis. Next base: position 16,521,145 of record CM020977.1, read on the forward strand.
TCTTGCTGATGAGTTAGAGAAAACTAGACAGAACAGGCTACTTAGAAAATTTGTTATTGTTATGGTTGTCAGGAAGGATACAAAGTTTGTGGCTTTGGGAAACAGAAATGGAGATATATGTGTGGTTAAAGTCAAGCGCATGGAGCATGAATTGGCTGCGCTCAGACATCACATTTTATCTCCCGGTGTTATGAACTTGCTTGACGAGGTCCCTGAGCTTGCTTTTGCAAAATTTAACCCCAATATTATTCTATTGGCTGGTTCACAAGGAGTTAGAACAAGAACAATAGTCACTACATTGCAAATGAGATTTTTGTTATGCCAGGTCACAGTGACATGCCTGGGACAGTTGCGAGATGCAAGTCTTTTATTCCCCAGTGTCCTTAATGAACCTCTCCAAGTCAAATCAGAGTTATCTTCTTTGAGTTACTCTTCTACTCCAACTGTTTTAATGTTCGCTGGGGATATTCATTCACTTGTGCATCTTATTTTCTACTCGATTGTGTGATTAAAATTCATTGGATTATGATTATGTTTTCTAGAAAGTGTGGAAGTCGATCACTTGTAAATAGTAGTTTAGTATCTTTTCTTTACTGTTTTCGTAGGAATGTTAGAACAGACTCTTAAAATCCCTCCCCTGAAATCATGTAAATGTAATTGTTGTTCATATTATGTCTAGCATGTTCTAGGTTTGTAAACGCAGGAGCACCCTAAAGTCTCCGAATTGATCGAACCTTATTTATTAATACTATAATTGTCAAAACAGGGTTTATAATTTTCGCATCCTGGTTTCGGAGCACGTCAATTTTGGCGCCGTTGCTGGGGATCAAACCCAGGTCACCCGCGTGACAGGTGGGTCACCATCCCTTCCGGTGGTTACACGATTGTTTCCTTGGAAGTCTGTCTGGAAAACATCACTAGCTATGGTGTTTGGAGCCGCCTTGTTTGTCGTGGATAGTGTTATCCCGGCCACTAAGTTGGTCCCTTGGATTCCCTATGTTGCTTCGATGTTGTTTCTGCATATGCACAATGCAGCGAGATTATTTCCCTCTCGAATAGTGGAATTTATGGGACATTACGTGTCGAAGGAAGAGATAGTCTCCTTTTGGATTTGGCTTCCAACAACACTACTACGTTTCCAGGTTTGGGTATTTGACTTGCATGGTTTGATAGTAATCACCACTCAAATGTTAATTGGTGATGCATTTTTGATTGGCGAGCTCCTATTTGATTATGCATCTGACATCATTACAACTGGGTCAATTGCTATTATTCTTGGTTGTCATTTTGGCTTGGACTTGTACATTACCAACTCATATTCACACATGAGTTACTATTATATGTATTGGCTGCACATAGTGGTTAGTTTACTGGAAAAGTGTCCATGGGAATGCTTCCTAGTTGCTTTTATCAATGGTCGTGTGGTTGTCATGCAATTTGTCAAAGAGGATTTTCGCATGGTCAACACTCCATTATGGTGTAATCTACTCCTCAAGTGTGTTATTCTTCCTGCTATAGTTGAGTATCAGCTAGTCGAGGCTACTAGACCAGTTTTTATGAGTTTTGTTGAGTTGCAGAAATTGGGTACTATGTTTCTCAAAGATATTACTGGTGGTAGCCATTATCTATTTGAAGAAATTTTTACTGATGACAAGCAGTACCCCAGTGCTGGGGTTCACGATTTCACATTCTTTCAAGATGGTTCTTGGATACAACGCTTTGGAAGCTTCATATGACCAAGAATATCAGAGTTGATTAATACTCAGTTTTCTTCAACGTTTGTTCCCAAAGATGCTACAGAACTTGCATACCTTATAAAGATCATCAATTTCAGTTCTGAATTTGGGACTGTTGTAAGGGAACTGAAGTCTCTTTCAGTATCTGCAAACGTCGAGGTTGATTTTGCCTCTAGGGAGAAGACAAAAATTCTGGACAGCGCTAGGAATTTGTTTCTACAATGTGATTTTGCTATTTCTCAAGAGATCACGAGGAAAAGTATGCATGATGGGGCTTCCAGCAAGATTCCATTAGATGTTTACTGGTTCTTTTTGCCGAAGCAGTGTGTGGTGTCCAAAGCAGCAATTCTTTTTATGAAGTTAATGCATAAGACACCCCAAAATGTCGATATCTATCATTGGAGGCTCTTTGGCTCACATTTGAGTATTGCTCCGATTTATAACATTCAATGTCAGGGAGTGGAATGCTTGTGGCTGACAAATGATGTTGGTCTCTTGCTCTTGGCATTCTTGTACAAATCTGTTCTCACTACAACAAGTACGAGGACCTTGAGGTTTCATGTTTCTGCATTTTCTGTCATTGTTGGTGATTATACCAGCAAACGAGCGACCATAGCAACACTTTGGGTTGCGAAATCTTGCTATGCAGAGCTTGTGAAGGGGTTTTCCATACCACCAGCATTATATCACAAACATCACAGAGGACGTGCTCTTTCTTTCCCTCAACAAATTGCTCAATTGACTCCGATTTCCAGGCCAACTTACAGGAAGACTCTTCCCTTTGTTCTGGAAACACTGATGGTTAAAGCCTATGTGATGAATTTGGAAATGAGGCTGGCTTATGTTGTCTTCTCATGGGCGAATTTCTTGTTCCTTACATGTTTAAGGCCTGAGGACATGCCTTATCTTAAGGGGGAGGAATGTTAAGACTCTTGTCTACAGTACCTATTAGAGTGGGCTAATTACCTAGGTGGGCTACTCATCTGTTTTGGGCTAACACTTATAAGTGGGTTCGGGTCGGGTTATACCCTAAACATGCATTTAGGGTTCTATGGTTGTTAGAGCTATATAAGACAACTTTGCCTCTCTTGTAATGGTATCGAATGAATATAAATATTTCTTAACTTTATTTCCTTTAATTTCTCCGCAATTTACTTCTTTCTATTCTTGATGGATTATGATCCCTTCATGCCACTGTTATCCATGTTGTTTAAGGGTGTCATTAAAGCTCACAAAAGTTACAAAACTCATTTTGCTCAATTCACAATGTTATTTTTTTTCTTTCTTTTTCTTTTTGCTTCTTCTTATGTTTTTGTTTTAGGAAGGTTCTCGTTCCACTCTAAATTTTCTTCCGAAACAAAAACAAAAGAAGAACCTTCCCAAAAAGAAAAGAGTGGATAGCCCCTTAACTCATTTTGCTCGGTTCAAAAGAAGAGAAATTTTGATAAATAACCACATATTAGTCTTTAAATTGATTTATAACCTTGATTTCTAAAATAGTTGAAGAATAACCATATGAGGTGATGAAATATCATAATTACCCTTCTTCTTCTTCTCATTCTTAAACGAAAACATCTTCTTCGAGAGCAATTTCTTCTTAGTTTAATTTGATAATTGTATCTTTGCTTCTTCTTGTTTCATGAAGCCATTCCCCAGGTAAAGGGAATTAGACCTATTAATGAAGTTATTTTCTCTTCCTTCCGTCAAATTCTACCTCTCTTGAATATTCACTCCCTTCTCAAGTTCTCAAACTTTAAGACTTTGGGTCTAAATACCTTCTTCTCATATTTGCTCTCTCAATATATAACAATGGTTTCAAATTTCATTACTTACATTCTTCTCGCCTATGGATTTTGTATAAGTGAAAAAGAAAAGAAGTGATCGATGAAATTTGACAAATCAAAAGAAATAATATATCATGAGCTTATGGTTTTGTTGATTTATCAAATAATTTCTCAACCATGATTGTAGAATTTATGTAATGAATAGTATTTCATGTTTCATATCTTTTACTAATCTAATGGTTTCATACTTGAATAATAGATCAAAAGTGAAGGAGGAATGAAAAATAATAATTACAACCATACGTGTATTGTATTAGGAAGAAGAAAAAGAACTAAAGAAGGGAGAGTTGGAGAGTGTTAATTTGTCATCTCAACAGAAGGTAGGTCATTATCATAAGTCAACATGCTATTAGCATTAAAAGTATCTTCAGTAAAGTTTGCAGAATCCTTAGAGATATTCAACAGCTTAGAAGGTTCAATCATTGAATTCTCAGGGGGGGGCAATGACCAAAAATAGCTGAAATTCCATTTCCTAAACCATTACTGCCCACTTTTTCAAAAGAGAGTTTTTTAAAAACCTGAGAGTTTTGTTTAGGAACAGAAGAGCTCAAACTCTTGGATTTTCTCTGATAATGAACCTCAGCCTTGGAACCGCTACAACTTCCCAAATTTGACACATCTTTCATAGGTATTCTAGAACTACCACCAGATTTCATGAAAATAGAATTCACATTCAGAGAATTAGAAGATTGAGGAATAGAGTTACCAGCCGAAACAGGTGTTGTCACAGTGGCAGTAGAAATAGTGTTATTCTTGGACTTAGATGCAGTAGAGTGACGGTGTCACATCCCGACCCTTAAATTTTTACCTTATTTACTAGCTTGGTTATAATAAGAATTTTACCGTCTCCGTCATTGAGGTTAATTATAGTTTAATTGGTCCCTAGAGGGGTTTGGGGGACGGTGATTTACGGAGAATTATTCGTAGGAGAAAAATGTGACGACGGTAAAAAATAGTAAATTTTAGCTAGTAAAAGGTAATTTTTAATAGGGTATTTTGTTTTGGAGTGTTAAATTGGTGGAGTTGGGTATAAGTGTGGTGTTGGACCGGTTTAGTGTGGAGGCCCAAAACCCATTTTCTCTTCTCTCTCTTCTTCTTCTCTTCCTCCCAACTCTCTCTCCCTCTCCCGCTTCCGGTTCTTCTTCAGCTCCTGCCGCCATCGACCGGCTGAGCCAGGCCGCCGGACCGGTCTAGTTTGGACCCTTGTCCTTCCCTCTCCAGCCCTGGGTTGGTGACGGCCCCTCTTCAGCCGGCGTCTGCAAGTTATCACGGCAAGAAGCCGTGGTGGTTCTCTTGCCGGAGCTCCCTCCTCCGGCCGCCATAGCCGGCGATTCTTGGCTCGTTGTGAAGCTCTCCTCCCGTGCAGCAATCCCTCCAAAGGGCTCGCCCTCTCTTGGTCTAGGTAAGGAGAAATTCGAAGTGGAAATTCTAGGGCTTTTATGATGTTTTCGTTCGATTGGCATAGTTAGGCTTGAAATTGGGTGTTGTGCTAGTTAAGAAAGTTGTAGAGTAGGTTGAGAGGAAGCTACTGTCAAATTTTGGTAGTCATTGGAAGTCGCCCGAGTCGGCCTCCGGCCGCCGCTGTTTGGGAGATTTTTATGGTTTTAAATGTGGAATATTTAGGGGAGTTTATTGATATGAATTATGAAATTTTTGGAGGAGTTTTGGTTAGGTTTGTGATTTTCCGAAGTTTGGTATTTTTGGCGGTTAATTAATGTAGAATCCGGCTGTGGATTTAAAGTCGTTAAATCTGTGGGAGGTTGTGTTACGGCTGCCGATTTTGGTATTAAAGTTTGGGTCGTTTCGATTTAGGAATATCGAAGTGAGGTGAGAATGAGCATGGTTACGGCTCATTTTTATTTTGCCTATTTTTGAGTAAGTATTGGAATTTCGGTTGGGAAATTAATATTATATTTGGAACAGGACGTGAGGAGGCTCGAGCAGACGAGGCCCCAGATCGACATCAAGCTTAGGCTTAATTTATGACTGGACTTTTATTTGAAATAATATGCATGCTATGGTTCATGATTGAACATTTCCTTTTGTTGGAGTTTTGACGTCATTTAATTTTGACGTTTTTATTTCTCTTGGAGAGTTACCGAAAATGAGATTTTCGGTGGATATAAATATGTATTTATGAGAGAGTATGTATATAAAAGCTAGCTAGCCTTATGTGTATATCCACCTTAATGGCGTAGCATATAGCCGCATTATGGTGTGACGTGAGCGTTGGACGCGAGCGTAGTAGCCCTATATGAGTGTTTAATTCATATAGGGGGTATGGGCACATATTTATACACCCGTCTATCCACCTTAATGGCGTAGTGTATCAATGCATTAAGACGTGACGTGAGCGTAGTAGCCCTATATAGACCCATGAATTTATATAGGGAGCATGGACGTGTGTGAATACATACATATATTTTAGAGCCTGAGAGGCTCGATATTTATGTGATGAAAGTTTTATCGCTTGCAGCATGTATTCGATTTTTCCTTGGAAATTGTTTTGGGGAAACATAAATATTTTATTTTATTAATTTATTTTTTATCCACTCACTCTAACGTTATTAAATATTTTCCCCTGGGCTCTTCGTTTTAAAATGCCCAGTCTGCAGAGTTCAGGTTGACACTAGTAGGAGGCGAGGCGTAGTTACCCACTTTTCCATCATTTTTCACCAGTAGGTTACCTGCTTAACCTACCAACGTATTTTCTTGCTTCCGCTAGTATTAGTAGCTTTGATTTCCTTGAGATATTGTTTAATATTTCGGTTGTGTGCTAAGGCCTTGTTTATTAATTTGGGATATATTCTAAGGATAATGTATGCTATCTTTATTTGGACGAATTGGAAGTTACTTGATTCGTCTAGGAGAGTAAATTCTTGTTTTTTTTTTTCGGGTTAGGGTTGTTCATTTTCAAGGAAGGTTTACCGAATCTTCAGTAAATTTTCCTTGGAAGTGGATCTCGCAAAACTCACTTCGGGTTTCGGGGTGAAATTCGGGGTGGGTCTTGACAGACGGGGACAAAACCTGCATCAAATAAACCTTTATCGTTAGCAGCATTGAGTAAGTAGAGTATCGTATAGGGCCGGGGATTGAGGGTACCTTGCAAAACAATGCGTTATTAAAACACAATAAATTTTAACAAGTAATAAAACTTTTAAACAATTTACAAAAGTAGCTACTGTTCCATAGAAAAGTAGTCAAAAATCTAACCTAAACTACTCAGAAAAGTACGAAAATTTACAGAGATATATTAGACACACATATGAACAATTGTACAAATTTTCAGGGGGTTCGGAGATTGTTTAATATAGAAATAAAATAAAATAAAACAGGGGACAGAAGAATGAAGAAAATCCTAAACTAAAAAAAAACAAAAACCTAAGCTACTATATACATGTGATCAACTTCAAACACAACCAAGAGTCATACACCAAGTATCCAAGCTATTTCAATTCATAAAACCTAAAACCATGCCAACTAAGTGCAAGAAACGAATTCGAAACACAAGCCGAAAGAGGTCATGCATCCCATATAATCTTCTCAAGTCTCCTACGCTGGAAAAGTCCTAACACATAGAATATTTCATGCAATGTATCATGTTAATACGAAGCGCATCTATACAACACACTACATGAATCATTAAGCATAAAAGATGAACTCGAACATATTAGATTTGTTTACCGGAAGAGGCTTAACAACCTAACATGCAATCTATGTTCTTAATCAAAACTCATATCACATGAATCCCAATTTTTACCACTTGTTAATATACACTTACCGAAAGAGGCTTAGCATAAGTTATGGCTTTGCTAACTTGACCGAATTAGCATATTGAATTAAACCGGAATCATAGACTTTCTAACACAATAGTAGGCATGATCTAGGTTAAACAAACATCATAAACACATGAATAACTCAATCATATAAATCTGAAAATTTCATGCAATAACTAAATCTCAATAAAAGTCCAACTCCAATGCATAAAATCATCGAAGGGAATTCGACAATAACAAATATAAAACCTAAAAACAAGAGTTTGAACCATAGATTACACTTTTTGATCTCAAGAATGCTTGGAGAACAACAAGGGATAGTCTCGGCACAAAGAAGAGTAACGCTATGCTTTTGGAGAAGTCCTAGAGCATGGCAAGGAGGATGATTTTCTGAATTGGGAGAGATCCTTGGAGAGGCAGAGCTACGGCAGAGAGGACTGAATTCTATGCACAAGAGGAGATATCTTTTGCGTCTCCCACTTCTCCTATATGTATGAGCAGCTGTTATTAGGTTAGAGAACCCTAATTTTCGTCCATGGGCTTGCCTATGAGGTCTGGGCCTTGAAATAGAATTTTTGGTCCAAATCAGAAATTCTGGCAGACTGACCTTCGGCCACTCAAACAGTCATAACTTCTTCTCCAAAATAGCTATTGATGATCCGCGAAAATTTCTGGAAACTAGACTCTTCTAGCTTTCCGTAATATAAGGTTCATCTCTTGGATCGTTGTGAGCTGATCACAATCCTCTGTCAAAGTTGACTGACAATTCCTGACAGATTTTCTGATTTCTTTCCTTGCGCCATATGAATTCCTCTTCTTTCCGGATTTCTCCTCTTTTGCTTCTTTTGTGCTCCTCGCCTTTATTTGCAACCTAAAAACACAAACTAAGTTAAAATGAATATTGTTAAAAGAATTACATAGCTAAATAGGGTCGGAAACACATTAAGAACGTTGCATAAAATGCACCTATCATAGAGACTTTCTTCTTCTTATCCTAAAAGTTTTGCCACAATTTCACAATAGGAGGAGCACTTTTAGCAGGGCTTAGAGTCACAGTCTGATCAGCAGAAACAACATCTTTATCTTCCTCATTTTGTAACATTGAAAATCTGGAACCATTAGAGGCATTTTTCCTGGAACTGTTACCATCAACATTTTTCTTTTTATTCCTATAACTCATCAGCATCCATGGTCCCATGTCATCTTTGATAATTTCAATCTGAGAATTCACCTCCATGTCTTGCTGCACAATAGAGGAGCACTTTTAGCAGGGCTTAGAGTCACAGTCTGATCAGCAGAAACAACATCTTTATCTTCCTCATTTTGTAACAGTCTGAAAATCTGAAACTATTAGAGGCATTTTTCCTGGAACTGTTACCATCAGCATCTTTTTATTCATGTAACTCATCAGCATCCATGGTCTCATGTCATCTTTGATAATTTCAATCTGAGAATTCACCTCCATGTCTTGCTGCACATTAGAACTATCATTAACAGCATTTGCCATATTATCAGTTTCAACATTGACATCACTAGTTTTCTAAGAAGTATCACCATCAGATTTCTTAACATAAAGACATTTTTCCTTAGAGTGACCAAAACACCCACACTCGAAACAAATCATAGATATACCTTCATAGACTACTTGATAAGCAGAGCCCTCAACTTCAACAAAAGGCCTCAATGGTTTGTTTAGATCAACTTCAATACACACCCTAGCAAATTTGCCTCTAGATTGACCAATAGTTAGAGGATCAACCTTAACAACATCTCTCAAAATCTTACCAATCTTAGCCACAACATAGTATTTGAAAAACTTAACAGGCAAGCCAGAAATTCTTACCCACAATGCCATTTTACCAATAACTTCATGCTCAGGGCCAAAATCAGGGCGTCATTTCTACACAATAAGGGTCTGTCCGGCAAGAATCCTAGGCCCTTCACAGAGAGCAAAATTCATATCCTCTTCCAAGCTAAACTTAACGATGATCGAAGAAATCATTAGGAAGATCAATAAGTTGCCAGCCACCTTTGACCTGCCATTTTCGTCTCAAACCCTTTAGCATAAATTCAAAAGAGTTGGTAGAGTTAGGCTTACCCATTAGCTTCACAATCACAGCACAACACCACTCAAAATCCAACTTATTTTGAACCTTCTCAGAGAATGAGACGTTTGGCCCATGCTTACCCATCGAGTAAGAAACATCATCATCAGTGAAATCGAAATCCTCAGACATGGTTTGAGAAAAACGACCGATTGGGTTCTTCAGAGTACTAGCATAAGACATTGGAACATGAGAGGGGGATGGAGGCTGAACAGAAGAATCCAGATCCTCCATTTGAAGAGCTTCCAATTTAGAAGAGATATCACCACCATTTTTAGGTCTTTTCTGATGATTTGACATAGCGACAGAGTCTCCACCACTCCCCAGAGGAAGAGCGGAGAAGACAAATGATGGATTCGCCACCAGGAGGAGGAAGAAACCAGAAAAAGTGCAGAAAATTGGATCGGAATCAGTCCAATCAGCTAGCTAACTTTTTTTTTTGGACTAGTGGATAGGCTTTCCACTCTTTTGTTTTGGGAAAGTTCTTCTTTTGTTTTTGTTTTCTTTTTGCTTCTGAAAAGTTCTCAATTAGTACTCAACTTAAGGAGCTTTCTCTACTCATATGAAAGTACATGCTAGAAGAAAGGAAACTCTAGGACAAATCTTTTAATAACTATCAAAAGAACTTTTTACTATCTATATCCAATGACTAATCTTATGAGATTAAACCTTGTAAGTTTTGAATCATTGTCGTTTCTCATTAAAATTAAGCATCTACTAGTCATAAGGCAAGAGATGGAGGAGACAAAATTGATTTGCCTAGCTATTTTTGAAACCTAGATTAACTCATCAACACCACTATCAAAAAACTACTTAAAGTACACCTTCAAAGACATGACTAGGCTTAGTTTGGTATTATGGTTAAAAACTTAATTTTTTAAAAACTCGGTTTTAAATAAGTAACTCCCAACATGTTTTCTAAAAACGTGGTTATTAAAATAAAAAGTTATAAATAAACATGTTTTAAGATTTTACTAAACAGAAAATATATCTAAAATGATGATTATAAGTGATTTTAATCCCAAAACTCAATACTAAACTGGGCCGTCATCGCAAAATCAATGCTCATAGACTAAGACTAAATTACGGCCCAGTTTGGCACAGCTGTGCTGTGAGTAGAATTTCTTTTGAATCTGCTGTAGTCAGAATTGCTTTTGGTTCTGCTGTGAGGGAAAACAGTCGAGGTATTTGGTAAACTGTTTTTCAGCCATCTCTTCCTCTCAATGCAATCTGAGACCTTCCCTTCCTCTTCTTTTCAAGGAAACATTTTCAACCTCAGTCAAAAGTGTTGCTAACAATTAAGAAGAAGAAGAATCAAAGAAAATTGTTCAAAAAAGACAATACGAATAAAACCCAGATTGTTTGTTTGGGTTATGACCAAACTCATTCAACGAACACAGCCCACAAACAAATCCCCGGCGCTAACCACCCTCGAATCATGCTGAATTCCGGTTATCTCCACCTCCAAATCACCATACACCGAAATCGGCACAACTTTACTCTCATCCAACAACTCAGCTAAGCTCATCTTAAACTTCGGCTCCACTATTCTAGCTCTGGTTTTACCATAATTATCAAAATCCATATCAAACAAAGAACTCGAAACCGAAACTTGTTCATCCAAATCACTCACATTTGAATCCAATTTGGCTCCTCCTTCCTCCTCTGAATCCTCACTAACAACCCGGAGCCCCTGAAGCACATCGATCTCCTCCAAGTCCACCACCTCCTCTGCCTCCAGCTCCACCGCCGCCTCCTCCGCCTTAGGGTTTGGCTTGAACAGCCCTTGCTTCACAAACTCCTACCGCTTCAAGGCAATAGCCTTGTCGATGTCGCCAAACAGGTCGTCGCTGGAGCTAGGTTTAGCTTCGGGACCCTCCGGCGGATCCTCGACGTCGACGATGGCGGAGAGCATGGTGTTCTGGTGCTTCTTGAAGTCGGCCTCCTGGAGCTTCTGGTGGCGGGAGGCCTGGCGCTGGATTTGCTGGAATTTCGAGACGCCGTGGCCAGAAGTTCATATAAACTCTGTCAACCCAGATTAGAAAACAGAAAGGAGGTGATTGGGAGGTGATTGATATGAATTCAGAATGGAGGATATAATTGATAGTTGAAAATAATTCATTGACTTACCTGTGTTTTTCATCATGGTTCGGCAGCGCAGTTCCAAAATGTACGAATTGTAGCTTCTCAAAAACCTCAAGTTGGGAGAATCGCTTTGGACAAAATCAGTTTTTTAAAACTTCACCAAACACCATCGTTGAGCGCCAAAATCGCTTTTGGACCAAAAGCAGGTCTAAAAGCCACGCCAAACTGGGCCTACACCAGTTTTAATCAAATACTATTCTCACGATGGAAGAATGACGAATGCATCAGTAATCTCGCCTCCATCATCGATCGGCGCTGGCAAGCGATCTTAGCAGTTATTATCACTGATAGCAGTCTCCTCCGAATCAAAATCTTCTCGGCGATTTCCCTGTTGGAGGGTATCTTGTTAAACATGAGCTTTTAACTTCAATTGCTCTTCTACACTAGTCTTAATCCGATTAACAAGCACAGGGTTAATATTCAATTCATCTTAGATAACCATAACCTTAATGGGGAAAATTTTTCTCGACAAATACTCAGAGATATGGAGGCTTAAAAACTTGTATGGAGGAACAAGAATCTCAAATTACCTGGGAGCTGAGAAGTTGATTGCAGAAAGACGAAACTGCCATGGTAAGACAGCTTGCTATATATTCATTCGATTTGCATCATTATCAGTCTGACCCCTGCCACCACTTGAACAAATTTCGAATATGAATCTCGCTTCTTTAATGGAGGATAAGCATATCACTCATACTTTAGGCTTATGGGTAGGTTTTATTCACGTTTTTTGCATTTTCCACCCATGGAATGGTTTCTCTACCTGAAATTTGGGGGATATCCAGTAATATGGCCACTTGGTCATGTGCTTCTTTTTTGTGTGATAGGATGCTAACAAATAAGCATGGGTGAGGGTAATTGAGTCACACAAGTTTTTGACTGATAGCTGTTGTTATTGAGGTTGGTGGTTGGAACTGGTTAATGGTGAATTACATGTAGTAAAAACTACTAGATAATCAGGCTTTCAGGTAAGCTTAGATCCACTGCTTGCTTAGTAGTCTCTCCAAATTAATTTATCCTACCCCAAGGGCTTGAGGTGGATGTAAATCATTTGACCAAGCTAGCTAAAATTACTTAGGCACTGTGCAAGTTTTCTTGTGAATTTACTTTAATTGGCTTTCTAATAACCACCTGATTAAATTTTATCTATATATATATATAAATAAATTTCTAGTCAATGCAAGATTTTTGCTACCTAGATATTTCCTAGAGCCTGGCTCCAATCCTAAAGATGATTAAGTGTGGCTAGGCAGTTTTGAACCCAGCCTACAAAGCGGTTAAGGTATTTACTAGGTATCAGAAACAAAACAGTTTTACGAGTTTACAAAAACGAGTATATTGAATTGGTAATTTATCAAGTTCAAACACCAAGTAATATTTTAGTTCTTTGAAAGGATACAGTATACTGATATGCTCATCTGAAAGTGACTTTCCTCAACTAAGATTCATCAAGTCATGGGGTAGATATCAGTCACTGGAAGAAGATTTCTGTAAGAATAGGATATATATTTAGTTTGGAAACCTCAAACTTCATTCTGAATTTAGAAGTTATTAATTACATCAATTAATGATTACAAATTGTATTTCTTCTTTATAATTAAATGTTCAGCATTCAATTTGGGTGGCTCAAATTGCAATCTCAACCAAGCTACCTTGTTTGACCTTTATTCAGACTCCCAACAACCTGAAAATATGGTAAATTTGTTAAGAGTTTTCATGTGGCTTAGTAGAAAAATTCTGAGCTAGCAGGTAATTGTGGGGTTCTAATATACTCTTTACCTTTGCAATCGGGACTGTGAGCGTCTCGTGCTGCACATAAATTGTGTCTCGTTAGCTTAAATGACATTATAGGTTACATAATCATATGCAAAAGGGTTATACGTAGTCCTGTATAATAGCTTCAATTCTCAGTTATTTATACTGCTTCTTATTCATAAAGAGAATCTACTGACTATGAATTGATCGAGGAAATCCTAATTAGAGAGGTATTATTTTTTCTCATTTTTGCATGATATATCTGTCTATAAAGCTTTCACTACATGTCTTTTAGCATAACATGCCTTAGAGTCGTCTGTGATTTGGGGACTGGCTTTGGTGCTGGTTGTTCAGCCTCGTCACTTGGGATAGGCACATTCTTCACCTGCAGTAATGGAAATGAAAAGGATGCTCTTATCTTGCCAACACTAAAATATATGCATAGGATTGTATATTCAGTTAAGCATAATCAACATACCAAATTTCTATATTGGAGATTAAAGAGCATCTGGATGTATCTTTGCTTTGCCTGTTTCTGCTCTTTGTTCAACTGCCTCCAGTAAGTATAAGTGCACCCCATGTTCAACACCTTGTTTGCATATATCTTCCAGGTGTAGCTACAAAATTAAGATCAATACCAAATTTAAATTCCTTAGGAGAAGATGTGTGTTGCTTGATATTTCACAGACAACAGGAATGAACTTAACAAACAAACTGTACCATTCATTAATGCGTTGCAAACCCGCTTTTGAATACTTTTCCCAGTATGTAGCCTCAGTTTTGCATTTCTCGAAGAAATCAGCAATTTTGTTGCTTGCATCATCACCATTGTTGGGATCAATATGGAAACCAGAGATCCCATCAACAATGATTTCAGCTGGCCCTCCTTGGTTGGTTGCAAAAGTGGGTAATCCACAGTTCATTGCCTCAATGACAGTAAGACCAAAAGCTTCATATAGAGCAGGTTGGACAAAAGCTCCCCTGGTGTCAGCAATACAACGGTAGAGTTCTCCGTTGCGGTTCCTATCAGTCTGTGCTGCTATCCATCTGATCTGACCTCGGAGCTGGTACTTCTCTATCAGTGAATGCATCTTTTTGATTTCTGCTATTTCCTCTCTATCTTTTGATTTTGAAGGGTCAAAGAAGCCTCCAACTACCACAAGGTTAACCAGATTTCTGAGCCTCTTGTTTTTCCCATACCATTCAACTAAGCCAGTAATGTTCTTAACAGTGTCAAGCCTTGCCATTGAGAAGATGATAGGTTTTTTCCTGTCTGTTAGGAACCCCCTGTATCAGAGACAGTTTAGATTGATGCTAGATGATATGAGGCTATGAGCATAATCAGTAGTTTAGAAGAATTAATTACTGTTCGGACACTAGCACACTCACATATGCTCATTGTTATCCTCCTTGCTATAAAGTAGTTCTTCAATTGCAGGATGAAATGATGAGACTCTTTTTTGTTTCTCAGTGTAAGGGAAATAGACAGACTGATCCGCTCCAGGTGGGGCAATGTTAAATTTGGGATCAAATACGTTGATGCCTGAGACAACTCTACAAAGCCCTGGGAGAGTAAATGCAGTATGGCTTTCATATTGTCCTGGTCTGTCTTTGCTGCATACATCAACGTTCAAGTACATTATAAACTATTCAATTCAGTTGCCAATTTTGTATGATGGTATATTAGTTAATGTTGCTAACCTTCCTGCAATTTCCTGGAATGTGCTTGCAATGACAAAATCTGTTGCGTTCATTGAAATCGTGTCTGCCAGAAATTGGCATGAGAAGTGATACTTAGGGTCTAATTCCTTCCACTTGATGTCTGAGTCTTCATACTTGGTCTTCTCCAAAGCATGTGCAATTGTTGCCTGGTTTTGATGCATTATATTGATTAGTAGAAGTGAAGTTGGAGAGAACTTAGTATTGTATCTGTAAGCTGATGGATAGTGACCTGAGTTATTCCAAGTTTGTTAGCCATCAAAGAGGCCACCAAATTCCCATCAGTGTAATTTCCAATAATTAGATCAGGCTTTCCTTCCATGAGGTCAAGGACTTTGGCTGTAGCATCCTAGTAATTTGAAATAGGTGGAACAAATATTAGAAACTGAAAACATCAAGAAAGTATATCAATTAGAGAGAGCGCACTCTACAAGAATGGGTTGAGATATAGAATGGGAACCATGCCTGCACAAACAGCTCGAGATAGGGGTAGATGTCAAAACGAGAAACCCAACGACGCAGGACCCCTTTTTCTGTCCTAAATGGAACCCTAAGAATGTGTGAGTACTTGGTGCCATTGATGGCTTCCAACTCCTGATTGCACTTAGTTCCCCTTGCTTCAGGAATGAGTCTTGTTACCTTTTCAAGTCAAGAATGTTGTTATATAGTGTGTACTTAACAAAGTGAACCACCTTCATGAGGGATGAAACTCACCACAAGAATTTGAGGTTTCACAGAAAGCCCTTGTTGCTTAATTCTAAGGAGCAATTCTTCTTCTAAAGCCGTAACTTGATCCAGAATATAAACCACCTGCAGTTATCAATAGTAGACTTGAAGAACTTTCAGCATACGATTATGAATGTTGCTGCAATGAGTCTAGCTTATAAGATGAAGTTTTTCGATCTTTTTACCTGCCCACCAGTGTCTGGCAAACCAAGAACATCAGCTTGGCCAAAATAGCCATGAGGAGAGAATATTACAACATTGAATATGGTAGGAAGCCTGCTTAAAAGCTTCTCCATGTTAAGTGGGTCTGGGGCTTGTAGTACTTCTGAAAGAGTTCTCATTGTTTCCTTGGTTCTCTCTGCTGTGTCTCCCCAACCCTTCTCAAAGCCCCACTCTTTAAACCTGTAAAAGAGACCTTTTGGTTACATATAGCAAGTTGAAGGATTCACTTGAACAGAGAAATAAGAATTTAGAAGTAGAGTCAGTCACCTAATTTCAAAATTTTGAAATGGAGTGTCCTTGGGAAGCGCTGAGAGGTATACTTCTGAGACAATCAGGGCCATCTGAAGCTTTGCAGCAGTGTTGAGGGTGTCATTTATCATAAGTTTCTGTTGATTCAAAATCACAGAAATACATTTGAATCATTTGAGATATTATTAGCATAAAACTTTTTAATATTCACATACTGAATTTTCTCTTTGACAAAAACTGTATTTCTGCCTCTCCCTTACTTCTCCTTGATGATTCAGTGAAAGTAAGTAGTCCACAAGGGGCTGTGAGTTCTCCAATCTCCCAGCTAGCGACGAAGTGATGAACTTGGAAACATAGTCGAGTCCATTTCCAATCGAGGACGATAGAGTTAAGTGGGGAGTAGAGAAGTCAATTGCTCTAAAATCCACCTCCAGTGCATTTTCATCATTGGCCCTGAAATGTGGAAGTGTTATCTACTAAATTGAGAGACAATTTTCAAGATGTGGTGGGAAGCCATGTGTACCATTTCTCATCATATAGTGTTTCTTTGCATTTCAAGAAGTCCCTCACAGTGATGGCCTCAACTGAGAGATCCTCAGAGCTGACTTTAACAAATTCCCAATATCCAGGGTTTGGTCTTATTGAAAAGAGAACATGTGGAGGACAAACAACAGCTTCCTGTCGACGTTAGGAAAGCATATCATCACAATGTCAACAAACTTGTAACTTGTTAGTCACATAAAATAAGAATGAAGGAAGCTAGAAAAGAAAAACACCTGAGTTGAACACAATATATAGCCAAGTACTCCTGCCAAGACTTGGTTCCTTTCAACCTTGTCATCTATGACGGACTCCATTTCATTCATCAAATGCTGCAGTTTCATTATCCTTTTTCCCTTTTCAATGAACTTAGCAAAACACCTCTTCATATGGTATCGGCTCTGCCTCAGTGCGTCGGGCATGCTTTCAGCTATGGAGTCTGATCGCATCATGGCTGCTGCTGCAGAAGCCATTTTGATGAGTTTCAAATTGTTAGAAGATGAAGCAGTTTGTTTTGAGTTTGCTGATCAGGTGAATTGGTTAATGCATTTATAGGCTACTTGGCTGAGTTGTTAATTGATGGATGAAGCTTTGCTTTTGGTTTGGTCAAGCTCATACAGAAAATTTAACTTTTTGGGCATCTGAAATGGGATTTGGACCATAAAAGAAAAGAAGCTAGATTCACCAAGGTGAGAAAAGAGAGAATAACAGAGATGAAGAAAAAGGAAAGAATTAGACATCCAAATACAATATAAAGAGAACCAAAAGAAAAGAATCTACCTCGTATGTTTCTCTCTAGCTCAAGTAACTACTTGGTATCATTCTTTCCTTGTTTCTTTCTTATTGCATTGGTAATTGGTTGGCATCACAAAGAGTACAGTATAGAAAGATGGCATTTTCAAGGAAGCTGATGATGTTGGTGATTCTTTTCTTTTCTTTTCTTTTTTAACTTTGTTCTAATTTTTATAACAATGAATCTTTTGATTGAGTTTATGCAACAGCCAACAACCTCATTGGTATATTCCGACGTTGGCTTTATTCCTAGTGTGCAACACTTATCCAAATTAATGAAGTCGTCAACATATGAACTAGGTATATAGCATAGGTCATAGGATGATACGATCCCATTCTTGAAGGTGCCAAACAATATCAGTAACCAAGTATATAAGCTTACAATTTTTTTTTTTTTTTTGAATAAAGGGCTGGTGCGGCTGCCCTCAAGCCTTGATTAATAAAATTGTTGAATACAAAGGGGGACATTAAGCCTAGACCCCTGATTACAAAGACCTGAAATAATATCAGAAACCTCTACAATACTCATGTACTCAAACAAACACCAACTAGCAAAGAGTACTGCTCTAATGACGACTCTATTTGCTTTAATATAGCGATGACATCCTAGAAAAATCAGTAGATATGTAACACGCTTACACATCTTAATATCCAATTCTAAATCAGTTTTCCAACTATGTTGTTGTCGGAAGATAAATCCGACGACACTCAGCTTCACCCTACCGCTAGGTGGCAACGACCATTTAACAAAGCAAGGAACTCGCCACCTACCTACAGTAGACAAGGCACTTTGAGTGCACACACATGCTAAGAGCCCAACTAGCCCCACACAAAAACTGTAGGGATTTATTACTCGCCAAAAGCAAGAACAAACTAAACAACATAAGTAAAAACCTATTTAAGGAAATTATATTTATGTCCTTCTGTTATGTGTCTTGCCCTAATACACGTAGGATTGGTTAATTTAGTTTCCTTATTAGAATAGATTCCAGTTGATAGATGTTCTAGATCCTTCAGGAGACTCTATATAATGCCTATAAATAGGTGTTTCTATCAATGAATGAGTAGACTGTTATTCTCGTTATCTTTTCTCCTTCAACACGTTATCAGCACTATGCTCTAACCGAGCTTGATAACAAAACCCTAAAAAAAAAAAAAAAAAAACCTAGATTTTTTCCGCTGTAGGCTTTTCTTCCTAGCCTTATTCCCTTTTCCGATCAACCCATCGGCACCCTTGCCTTGAGTTCTACCCGGAATCCACTATATCGGTATTCCCAGAACCGAGAATATGTTCTAGGCACCCAGAAATCCGATTTGGGCACCCAACTTCACTTCACCGGCTTTGGACCTGCAACAGCCGCCGTACCCCCTCGATCTCGGAGCTCCACCGGCTCTCCCTCAGCCCAGCCTCAACTCGGCCCCAGCCTAGTCTTGCCACAATGTCGGCAGCCTTACGCGTTGCCCCGGTAATCCCCACACGCCGACGCCTCATAGCTCTGCCTCGTCAGGCAAGCCAAGCTCCGGGTTGTCGTGCCTTACTCGCAACCGTGCTTCCGATCCCAATCCGGCGCTGCCATCCTAGCTCACATATTTGACTAAAGTTACTTAATCGTTATATTTTTAATTAAATTCATGGTCAAGACCTCGTTATAATTGTTAGCATATATATTCAGATTTTGTCTAGCACATATGGTTCGATCTACATAAGCTATATGTTAATGCAATATATTGCATTACAACATGACACTACATTGGACTACAAAAGACCACCAGTTACTATAAGGTGACGTTTATAAAGGCTGAAATCGCACCAAGTATGGCGCAATGCATACTTGGGCGTCATAATTAAACCAAGTGTGGTGCAATGCACACTTGGTATATCATGATATGGCGAAATGCACATCGGTTTTGGATCAAAAGAGGATTTGTAATGTCAAGTGTGGCACAATGTACACTTATACAGTTGTAAAGATATTACAAACAAGAGTAGTTTTCTACACTCTTGAGCGGATTCATGATTGCAAAAAGAAAATTGTGTTACGCTAAATGTCATCCAAAATTAGATGTTGAAAAATCCTCCTCTTTCTCTACAAGATCTAATAGTGAGCCGTTGGCGGTGGCGCCGCCTTATGTATAGTGCTCACGATCAATTTTGTCAAGTTTTGACATGTTTTAAGCCTTGTTTCATCCATCTTTGTAGTATTACATGTCATGGAATGCACTCTAAAGGGTTCCAATACCAATCTCTAACGAAATTGTTGACATATTTCGATTTCTATGTCTTGACATAAGACTGTTGTCTCTACATTCTCGTATATGAATGTGTTGTAGCGAGATTGAGTGCTTAGTTTATTGCAAGGAATAGACAACTATTCATGGATTTAGTTCTTTATAAATCCGTTGCGACTACGATGACTAGATCATCAGAAATAATCAAAGAGCGGATTAATGCTCAAGTTTCAATGCCTAATGACTTTATGATTTAAGTCACATATACTCTTTATGTATAAAGAAACATCGAACCATGCTATGGCTTACTGTATTCATGCCAACGTTTATCACCTGGAAACACACACTACCAGAAGAAAGGCTTTAGCCGACGAAAATAAAAAAACCAGACCCACAAATTTTTTCTTTAGCCGACGAAATTTGAAAAGTTTAGCCGACGAAAAATATAATTTCGTCGGCTAAAGTGCCTTATATTTGCAGCTCTAGACAACAACTCATCTGGAAAAAAAAACTATACGTAGAATCTTCAAACGCAAAAAAGTCGTGAAATAAGATATGACAAGAATGGTGAAATACGTCTACGGTTGAAAAATCACGGTATTCCGGTAAAGTATCGGTGCCGATAGTTGCAGTCAATGTAATTTACCTTTATTATTCACTATGCTGCAGATTTAGTGTTTGGTGTTCGATTGACTATTTTGATACCTTTCCGGAAGCGTAACGGCCCTACGAGTCAAACTCATCGCTATCGCCATGACATATGGGCCTTTTCAGCCATCCGAGTCCGTTTAGGGCTTCAAAATGCAGTTTTCTTATTTCCAATTAGAGTTGACCGTGTCGATCGAGCCCTTAACATTGCCGAATCCAGTTGAATTTTTTACCATAGACATCTTTCGTCATATTGATCATATCTGAGGGTCGAATTTTGGTTTGTAAATTTTATTCATCGGAATCACAATGTGTCTTACTATTTACCGTTATTATTCCCTAGGGGGAGCCCTATCGTCGGAAGGTAAATGTCTCAAATTTTTATATGGGCAGTTGCGTCTCATCTACATGAGAGTTTTTTGTGTGGAAGGTTTGACCAAACTACGTAATATAGAGGGAGATATGAGCGTTTTCGTGTGATAAGTAACGATGGATTAGGGTTGACCGTTTCGATCGAGCCCTTAATGTTGTCGGATTCAGTTGAATTTTTTACCATAGACATCTTTCGTCATAATGATCATATCTGACGGTCGAATTTTGGTTTGTGAATTTTAGTCATCGGAATCACAACGTGTCTACTAATGTTGTATAACTTGTTTAGTAGGTTATACAACTTTGTGAACCAACTCTACATAGGAAGCAAAATTATCAAAAATATTGTGAAATAAGATGTGTTCAGAATGGTGAAATACGGCTATGGTTCAAAAATCACGTAAATCGGGTAACGTCTCGGTGTCGATAGTAGCGGTCAACCCTATTTACCGTTATTATTCCCTATGGGGAGCCCTATCGTCGGAAGGTAAATGTCTCAAATTTTTATATGGGCAGTTGCGTCTCATCTACATGAGAGTTTTTTGTGTGGAAGGTTTGACCAAACTACGTAATATAGAGGGAGATATGAGCGTTTTCGTGTGATAAGTGACGATGGAATATGGTTGACCGTTTCGATCGAGCCCTTAACGTTGTCAGATCCAGTTGAATTTTTTACCATAGACATCTTTCGTCATAATGATCATATCTGACGGTCGAATTTTGGTTTGTGAATTTGAGTCATCGGAATCATCACGTGTCTACTAATGTTGTATAACTTGTTTAGTAGGTTATACAACTTTGTGAACCAGCTCTACATAGGAAGCAAAATTATCAAAAATCTCGTGAAATAAGATGTGTTCAGAATGGTGAAATACGGCTATGGTTCAAAAATCACGTAAATCAGGTAAAGTCTCGGTGCCGATAGTAGCGGTCAACCCTATTTACCGTTATTATTCCCTATGGGGAACCCTATCGTCAGAAGGTAAATGTCTCAAATTTTTATATAGGCGGTTGCGTCTCATCTACGTGAGAGTTTTTCGTGTGGAAGATTTGACCAAACTACGTAATATAGGGGGAGATATGAGAGTTTTCGTGAATTTATAAACTTTAGCCGACGAGATATTAAAAAAGTTGTCGGCTAAGGTCAAAAAATTTCAAAATTTTTTGGGCGGTAAACCAAAGTTGGAGGAAAATTTTCAAAGGACTTTAGCCGACGACTTTTCATATATTTTCGTCGGCTAAAGTCGAAAAATTTCAAAATTTTCAACCAAAATTTTTTGGCGGTCAACAAAAATTTTCAAAAGAGTTTAGCCGACGAAATTCTTTATTTTCGTCGGCTAAAGTTCTTTATATAGGAGTTGTACCGAAGATGGATGGTAAGAAGTCTATTATCTGCCAGATTTTCTTCTCGGCGTAGCTCCGCTGTCAAGCCACTGGAGACCGCCACACTTGTCCCAAAAGCTTCACCGTCGTCTCTACTTCATCGCTGGATAGGTGGTGCATCGAGTGGCGCATCGAGTGGCGCCGCCGTGAGGGATAAATCGAGCTCCAAAACTCCGCCAGTTCGGATTCGGTGTCGATCGAATTTCTCCTTCCTTAGGTCACCATTTGGTGAGTTCTATATATGGATAAGTTGAGTTTGATTAGTACTACATTCCAATAGAATTTGGTAGCTCAATTCGGTCTGTGTAAAGAGAATCGAAGATTTGAAGTTTTTAGGGTTTAAAATTGAGGATTTTTATATTTTAATTCATTTGACCTGTTTAGGCTTAGAATTGGGCTTCGATTTCTTCTAGAAAGTTATTCGAAATGTTGAGAGTAAGATTCTGTCAAATTTTGGTCGTGATTGGAGGTGGCCGAAAGTTTCTGCAGTTTTTTTTTTCAAAAACCAACAACTTTAGCCGACGATATTTAAATACTATATTCGTCGGCTATAGTATTTTTAATTTTTTTTATAAGGTTTAGTCGATGAATTATAGCATGTTTCGTCGGCTATAGTTCTTTTTTTAATTTTTTTATAAGGTTTAGCTGACGAAATATACTATATTTCGTCGGCTATAGTTCTTTTTTAAATTTTTTTGTAAGGTTTAGCCGACGAAATATACTATATTTCTTCGGCTATAGTTATTTTTTAATTGTTTATTACACACTTTAGCCGACGAATATCTTAATTGTTTCGTCGGCTAAAGTCTGGGAAAAAAACCGACGACATGCTTTTCGTCGGCTAATTGTGGGACTATAGTCGACAAAAAAAAAAATTTCGTCGGCTAAAGTCATCGCCGACGACCTTTTCCCGACGAAATCTTAGCTGACGAATTAAGCTAACAGGCCGACGAAACTTTTTCGTCGGCTAAAGTGCTTGTCCTGGTAGTGACATTGTAAGAATTGATGAGAATTTTTTATGTATCACTATAATGAATGCACAACATTCATGAGTCATTAAGATTCGGTTAATGAATCGGTTATAGTCACCAATGATGAGAATGGAGACATCGACTCATGTAGGCTTTAACATAAATTGTCCGGGACAATTTTAGACGTGTTTTGATGATCCATATACTAAAGAGTAAAGACTCTCACGAACATCCTTTCTTTTGAGCAAAGTAACCATTGAGATTAAAGATCACCAAAATACAACTTGGTGGAGCTATGAGCAATGCTCACGGCCTATGGATGGCATTAAAGCCATTCACGTCATCCTCCTATATAATGGAGGCACTACTCATGCTTTCACTACTCATGCTTTCATAAGCAAATATGACGCAAAAGAACCCCCTATGATCTCATATTAGCCATGCTCGTTACTTGTTTTGTAATACCTATTTTTTAACAAAGATTAGGAGCGACACTCTCCTACGCTAAAGACAATGAAATAAAGAGATTAGTATACACAAAATGCTCAGTCGTTGTTCACTAAGTAAGACATTAATTACAATGTCTGTGAGTGATTATACAAGAATGATACATAAGATGTTAGCCTAGATGGTTTCTCATTGTTCACTTTGAGGCATAATAATGCTATGGTGATGTTCACAATGGTTTAACTCAAGCCATAACAATTAGATGTTATGGGGAATCTTAACAATGATTGAAAAGTTGAAAAAATCCAGAATTTCCGGTTTTTCAGCCTGCGGACCAGTCATTGTGAGGACCGGTTCTTGAGGTTCTGTTTGCGGTCACTGATTCCTAATATCCGAGCCTACCTATTCACAAAATTTGGTGGCATTTGGAGACTTGGAAGGTGGTGAACCGCTCGATCACGGATGTCCGGCGACTCCGACGGCCGATTCGGCACTTTTTCGGCCGGTTCTGTCGTCGAGGCTGGCGGTTTCTGAATTCTAACTCCCATGTCTACCTGCTTACAAAATTTGGTAGCGTTTGGAGTTTTTGAGGATAGTGAACCGTTAAAGGAAGCGTAAAACAGAGGTCCGGTCATGCCGGCGGTCGGTTCAACCGGTTTCTTTTTAACCGGTCCCGGCTGTGAAGCCAGCGGTTTTTTTGGACTTGTAAGACCAATGACTACGGATTGTAGCAGGGTCATAGTTTTACTTATTCATCTTTACCCACCATCATTCAAATCTTTATGTTACGGTTGTAACGGTATGCATATTTGTTAACAGATTGAGTTAACGTTCTACAATCTATATCGTCCACATGTTGTATGTGTCAAATTGCATCTCCACAAGCGCACAATGATAGGTTATTTGATGAATATTGTCTTTGAATAAGACATGAGCTTCCGACTATAGTCTGTTTATATAAGGACCTTGACAGACGATCTCTTTTATGTCACTTTGATGAGCCAGTCTTCCCGTCGTTAGGGGGAGATAAGAACAAGAATGTTCAAGTAGAACGACTTGGAATTGTCGTGGTTTGTCCCTACTGTGTCTCATCAAGTTCCATAAAGTGACGAGATCACATATACATGCTGCAAACATGCCTGCAAGGATTGATGTCTGGATAAGGACGTGTTGATGTCCGGATAAGGACGTGTTGATGTTCGGATAAGAGGACATGTCGTCACCCATAGATGGTGACATGGTGACACCACAAATGTGGTAGATGGTGTCGCTAGGCCGTGGCTCCCACGGTTTAGGGGGAGGCCACTTGGTTCGATATATACTCGCCAAGGAAGAATGCGAGTTTGACACAACTTGATCATTTGATCAATGATACTCATTCGTCTGTTATTTCTGGATTATGGTTATCATTGGGGGGACGCCTCAATGCCAATACCAATCCATATAGAGATCTCTACACTTAAAAATTACACCGGTGTACATGATGACATGGTTTAATGAGTTTTGATATCGAACCATACTTCGTTAAGAAAATACCAACGTTGTAGATTGGCCTAAATGGAAAGATGCAATCCAGTTTAAACAAAGAGATAGTGCTTTGGTTAGGTGACGCCGACACCCCAAGTGTAAACTCTATCAGTTATGTCTTTGTTAGAAAGCGTAGTGAGAAAAAGAGTTTAGACTCACCTTCTGGCTCAAGGTCTCTCACAAATGCACTGGAATCGACTACGATGAGATATATTCTCGTAATGGATGTCATTGCAGTCCACTACCTTGTCAGTATGGTAGTTTCCGAAAAACCGAACAAGTAGCTTGTGGTTACAACTTATCTCTATTGGGAACTAAGAGATGTACATAAAGATCTTGAATAGATCGGTTTTCACCCAAATCAAGTGGCTCCTGACCACGGAGTGTGTTTGCAAGGTATTTGCTAAGTATCTACTTGATTAGGGAAGGGATATGAAGAATTATGCCTATTTGCGTGTAAATTCTAGATGGATTGTGATGAACTCTTATTAAACTAAGAGATGCCACTGATCCAAAATTAAGAATGAAAGGATCTTGGGAATACTTGGTCTTGAAAGTGAGGACCATTATTGATGATGCTTATTCATTTGTCGGCTTAAGGCAATCTAAAGGACGATGAAGTTATGCCTATATGCATCCCTTGATCGGTCGAAGTGTTGAGAAGACATGTTTCGTCCATATGACGAAGAAGTCTTAGGAGAAATCCTTCATCTAAGTACCGTAGCACATTCATGTACTTGTTACAATATGCTCAACTTGACATCTCATTCACTATAAACTTGTAAGGCCATGTTCTCCTTAGTCTTTCAACTCTCTTCCTAGCGGTCGAGCATTTTTGCTCCCTCTTAGATGAGTGTGAAGGAATATCAAGGTAGTTGCCGGATGCGCCCACGCAACGCCAATGTAATGGCAGTGATTCCTTCTATGAAAGGTTCAGGCTTATTCATCCCTACAGAAAGACACATTAACAACTAAATCAGAATCTGCCCAGTTTCGTAGGTCAACTTCCACGGGACTTACAGGATAGCCCACTCGTTGGAAAATGGTGAAATCAGTACCATTGGAAAGGTCTATGTGTCTACTTTCCAGGGACACTAACCATTTGATCACACATATCATATTGAGTGAGTTATGGCTATTTTCGTAAAGTAGGACGGATCTGTCCGAGAATCTGCTTTGGCATAACAGTCAACTTCGACAAAGCTTTGTGATCAGCTCAAGATGAATTAAGTTATGGACCTTATATGGTTGGAAAGCTACGGGTGTCTAGTTTTCAGAACTTTATACGGTTCATCCATACCTATTGTATCGAAGACGTTATGACTGTTTAAGTACACGAAGATCATGCCACGCGTGAATCTTTTTTTCAACGCGAACTTATGTTTTGAGTTGTTAGGCAACCTTCTCCTTAAAGATCAAAGTAATGCTAAGTATAGCAGGTATGATCTAAAGATAATGTGGCTGGATTTAATGACTAAATCGTTGTCCAAATCTACTTTTGAAGAATGTGAAGTGCATTGGCTTGCGCTATTTATCTGTACTTCGAGATTGAGTTTTCAATCAGGGGGAGTCGTTGTGTAGACATCATGGGGAGTCTACATGCATCACATGTTATCTTCAATTGTAGTTGGTGCGTTGTGCTCTTTTTCCCTTCGTCCAAGTCTTTTGTTTTACCCATGAGGTTTTTGTTTTACCTTGGTTTTTACCCACGAAACGGGTTGGGTAAATAACAGGGCCAAAGCACAAAGCGAGTTCAGGTAATAACCGGGACACCGCACGAAACGTGTATAGGTAATAATCAGGACACCGCACGAAGCGGGTATGGTAATAACCGAGACGCCGCATGAAGCGGTAAAGGTAATAACCGGGACACCGCACGAACCGGTAAAGGTAATAACAAGGACGCCGCACGAAGCGGTAAAAGTAATAACCGAGACGCCGCACGAAACGGGTTGGGGTAATAACCAGGACGCCGCACAAAGTGGATTTGGTTAATAACCGAGACGCCGTACGAAATGTATTGGGGTAATAACCAGGACGCCCCAAGAAACAGGCTGGGTTCTAACCGGGATCCCGCACGAAGCGGTTAGTTAATAACCGTGACCCCGCACGAAGTAGGTTAGGCAATAACCGGGACGCCGCACGAAACGTGTTGGGTAATAACCGGGACACTGCACGAAGCAAGCTGGAGTAATAACAGGGACCCCGCACGAAACAAGTTGGAGTAATAACCAGGACCCCGCACGAAACGGGAAGGGTTATAACCGATACCCCGCACGAAGCGGTTGGGTAATAACGTGACCCTGCACGAAGCGGGCAAGGAAAATAACCGAGACCTCACACGAAATGGGCTGGGGGGTAATAACCGTGACCCCGCACGAAACGGGTTGGGGTAATAACCGGGACAACGCACGAAATGGGCTCGGGTAATAACCATGACCCCGCAAGAAAAGAGTTGGTTAATAACCGAGACACCGCACAAAGCTGGTTGGGTAATAAACGGGACCTTGTACGAAGCGAGTTAGGGTAATAACCGGGACGCCGCACGAAGCGGGTAAGGTTGGTTAGATAATATAACCGGGACCCTGTACGAATCGGGTTGGGGTAATAACCAGAACGCCATATAAAACGTTAGAGGTAATAGCCGAGACTTCGCACGAAGCGGTTAGGATAATTATCGGGACGCCGCATAAAACGGTTGGGGTGAGTAATAGCCGAGACGTGGCACGAAGCGGTTTGGTGTAATAACCGGGAACCGTCACCAAGCGAGTTGGGTAATAATCGGGGCCCACACGAAGCTGGTTGGGGTAATAACCAGGAACCAGCACGAAACAGGTTAGGTAATAACCAGGACGCCGCACCAAGCGGGTTGGGTAAGAACCGGGACGCCGCACGAAACAGTTAAGGTAACAACCAGGACTCCGCACGAAGCGTTAGGGGTAATAGACGGGACACCGCACGAACCGATTGGGGTAATACCGAGACACCGCACAAAGTGATTAAGGTAATAAACGGGACGCCGCACGAAACGGTTGGTTAATAACAAGGACAGCGCACGAAGCGGGTTAGGTAATAACCAAGACGCCGCATAAAGCGTTAGGGGTAATAACCGGGACTCCGCACGAAGCGGTTGGGATAATTACCGGGACACCGCACGAAGCAGGTTGGAGTAATAACCGGGACCCGCACGAAGCGGTTGGGTAATAACCCGCACGAAGCGGGTAAGGGTAATAACGTGACCCCGCACGAAGCGGGTAAGGGTAATAACCGTGACACCACACGAAACGAGTAGGGGTCGTTGGGTAATATAACCAGAACCCTGCACAAAGCCTGTTAGGATAATAACCAGGACGCTGCATAAAGCGTTAGGGGTAATAACCGAGACTCTGCACGAAGCGGTTGGGATAATTACCGGGACGTTGCACGAAGCAAGTTGGAGTAATAACCGGGACCTCGCACGAAGAGGGTGGGTACTAATCGTGACCCCGCACGAAGCGGGTAAGGGTGGTTAGGTAATATAACCAAGACCCTGCACGAAGCAGGTTAGGTGAATAACCAGGACACCGCATAAAGCGTTAGGGGTAATAACCGGGACTACGCACGAAGCGGTTGGGATAATTACCGGGTAGCCGCACAAAGCGGTTGGGGTGGGTAAGAGCCGAGACGTCGTACGAAGCGGTACGAAGCGGTACGGGTAATAATCGGGACGTCACATAAAACGGATTCGAGTAATTAATCGGGACCCGCACGAAAAGGTTTGGGATAATAACCGGGAACCCACACGAAACAGGTTGGATAATAACCAGGACGCCGCATAAAGCGTTTGGGATAATTACCAGGACTCCGCACAGAGCGGTTAGGATAATTACCGGGACACCGCACGAAGCGGTTGGGATAATTACCGAGACACCGCACCAAGCAGGTTGGGATAATAACCAAGCAGGTTGGGTAAACAGGTTGGGTAATAACCAGGACCCCGCACGAAGCGGGTATGGTAATAACCAAGCCTCCGCACGAAACTGGTTGGGAAATAACTGGGACGCCGCACGAAGCGTGTATGGGTAATAATCGGGACGCCGCACGAAGCGGGTATGGTAATAACCGGGACGCCGCACGAAGCGATAAAGGTAATAACCGAGACACCGTACGAAACGGTAAAGGTAATAACGAGGATGTCGCACGAAGCGGTAAAGGTAATAACTAGGACGCCGCACGAAATGGGTTGGGATAATAATCAAGATTCTGCACGAAGCGGGTTAGGTAATAACCAGGTCGCCGCACGAAGCGGATTGGGGTAATAACCAACACGCTGCACGAAACGGATTGGGGTAATAACCAGTACGCCTCACGAAACAGGCTGGGTTATAACCGGGATCTCGCACGAAGCGGTTAAGGTAATAACCCTGACCCCGCACGAAGTGGGTTAGGTAATAACCGGGACGCCACACGAAGCGAGTTGGGTAATAACCGGTACCCCGCACGAAACAAGCTGAAGTAATAACCGGGACCCCGCACAAAACGGGAAGGGTTATAACCGATACCTCGCACGAAGCAGTTGGGTAATGAACGTGACCTCGCACGAAGCGGGTAAGGGAAATAACCGGGACCTCGCACGAAATGGGCTGGGGTAATAACCGTGACCCTGCACGAAGCGGGTTGAGTAAAAACCGGGACACCGCACGAAATGGGCTCGGGTAATAACCGTGACCCCGCAAGAAAACAGTTGGTTAATAACCGGGACACCGCATAAAGCTGGTTAGGGTAATAACCGAGACATCGCACGAAGCGGGTAAGGTTGGTTAGGAAATATAATCGGGACCCTGCACGAAGCGGGTTAGGGTAATAACCAGGACACTGTATAAAACGTTAGGGGTAAAAACCAAAACTCCACACGAAGCGGTTAGGATAATTACCAGGACGCCACACAAAGCGGTTGGGGTGGGTAATAGCCGAAACGTGGCACAAAGCGGTTTAGGGTAATAACCGGGAAACGGCACGAAGCGGGTTGGGTAATAACAAGGGCCCGCACGAAACGGGTTTGGGTAATAACCGGGAACTAGCACGTAGGAGGTTGGGTAATAACCAGGACGCCGCACCAAGCGGGTTGGGTGATAACCGGAAACTCGCACGAAACAGGTTGGGTTAATAATTGAAACCCCGCACCAAGCTGGTAAGGTTAAAAGATGGGACCCCGAACGAAGCGGGTGGGGGTAATAACCGGGATGCCGCACGAAGCAGTTAGGGTAACAACCGGGACGCCGCACGAAAAAGTTAATGTAACAACCGGGACGCCGCACAAAGCGTTAGGGGTAATAGCTGGGACATCGCACGAAGCGATTGGGGTAATAACCGAGACACCGCACGAAACAGTTGGTTAATAACAAGGACAGCGCACGAAGCGAGTTAGGTAATAACCAAGACGCCGCATAAAGCGTTAGGGGTAATAACTGGGACTCCGCACGAAGCGGTTGGGATAATTACCGGGATGCCGCACGAAGCAGGTTGGAGTAATAACCGGGACCCTACACAAAGCGGTTGGGTAATAACAGTGATCCCGCACAAAACAGGTAACGGTAATAACCGTGACACCCCACAAAGGGGGTAAGGGTGGTGGGTAAAATAACCAGGACCCTGCACAAAGCAGGTTGGGGTAATAACCAGGACGCCGCATAAAGCGTTAGGGGTAATAATCGGGACTCCGCACGAAGCGGTTGGGATAATTACCAGGACGCCGCACGAAACGGGTGGGGTAACAACCAGGACTCCGAACGAAGCAACTAAGGTAACAACCAGGACACCGCATGAAGCGATTGGGGTAATAGCCGAGACACCGCACGAAGCGATTGAGGTCATAACTGAGACACCGCACAAAGCAGTCAGGGTAATAAACGGGACGCCGCACGAAACGGTTGGTTAATAACAAAGACATCGCACGAAGCGGGTTAAGTAATAACTAGAATGCCGCATAAAGCGTTAGGAGTAATAACCGGGACTCCGTACGAAGCGGTAGGGATAATTACCGGGACACCGCACGAAGCAGGTTGGAGTAATAACCGGGACCCCGCACGAAGCGGTTGGGTAATAACCGTGACCTCGCACGAAGCAGGTAAGGGGTTTGGGTAATATAACCAGGACCCTGCACGAAGCAGGTTGACGTAATAACCAGGACGCCGCACGAAGCGTTAGGGGTAATAACCGAGACTCCGCACGAAACGGTTGGGATAATTACCGAGATGCCGCACGAAGCGGTTGGGGTTGATAATAGCCGAGATGTCGCACGAAGCAGTACGGGTAATAATCGGGAAGTCGCACAAAACGGGTTCGAGTAATTAATCAAGACCCGCACGAAGCGGATTGGGATAATAACCAGGAACCCACACGAAACAGGTTGGATAATAACCAGGACCCCGCACGAAGCGGGTATGGGTAATAACCGGGACGTCGAACGAAGCAGTAAAAGTAATAACCGGGTTACCGCACGAAGCGGGTATGGATAATAACCGAGACACCGCACGAAACTGGTTAGGGTAATAACTGGGACGCCGCACGAAACGGGTATGGGTAATAACCGGGACATTAAACGAAGCGGTAAAAGTAATAACCAGGAGGCCGCACGAAGCGGTAAATGTAAGAAACGAGACGCCGCACGAACTGGTTGGGGTAATAACCGAAACGCCGCACGAAGCATTAGGGGTAATAACTGGGACGCCACACTAAGCGGTTAGGTAATAACTAGGACAACGCACGAAGCAAGTGGTTCATAACGGTGACCCCGCACGAAACAGGTTAGGTAATAACTGAGACCCCGCACGAAACGGGTTAGGTAATAACCGGGACACTGCACGAAGCGTCATAGGGTAATAAACGGGACGCCGCACGAAGCGCGTTAGAGTAATAATCAGGGAGCCGCACGAAGCGCGTTGAGTTAATAACCGGGACGTCGCACGAAGCAGGTTGGGCAATTACCGAGACACCGCACGAAGCGGTTAGGTAATAACCGGGACGTCGCACGAAACGGTAAAGGTAATAATCGGGACGCCGCACGAAGCGGTTAGGTAATAACCGGGATCCCGCACTAAGCGGTTGGGTAATAACCGGGACCCCGCACGAAGCGGGTAAGGGTAATCACCGAGACACCGCACGAAGCGGGTAAGAGTGGTTGGGTAATATGACCGGGACCCTGCACGAAGCGAGTAAGGGTAATAACCAGGACCCCGCACGAAGCGGGTAAGGGTAATAACCGGGACCACGCACGAAGCGGGAAAGGGTAATAACCGGGACCCCGCACGAAGCGGGTAAGGTTAATCACCGGGACACCGCACGAAGCGGGTAAGAGTGGTTGGGTAATATAACCGAGACCCTGCACGAAACGGGTTGGGTAATAACCAGGACATCGTATAAAGCGTTAGGGATAATTACCGGGATACCGCACGAAGCGGTTGGGTAATAGCCAGGACGCCGCGTAAAGCGATTGGGGCAATATAACCAGGACGATGTGGGAAAGGCTGGTTGGGTAATATAACCGGGACCCTGCACGAAACGGTTGGGGTAATAATTGGGACGTCGCACGAAGCGGTTGGGTAATAGCACCGCACGAAGCGCAACTGGTAATAATCGGGACGTCACACGAAGCGGTTAGGTAATAACTGGGACTTCGCATAAAGCGTTAGAGGTAATTAACCGGGACTCAGCACGAAGCGTTAGGGGTAATGATCGGGACCCGCAGGGGGTGGGTTAGGGTAATGACCGGGACCCCGCACGAGGCGGGTTGGGGTAATGACCGGAATCCGCACGAGGCGGGTTGGGTAATAACTGGAATCCGCACGAAACGGGTTGGGTTATAAACGGGACCCCGCATGAAGCAGGTTGGGTTAATAACAGGGACCCCGCACGAAGCGGGTGGGGTTAATAATTGGGACCCCGCATGAAGCGGGTGGGGGTAATAACCGGGACGCCACACGAAGTGGGTTCGTCTGAGTTGGGTAATAACCGTGACCCCGCATAAAGCTAGTTGGGGTAATAACCGGGACCCCGTAAAAAGCTAGTTGGGGTAATAACCGGGACGCCACACGAAGGGGTTGGGGCAATATCTGGGACACCGCACGAAGCGTTTGGGGTAATAACCGAGACGCCACGAAGAGGTTGGGTAATATAACCAAGACTCCGCACAAAACGGTTGGGTAATAACCGAACCCTCCATGAAGTAGGTTTGGTTATAAACGGGATCCCACACGAAGCGGGTTGGGTCATAAACAGAACTCCACACGAGGCAGGTTGGGGTAATGACTGGGACCCGCAGGAGGCGGGTTGGGGTAATGACCGGACCCCCACGAGGCGGGTTGGGTAATAACCAGACCCCACACAAAGCAGGTTGGGTCATAAACGGGACCCCACACGAAGCAGGTTAGATTAATAACTAGAACCCCGCACGAAGCGGGTGGGGATAGTAACCGGGACGCCACACGAAGTGAGTTCGTGTGAGTTGGGTAATAACCGGGACCCCGCGCAAAGCTAGTTGAGGTAATAACTGGGACGCCGCACTAAGCGGTTGGGTAATAACCGGGACACCGCACGAAGCGGTTGGGGTGGGTAATAGTTGGGACGCCACACGAAGCGTTTCAAGTAATAACCGAGACGCCACGAAGAGGTTGGGTGATAACCGAGACTCGCACGAAGCGGATTGGGGTGATAACCGGGACCCGCACGAAGCGGTTGGGATAATTACCGGGACACCGCACGAAGCAGTTGGGATAATAGCCAAGACGTCGCACAAAGCGGATGGGGTAATATAACCAAGACGAAGTGGGAAGGGTTGTTGGGTAATATAACCAGGAACCTGCATGAAACCGGTAGGGGTAATACTGGGACGTCGCACGAAACGGTTAGGGTAATAGCCGGGATGCCGCATGAAGCGCAACGGTTAATAATCGGGACATCACACGAAGCGGTTAGGTAATAACCGGAACTCCGCACGAAGCGTTACGGTAATAGCCGGGACTCCGCACGAAGCGTTAGGGGTAATTAACTAGGACTCCGCACGAAGCATTAGGGGTAATGAGCAGGACCCGCACGAGGCGGGTTGGGGTAATGACTGACTGGAACCTGCACGAAGCAAGTTGGGTAATAACCAGACCCCGCACAAAGCAAGTTGGGTCATAACGGGACCCCCACGAAGCGGGTTGAGTTATAAACAGGACCTCGCACGAAGCAGGTTAGGTTAATAACTGGGACCCCGCACGAAGCGAGTGAGGGTAATAACCGGACGCCAAACGAAGTGGGTTCGTGTGAGTTGGGTAATAACCGGGACCCCGCGTAAAGCTAGTTGGGGTAATAACTGGAACGCCGCACTAAGCGGTTAGGTAATAACCGGGACACCGCACGAAGCGGTTGGGGTGGGTAATAGTCAAGATGCCGCACGAAGCGTTTCGGGTAATAACCGAGACGCCAAGAGGTTGGGTGATAACCGAGACTCTGCACAAAGCGGTTGGGTAATAACCGAGACGCCGCACGAAGCGATTAGTAAAAACCGGGACGCCGCACGAAGCGGTTGGGTAAAAACCGGGACGCCGCAAAAAGCGGTTGAGTAAAAACAGGGACGCCGCACGAAACACTTAGGTAATAACCGAGACAACCCCACACGAAACGGATTGGGGTAATTAACAGGGACCCGCACTAAGCGGGTAGGGTAATTAACCCACACGAAACTTATTGGGGTAATAACTGGAACCCACACGAAACGGGTTGGGTAATAACCTGGACCCTGCACGAAGCGAAGAGGGTTGGAGTAATAACCGGGAACCTGCACGAAGCGGGTTAGGGTAATAATCGGGACGCCGCACGAAGCGGTGGGTAATAACGAGACACCGCACGAAGCGGGTAAGGGTAATAACCAGGTCCCCGCACGAAGCGGGTAAGGGTAATAACCGGGACCCCGCACGAAGCGGGTAAGGGTAATCACCGAGACACCGCACGAAGCGGGTAAGAGTGGTTGGGTAATATGACGGGGACCCTGCACGAAGCGGGTTAGGGTAATAACCAGGACGCCGCTTAAAACGTTAGGGGTAATAACCGGGACTCCGCACGAAGCGGTTGGGATAATTACCGGGACGCCGCACGAAGCAGTTGGGATAATAGCCAAGACGCCGCACGAAGCGGATGGGGTAATATAACCAGGACGAAGTGGGAAAGGGTTGTTGGGTAATATAACCAGGAACCTGCACGAAACCAGTTGGGGTAATAACTGGGACGTCGCACGAAAAGGTTAAGGTAATAGCCGGGATGCCGCACGAAGCGCAACGGTTAATAATCGGGACATCACACGAAGCGATTAGGTAATAACCGAAACTCCGCACGAAGCGTTACGGTAATAGCCGGGACTCCACACGAAGCGTTAGGGGTAATTAACCAGGACTCCGCACAAAGCATTAAGGGTAATGAGCAGGACCCGCACGAGGGGGGTTGGGGTAATGACCGGAACCTGCACGAAGCAAGTTGGGTAATAACCAGACCCCGCACAAAGCAAGTTGGGTCATAAACGGGACCCCACACGAAGCGGGTTGGGTTATAACCAGGACCTCGCACGAAGCAGGTTAGGTTAATAACTGAGACCCCGCACGAAGCGAATGGGGGTAATAACCGGGACGCCAAACGAAGTGGGTTCGTGTGAGTTGGGTAATAACCGGGACCCCGCGTAAAGCTAGTTGGGGTAATAACTGGAACGCCGCACTAAGCGGTTAGGTAATAACCGGGACACCGCACGAAGCGGTTGGGGTGGGTAATAGTCAAGATGCCGCACGAAGCGTTTCGGGTAATAACCGAGACGCCAAGAGGTTGGGTGATAACCGAGACTCTGCAAAAAGCGGTTGGGTAATAACCGAGACGCCGCACAAAGCGTTAGGGGTAATAACCAGGACTCCGCACAAAACGGATTGGGGTAATAACCAGGACTCCGCACGAAACGAGTTGAGGAAATAACCATGACACTGAACGAAACGGTAAGGGTAATAATCGAGACGCCACACGAAGCGGTAAGAGTAATAACCGAGACGCCGCACGAAGCGGTTGGGTAATAACCAAGACGCCGCACGAAACGGTTGGGTAAAAACCGGGACGCCAGCGGTTGGGTAATACCGAGACGCCGCACGAAGCAGTTAGGTAAAAACCGGGACGCCGCACGAAGCGGTTGGGTAAAAACCGGGACGTCGCACGAAGCGGTTAGGTAATAACCGGAACCTGCACGAAGCAAGTTGGGTAATAACCAGACCCCGCACAAAGCAAGTTGGGTCATAAACGGGTTGGGCAATAACCTGGACCCCGCACGAAGCGAAGAGAGTTGGAGTAATAACCGGGAACCTGCACGAAGCGGGTTAGGGTAATAATCGGGACGCCACACGAAGCGGTTGGGTAATAACCGAGACACCGCACTAAGCGGTTAGGTAATAACCGGGACCCCGCACGAAGCGGGTAAGGGTAATAACCGGGACCCTGCACGAAGCGGGTAAGGGTATTCACCGAGACACCGCACGAAGCGGGTAAGAGTGGCTGGGTAATATGACCGGGACCCTGCACGAAGCAGGTTAGGGTAATAACCAAGACGCCGCTTAAACCGTTAGGGGTAATAACCGGGACTCCGCACGAAGCGGTTGGGATAATTACCGGGACGCCGCACGAAGCGGTTGGGATAATAGCCAAGACGCCGCACGAAGCGGATGGGGTAATATAACCAGAACGAAGTGGGAAAGGTTGTTGGGTAATATAACCGGGACCCTGCACGAAACCGGTTGGGTAATAACTGGGATGTCGCACGAAACGGTGGGATAATAGCCGGGATGCCGCACGAAGGTTGTTGGGTATATAACCGGGACCCTGCACGAAACCGGTTGGGTAATAACTGGGATGTCGCACGAAACGGTTGGGATAATAGCCGGGATGCCGCACGAAGCGTAACGGTTAATAATCTGGACATCACACGAAACGGTTAGGTAATAACCGGAACTCCGCACGAAGCGTTAGGGGTAATTGTACCAGGACTCCGCACGAAGCATTAAGGGTAATGAGCAGGACCCGCACGAGGCGGGTTGGGGTAATGACCGGAACCCGCACGAAGCAAGTTGGATAATAACCAGACCCCGCACAAAATGGGTTGGGTCATAAACGGGAACCCACACGAAGCGGGTTGGGTTATAAACAAGACCCCGCACGAAGCATGTTAGGTTATTAACTGGGACCCCGCACGAAACGAGTGGGGGTAATAACCGGGACCCCGCGTAAAGCTAGTTAGGGTAATAACTGGGACGCCGCACTAAGCGGTTGGGTAATAACTGGGACACGGCACAAAGCGGTTGGGGTGGGTAATAGTCGGACGCCGCACGAAGCGTTTCGGTTAATAACCGAGACGCCACTTAGAGGTTGGGTGATAACCGAGACTCCGCACAAAGCGGTTGGGTAATAACCGAGACGCCGCACAAAGCGTTAGGGGTAATAACCAGGACTCCGCACAAAACGGGTTGGGATAATAACCAGGACTCCGCACGAAACGAGTTGAGGTAATAACCATGACACTGAACGAAACGGTAAGGGTAATAAACGAGTTGAGGTAATAACCGGGACACCGCACGAAGCGGTTGGGTAATAACCGGAACGCCGCACGAAGCGGTTGGGTAATAACCAGGACGCCGCACGAAACGGTTGGGTAAAAACCGGGACGCACGAAACGGTTGGGTAATAACCGGGATGCTGCACGAAACGGTTGGGTAATAACCGAGACGCCGCACGAAACGGGTTGGGTAATTAACCGGGTCCCGCACGAAGCGGGTTGGGTAATTAACCCACACGAAACGTATTGGGGTAATAACCGGAACCTACACGAAACGGGTTGGGCAAGAACCAGGACCCCGCACGAAGCGAAGAGGGTTGGAGTAATAACCGGTAACCCACACGAAGCGGGTTAGGGTAATAACCGGGACCCCGCACGAAGCGGGTTGGGATAATAACCGAGATCCCGCACGAAACGGTTGGGTAATAACCGGGACGCCGCACTAAGCGAAAAAGGGTTCTTTAAGAGTTATGAAAAGAATAATTATCTAGCGTTTTTAAGAGTCTTGAATGGGTCTTTGTCTATTTAAGTATTCAAGTCTTATGATTAATAAGTTTACAAGTCTTGTGGTATTTTAAGAGTCCTATAAAGGGCTTTCTAATGTACTCCGAAGAGCAGATTTGAATGAATTAAGATTTTATCTTATTGAAGGCTTAGCGTTATTTACTCTCCCCTAACCTCTCTCATTCTATTTCTCTCTTCTAAAGCTAAGAAACCATTGTCCCTTCAAAATGATAATCCACCATTTTTGTCTCGATCAATTACAACGCCACTGTAATCAGTGATGTTGATAATGTTCTAAGAATTAGGGTCATTATTTCTAGTCATTATTATGCATATACATATTTAAAAGCAATAAAGATTACTTCCTATTTTCAACTTAACTCCAAATAAACATCAAATTTGATTTAGTTACTCTCTGTATAGATATGTAAGTGAGATATTTAAAGTGGTACCTCCAAACATGGAAATTCTTTTAGAAAGTAGTGTTAATTCCAAATGTTTCTTCATCTCTTAAGTATAGAAATATCAATGAGAGATATAAAGTGCCAAAAAGAGGAAGGACTTGAACAGAAAAAGCTTACCTGATATGTTTCTACTCTTATGTCCATACTTCAGATTTAACGGTATAAAACTGATAGGCAGAAACTGTTCAAACAATGGGAAAAAAAATATAATTCGATACAGATCAGTAAAAAAACAACACAGATTAACTTGGAGCGAATTCCTAATATTCAATAGTATCATGAAATTAAGGTGAGAAACAGCCGAGATGAATAATAAAATTAAATTAGTTGATGTGATGAGTATTAGCCCCAGTAACTACTCTATTCTACTCTCCTTTTAAATAATTCAATGTTTATACAGAGAGTCTTCTCTTTGTTCACGGTTTATGAACATAAAGCACTTGGAACATGTATCACATATTCAAATGCATTGACAATGCAAAGAAATAATGCAGACGATCAAACAGGTGCCCAACAATAACAAGTGTACTGATAATAATAGTCCATGTCCTGCATACACACTCTCTTCTACATTGTTTTGGCTACATAATCATGAGAAATTATAACTTTTTTGCAACAATCACTCTACCCTAAAGGCCCTGGCATATTGATAAGGAAAGTATAAGGCACAGAACATGTGACATAGATAAAACCTGTCAGCAGCTAACAATAGTGCACGCATTCGATACTCTGTGATGTGTAAATAACTAAAGAATTGACCGTACCCTATTCCAAGTTTCGACAAGCAGGACTGAACTAATTTGTTCTTTCCAGGCATCTTTAAAACAAAACACTAACACCATCACCCATCTCCTACAAGTTATACCACCATAATTTTCAAAACTAGTGTATCTTGACTACCATGTTTATTAGATAATAGTAGTATCAATTAAAACAACTTGGGAACAATTAGGGAAAAGGTGGTTCTAATCATACCTCTTAAATCTATTCCATACAGTTTTTATACTGAACAGTGGATAAGGAATCCATGACCAAAGGATGCTAGAACTGAAAAAAAGAAAAGAAAGAGAAACAAAACAAAAAAACGAAACAGCAACAACAGACAAACAACAAATCATAGACACTAAAGGAAACTTTTCTTCAATTTCAGAAGATAGGTGAAGAAACTGATGACCATCAACATATAGGTTTCATGAGATACAACAAATGCATGTTTTCAGAAATGCAAGGTAAGGTATATTACAAACAAAATTTGCAATCCACAATCAGATATCATAATTTACATTTGAATATCACTAAAGATCCCCAAGTAAATATAGCTAGTGCCTATAGAAAGACTTCTAACCTGTATACGAATTTCATCTCTTGATGCACCCTGCAACTGCCTTCCAACAACGTCTAATATTATACCATCTTTGGCAAATACAAGCTCAACTGACTTCATACATCCATCAACAAGATTGCGGACGAACGCTAGAGCTTGCTCTTGGACAAAAGGCTCAGTGTCTGCAGGTCCAGATACATTTAGGCATTGTTTATATTAAAATAATATGAAAAGGTTAAAACAAACTACTTTGAACTGCCACTATAAACTTTCACATTACTAGATATAAGACTTGCTAGTGAGGACGCTGTGAGCTCCATGAATATTTCTTGTTTACACATGTAGTCTGCAAGGCACATCAAATTCCTTAAAGCCCATAAGCAATTAATCTCAAAGTTGAATCCATTGATCTTGATAACTGAACAAGCTGCTTCACGCCTCCACACTGTAGAAATAATGACCTATGCGTAGTAAAATCAACAACTAAGTTTCCAACAGCACTAAGAGCTGCCACCTGAAAAACAAGCATGGAAGATAGATTAGCACAATGCACCCATCTTTCTATAATAAATGATAAGGTAACATATTCAATCTTGATGGATGACCACAATTTATTATAGGCAATTTTCAGGTATGTGTTCTATATTGTAATTGTATATGTATTCCATACATCCAGGATTACTATCAATAACCCAGGAATTTCAATGACAAAATGCCAATGTATTTCATAGTTTTCCGAACATGCTTCATAGTTTTATAGATTCTCCTAATAAGGACACTGAAACTGTGACCATTTAGTATACATCACAGCATATATGAAAATGTTTCAAAATGCATTAATTTTGCAGATGCTACAGAAACAGTAACCAAGAATTCATTCCAGAAGAGAAAAAAAAAATGAGCTCGTCAGTTCCACAAAACCACAAAATACAGAACTCACAAGGCACAGACCTTTGCATGAGTTTGCTATTTAATAAGTGTGTATTAACTCAAACTTGAAGGAATCCCACAAAAGGATCAGATGAAACAACCAAGCCAATCTTTTACAAAAAAAAAAAAATACATAGATAGCAGAATAATATAATAACAATGAAACTAGTTACCAAGAATCAAATCACTTCCCATTCGCAATTGCATAGTTCCCTTTCAAAAATGACCAATATAATAACACATGCCACTAATTTCAGTTCAATACCAACAGATTTAATAGCCTCTCTCTCTAGGAAACTTTCAAACATAGGCATTCTACATGAATGAATTCATGGAGCCATATTCTAAGAGCCATCCCAAAACATTATGGCATTTCATTTTGTTCCTTTACTCTATTCATTCGCACAAGTCATGTTTAAAAATACTCCACAATTGAACATACATCTCAACACACGAAATAAGCAATACAACACACGAAACAAGTTGAGTGCTAACCATGTAAGATCCCAAAACAGACACACTAGAACAACTTAACGAAAGCAATCAGCCGAATCCGAAGGGTCAATTATGGTGGCGCTTACTTGAAAGGCGCTCCCGAGGGTTTTTCAAAGCCTCGCGAAGGAACTGGTCGACCTGATTGATTGAGGGCGTCCTCAGAGAGCTTCTCATCAGAAGCAGAGGAAACCAGAGACGACGCGTCGATGAGGTGTTGCTGGGAAGGCTTGGGATTCTTGTTGTTGTTGGAGGAGGAGAGCATGAGGCGGCTCATAGCCTCGTCGACGCCCACGACCTCCCATGACTCTGGGGCCCCGAGATCGTCCGCCACAGAGCCCTCCATGGAAGAATCGAGGCTAGGGTTTGAGGAGAGGATCAGAGGACGTATGTGTGTTGAGGAGGATGAAACCCCAACCAGAATTCGGGGTTTTGATAAATTTGGGGGTTTCGGGAGGAAGAGAGAATGAAATAGAATTCAGGGGGCGAGAGAGAGAGAGGGTTTGATATTTAGTCGGTGCGGGGAAGAAAATATCTTTTTGAACAATGGATCAAGTCAGCCTCCTTATCCTCATCACTGGCGGCTGATATTAAACGGTTTAGTACAGCTTAGATCGCAACGTCTAAATATTCTTAATTTTTAAATAATTTCTAAAATTTTAAAACTTCGAAACTTTGTATTAAAATAGCTCAGTACTCCAGAAAATTTCATGAAAAGTTTCACAAACTCATCATGACATGACATGTACTTTAATATCAAACTCTAATATGAAAGTATTCACTTGATAAAAATTTCTAAAAAATACGATCTTGATATAACAAGCTTGATAAATTTCTAAGATATTTACAATATCAATTGGTAAACACACGATAAAGTTAGTCATATATTTATTTAGTTCTTATGACTTTAAAATATATGTCATCGATGAGTTATTTACATTCATTATGTCAATTTTACAATCAGATGACATAATATTTTTTTTATTGTCGTCTGATATCTTTTAATGATAAATATTTAAAATTCTATCGTCTAAATATAATAACATGCTATGTATTTTTAAGACCACAAACATCTATCGTCTTTAAAAGAAGAAAAAGTTAGCAAAAAAGTATTTACTCTTAATGTCTCCGACTTTATTTTAGTAAATACATAGTAAATTAAAGAATTTAAATATTATTATTTTGGCCAAAAGGGCCAGAAGTGCTCGTTATCTCTGGGACTTGTCGAGACTTGTTGACTCAGTGAGACAGAGAAGAAGAAAAAGAAGGAAGAAGAAATGAAGCGGGTGTTGATGCTGTGCGGCGACTTCATGGAAGACCAGGAGGCCATGGTTCCATTTCAAGCATTGCAGGCTTATGGGCTCGCCGTCGATGCCGTCTGTCCTGGAAAGAAAGCCGGCGACGTCTGCCGCACTTGTATTCACCAACTCTCTCCTACTCACCAGGTTCACCTCACCTCTTTTCTTTTTCATTTTTTTATTGTCATCAAGAATTCAT
Source organism: Fragaria nilgerrensis (assembly GCA_010134655.1). NCBI lineage: Eukaryota > Viridiplantae > Streptophyta > Magnoliopsida > Rosales > Rosaceae > Fragaria > Fragaria nilgerrensis. The sequence goes on from CM020977.1 coordinate 16,564,137, forward strand.
TACTAAAATCTGGAATCTGCTTGTTTATGATTCTTGCAAATCTAGTAAATTGCATCAGATTCTTGTATATTACGGGTTGAGTTTTGGGGTCTCTGTTGAGACTATAGCCCCAGCTTGATGTAGTCTGTTTATTTCAATGAAGGACCATTTCAATCAAAAAAAAAAAAAAATATTAAGGTTTAACCAATGAGTCGCTTTGCCTTTGATTTGACAAATTTCAGTTGGAAATATTTAACTTAGCCTTCCACAAATATTCTTATATAGTCCACATATATCATATGTTTATTGCAAGTAGCTTTCACCTGATCACTAGGTGACCAAGTAAATGGTGCTCATGCATACTTTAATTTCAAAGGCTGGGAGTAAATCAGCAGAAATTAGTCATTTTAAAATCATTCCTTGAACGTAAATCCAGAGGATGACCACAAATTTCTTGGTCACCAGGTGACCAGGTATAGAGGACCATGTTATGTATAAAATGCTGTTGTATGATCTTTTCACAGCAATCTAAGTTGAACTGGTGAAAGTCAAATGGGAAGTTACTAATAAGTGGCACTAACTCTAGTTTGTGAGGAAAGCTAAATGGCAAAAGTAAAGCAGGTAATGGGTACAACTATCAGGCTTGGGGGGGATGGGGGGATACCATTTACAGTGCTTCCTCATCGTGTTATGAGACGATAGCCAACCAGTAATGGGATTTTGGAGGAAACCATTACGCAAAATGGTTGGGTGCATCTATTGGAATCTACTGACCCAAGATTTTATTCAGTTCTTGGGTATTAGTCACCTACAAAGCTTCCACATGACTGGATGCACTGAGGTCACAAAATTAGGCTTGTAATAGTCCTCATTTCTTTTCTGTGTCCAAGAAGCCAAAGGTTTTCCATGCCTAAAGTCTAGGTGTAGGGACTCTCTTTGCTTGTGATGGCAGTGCCTAAAGTTAAGGTACAGGGATAAGGCAGGTTCCTCTGTCTCCCTATGGATGGTAATTAATCTTGGCACATGGTCCATCTCTATTTGACTGTAGTTCTACTGCACGATTGGGTCTAGTTTCTGCATATGCACCATGTTATGGTCTAGCTCAACACAAATCTCTTTATTAATTTGTATCCTTATTTTTTTGTTGTTTGTTTCAAGCTGCCACCACTCTCATTGTCCTCCTGTTCGATCAAGTGTATATAGGGTGTGACTCACTCAACGCTATCTACTTTATTAACGCATCCATAAACATTCCTCCTGTTACATCCTAGCAAGTCCCTAACACAAATGGAGTTACATTTGGAATCAGACTTATGGTGTGCGGATCCCAGTTTATGCAGCCTCGTGCATGGTGGGACTGACAATACTAGAGGCAATAGCAGTAGCATGACAGTGTTGTAATGCCTATAGAATCCCATTTCACCTGGATTGAGAGTGTATGAAGTTGCATGTACAATCGGGAATCCCTTAGATTATGCATGTGTCTGTATGTTTAATTAAGGCAATCTACATTTTCCACCATGTATCAAGGAGTTAAAATTTATTAGCTATATGATTCATATAATTAACTGTTAGACACCAATCAGTCTTCTAATACCGTTTATTAGCCTAGGAATCTCAGAAAGCTAAAGGAGCAAAGATTATGTTGTTCTAGAGGATGATCCATTTTTGTTCTGTACTTATAATTACTAGTCTTGAAACTATGTTTATTTTCTCTCCCTTTTGTTTTACTCTGTTTTTCTGTTTTCATGAGTATTCCTTTTTTTGCAGACATATTCTGAATCACGTGGTCATAATTTTACACTGAATGCAACATTCAATGATGTTGAAGCTGACAATTATGATGGATTAATAATCCCAGGTGGGCGGGCTCCTGAGTATCTTGCTATTGATGCATCTGTTGTAGATTTGGTGAAAAAATTTACAGACTCCACAAAGGCAATTGCAGCTATTTGCCATGGGCAATTGGTCCTAGCAGCTGCTGGCTCAGTTAAAGGTCGGAAGTGCACAGCATATCCTGCTCTGGGACCTGTACTTGTTGCTGCAGGTGCTCACTGGGTGGAACCGGAGACCTTGGCAGCGTGTGTCGTTGATGGTAACATAATCACAGGGGCTACATATGAAGGCCATCCTGAGTTCATTAGGGCTTTTGTGAAGGCACTAGGAGGCAACACAACTGGTTCAGATAGAAGAGTCCTGTTTCTGTGTGGAGTAAGTCTTAGTTTCCTCATTTAAATTTATTTTCCTGTGTAGTGCATTGACAAACATATGATCACACTCAGTTAAAACAACATTGCTCCAAATTGCTGTAGAAAACCAGCAGAATCAAATATGAATATCATATTTGGCATTAGAAGTCCCCTTTGTTTACTACTGAATATTGTGCATTAGACAGTTGATATAGGCCATCCATAAACATACATGCATAATTTGGCATACAAATAACTTCATCAGAGAGTTAATTAGATGTAGCCTTGAGATATTCTATCAAAGAAAGAGGAGAGGAAGCCAGATTCAACTTTATCATATGCATCATGAATCTCTTATTATTGGATTCCGCGATTAGTTCTGTTGTATGCCACGTCAATATATTGGTGGAATGGTAAGCCTATCTGGTCACTTTTCACACTTGAACACCTATTTTTGTGTTGTCAGTTTGAGTTTGTTGCATGTCAAGTGGATTTTGACAAAATACCTTAGAGAAGAATCGTAAAAACTAATGACAAATAGTTCAATTTCTTAATCCCCCTCTATGAGTTAGCTACTCTTAGTTGTTTAATTTTCGGTCCTTTATGTCGTTGTGCTTTGGTAGATATTACTGTTAGAATAATTAAGCAAAGACGTAAAATGTTGTTAATTTAACCTGTGGTGTGCCATGGTATAGTATTACTATTACTATCATTATTATTTTATTTTTATTTCTGATTTGTTTGGCTGTTTCTGTTCACTTCCCAGCCTATTCTTGTTTAGCTTATCCAATATTGATAGTGCTGAGAACATATTAATGATGCAATACTTAATAGGATGCCAAGAAAGGATATTTCATGGAAATGAATTAATGCAACATAATTTGGACCCCGTAAGTGCTCTTTCATATTTTCAAGTTATTGGTAGGTTGTGTAAGATCCTAGAAGTGAATTGTAATTTTAGTTGCCTTCTAGAGGCGTTTCTTGTAATTCACTTATGTTGTCTTTGTCTTTATCTGGCAATTTGCATAATTGCATAGGCTTTCGATATTAGCTTTTGTTTTTAAAACTTTTAATATTGTGGGTTTACTATTGAATGTGCTGATCTTAAATCTGTCTCTACTGACATGATCAAAGTAGAAGCTAAAAGCTCGTCATATGTGCAATTGTAGCCTTTTGTTGTGATGTAGTCCCCTTCTTTTGGTCCTTATCCATGTAAATTCTTTTGTGGTCCTCTGTCCATAATATTTTACACCAGTATTGAAATACCTTTATTTTGAATCGAATTAGTGCTTGTTCAACAAAATCAAGATTGGCAACCCTTTCCAAAGCAGAATTAAATGAATAACCCCATTGTTAGGTAAAAGGGGTATATTAATGCTTGTCTACGTATGATCTACCAATGAGTCTTAGATGTCTGAAAGTTACTGACTTGTAGATTCTTTCGTCGATACTTGTAGGACTTCATGGAAGATTATGAGGTGGCTGTGCCTTTTCAGTCGCTTCAAGCTCTAGGGTGCCATGTCGATGGAGCTTGCCCCAAGAAGAGATCTGGTGATATTTGCGCAACTGCTGTCCATGATTTTGAAGGTGATCAAACCTACAGTGAGAAGCCAGGACATAATTTCACTTTAACAGCTGATTTTGAAGCTATAGATGCCTCCAGTTATGATGCTCTTGTCATCCCTGGCGGTCGGGCACCAGAATATTTGGCATTAGATAAGAAAGTTATTGAACTAGTGAAACAATTTATGGAAGCCAAGAAACCAGTTGCATCCATCTGCCATGGGCAACAGATTCTAGCTGCTGCTGGTGTTCTACAGGTAGGCTATTGACACGAGCACCTTTAGTACATAGGATCAACACGGCATTCATTTGAAAGTCGAGGAGTATTCTCATTTTCTTTCTTTTAGCCATACTGCACGCTTTGTTTGCTGAAATTTCATCTTGTTATCAATCCGGTCCTTTCTCTTTCTTGACTTTCATCCCTAAGAAAGTCTAATTTTGGAATCAAATAGGAGCTAATGACCTAAAGAGGCTACATGTATAAAATACTCAATCAAATCAACGAAGTTGATAAGTGAGTCTTTAAACATTTCTATAACATTTATTGAATGTTTTCTGATATTTCCTTCCGTTCGCCAGGTTAAGTGAATGCTACCAAGCAATGAAAAAGGAAAAAACAGCTTCTACTTTATTAATAAAAGCACACAAGATTTACTTTGTACCTCGTTTCTGTACTATTGATCTATTGGTAACTGCTACCTTTGAAGTATTAGTTTTGGGAGAGGGGATAGAAGTTATTTGCATGAGCAGAGATACACAGAAGTTCTGCATCTTTTCTTTTTGGGTGATTTTTAAGTTCTTATTAGACTGTCCTTATACTATGTCTAAATTATTTGTAATTTGCTACATTTCAGGGAAGGAATTGTACTGCATACCCAGCGGTGAAGCTTAATGTGATTTTATCAGGAGCCACATGGCTCGAACCTGATCCAATACACCGTTGCTTCACTGATGGGAATTTGGTGACTGGAGCAGCTTGGCCGGGCCACCCGGAGTTCATTTCTCAATTGATGGCATTGCTGGATGTTGGAGTTTCATTTTAGTCGCTATTACCAGGTCACCCTTTACGTGTAAAATGTACATTTACTACAGTAATCCATCAGAGTAATAACATGCATACATGATATGCCATTCACCTTTGCTTGGGTGGAAACCTCTCCTTGTTTTTAAGTTTGTTCAAATAAATTGATGGAACACTTTTAGGCCTTACAGCTCTTTTTCTCTCTTTGACTACGTCGCCATATAGACTGTAGATTGTATTAGCTTACATTTTTGCAATCCTCCTTTAATCTGCTATGAAAGTAATCATGATATTAGTTAGATTTTCTTCTTCTGATAAAGATGTTAGTAGTAAGCTTGACATGTGCATCCGTTGGTTTGTCCAGCATCTCAACTCTTGCAAATAATGATATAAATCATATAATGGATGCGAGTCGTCGAGTGCAGCTGCATTCTTAAAAGAGAAAAAAGTTTTCAAAAAAAAAAAAAAAAAAAAAAAAGAAAAAAAAAAAAGGCAAACAGATACCATATGTTGAGATGGTTCAATATAAGTATGTAAATTATTAGTGACGCTCTGCCTGTGATGAACAGATCACTAATTTTGAAAATGGATTCTTTTTTTGTTTTTGTTTCTAGAAATAATTTCAACTTGGAATTGGAAGACTATGAGAAGCCTCAGCTTTACTTTTGAATAGAAAGACTGAATTTATGTCAGATTTACTTGTGAGAGGCCTCAAATGCGGAAGAGATGCACTTAAATATCGATTGCTGCCTAATAATGCCCAGGTTCTGGTCTGGGATTTGTTTGATTAATTCTACATAATAGAATTAAAATCATAAATCTAGCTGTAATCAACTATATATATTACACCCCTGATGTAAACTAAATTCCACTGGATATAATCAAATAGGTAGTTGATTTGGCTAATTTCGTGTGATTACTAAAGAAGGCATACACCAGATTGATGGACAGAATAATATGAGTTCGTATTAACTTCCTTTTATGTTTTTTTTTTTGACAAATATATTTCCTTTTGTGGTAATATTTCCTTGTTCTCACAAACAAAATCTTAATATTTCCTATTACAGTAACCGCGATGCTGATCTTAGTGATCTAGCGTTCTATTTCCAGCAGAACCAGTCTAGCAGTCTTTTATAATCAACTCAACAGTGTTGCGTGCAAGTCTCACACAATTTCTCAACTATATAGCAAGGACAAATCCACGCACCATTGCCCTATACCCAAATTGCCAGCCCATCGGCACCAATTAGAAGTGATCAATGGCTGAAGCATGCACCCATCCATTGGTAAAAATCACCTTGAAGAAGATGATTAAACCCCACTACAACAAAAAACTGATTTGCAAAGAACAAATTAGTTGCTGAAAACTGATATTTCATCGCCGTAACGTTTTAGCAAGGAAAATAATTTGGTCACCAGTTCCTCACAGTACGGTCAGTGGCGTAGCCAGAATCCATCATTAGAAGGGTCAGATTCTAAACAAGAATACTAAACAATAATCCTTATTAAATAACATTACAATGTATGAATTGTTACATTAATACTTAAAAAAGTTGGAGTAACAATCTCCCTAGCTAAGCAATAATAATTCTTAAACATTATGATGGTATTCCAAATTTGGTGTTCAAAATCCCGAATCTTTTTTTGAGAAGAACAAAAAACGATTTCAAGAAAAGGATAAAACACAAATAAATTATAGAAGCTTGAATATATATACAGGTAAGCTAGTACATTACAAATCAATAAATTAGGATTAGGAAGACATGAGTGACCAGTAAATCCAGGCCCGCTCACCTGCTGGAGTGTTTTTGAGGGACAAAAAGAGACGATTCACTTAGGACCATTAGATTTAAATGAAACTGATCTGAAGGCTGAAAGAAACTTCACCCACATTCGTGAATACACAGCTGATAACATACCCATCTTCAATCCTTTTCTCTTTTTTCTCTCTCTCTCGTTGAGAAACCCAGACAATTACCCCAAATGTGCACAGCTCTGACGAAGAGCAACGACCCGACTCATCCCGATAACCACCGCGAAATTGCATGGCTGTAGCTACTGGGTTGAAGAAGGCCGAGTCCGAGAAGTTACAAAATCATCTCTTTGCGTTTTAAAAAATGAAGAGAAAGCAGATTTAGCTGGAGGTTGAAGGAACCGATGTGAATTTATATGTAAGGTGGGTTTGATAGTGTTGTGATTTGGCTTTGATTCATTAAATAATTGGTTGTGATGTATTTTCATTACATCACAACCAATTATATATCTTTGATTTAGCTGAAAATTTCAGCCCATTTGGTTATCATTAAGGCACTCAAACTGCGTTTTTCTGTGGATGAACATAATTCTGTCGAACTTGAACCGTTCATGTTTATAACAGAAAAACGCAGTTTTGAGTGTCTTAATGATAACTAAATTGGCTGAAATTTTGCAGAGATGATCTATATATTATTATCTAAATACTAGACGGTGGATATGTGAAAATTCGATTGAAAAGTGAGTGTAAGTGAAAAACTACACCGTAAGAATAAATGCAGACGTCCGTAATCGAGAAGCTGTGTGTGTGTGTAGAGGATATGTTGTCAACCTTTGTTTCTATTTTATCTAACTGAGCTCCTATGGTTACTAGACTTTTTGTGTAATTATTTTGTTCAATAATTTTTTTGGTTTCTGGGTTAATTTTCTTAGTCTTTGTATCTTCTACAGCGATTTTAAAAAGTGAGGCTATGATTGGACTGTTAAGATGATCAATTATTATTGTTTCAACCGGAGGATGACTAGAAACGACAGAACTATTGGAGGTTTTCCGTCTTGCTTTTGTTAATGTTTGGATGATTTTTGGGTTGTCTAGTTGATCTAAAAAATCAAGAAAGAATATCTCAGATTTTGTTTCAAGCATAAATGTCTGTCAATCACTAAATAGTTGTTTTCATTGATCTATGAAAGAAAACTTCATTCTATAGAGGTTTCTCCTAAGGATATTTTCGTTTGGGTTTCTCCTAAGGATATATATATATATATATATATATATATATCAGGGCTCTTCCATTGAGAAATCCTATTTTTGGCCACTTTTAAAGATAGGCCCACACCATTAGATTTGTCATTTAATGAGGTTAGATGGCTGAGATTAAAACAAAAAGTTACACACTTTATATCAAACTTGGACCGTTCAAGATCATTAAAAATAAAACGAAGTTTTGAATGAGTTAACGATCACTAAATTATCTGAAAATTTGTAGAAATGATCTACTCATATAATCTAATGAATTGAACGGTGTAGATGCAAAAATTTGATCGGGAAGTTGGTGTAATACCCTATCCCTATAAATAGTCAAAAATAGGGATCCCTCAATGAAAGGGCCCTCTATATACATATATATATATATATATACAGTTCCTATCTAGAGCGAAGCTTCGTTTTGAAATTAACGTGTGAAGTTTCTTATTTGACTTATTTTTCGGACATATTTCCACATCTTCATCGTTCAGTTTATTGATACTAATGAATAGATCATTGCTACAAAATTTCATCCAACTTGATGATTGTTAAGGTACCGAATTAGATTAAATCAATGAACGGATCATAAATTTTTCTAAACAAAACTGGTTGTGTAAATAACAATTATGAAAACCCAAACGATCATCAAATTTGATGAAACTTTGCATAAGTGATCTATGAATTGGGTTATACCAATTAAACGGTAGAGATGTGAAAATATGTCTAAAAAATGAGTCAAATAAGGAACTTCACACGTTAATTTCAAAGCGAAGCTTCACTCTAGATAGGAACTGTATATATATATATATATATATATATATAATATATATATATCGAAAACAATATGAAGCGCACGTGCGCACTGTCCTTAAAGTGCGCACATCCCTCCGTTCGTCACCGTCCAGCGTTGACGATGGCGCGCCTCCACCCCAGAAGACTTCAGCAGCGTCCCCGACCACTTTCCTTCCCCGGTGTGTTCTTTTCCAGTTTTCCGGCGAGATCATCCAAAACTTCAAATAAAGTCGATCTCGCCGAAAACTGGAATTCGGCGGACTCGCCGGGGAGGGAAGTGGTCGGGGACGCTGCTAGAGTCCGCTGTGGTGGAGGCGTGCCGTCATCGATGCCGGACAGTGACGAACGAAGAGACGTGCGTACTTTAAGCCAAGAGTAATGCTAGATGAACCACCGTTTGGTGAACCACCTAAAGTCCACCTTAGGTGCTAGCTGATGTGGCATAACCACATCATCAAAGCATAATTTATGATTTATTAAATATTCTTAATCTATTTTAATCATTTCTTTCTCAAAAAAAAAAATTTCTTTTAGTCCTATTCCTATTTTTTTGGCGAGCTCCATTCTTCATTCTGATCCTGATCTCCTTCTCATTTTCAATTTATCAAAACTAACAACTTCTCAATCTGATTCATTCACTTAGCAAACATCTTTAACGAAATTAAGCTAGCTATGCCATATTTAGATCTAGGGTTTTGGGGGAAGGGTGGAAACTGAATTTGATTTGTAAAAAACACCGTTAGACCTGGAATCACCCTTAGTAAGCACGCAATGCAGAGCAATGGTTCTGGTATGGTTGCAGGCTTGCAGCAATCTCTACATTCCTATAAATCAAATTATCTTCTCCTTAAAGGCTTAAACCCTAATTCCAAAAATGCCCGTATTTCATTCTCATTAGAAAAAAAAAAAAAAAAAACTATTCACGATTTGAACTTAAAAAGGGCAGAGCTCTTACAAGAACCACAATCAGATTTAGAAGATGTTATTTAATTGAAGAAAAGGTGAGAGCTGCAAGGACCGGGGAGAAGCAAAGAGAAGAAAATAACATTCGTTGAATACGACATAATATCAAAAAGCAAAAAAAAGAGGTCTATATATTTACTTTAAAATTATCCTATATAAAATAATTTCGTAATTAAAAAATAAAACTATAAAAAAAATTATATTTTGATCATGTAATTATACCACAACTGTTACCTAAAATTAACTCTACATAGTTCACCAAAAAAATAGTTCACCTATCCTACTCTTAAGAAAATACGGACATGCATCCGGCCTAATATATATAAACTCCTCATGCGGTAGGTGTGGAATGGCATATCCGCATAAGATCGACTACGTGTTTCCAATCAGAGTCGACAAATTAAATTTAATAGAAATCAAACACAATGATAGCTGTAATCAACTATATATATATATATTACGAATGGACCAGTCTCGAGAGAGTATTAGGCGCGCGCGGGGCCATGTGCATGAGTCCTGATGCAGTCGGTGTGGAATGGCATATATGCATATGATCGACTACGTGTGCATGACTCCTCAGAGTCGACAAATTAAATTTAAAATATATTCTTTTCTAATTTTTTTATTATATATTAAAGTAGGCATACTGCATACATACATCAGATTCATGAATAATAATAAACAATGAGATCAATGGCTGAATTAGCATGCAGTCATCCACTGGTAAGAATCACCTCGAGGAAGATGATTAAACCCTCATCTCCAACTCCTCATCACCAAACAACTCTCAAGCTCTCTTTCCTGGACCAACTCATGCCTCCTACCTTATACGCAACTATCATATTTTTCTACTCTTCCCCTTCTAGTGATTCAGCTTCCACTGTTTCAGAGAGCTTGCAAGCATCTCTTTCCCAAGCCTTGGTTCTCTTCTATCCACTTGCCGGCCGACTCAAAACCGCTGCCTCTGTCGACTGCAACGACCAAGGAGCTCATTTTCTCGAGGCCCGAGTTAACTGCCACCTCTCGGATTTGCTCAAAGTTCCCGAGCACAAGTTGCTTAACAACCTTATCCCCGAGTTTGAGCCTAAAACAGTTGAGTTCGCGTTGGGTTCAGTTGTTTTGACCGTTCAAGTGAGTCTTTTCAACTGTGGAGGAATCGCTGTTGCTGCGTCGCCGATACACAAGATCGGGGATGCCGGCGGATACTACAATTTTTTACAAACATGGGCAGCCATACACCGTGGTGAAACCGATCAACTAGTGCTACCGGAGTTTACTGGAGCATCTGTGCTGCCTCCTAGAGAGTTTCCAGTCCCAAGCAGCTTGGGATTAGTCCCAAATCAAAAGTTGACGACAAAAAGGTTCGTGTTTGATCTCACAAAGATTGCTAGTCTCAAGGCAAAAATCGGAGGTACACACGTAGAACTTGTTTCGGCAATCATCCTCAGAAGTGCTCTTGCTGCTTGTCATAGATCGAAGCCGGAGACTGCTTCATGGACAACTGTGTTTCCCAAATTGTAATTTCCGCAATAGAATAGTCCCGGCTGTGGGGCCAAACGTGATGGGAAACTGGCTTTGGTCGGTTCAAGTGATATTCAAGGAAAACGAGACGGAACTACAAGAGTTGGTGGCTAAGATGAGGAAAGGAGTAACAGAGTTCAACAAGGAGAAGGCGATTCAAAGGCGAAGGTGGATACAGGGTTGTGTCCGAGTCATTTAGAGAGAGGAGTGAGTTGTTTAAGAGCACAAAGGGGTGCATCAATCTTTATAGGGGTACAAGTTTGTGCAAGGTCCCCGTATATGAGATCGATTTTGGTTGGGGGAAGCCGACATGGGTCACTAGCCAAACCAACCACAAGAACCTATTTATATTGATCGACACGAAACATGGAGATGGCATCGAAGTGTGGGTTACAATGGATGAGGAAGAAATGGAGAGGAGCTCCTTTCATTTGTATCTGCAAACCCTAGCGCAATTGTTAAACATCATTCTCATTCTCGTATGTGATTATGCCACAAATCTTAGCAAACTTTACAAATTTTTATGTGGATGTCATCTTTCATTCCACTTTTGTTTTCAATGAAACTTGAATTTCTGAACTGATGAGTAATCCTTCAATAGTTATACTTGTCACCAATGTCCATCACACTCTTCCTATGTAATTTGCGCTCTTGTCTTGATAATTTAAACTTCAAGCCACCCTTGTACTGAAAGCAGATATGCTTTACAGATCCTACCGTATCCAAGTGTATCTTCTCCCTTCCCAAATGATGGTGAAAGGTTTGAGCTAGCTATCTTGATTATAACTTCTCAAAACTCTCAGTCGAGCATGCCATCCAAACTAGAGCCTGAGAATAGTGTACCTCCCTTCCAATTAATCAACTAAGTCGTTGAAACATCCATCCTTGCTAGGATATAAGAGTAAACCTTCACACCTTTGGCATAGAAAGAAGCCTAGTATATGCATTACAACAACACATAATTTCACAGCAAGTGCAAAATGTATACAAACTACGGTAAGCAAATTCCCTATTAATAGTCAAAATTGTTGAAGACTTTTCAAACACGGACAGACAATTTGTAAATCCAAAGCCCAAATTTTGAAGTGAATAAACTTCCCAAAATCCTGTACATGTAGACATTAACGTACATCATCTTCCCCAAAGGTTAGCGACCTGAAAACTGAGAGATGGATGTGGTAGCATTGGATGATGAGGAACCGGTAGAAGTTGATGTGTCCACCCTTACTCGTTTATGGTCAGAATCAACAAACACAGGCCTAGTAAGTGGCCTATTTTCCCAAGAGCTTGTGCTTTTAAGTAAAACAACAACTTCAGACATTGTTGGCCTTAGAGCAGGTGATGATTGAGTGCACATTAGAGCAATCTCAACAATCTTTTTCACATTTCCTGCTTCATATTCATCTGGATCCAATGTTTCATCGACCAACTCCAAGTGCTGGCCATTCTCATATAGTTTCCAGGTCTACTCATAAATGTAATAAAAGGTGAGGGGTGCATCATCATCCATGTACAGTAAGACTAAAACAAAGGATATATATATAGTTTTGAAGTTACCTTTTCGAGGAGAAATTCACCCATGGCATCAGATTTGATTTCACTGCCCTTTTGGCCACTTACAATTTCTAGGACTACTACTCCATAGCTATAGGTATCCACCTTTTCTGACAATTGACCATGGATTGCATATTCAGGTGCTGTGTATCCTCTGTCACACAACATCAGAAGGATAACATCAGTGTTGAGAAGAAATATGGCTGTATTCATTAGTGGCTAGTACAGGAATTGAAGAAATATAGATAAGTCTTTTAGCTTACAATGTTCCTGCAAATTGGGTACTAAGATGACTTTGGTCCTCGGGTAAAAGCCTTGCCAATCCAAAATCTGCAATTCTTGGCTGAAAATCATCATCCAAAAGAATGTTGCTGGGTTTTATATCTCTATGTATGACACATACATGGAATTCTTCGTGTAGATAGGCTAGACCCCTAGCTGTACCGAGGATTATATCATTCCGTTGCTTCCAGTTTAGAGAGCCCCTTTTCGGGCCTATTTTCCATGAAAAAGAAATGGAAGAAGAAGAAGAAGAAAGAATCATGAAATAAACAAATCAACTAAATGCAGATTACCAATAGTATGCATGAATGTATAGCTAGCCAAGGCTAAGAGTAGAGGATTACCAAATAAGTATTTCTCGAGACTGTTGTTTGCCATGTATTCAAATATTAGAAGTAATTCTGGTCCTTTGCTACGACATCCGAGAAGGCGAATTAGATTCCTGTGATGCACATTACTTATAAGCTTGACTTCATTTTCGAAACTTGTCATTGCCCTGTCTGTTTGAAGTATTGCTAGTTTCTTTACTGCAACTGTTTTCCCATTGTTTAGAGTAGCCTGTTCAAGGATGAATAGTGAGATTATGCATTTAGAAATAGAATCATAGAATATATATGCTCTGAGAAAGTATGTGGAACCAAGGACTACAATTAAAATCTTTCACAAAATATTTGATAGTGCCATTTTTTTTTTTTACCTTGTAGACTTCCCCAAATCCTCCTTCTCCTAGTTTATTTTCATCACTAAAATTTTCTGTTGCTGACTTCAAATCCTTATACTTATAATCCACTTGACCTTGCAACTCGGTTGCTCCCAATATGTCTCCTAGAAAAGAATAAGGCAATGTGAATTTTTTCCATACCTTCAAAAAAAAAATATAAAAATACACACACAGACAGGTTCAGTAAATACAACTTGAGCTTCAAATTGTATGCGTTATTCTATGTCCTATGTCTTTGGTTTTTTATTAACATTTACAAAAACTTATCTGCATGTCAAGCAGATAGGATTAAGAAATGTAAATGCCAACAGTAACACATAGGATCCTCCTCTAAAAAGGCAGAGGCTGGAGAGAAGTACATTAGAAAGACAACAAATTTAGGATGCAAACTTAGGATCTCATAAGTGCATTAAATTCTGTGATTGTAACTTGTGAGCAAGACTATACCTCTGCGAATTGTCTTTGGCTTCCTTGAAAGTCTATTATAGACAAGAAATCCGGCAACGAGGAATATAAGACCAACACCTCCAACTACTACTCCAATGATGATAGCCTTCTTTGTTGAATTACCTCCTGCAACGGAATATATAACAAAAATTACAATTCTTTTCAAGCAGCAAGGGACTATGAAATTAGATTTCTCGAGGGGGGACACAGAAATTTGAGCTTTGAAGAAGTGTTTTAAGGCATTTCTTTAAACATCTTTTTATGTCTCCTCCTTGATCCTTAATCAAATTAAAGGGGTGTAGCTAATGAAACTAGCCATGTCCGAAAAGAAATGAATCATCAATATTCAATAAAGTACTTAGATGATATGATTAGCCGAGTAGCATATAGAAGAAGAGATTTACATACCCTTTTTCAAGAAAGGCGTGATATTAGTAGTCTGGTTATCTGGGAAGAAAGAAGTAGCAGAGTACCTCAATAAACAACCAGCATCAACTGCCCTACCATCTGTATCAGGAAGGCAGCCCTGTACATTGGTGTATGCCACCTTTAAACAATCTAGGCAACCAGTTTGGCTAGTTGTCTCGGCACATTGTGCCACACCATAGATGGTTGTGTTTGCACTACCACTAACTACCACCTTCGATGCTGTGAAGAAACTGTTAATATTAGACGTAGCAACTTGTAGATCCATCAGCAGTTCTTCTGCAGCTGCAGTAAAGGTTGTAGCTGGTGATCCAGTTTGATTCCCACAGAGTCCTACATTACCAGGAAGGGTAGTCTGGTCAAAAAATGCACTGCTCTCATACCTACACAAAGCATACAACAGATGTCAGTGGTTGTTAAAAGTTTTAGTACATAGTGTTTGTTTGCTTCGTCATAATGTACTAGTCTCTTTTATTAGCTTCTGCCTGCTGTTGTGATTTGTTACTGTACATTTGTAGTGACGAACTCAAATGGCCAAATTCCTATTTGGAATGCTGTGAATTGTTAACCGTTTCAGCTTTCACCATTGCCAATCTTTTGCCGGAATGTTGTTATGACGGGGTCTTGCTTAAGGGGACTTTACTCGACAGGTATTTTTTGCCAGAATTTTGTTGGTATGACATCTTGTTAGAAGGAGGCATAATATTCAGTTGACATATAGTGATGGGATCATCAAATTGATTATATATAAGTTGTTACACATCATTTTCAAATTATTTGACAGCCCCACCTCAAAATAATGTCATATTAAACCTGCAGACTATACTTGATATATGCCATCTCAACATGTATGCTTATATATGGTGTGCTGATTTAACAATGTGGATGGCCGGCGCCAGCTAGCTCGGATTTAGAAATTGACAGACGGGATTTCTTTGACTTATAATTCTTATTTTCGAATTCCATCCGATTATGCGAGTGGGTTGCAAATTCCAAATTTGAATGGCTGACTGAAGCAAATTTTATTGCGTAGCATCATTATTCAAAAAAGCTGAATATTTCGATCATTGAGTAGTTGGAAAGTATAAGTAAACATATACATTCATTCGATATTTAGTTTGTGGATGAAAATTTTGACTTTTGTGACGATCGTCACTTATGATGGAAGAGAATTTTATATCTAGTAGAATAATGGACACCATCACTAAGAAGAATACAAATTAACATACGATATATGAACATACAAGTACTCTGAAATCTGATTAACAGATTTAGAAGAATAACATAGTGATGTGGTACGTACCGGAGAAAGCAGCCGTCGTAGACAACGCAAGCGCCATTGGAGGCAGAGCAGTTGCGGATTTGGGAGACGGCGGCAGCAAAGCAAGATAGACAGTCTGCAGAGGAGAGGTAGTTCCTACACTGCGTCATGGCGTAGACGGGGTCGGAGCCCTTGGAAAGTGCTTGCTGCCGTTCAGTAGTTGCGCTTTGAGGTCCAAGAAAGTGGCGTTGAGATTGGTATAGAAGTCTGACAAGCTTGTTGCGTTGTACTGGCTGCAACCCTCGTTCAAAAGATTGATCTGCGGGTCTGCACCAACACAACTAGCCAACCACCATACGTGGCTCACTGCAATTATAGCCAATATCATCTTATTCGTCATGACCTTCATGGTTACTGGGATTCTAAGGAATCTGTCTGTCTGCAGCTGAGAGTTTGAGACTGAGCAAGAAGAGAAACAAAGGTAATTAGCTTGAAATATATTGATCGAGTATGAGTAAACAAGAGAAACAAAACTACTGAATCAAGTTACGTCGCTTACATGGCATATGCAGACTAAATGACTAATGCTGGGAACAGGTGAGCATCATTCATGGAGTCTCTCTCTGTGTGGGGTGTGTGTATAATATATCCTCAAAATATATGTAACGAGGATGAGTACAAGTTTCTTTTCTTTTGATTAAGTTGACTTGAATGAAAGGGAGAGTTTCTACAGTGCTGACCGGCCAGAAATAACTTCTACCAAGAAACAGCAACGCACAATTCAAGGACTTAAACGATTAGTAAACAGAAATTACTGCCACTAGCTAGGTTCAAACCCCAGAAGAGCGAGTCCTCTCCAAAAAAAAAAAAAAAAAAACAACAACAACAACAGAAGAGCGTTAAAGCAAGTACGTCGAGTTTCTCAAGTTTTTCGAAAGCAATAATTTCATTGAAATCAGCAATGGATATCTCTCAAGACTCAAGAGAGATTGGTAGCATACAAAAACCATATATCGTAGACAGCTCCGTTCTTTTTACAAGCTCCAACATCAATCGTATATACATTCTTTCCAAGCTCCATTCTCTTATTGATCAAGACTGCGTGCACATAGACAAGATAGTTATGCTGCTATTGTGTATCAACAATTCCCATCCCCTTTTCTTTTCTTATTGGAATCATGATTCTGACATAACAAACCAGGTTAGGAGAGGAAAGTAAAAGGGAAGGAAGCCATACATTATCGGAAATCCCAGCCATTTGCTTGCATGCATAACATACAGTTTTTTTTTTTTTTTTCCCTAGAACCTCCATAGTCATTTCCCAAGTAAAACCAGTTCTTTTTCACAAAAATCCCCACCCCCAACCGCTCCTAACTTCTTCAATGATGGTGTCTCATCAATCTTTCAATCTTTCAATCATTGTTATCACCCTGAAAGGAATTTAGAATGGGGACATAATATGATAATATAATGGTACATTGCTCCTTTCCAGTTTCCACTACCGGAGATTCAAAAAAACTCACTGCCTTGTGGTCCGTATGTCACTACGTACTCTTATTAGAATGTGTAGATGTAGATGTAGTCATGTAGATGTATCTCCTATGTCTCATATGTTCTGTTGACATGAAAACCTCCATAGAGCAAGGATATCACTCCAAAATGAAAGGGTGGATAAACTTTTTTTTTTTTTTTTTTTTTTTTTTTAAGAAATGGAGTGTTCAACATGAAAGCTCAACTGACTCAATGAAAATAGCAGAGTACATCTGCTGACATGCAATGGGATTTACCTCAGCATAAGCCTTCTCTAGATGCTGGGAATCGAACAATTTAAGCTAGTAAATTTACCTTAATTTTAATGAGAGACCATTGTTGTTGTGAGATGCTTTGAATAAAATCAGCACCCTGGATGTAACGGAAGGCTCCTAGGACGAGCCTGCAATGCTTAAATATTACATGTAATTTCATCTACATGCCATTTTAAGATGCTTAAATATTGCAGGAGAGAAGGCAAGGAATGAAACAATTGCTTGATACCTATAGTCTAGATAAAACTTCATTAAGAAACAGCACAATGTTCTCATAGCATTCACGAATCCGTGAGGCATCTCTGTCCCTTGCTGCATAATCAAGCTGCAATGCACATCAAAATGGTCCAGTCAATGAAAGTGATCTTGTTTACAATAAGTGGAATTATTGACACAGGAAACAAAGTACAAAACACAAGAATATCAAAAGAAAAAACAGTATGATGGAATCATAATCCCTTTGGAAAAAAAAAATAAAAAATCAGGTGTATCAACACATTGAAAACAGAACAGATATAAAAAGAGAGCATCGAAGTACTGGCCACTCATCCATCACAATAAGCAATATCCATAACATCGAGTATTAGACTTCAAAGAACAAGTCAAAATGACATCCCAGATAATATCACAAACAGCAAGGAACATCAATATTCTCGGTTTATCGAGCAATCACATAAAATTTATTTAAACACCGGACGTATGAGATATGAATGATGATTAAGACCTGATACTTTATCCATGTTCTTAAACAATCTAATGTGTATAACGGAATCGATATATCGGGTGGAAATACTTACTCTTGTAACATTGTTGAAGAGATTGGAATAAAGTTTCCTCAATAGGGGTCTCTCATTTCCAGGTTTTTGTTGAATAATAGTATAAATGTCCTGCTTCAACAACGGCGAGCTCTTCCGGACTGCTGTTTGTAGTTGCCCCCATGACTCTGACTCTATCAGTTGTTTCACTTGCAATAAAGCTTGTGCGTGTCCAATGATTCCACTCTCTGCCTCTTCAATTGTCTGATCAGGTGCCACCAGTAGAAAGTCGAACCCATATGCGAGTTTAGTGAAAAATGAATCTTTTGCCAACAGTACTAGGCTTAATGCTGCTATTGCTCCTACTCTTCTATTCATGTTAATATCAGAAACCTTGAGTGGCTTCTCTCTGAACTGAAAGGAGGGTTTCATAGAGAAGGAAAATGTAGGATTGAAGTGCATTGGGTTGTTTTGAAGCATCGCTACCCTCATTGTCAATTACAAGGATATCTCCTGTAAGACCAGACACCTTGTTACCGGAACAGATTGCAATGTCTAAGTTACAAAGTGTAAAAGACAAGACAGGGCACACCTTGAAGCTTAAGCCTTGAGTTTGAGAACCCAGAAAGGGAAGAGAGCAACTTCTATCTGGACATGGCCTCAGCGTCTTCAATCCTCAGCCTCTGACCCTCCTATCTGTTCTTTCTCACCTTTTCACCTATTGGCCCTTTTTTTTTTTTTTTCTTTTTTTTTTTTATCAAAAATTCTTCTGCCCGGGCGATTACCTGCTAACATCGCAAAACCGCTACCACAGATTGACTCAAACCCTTTTTCTTTGACTAACTGTTGGTGTCTTAACGTTGCTCTTAGAACACACACAATAAATAAATAAATATAGGTATTTTATTTTATTTTATCAATTAAACAACTCAAATGTTATGACGAGTTTTTTGTGAGTCAAATTCACCTCCTCTAATGATCTCTCGTAATATTTTTGAACCAATTTTTATAAATAAAATAGAGAAAATGAATGTTAGATTTGTAATTTTGAAAATATATTCGGTAGCTTATTGTGTAAAATATTTTCCATATTTTATAAACTAGGAGAACGAAAAACTGAAAATGTCAAATTTCCCTTTTACAGTTTTCAATTTCTTTTTGTAAAAGTTCAAAATATTTTTATTTTTTATTTTTTACGTTTTTAGAAATGTCTAACCGAACACATTTTTATTTCATTTTTATTTTCAAAGCTGAAAATACAAACATGAAAGCGTTGTTGAACGTCACTTAAGTTTCATAACGTGTGATGCAGCATGGAGAGAGAGAGAGAGAGATCAATGTTCGAACTGATGAAGATGAGGAAGGCGAAGAACCACTCTATGACAATATACCCAACCTTCCCACAGTTGTAACAGCCACCGAATCCAGAACTATAGCCATACCGACTGCCATCGTGACCAATGTCAGCACAATAGCAACACCAACACCGTCGCCGCCTCCACCACTGAATCCTCCACTAAAACAGTCCCTTGCCAAATGGTCGAGATCACCACACTTGTAGAAGTCTTCCCCACCACGGCCATTGTCGCCATTACGGTGATCTCCACCTATCCAGGCACCACCAAATCCATTAGAATCTCTCCTACCAAATTCACCTATCTGAGCTGCTTCTATTTGTTTTTCTTCTTCTACTACTAACAGGCGCATGCACTGCACGCACTATCAACTCAATGGTGGTGAGGCTTCTCTAGGTGGGGTAACAAACCTCTGCCTTTTTATTTATAACAAAAATTTGTTGAGAATCCATATGTACTTTATTAGGGTTGCAAGCATCTAATCTCTTAATTCTGATTGGTTTGCCCAACCAACCACGTGGTACAAGTGCCCAATATGAGAATTTCACAAATTTGTTATAACAGTTATCTTTTTATTTATTATCCCCCTTGTTGTCTTTTCCATTTACTACTATGTTTTCCTTTTTTAGGTAACAGTGTTGCTAGTTAACACCTACTTCTTGTGCCTTTGAAATCTCATGGGAAGTGAGAGATCGAGCTCTTCTAGATGAGCTTAATAGCTGAAAATGATGCTTGTACTTGGGTAATGGTTCATCTGTGAGCCTCATTGAGGGCATATCATTATGTGTACTCTACGTTTGATCAATACAATAGTTGATCTGACTTTTTTTAATAAAAAAAAAGATTTCTTACAAAAACTCGCGAGAGTCAAGATGATATATTGTCTCATATTCCCAAACAGATAGCTATTAAATATATTTAATTAGAATAATTTAATAAATGAGAGAGAGAATAAATTGATCTTGATACGCCCTTTTATATATATATATATATATATATATATATATATATATATATATATATATAGTCCCTATCCAGAGCGAAGCTTCGCTCTGGAATTAACGTGCGAATGTCCTTATTTGACTCACTTTTCGGTCATATTTTTCGATCATACCCGGTCAGTGTCTAGATACATATCGTATGATCATCCTTACAAAGTTTCATCCAGTTTGGTGACCGTTTAAGCCTCCATAATCATGATTTACTCCAACGGTTCTACTTGGACAGATTTTGTTCTATTGATTTATTTTATCTGATTCGGTGTGCAAACGATCACCAAACTGGATGAAACTTTGTAAGGATGATCATACGATATGTATCTAGACACTGACGGGTATGATCGAAAATATGACCGAAAAATAAGTCAAATAAGGACCTTCGCACGTTAATTCCAGAGCGAAGCTTCGCTCTGGATAGGGACTATATATATATATATATATATATATATATATATATATATAATATATATATATATAAACACACGCACTGGTTGAACTGGGCTTGGGAATTCGAAGGTTATGTCAATAGTTAGCTCGCATGCTGCTTCCGCTGCAACAACTTCCACCAAATACGACTAAGCAATATGCTCCGATGGATAAAGAGAGAAACTATAACCCCTATACCATCTCACTCAGTCTCTCTATCATAATTAAGCATCATCTAAATTGGCTTTTAGCCAACCTAGAGGAGGAGTAGTCCAAGGTTTTGAATAACGCCTCCCATTCACCTTTGTTGGTGTGAGAGTCCTTTTTCAAATCGAATGGTGACTAGGCCAAACTCAACTCAAATTGTGATTAATGAGGAGAGTTTGTTCGTGATTCAAAGCATATGAAAACTAGAAAAGAGCTTGGCAGCGTGAGCGTGGCATGGGAGCTAAAAGTGAACTGCGGTGAAGAGATTTTGGGTGTTTCTGGGTAATCAGGCTTGTGGAAAAGATGAGATTTAGGAATGGTGGTTTAATGGTGATGGCTAACTAGGCTTAGGGTATGAAGGCATGGAGGCATGAATGTTTGGGAGCTTGAAGCTATGTTTAAGTGTTTCCAATATTTCTGCTTTGTGATCCTTGATCCCTGTTCTGATCCTAAACCCCTCCTTTTATAGGCTCAACTTTGAGGTGTTGGGGTGAAATTAGTAAAGATTGCTTAGGGTGGTTTCTCTAGGTAAATGTGATTTGCTGCATGAAAGAAAATATTTGAACAGAGTTGCTTGTTGTAGGGGGGGGAAAGATTTGTACATAATTTCTTGTTTTGCCGGGGAGAGAGGTTTATATAGAGTTGCTTGTCACAGGAAAGAAAATATCAATGAATATTTTGTTGATGCAGAGACGTGCTCCGAAACCTGGGTGCGACAATTATGAACCATGTTTTGACAATTGTAGTATTGGTAAATAAAGTTCGATCAATCCGAGTACTTTAGGGTGCTCTTGCGTTTACAAAACTAAACAGATTAGACTAATTTAAGAGTTATATACATAATATAAACAACAATTACATTTACATAATTTCAGGGGGAATTTTAAGGTTTGTTCTAACATTCCTACAAAAACAGTAAAGAAAAGACACTAAACTATTATTTACAGGTGATCAACTTCATTTCACACAAACATATAAAATCATGTAACAGATTGCTTCAATCTACATAACTTAAAATCATGCCAATCAAGTATGAAGAAACAAATTCAGAATTACACATCTCAGCGGTCATGCAACCTATAATAATCTTCTTATGTATCTTATGTTTGCCTCAGCGGTTTAACACAGAAAATTCCATGCAATATGTCATGTTAATACTCAGCGCAACCATACAACATATAACATGAATTATTAAGATCAAAGAAGAATTCGAACATGTAAACACATCTATCTCAGCGTTTAAACAGTTCACATGCAACTCATGATCAAAACCTGACTCATTCCCATGAATCTAAGCTTTTGCCACTTATTCAATCTATGTTTGCCTCAACGGTTTAACACAGATTAATGACACTACTAATCATGCATAAGCCAGTCATTTAAATAAACCAGATCATAAGTTTTCAACATCAAGAATGACACAGGAATAAGTTACACAAATTTCATTAACAATCTAAGAACAAAACTTTATAAAATTCATGCATAAAACATATTGTCAAAATTAGTACTCATAATCCATGCGATTAGAAATCCAAAGGCAGTAGGAACAAAATAGTATATCCAAAGCACAGTTTTACACTTTTGAGTCTTCTTGGCCTTGAAGCTTCAAAGGGGTGACTAACTGGCACATGAAGGACTTCGGCTGCGTGCTTGCTCCTTGCGGCTTGGCACTCACACAGATTTAGAGACCAGAAGAGACAGAATGTTTTCTGAATTTTTTGTGGAAGAAGTGATGCTGAAAACGTTGCTCTCTACTACTTTATATAATGGTTTGGCCGAACCCTAGCTGTCCTCCTAGCCCTTGACTGTTTCATGATCCAACGGTGATGAATTATTGCTTTAAATCCTGATTTAGACATTCCCAGAATTCTTTGGAATGTCTTGTGCAGTAATTTGTTGCATGAGGCTTGAATAGAGGCCAAGTATGTTTCTTGTTCTCCAAAAGAAGTCACAACAGTGAAAACTTTCCTTCTTCTGCCATCAATCAGGCATTTGACGAAAATTCTCTTCCTTTATTTGTGCGCAATTAGGGTTCCTGCAAGGGAAATAAAATCAGATAAATAAGGTAGGGTGGACAAAGTTTAAATGACGAAATTAAGGAAAGAATCATTTGATTTCTGATTTATATTAGCACAGATAACTCCTTGATTACTGCAGAATTCGTCCTTCCCCTTTTATACACATTCACAGATTCTTATTCCAAGTTGGATTAGGTTTCCTGACTTTAAATGATTTCCCTGTCTCATTAGAAAAGAAAGTTTCTTAAACATTTTAGGAAAGTCAGAATAGGAAAGATTCCAAAGTAGTAAGTTTCCTAAATCAAAATAAGAAAGTTTCTTAAAATGAAATGGGCAACTTTCCCTTTTCAAAACAGGAAAGTTTCCTAAACGACTTATCCTCAGATTCTGCGACTTAATGAGACTTCTTGTTGCACCAGAAATCCTCCTTTGATTAGGATTTCTCTCAATTCTTGCGTTTTAGCTTCCTTTTGTGTAAAACTGCCTCTTTTGACCTATAACACAGAAAAACAAGCTAGAAATGACATTATTAAGGAAATAACGAAGCTAAATATGGTCAAAAATACATTAAGAACATAGCATAAAATGCGTGTATCATGCAGGGAGGAGATCTTGAATAGATTATGTATTTTCTATTGTAGGAATGAGATTTAAAACAGTCTAGGGAAACGAGAAAGATATTGTTGGGGCTAAGTGTAGTTTGGGATTGGGTTTGAGAAATGGTGGTTAATTTGACCCAAATTATCTTTGCATGTTCACCATCTCATTTGTTGATCTAAGTCTTTGGGCTTGGATTTCGGGCCCAAGTTCGAAATCATCAACGACATTAAACCGGCGAATGGGTATCATACGCTTCCGTAACCTTCCACACCACACCCACTTCTAGAAGCCTTAAAAACGCACGGATGCGGCTTGGGCCCGCATTAATGGGTATAATATTTGCTTGGCGATCTAAAATCGCGAATGACACTAATAAATTTTTTATACGAGTTGAGTGACTATGTGACTTTTTAAATGACGATGTGATTTTTCGGGTATCAACATCAGCCTCATTGATTATGTGAGCCGCCTGAAGTATGAGATGGGCCACATAATCAAAACTGTAAAGAAAAATCAGCCCGGCCCAAAACCTTTTAAAGGTAGGTCAGCGTGAGAGAGAGTTCTTCCCGCTTGAGGACTGCTACCTCGCGTACCAGAAGGAAACCTTTTGATTCTGAAACTCTTTTAGCTCCTGGTATTCTTTTTCCTTCTTTTTTTTGTATGCGGTATCCCAAACATTCAATTCACAGTCGTGCTTTTCTCCTTCTCTTCTTCTCATATTTTCTTTGCTGCAGGCACGCGCATCAGTCTTGCTAAGCACCGATTCATTGGGCAAGGGGGCTTCGAGGTATGAAATTTCCCCAATTTGCTTCCTCTTTGAAACCCCAAATTTCTTCCTTTCTCCAACTAAATGGATTGTCGACCTTAACTTACTGCGGGGATTCGCAATACTTGTGCTTGAGTTTTGAATGTAGAAACTGTATAATAAATTTTTTTGATACTTTGGATGAATTTAGGAAGAGAACTATTAAGATAGAATTTCCCAGGTCATGCTTAGCTTTCCCTCTTGCCATGTTTTCCTTACTGCGGGGAATTGCAACGCCTCGAGTTGACTATATTGTTGCTTGGGTTCCTTTTTTTTTTTTTTTTTTTTTTTATAGCAGTAAGCTTGCCTTAGATGAATTTGGGATGAGAATTAGAATTGCTCTCACATACCCCTTTTAGCTTTTATCCTCTAGCAGAGAAGCATCTTGTGTTGTACTGATGGATCACCGAATGAGCTTAGTTTTGGTGTTGCATAATGAACCACACGTTGGTAAAGGATTGTAGATAATGCGCATAGTTCTTCTTGTCCATGTGAATCTGTAAGTGCCTTTGTCACCGCAGTAGACTCCATGACTAGGCATTAGGAATGCTTTTCAGAGGAGTTATGCCGCATCCTTTGCTTTTCCTCTCTCTCTCTCTCTCTCTCTCCTTTTTTTTTTTAGTCATTGCAGCTAGCTTCCTTTTAGAGAGCATCCACAGATCCAATCAACAGAGCGATTTCCTCCAACATTCACAACAGATTTCCTAAACTGATGTTGTTAGAGTTAATCACTCACGCACATAATCTTCTCCATTGATTAGTTTTGTAATTGCTACGTTTCAGTTTTGGTATAGTTCTGATATTGTAGTGAATGTAGCTTGATTGCTCTCTGTAAATCTGCTCATGTATACTGCTATATATTGTATACAATGTAATAGAAAATATCAATGGAAATCACTTTCTACACTTCCTTCTTCTTGTGCAGGGGACTGATCGCAATTCTGCTGATATTCTCCTAGCCTTCGCATACGTACCCTTGTGCTACAAGCTTTTATTTCAGGTAATCCTAGACTGTATGAACCACCGCATGTTTGAGTATCGAATAGCTTGGAGCTTTAAGTAGACCATCTTGTAATATGAAATTATTGTCATGTGCATAATGCGCACTTGAACTTGAAAACAATACCAGCATCTTGATTTAGTCTCATCATCTTAAGCATCTGCACATCCTGTTTTCTTCACCTCCGGTTTCATCTTCTTTGAATTTCTTATATAAATGTATGCATGCATGAATTTTGCCTTCTCAGTGTGTGGAAAATGTAAGGTTGTTTGAGCTTGGTTTCAGTACTGATATGTTGCTTGAGATGGTTTGGTGCACGTGTGTTTGGAGATCATGCCATATATATACTTTCTGATATTTATCATGGACTGAATTATGCCAGGTGATGAATATGTCATATCTTAGCTTGGCATGGATTGGCTTGTGCATTGCTTTTGGCGTGATTGATTTTGCTTCAGGGTTACTTACAGCTTGACTTGGCTCGTTATGAGTTGTGTTTTGCTTGATTGCTCGGTTTTCGCTAATGATGAATGAACGATGGTAATTTATAGCGATATAACATGTATTCGCTTGGCGTCATGAGTTTCATGAGTATGCTTGGAGTTTAGTGTTGCTTGGTAAGACTTGATGTGCTAGAGAATAAGAATTTTTTTTCTTACGGGAGCTCTATTTTTTCTTTTCATGCAGGTTTCTCTTGCGGACTCGGCATCTGACTCTAATCAGCTTATTGAGCTTCGTGACCCTCACTTCTTGCTAGAAGATGATCTTACAACTGCTCTTGCCGCGGAAGGATGCGGGGGCAGCTCAGAGGAGATGTCTGGCGAGTTTGCCAAGCGCCTTATTTCCCCTAAATCTATATCTAGGCTGCTCATTAAGCGAGGGGAATATTCTGCAGTGCCTCTATGCTTCTGATATCCTGCGGAGGCCATTGCAGATTAGTCAGATTGGGTCTGCTTTGAGGTGAAGAACTGGAAATTTGAAGAAGCCCTTGGTAGTGCAGGGATAAAACTTAAATTGTTTATTTCTGGTTTTTGTGAGATTCACAAGGATGATGTTTGCCTTCGTCACGTCGTGCGTAGATGGAGGAAGTTTCCTGACTCACACGTTCGTTTGCTCTTGGGGAGAGTTTACCCCTACCTTGGAAGACGTTTGCAACATCATGAGAATTCCTATCTTCGGGGAGGGTAATCCATTCAGTATGGAGTTGGACAAAGCTCAGACCAAGAGATTGAAGACCCTGAAAAAGGGTGCTTGCAGTTTCAAAGAGGCGTTTCGTTTTTGCAACTGGGTGAGGCATTTTTGGGGTTCAGACGAAGGAGGGACTTTTCAAAGAGGTAAAGGTTTTGAGTCTGGCTGCCGGGTAGAGGCTATGCTTGCTTACTGGTTAAGTAAGTTTATCTTTACGGACTTTCCTCATGAGCACGTGCAGGAACTGATTTTTCCATTAGCAATCAAGTTAGCTGCTGGGACTTCTTTTCCGCCTGCTCCTCTTTTCCTCAGTCACTTGTACCAGAAGCTGGATCAGATTGCCAGAGATGATAGGGATGGTGCAGGGCAGTATGGCACTGACACTTTAGTATCTGCCTTCCTTCTTCAAGTGTTTGTGTGGGAGAGGTTTAAAGGCTTGGTAGTGGAGCCTACAAAACCTGAGTCCTTTTGTCAACTATGTCAACTAGACAAGGGCAAAAAAGTTTTCAATTTAATGGCGTTCCCATTGTGTTTCAGATGGTTTGGGAAGAAAGCCAAAAAGGGTGCATTCAAGCCTGCCGTCATGGATAAGATTGAGCAGTTCAATTTCAGGCCGTACTTCGTTGATCATGGATTCTTAAAATTTCCTTTCTTTCATCCAGAAAGGGGCTCAGCACCATTCATAGGGCCTACAGTGTTGCTTCTGACTACTACCGCACAGTCTATTGTGGCGTGTGATGATCTCTTTGGCCCTTCAAGGGAGAAATATTCCCCTAATAGACTTAAAAAGCAATTTGGCATTGATCAGGACGTGCCATCACACCTTTCTTTTGGTGGGAATATTGGCGAGTGCATCGCGTCTTTTACTCGAACAGTTGTTACTTTCGGCGGGGACAATTCTAGCAGTCTTGGGAAAAAGGACAGTGCTGGCTCCGCTACATTAGCACTCTTAGCATTTTGGAAACAGCAACGGCACACATTCGTAAATTTTATTAAAACAGTGGTACTAGGTTGCGTCGGAGTGGTAATAATGGGAACAAAAGGGTACTTTGCAGCAAAAGCATCATGGGTATCATGTCTGAGCTTAATCTCCCTTATCTTGAGGTATACTCAGATGGCTGTCAGTGTTTGGTGGGTCACCTCAAGGGTGTCGAAGGAGTAAGGGACAACTGTGCTACAAAGGTCAAGGCAGGGCTTTTTGAGAATGGTGGGAAAGGTAAAGCCAGGAAGGTTCGTAGTTTTAAAACAAAGGTGGCAAAAGACCGCGCTCCTCTTCCAACAGTCAAGAGTGTCAACCGCGTTAAACTGATACCTCCATTGAAATCGGCTGATGGGAAAGGGAGAAAGAGAAAAGCTGCTCCTGTATCGAGGCCGAGCGGTATTGCTAAGAAGAAGGTTGTACCAGATGCCTCCAGTATTCCCTTGAGGCGCAGTCCCCATGTTGCTGTCATGACACCTTCCAAGTCTAAACCACCTGCTGATGAGGATTTCTGATGCGGGTGTATTCTTTAGATTTTAGGAATTAGTGATTCATTCTCCAACTTAGTTAAGTACATAGTTTTCTAGTTTGAAAAGAATAGTTGTCTAACTTAGTTAAGGATTAGTTTCCAAGTTAGATAAAGATTTATAGAGTTAGACTCTATAAATAGAGGTGCCTAACTTAGTTCTAGACCGGAAATAGAGTGAAACAGAGACAACATTTGTTTAGATCAGAGAGCGAAACAGAGAGATAGACCTGTTTAGAGTTATTGTGAGGAAGGATTCAGACAATAAACATTGTACCTTTGCATAATAATAAGAGAAGATATATTTCTTCGAACCTACATTCCTTGTGTGTTTCAGTACTATTAATAATTCCGCTATTAGTAGTATCCGCTTAGCAATCTGTATCAATTTCAGCGACAACCAGGTTGACAGTAGCGAAGAATCCGAGGGTAGCCCCCTAAGCGATGATGTCAGTATGCATGAGGATAATGATTCTGGTATTAGTGAGGATGAAACCAGTGATGGCGACAACCGGGTGGGTATATATCACTATATATGTGTACATACACTTTTTTTCTTTCTGCATGAGGTGTGATTTTCTTTGCTATTCTCTTCTTTCAGGCAGAATCTTTTGAAAGGGACTGAAGACGGCGAAGATCAGGTGATTTTTCTGTGAGCTTAGAGTCCTTGGGATTTTTTTGTAAGAATACCTGCTTATTTGTACATTACTGTGATCTCGGCGTTTGCTCTCAGCATGGTGTGTGTTTTTGCATAATGACTCAATGCTTTGTTTCTGTAGAGCAATTCGACTGCAACTCCAATTGAAGGGAGTGATTCACACAGAATTGCTATTTCAATGGAGGATTACGAGCATGGTGACAACGGAGTATGTGACTAAGACTTACTGCACGACTCTTACTTCTTGTCCTCTCTTTTCTTTTCTTTTTAATCCCTTGTTAACTTGCTAGGGTAGCGGCACTGATGCTCAGGAGAGGGGACCTGCTATAAATGTCGGTGTTTATGAAGATAACCACGATGAGCAAGCATGCAGAGTTGTAGAAACTTGCCAAGACCATGGAGCTGATACTTAGGTAAATGAACCCGCTGTAAATTTTGGTGTTTACGGAGATAACCACAGTGAACAAGCGTGTGAAGCTGTGGATTCATATTGCATTATACTTCTTCTTCTTTTTTTCTTTTTTTTTTGTTCCTTTTTTTTTTCACAGTGGTGTGCTAGCCCCTATGATTATGTGGAATGTGGGAGAAACATAATCCACATAATCAAACTTTTGTGATTCAAATCTTGTAAATCTTTCACAAAATTATGTGTGCTTCTTTTTCTTGAAGGGTGACCGTCTTGTTGAAAGTTGGAGAATCTGTGTGCGGAGACAATAATCTTGTTGATACAACCTTGGTAAATAGATAGGCCACTTTAACTAATCCTTCCACTCTTGCAACTGACAAGGCGGGGAAAGATTCGCAGCCGAGATGGGTCTTACCCTGGGTCTTACGATCTCGGTGACTCTCACCTGAGATGGGTCTTGCACTGGGTCTTGCGATATCGGGGACTCTCACCCGAGATGGGTCTTATGATCTCGGGGACTCTCACCCGAAATGGGTCTTATGATCTCGATGACTCTCAGCCGAGATGGGTCTTACCCTAGGTCTTTCGATCTCGGTGACTCTCACCCGAGATGGGTCTTGCACTGGGTCTTATGTATTGCTGTGGCAGGTGCATTAAATGCATGCTCGTCAGATGTCGCGATGTTCCTGGGTAACTGTTAAGCAATTAATGCACGTCGCTTCATTCCTTCCTTCTTCAAGAAGCTACGGCAGTTATGCCACATGGCACCATCCTGCGGTTGGATCGGATGGCTAGGGGTGCCTCGTTTTTGGTTATTGGTTTTTTTAATGGGTCGGTTCGTGGATCGAGGCGACTGTTCGGCGACCACGTATAAACGCTTCCCCCTCTTTTGTTTTCGCCTTCACTCTCTCTGTTCACTCTTTTGCTTTGTTCATTGCTTCTCTTCTGCGTTCTGCGCTCACTGGCTTCTTTCTTTTATGCTTTCTGCCTTCTTCCTCTGTTCTCTGTTTTCCCTTTCCCCTGCGATTGCAAGGTCTTTTCCGACGTCTGCGTCAAAAGTCTGGTAAGCTTCTGCCTTGTCTTACTGCGTTTGTGCATGTTTCTGCTTTGGCTTCTTTCTTTGTGCTGTGGTGTTGCGGTTGCATGATTTTGGGGTAAAAACTGGGATTTTAGTGTTCTAGGTGTTCTAGGGATTTCTGGGTGGAGGCTGTGTTTAAGTTTGTGCCTTCCGCGTTTGCTCCTGGCGGCGCACACTAATAGATCTTAGGGTTTGCTATACTGGGGTAAATGGGTTCCCGAAATACGACCGACTTAAGTGGGGCTAACACATCCTCTCGGCCGATAGCGGATGATGACGAGAGGATGGAGGAGTACATTAGTTGACCATCCCGCACTGGTGATTCATCTTCGGTTAGGCCTGCTGAGCTACCCACAGGTGTACCCGCCCGAGGTGTCGATTGGGCCGCAGGGGTTGCGCATGGTATCCCGATGACTAATGTCGCAAGTCTGGCGAGGCGATACATCTTGGAGGATGGCACCGTGTGCGATGAGCCCGAGACCAGCATGTCGCCGGCCGAGATAGAACAGTTCCGTGAAAGCTGGGGAATCTCGCCCACGATTACCCTTCGTGGCCTATACGAGGGTGAGCTGGCGTGCTGTCCGAGAGACGGTTTTGTGACGGTGCACGAACACATGTTTAGGAACGGTTTTTCTCTCCCGCTTCCCCAGTGCGTGCAGTACTTGTTGAGCATGCTTCAGCTTGCTCCCGGCAGATTCCCCCAAACCAATGGCGCCAACTGCTGTCGCTTTGCTGTCTATACTACTTGTCCGAGATGGGCTGGCCGACGATTAACGAGTTTCGTGCTCTGTACCGCCTTTCGTACTCGAAGAAACAGAAGTGTCGAGGGTGTGTTTCGTTTTCGGCCCGGGAATACTTGCCTTCCGTCACTGATCTCCCAACGTCCATAAATAATAACTGGCGTTCAAAGGTCATGCTTGCCGATGGTCGATGGCAGAGAAACTGTCCGACATACGTTGTCCCTAATCGGTTTAGATATATCCGAGTTCAGTCATTCTCGCTGTCAGATATTGAGAAGCAACGCATTGGGCAGATATTTGCAGCCTGGCCCTTGGATGAGCGAAGCTCATACAACCTGACTCGGTGGGCTGTCTTGGTTCACTGTGAACTCGGCCGTATGCCTGGTGGGATTCCAAATTAGTTTCGCTTGCTTGCTGTTTTCTCTCTTCTTAGGCCTTTCTTCTGGTATCCGAGATGTTCACTACTTCTTTTTGTTCAGCTAAGGTACCAATGTCACATCCCGACCCGTAAGATTTTATCTTATTTACTAGCTTGATTATAATAAGAATTTTACCGTCTCCGACATTGACATATAGTTTAATTGGTCCCTAGAGGGGTTTTGAGGGACGATTATTTCGGAGAGTTATTCGTAGGAGAAAAATGTAACGACGGTAAAAATGGTAAATTTAGCTAGTAAAAGGTAATTTTTATTAGGGTATTATTTTTGGGGGTGTTAAATTTTTAGATTGGGTATATTTGGGTTGGAACCAGTTGGGCCAAGCCCAACATGTTTCTCTCTCTTCCCTCCCGATTCTCTCTCTCCTCTCCCGCTCCCGCACCCGACTCTCCCCCCCTGCCGGATTTTCTTCTCCGCTGTCCGCCACCGTTTGCCGCCGCACCGGTCCCAATCGATCGGTCTCCAACCCAGCTACCGTTCTATACCGGTGGCAGCCTCTCTAGCGCCACCGTGAGGGAGAGACGCCGCCCGGAAGTTCCGACTGCCGTATCGGTTTTCTCGCCGGAACTCCTTCCTCCGGCCGCCATAGCTGGCGAGCCTTGGCTCAAAAGAAAGCTCTCCTCCCGTGCTTCAATCCCTCCAAAGGGCTCCCTCCATCTTCAGCTAGGTAAAGAGGAATTGGTATTTGAAATTCTAGGGCTTTATTGTGTGTTTGCGTTCGATTGACATGGTTAGGCTTAGAATTGGAGTTTGTGGTAGTTATGAATGTTGTAGAGGAGGTTGAGAGGAAGATACTGTCAAATTTTGGTGGACATTGGACGTCGTCGGAGCTGGTCGCCGGCCGCCGCTGCCGGCGGAGCCGCTGGAAAAATTGTTTTATGTGGAGATTTTTATGAGGAATTTAATGGAATGAGTTTTAGAATTTTCGGACGAGTTTTGAATAGGTTTATGAATTTCCGAAGTTTGGTATTTAAGCGGTTAAATAATGTAAAATCCGACCGTAGGATTTAAATCAATTTCTGGGAAAGGTTGTTTATACGACTGCCGAGTATGATATAAAAGTTTGGATCGTTCCGATTTAAGAATATCGAACTTAGGCAATGATGAGCGTAATTATGGCTCTCGATTAATTTTGCCTATTTTATAAATACTGGAATTCAGTTGGTAAATTAATTATATATTTGGAACAGGACGTGAGGAGGCCCGAGCAGAAGAAGCCTCGGAGCGTCATCAGGCTTAGGCCTAATTTGTGAGTGGACCTTTGTTTTAAATAAAAAGCATGCGATGAATGATTTTATTAATCATTTGTTTATTCTGATGAGATTATTGATTTCTCGCCTATTTGATAATTTTTCCTCCTTTGGAGAGATCCCGAAAATGAGATTTTCGGTGGATATATATGTTTTGGATTTTATGAGAATAGTATGTATATAAATGCTAGCTAGCCATACGTGCTTGGTCCGTCATAATGAGGTAAATACCATTATGGCGTGTCGTGCGTGTTAGACATAAGCGTCATAGCCCTATATGAAAACTTCTTTCTTTTTCAGTTTATTTAGGTTTTCATATAGGGAGTCCACACGTATATGTACACCGTCCCTTTTCGGTCATAATGAGGAAAAATACCATTATGGCGCAACGTGAGCGTTAGACGCCAGCATTGTAGCCTTGTATGAATTTCTATTTTTCTGAATTGTTTCTAGGATTCATACAAGGAGTCTGACGAGTGTAGATACATACGAATATATGAATATATATGGTTTAGCCTGAGAGGCTCCATTTTATTTGAGTTTGTGACTAGCCAGTGCTAGTCGTAAAATTGCCAGTTTATGAGTTGAACACTTTTAAGCTGCCGCATGCAGTATATTTTTCTATGAAATCAAAATGGGAATGCATAAATAGTTTATTTTTAAATTATTTTTGTCCACTCACTCTAATATTATTAAATGTCTTCCCCTGGGCCCTTTGTTTTAAAATGCCCAGTCTGCAGAGTTCGGATTGGATCTAGTAGGAGACGAGGCATAGTCACCCGTATTTCCACCACCTTTCACCAGTAGGTTACCTGTTTAGCCTACTTGTCTTTTTCTTGCTTCCGCTAGTGTCTAGTAGCTCTGAATACTTGGGTTTAATGTATATATTTTTAGTTGTGGGTGAAGACTTGTTTATATTTTAGAATATTTGACGGATGATGTATATTATCTTAGATAATGTTTATTATCCTGTTGGTGATGATTGTTTTTGAGGAGCACGAAGGCTCCAGAAGTTAAGGTTGGATTTGGAACCTTTAGAAGTGTTTGCAGGTTTTTATTGGAAGGGTTGTCCATTTTCAAGGGAGGTTGTACCGAATTTTGCGATAAATCTTTCTTGGAGGTGGTCCCCGCACGATTTACTCCGGGTTTAGGGTGAAATTCGGGGCGGGTCGTGTCAACCAAGGCGAAAGATCCGTGACTCGCACCCGCGCGACATGGAGTCCGACATGGATTTGCTGAGCGAACTCTTAGAAGTCGAGAAAGTGGCTTCTCGGACTGAGGTGAACCTTGCAGACAATACTGCCCGTGTCTCAGGTGAAGCTGTTCTCCAGGAGATTCCTGACCAAGGATACGGGAAACCGCCTTCTGACAAAGAGGGGCCCGCGAGGACCGGCGACGTTATCAACGTCCCCCTGGGTGAGAAGAGGAGAAAAACGTCATCCAAGAAGTCGAAGTCTCAGCGGGAAGAAGGCATGACCTTGACGGGGTTGAGTGTCTCTGGCGTGTCACCACCATCGAAGAAACATAAATCTGCTGGCCCCTCGGCCGGGAATCCTGTTTCACTGAGTGCTCTCGCGCCGACACTTCCTTTGATTTAGAAAACCCCCATCTGACAGATCCTGGATGAGTATGGGTGCGCGGATGAAAAGTTCGTCCGTTGTATGGTGGGCGATCTGAAGGGCATCAAGTTGGACCGGATCAAAATCGGGTCTAGCACTCCTTAGAAGAACAGGCAGTACGCCCGGGAGGCAATGATGAAGGTGAGCTTCTCCCCAGTAATGTTAATTTACGATCACTGGCCGGGGTTTGGAACTGATTTTACTTTGCTTGCAGTCTCTCTTTGCTGTCTATGCCATCGACGCCAGCGAGGATTCTAATGAGATGAAGGAGCGTTTGGCCAGCCTGAACGATCAAATCAGCTATCTCGGGACCGAGAAGAAGAAGGTAGAGAAGGACTTAGAGGCCGAGAGGAAGGAGAAACTCTCGCTGGCCGATAAGCTCGCCAAACTTGGCCTCCATACTAAAGAGCTGGAGGGAAAAGCCGAAAGGGTTGTCGCTCTGGAGTGCGATATAGACGCGCTTCAGCGGGAGGAACGCGAAGCTGCGGTCTAAGCTGAAGGAGAAGGATGACCGGGTTGCTGATCTACAAGGCCAGATTCCCGCCCAGGGTGAGCTTGCTGTGGCCAGATTCAAGGAGTCCGATGAGCTGAAGGCTATGCTCAAGGCTGCCCGAGAGGATAGCATAACCGAGAAGTTCGGCGTTTGGAGCCGCCTTAGGTATCTTGACAAGGCCAAGATGACAGCCGACTTGCTTGCCGCCCGGGAGGCCAACGAGAGAGAAGCTAAATCCAAGGCCGCGACCGAGAAAGAGCCTGAGACAGGCGAGCCGTCAGAGAGGGTTTCTGAGGAGGGCGCTGATGGTAATGATGACTTGGCCGAGTCGGATGAGAATGAGGAAAAGGAACCTGGCGATGCATAGGTTGAACTTCCTTTTTGTTTCGCTTCTTTTGGAAGACAATGGCCTCGTGCCTTATCCCGGTGGATTTTGTAAATACCTTTCGGTGGTATACGCCCGGCATCCCGGGTTTTAATATATTATGCCTTGCCTGATGTTATTACTTGTTTCTCCTGTGGTATATATTTGTATTATGCCTATCCCGCTTGGTGTTACTGGGGATTTCAATGACTTATGCCTCTTGGTCTAATGCCTATCCCGCTTGGTGTTACTCGGGATTTTGATGACTTATGCCTCTCGGTCTAATGCCTATCCCGCTTGGTGTTACTCGGGATTTTGATGACTTATGCCTCTCGGTCTAAGGCCTAACCCGCTTGGTGTTACTCGGGATTTTGATGACATATGCCTCTCAGTCTAATGCCTATCCCGCTTGGTGTTACTCGGGATTTTGATGACGTATGCCTCTCGGTGGACTACCATCATTAGGATTTGAATTTAACTTCCTTATTCTTGTATTAAGTTTTTCAAAACGAATGAAGGCACCCTCCGGGACTTGCTGCCTTCCCGAGGCCACAATACTTACAAATGTACACTTTACAAAAAGATGGAATGTGTCTCGGTGACTTTTTCATACCGGGTAGAACTTGAGGTGCTCCATGTTCCAGGGGCGCCCGGTGACTATCCCATCCTGATCTCGGAGA
This sequence comes from Fragaria nilgerrensis, assembly GCA_010134655.1. Classification (NCBI taxonomy): domain Eukaryota; kingdom Viridiplantae; phylum Streptophyta; class Magnoliopsida; order Rosales; family Rosaceae; genus Fragaria; species Fragaria nilgerrensis. The sequence continues at coordinate 16,600,241 of CM020977.1, forward strand.
AAGAATGTTGTTGGGCCGACTTCTTCGATGATCTCGTATGGTCCCTCCCAAGTTGGGTCCAGGGCCGCCGGTTTGGTCATGATTTTTTTCATTACCTAGTCCCCTTGTCCCAACGTCCGGGTCCTGACTTTACTATCGTAATGGCGTGCAACACGCTGTTTATAGACTTGGTTGTGCAAGTCTGCTCGCTCCCTCTTCTCCTCGATGAGGTCAATGTTCAAACAAAGACCTTCCTCATTGGTTGTGCCAGCACGTCTTGATTGGCAAGACAGCCTCTATCACATCCCGACCCTTAAATTTTTACCTTATTTACTAGCTTGGTTATAATAAGAATTTTTACCGTCTCCGGCATTGAGATATAGTTTAATTGGTCCCTAGAGGGGTTTTGAGGGACGATTATTTCAATAGAATTATTTGTGGGAGAAAAATGTGACGGCGGTAAAAATGGTAAATTTTGCCTAGTAAAATGTAAATTTTTATTAGGGTATTATTTTGGGGTGTTAATTTTTAGATTTGAGTTTTATTTTAGTGGTGTTGGACCGGTTGGGATTAGAGGCCCAAAAACCCATTCTCCCTCTTCCTTCTCTCTTCTCTCTTAACGTTCTCTCCTTCCTCACTCTGTCGGATTTGCTCTGGCTCTGACCGACGTTGTCCGGCCAAGACAGGCCACCGCACCGGTCCCGTTCGGACTGCCGCCGCCTCCTCTCCTCGCCTGGACTGGTGACCGGGCCGGTTACGCCGCCTAACTGGGAGGAAACTCCCCTAGCAGCCGGTTGCTCCTTTCTCCGGAACTCCCTCCTCCGGCCACCAAAGTCGGTGATCTTTAGCTCGTTTTGTAGCCCTCCTCCTGTGCAGCAACCCCTCCAAAGGGCTCACTCCCTCTTGAGCTAGGTAAAGAGAAATTTGAGGTGGAAGTTCTAGGGTGTTTTTGATGTTTTCGTTCGATTGGCATAGCTAGGCTTAGATTTTGGGTTTGTGCTAGTTAGGAAAGTTGTAGAGCATGATGAGAGGATTATGCTGTCAGATTTTCATAGAAATTTGAGGTCGCCGGAATTGGCCTCCGGCCGCCGCTGCCGCTGTTTGGGAGTTTTGTATGGTTTTAAATGTGTAATAATTAGAGGAGTTTAATGAAGTGAATTGTGGAATTTTTGGATGAGTTTTGGATAGGTTTGTAATTTCCCGAAGTTTGGTATTTTTGGCGGTTGAATAATGTAGAATCCGGCCATAGGATTTAAGTCAATTTCTGGAAAAGGTTGTATTTACGGCTGCCGAGTATGGTGTTAAAGTTTGGGTCGTTTCGATTTAAGAATATCGAAGTTAGGCAATGATGAGCGTGTTTATGGCTCTCGGTTAATTTTGCCTATTTTGAATAAATATTGGATTTTTACTTGGGAAATTAATTATATATTTGGAACAGGACGTGAGGAGACTCAAATTGGAGAGACCTCAGATCGACGTCAGGCTTAGGCCTAAAGTTGTGAGTGGACCTTTGTTTTAATTGAAAAGCATGCGATGAATGATTTTGTTGATCATTTATTTCTTCTGATGAGACTTATTGATTTCTCAGCTATTTGGCAATTTTTCCTCCTTTAGAGAGTTTCCCGAAAATGAGATTTTTGGTGGATATATATATTTTGGATATTATGAGTATAGTATGTATATAAATGCTAGCTAGCCATACATGCTTGGTCCGTCATAAGAGGTAAAATACCATTATGGCGTGACGTGAGTGTTAGACACAAACGTCATAGCCCTATATGAAAACTACTTTCTTTTCTGGTTTATTTAGGTTTTCATATAGGGAGTCCACACGTAAATACACCGTCCTCTTCGGTCATAATGAGGAAAAAGACCATTATGGTACAACGTGAGCGTTAGACGTCAGCGTTGTAGCCTTATATGAATCTCTATTTTTCTAAATTGTTTCTAGGATTCATACAAGGAGTCTGACGAGTGTAAATACATACGAATATATGATTATATATAGTTTAGCTTGAGAGGCTCCATTTTATTTCAGTTGGTGACTAGCCGGAGCTAGTCGTGAAATTGCTAGTTTTTGAGTTGAGCGCTTTTGAGCGGTCGCATGCAGCATAATTTCTTTGGAAATTAAAATGGGAATGCATAAATATTTTTATTAATTTATTTTTGTCCACTCACTCTAACGTGTTTCAAATGTTTTCCCCTGGGCCCTACGTTTTAAAATGCCTAGTCTGCATGATTGCATAGTTGAGGTCGGGCGTACATGGAGAAGAGGCATAGTCAATAGTATAGCTTCCGCTCATTTCTATTTATTTCTAGTTGTTCCTTTCCTCTCAAATAGAGTTGCTCTGAATATGTGGTTCTTGGTTATAGGATCTTTGTTAAATCTATATTGGGAGATGTTGTGATTTGTGGGGAGCACGAAGGCTCCAGGAGTCTATAAGGTTGGAGTTGGAACCTTTAGGAGTGTTTGCAGGTTTTCGTTAGGAAGGGTTGTCCATTTTCAGGGGAGGTTATATCGAATTTTGCGATAAATCTTTCCTTGAAGGTGGTCCCCGCATGATTTACTCCGGGTTCAGGGTGAAATTCGGGGTGGGTCGTGTCTGCCTCCATGCCAAAGGCCATGCTGAAAGGCGTTTCTCCCGTTGCTTCTGTTGTTGTGGTTCTGATTGCCCATAATACCTCCGGCAGTTTTTGTGCCCACAGACCCTTTGCGTCGTCTAACTTTTTCTTCAGAAACTTTTTAATGATCTTGTTAACCGCCTCTACTTGGCCATTGGTCTGCGGGTGTGCCACGGACGCGAAGACCATCTTGGTACCCATGCCCTTTGTGAATTCGATCAAATGGTTATTGTTGAATTGTGTTCCATTGTCCGTAACGATTGTCTCCGGGACCCCAAATCTGCAATAGATGTTCTTTATCAGGAAATTCTTCACACACTCGGTGGTTATCTTCCCGAGGGGCTCTGCCTCCACCCATTTCATGAAATAATCAACAACCACTATCACGTACTTGAACTGCCCGGGTGCCGTTGGAAGTATCTCGATGAGGTCAAGTCCCCACTGGGCAAAAGGCTAGGGCGACAATAAGATTGACAGAGCTATAGAAGGGGAGTGTATCCCGTTGGCGTGCAAATAGCATTTACGGCATCTTGCCGACATCTTACCTGCCATGGCGCCCATGTTGATCCAGAGTGATTCCCGCACACCCCTTCATGGATTTCTCCCATGATCATTTCTCCTTCTTCCTCTGTCACGCACTTGAGGTTTGTGAAACTGTAACCTCTGCGGTAGAGCTTCCCGTTGATGAGGGTGTACCTAGCACATCTCAATTGCAACTTTCATGCTTGTCGCCTGTCGTCTGGGCGTATTTCCTCTTTCATGAACTCGATTATGGGGTCCATCCACGTAGGTTCTCCGGTCCCGTCTCGACCATGAATATCTCCGAGATTGTTTTACTGACACTTGGGGTTTTCAGCACCTCAATCCTTGCCTTCTTTCGGCCTTTCCCGGGCCCTCTGGTGGCTAGCCGGGCGAGGGCATCTGCATTACTGTTTTCTTTCCGAGGGATATGAGAGAGAGAAGCCGACTTGAAACGTTGCATGAAGGCTTTGGGTAAAGCTTGGTACGAGTGCAACTAAGGCTCCTTAGCTTCAAAGCTCCCGTTGACTTGATTTACAACCAACTGTGAATCACTAAACACTTCCACTATTTCCACACCGATGTCTCGGGTGAGTTGCAATCCCTCGATTAAAGCTTCGTACTCGGCCGCATTGTTTGATGCTTTGAACAGAAATTCCAAGGCGTACTCATGTTTGAATCCATCGGGAGTCTCTAATATTATTCCCGCCCCGCTTTTATTTTTCGTCACCGAGCCGTCAATAAAAAGCCTCCAGAGTTGGACCGGTGGTTCCTCACAGTGCATCCACATATTCGTCCCGGGACCACCTCCCTCCCGGTCGGTCTCGGAGGATACTCCTATTATTTTCGTGGGAGTGGGCTCAGAAGACTGTCCCACAACTTTCATGGGTGTGAGCTCAGAAGACCTTCCCACAACTTTCATGGGCGTGAGCTCAGATATAAAGTCAGCCGCAGCTTGGTCCTTGATTGCCACCCTCGGCCGGTAATGTATATCAAATTCTCCCAGCTCTATTGCCCAATTTACCAGTCTCCCGCTGATTTCTGGCTTTTGCATAATCTGCCTCAGGGGGTGGTTAGTATAAAGGGTTATTGAGTGGGCTTGGAAATAGTGTCTGAGCCTTCTGGCGGTTATAATAAGTGCCAAGGCTAACTTCTCTACGTCTGGGTACCTGCTCTCGGACGGTGTGAATCCCTTCCCAGCGTAAAATACAGCATGTTCGATATCGGACTCTTTTCTTATCAAGACCGAGCTAACTGCTGACTGTGATGCCGCGATATACAGGTAAAGCATCTCGCCCGGATTGGTTTTGACAAGACCGGCGCGGATGTGAGGTACGCCTTTATCTGCTTGAATGCCTCCTCCTGCTCGGGTCCCCATACTATCTCCTTGCACCGCTGATCTTTCAGCAGCCGAAAGAATGGGGCACACTTATCTGTGAGTCGTGAAACGAATCTGGCAAGGGCGACAATCTTCCCGGCTAGTGAACTCACTTCATTCCTCTCCTTGGACCTTTCCATATCCAATATGGCCTGGATCTTTTCCGGGTTGGCTTCAATCCCCCTCCTGCTAATTATATGCCCTAGGAACTTCCCTTTGACAACCCCGAAGATACATTTTTGAGGGTTCAATCTTATCCCGAACCTCATTATGACCTCGAAGACTTTCTCGAGATGCCCTACATGCTCCTTGGCCTTTAGACTTTTGACCAGCATGTCATCGACATATACCTCCATTATTTTCTCGAGGTACTCGGCGAACATGACATTCATCAGCCGCTGGTAAGTCGCTCCCGCATTCTTCAGTCCGAAAGACATTACCTTATAGCAATAAAGGCCCCTGTCGGTCATGAAAGATGTATGCTCCTCATCCCTCGGATCCATCTGGATCTGGTTATAGCCTGCATAGGCGTCCATGAAGCTCAACAATTCGAAACCGGACGTGGAGTCCACCAATTGATCTATTCGTGGGAGCGGGAAGCTATCCTTTGGGCACGCTCTGTTAAGATTAGAGTAATCTACACACATCCTCCACTGTCCTGATGACTTCTTTGGCACCATGACCACATTGGCCAGCCATTGGGAGTATCTGACCTCCCGTATAAACTTTATATCTATCAACTTTTGCACTTCTCCCCTCATTGCTTCATACTTTTCCAGTTTAAACGTCCTTCGCTTTTGCCGCACGGGTGGGGATCCTTTCTCGATTCCTAGTTGGTGTGCTACGATACCACTAGATATCCCGGGCATGTCCTTATATGTCCAAGCGAATGCCCCACTATTTTTCTTCAAGAAATCTATCAAGGCCGCTCGTACCCCGGGTCCCTGCCTCGTCCCGATGGTTACTTGCCTATCCGGGAATTTATTTGAGACTGCTATCATTTATGTTTCTTCTGCTGACCCCGGACGTTCTTCATCTGAGTCGGTATCATCCCTGGGATCCACATAAGGGTCCGAGGGGGATGCCATGGTCTGGCTCGCCAGTAGGACCTCAGATCTCTTCCTCCCGTTGTCTATTGCATGACAATTTCTTGCTGCCATTTGGTCTCCCGGACCGTGATGACGTCGGTCGGGGTTGGGACTTTCATCATCAACATGTGGCCGGCAACAAAAGACTTCAGCTTCCATAACGCGAGCCTTCCCAAGATCCCGTTATACGACGACTCGCAATCCACCACGATGAATTCTACGGTCGCCCGGGCCGTTCCCTCTCGGCCTTCCATATTTACCCCAAAGCTGTCTGATCCCAAGGGTGGACGACATCCCCCGAGAAGCTAATTAACGGCTCGTGGTCTTGTATCAACTTGTTACTTCCTCAACGCAAACCTTTCCAGGCATTTCTGAACAACACGTTGACTGAGGCCCCCGTGTCAACCAGGATCTTCTTCGTGATATAGTGGTCGAGTTGCAATGTTATTAGGAATGGATCCTCGTGCGGCCTTATCCCCTCCTCTTCTTCTTCGAAGAAGGTAACTGACTTCCAACCGGTGGTCACTTGCTGATTGTTGCTACTCCAGAAGGCGAAGACTTCCCGGCCGTCCCTGGATCCCGTACACTGTTTTTTTGCCTTGTTGCTTCTGTTATCTATACGGGACCCGCCATGGATTGTGTTGATTGTCCTATATACTTCAATGGCTCCTACGTGCTTTGGCCCGAGTACATACTGCTGCAATTTTCTTTCTTGCACCCGGCGCTTTACCGCTTTTTTCAATTCTATGCAGCTGTTGATGTTATGGCTTGCCTCCCCGTGATACCCGCAAAATTTTCCTGTATCTTCCTTGGTGAGCCGGGATGGGGGAAACCTCCGGGCCGGGGGAGGCGAAATTGTGGTTTTATTCTCGTTTCATATCGCCTCATAGGTGGCGTTGAGCGCCGAGAAATGCTCCTTGTCTGCCGGGACCGTTCTCGCGTACCCGGGGTCTTGGTAGGGTCTTGTTCCCTTTCCTTGCGCGTTATGCTGCTTCCCTGCCTTCCCCCAGCTTCTTTCCTTGTGCCTCTTTCTAGCTGGGTGCGGGTTCGACTCCTGCTCCCCCCTCCAAGCTCTTATCTCTTGGACTACTTGCACCGGCAATCCTCCTTCTCCCCCGACCTTTCTCTTCCCGGTCAAGGTTCCTCCATACGTGTCATGGTCTGCTTGTGCATGCCAGACCGCCATTTCCATAAGCTCATCGTAGCCTTGTGGACATTCGATTTTTACCGCATACATAAATTTCCTAGGAAGCAGTCCCTGAATGAACGCTTCCTCTGCAACCTTCTTGTCAAAGCCCCTGACTCTGGTTGTGGCACCTTGCCAACGGTTCATAAAAGCTTTCAATCTCTCTCCCCTGTCTTGCTTCACTTTAAACAACTGGGCAGTGTTCTGTCCATCGGTCCGTAAAATGAACCTATTGACGAACCTGTCGGCCAGCTCCTGGAAGCTGTCGAGTGAGTTCGACGGTAGCTCGTAGAACCAACTCAGCGCTTCCCCGGCTAAGGTTTCCTGAAACATGTTGCAGCATACTGCGTTCGAGTATCCCTTAGCGTTCGTGTGAGACTTGAAGCTATCGAGGAAAAGATGGGGGTCACGATCCCCATTGTAACTAAGTTTCAAGGGGTTAGCTGCGCTTGGTCGGACGGTCCGGGTGACTGCTCTTGAGAATGGTCCCCCCTTTCTTCGAAACTCACGCGGGTTGGATTACGTCCCCCCCTTCCTCCGGCGTCCGAGATCTTGTCTTCTAGTCTTGCCACGCTATCCCGGATAGCTCTTAGGGTTTCTTCCATTTCTCCCTGTCTTCCAATTTGTGTTTCCGGGATTGGCTCAGGCAAGGGCGGCGGTCCCTCATTCCGCATTTCATCCGTGAATAAGTTTGTTCCTATATGCACGGTCCTGCGGTTTGTTCCCACCGGAACACCCGTCGGCCGAGACGTTGCCGCCCTATCCAATTCCCCCGCTCGATCTAATGCCTCTCGGTGCTCCACCCCTCGGGTTAGCGCACTCACGAGCATGGCTTTATCCCTTTCCAACTTGCGCTCCCTCCCGAAGGCCTCCTCTCGGTCCCTGGCGCCTTGCTGCTCCAGCCGAGTGATTTGGGTCCTCATGTTTTCCAGCATCTCCGATACCTCTTGGGGATTGAGGTCTCGCGCTACATACTCGGGTGTCTCATCCCGCGGGGTTATCCCCGTGATTCTTGAACTTCCCCCTGCTGTTTATGGGGTTCTTCCGAATATTACCTCCCTCTGTTCTTCATGTCCTGCCACTTGGTCTTGTTGCTCAGTTAACTCAGTCATCGAGTCACACTGGCTTTTTGTAAAGTATTCCCACAGACGGCGCCAAATGTTTCTGTATAATCTCGGACGTGCTCGCAGAAACTGAAAGTGTGACTGATAGATGACCGACTGTCCTCCCGTTCACCTGCAATAACAAAGGGGACCGGGGGCTTCCGGTCTTTCCTCCTCCGAAGCTTAAGTCAGTGTATAGTGGTTCGAGTGTAATTATTGAGGGCAATTAATGATACCTAACAAGTTGATGGGCTGGACATATTTATGGCCCAGAGTGAATTCTCTCTTACTGGAAAACTGATGTGGGACACTGTCTTTGTTGATATTTGACACTCAGCTCCCTTACGCCTTCTAAAACCGTTCCCGGCCCAATGCGGCTTCCTACTTACGATCGAGAAGTTCGGAACGGCCTCGATTGTGGTGGAATATCTACTGGTTTACGGGATTGGGAGGTTGTTTCACGTACAACTGACTACACCTGCTTTGATGCCAAGGATAGCTTGGGCATTACTGTTGATAGTATCGAAAAACCACTGCTAAGTGGTAATCAATCCCCCTTTGAAGGTGGTATGGTTCCTTCGGAGTTTGTGGTTCCGCTGACCAAATTTGCTCAAAAGTATGGTGGAGGTAGTTTTTCTAGCTTGTTTGGAAAGGGAAAAAATGTTTATCAGAAACATACCTTAATTGAAAGGGTTGGTCTGCTATTGTATAGCATGGAAATCGAGAAAGTGAAGCATGAGGGGACCTTTTTGGCTTGGAGAGATCTATGCCATGATGTCGTAGATTGGGGACTCAAAGTTGGGTTCTTGTTTGATCATCTGAAGCAAGCTGCCATAAGTTTTTTCAGATATAAACTCAGGCCTGTTAGTTCAGACAACTACTGTAGGGAGGTTCACCAGTTGGAAAAATCTGTACTTGAGCTGAGAAGTGAGCTTGCATGTCTTGAGGAGCAACTGGACAAAGCATAAGAGGGCCTCCACAGCCAATTTGGCAATGTCATTTGCCCCGACATCATGGCATGCATTTTAGAGTCCTCATAGACTCCTCAAAGTCGGGCAACTCATGGCTTATACTAGTTTTGTTTTCTATTCCTATTGACTCTCAACTTGTAGTCTTGTAGTCTTGTTTTCTTGTTTTTTTTTTTTGGAGTTTAGAATGGAAATTATGCCACTACTGGTGTGACTTTGATTTAAACAACTTACATTTGCTCTAGTGTTCCCACACCCTTTCTTCTTCTTCTTCTTCTTCTTTTGTGTGTGTGTTTTGTGTGCAGGTGCAGGAAATTGAGAGGTACCATAATTCATAAATGTTTCTTCAATTTTTCTGCTGAAAAGATTACAAAAGGTTGCAACACCACCGTAGTGGTGTGTTTGCAAAGAGTCATGGAGTATTGATGTTTTGGTAAGATTTGCTGATGTTGGGTATCTCTCTGACCCATATAAATATTGTTTCCAAATGATTTATGTATTGTGAAACACCGTGATATCTTGGTGATGCAAAACAAACCTTTGTCTCTATATCTTTGAATGATGTCTAGATGATTGCTTTACGCGAAATTGTTCGTGAGTATAGATGTTTGAAGCCTTTATAACTACACACATTCGAAGAGCAAATGGTTTAAATTTTTCAACAGATTAACCTACATACTTTTATGAAGTTAATGATGCTTGCATCGACGTATAAAGTAATGTTTCACCAAAAGCGACAACACCAAGTATATATCATGTAACTTATGAGCAAAGTACCAGTTCTCAAGATCAAAACGAACCACAAGTTAGATCTGAGAACAATGTGGCAAATTTATTTACTAAATCACTGTCTAAGGTGACATTTAAAAAACATATAAAAGCATTGGTATGCTTAAGTTATCTAAGCACCAGGGGAAGATGCAGACGCCAAGGGGAGTCCTCATCATCTAGGGAAATTAGTTTTCAGTTTATTGATTTTTGGTTTTGGGATTTTTGGGTTGTTTATTGTTTCCTTTATTTCTAGGGTTTGGTTTTAGACAAGGATTTCATGAGGAATTAGGGAGCTAGCTGGGTTATGGCAGCATAATGGTTCAAGATCGACAACGCCCTTTTCTTCCTCTCTCTCTTTAATGAAAATCGCTTCCTTCTCTTTCTTTCTGCTCTTTCTGATTTGTTCAAATTTATCGAATTATACTAAAAAGCAATCTAAGATCTTTGAGAGATTAGATTCGAGGTAAGCTTCTTATCTGTTTCACTGGTTTTAAATTGCTTTGGGTGGTGTAAATGAGTTTGAGATTTTCCAGTTTGATAAGAATACTAGTTATGTTTTCCTCCTGTTTTAATGCAGAAATTGGCTGGGATCAATAAGCAATTTCAAACTTTAACTAAGGTTTCGAATAAGTTGTGAGTGGTGTAATATCATAATTGAAGCTGGGTATTTGGATTTGAAGGTGAGAAAAAAATAATCGATTTTCAATTCGATTGATTTTTTCTTTTCACTTTTGTTTAATCGATTAAAGCTTCGTATGGTTGGTTTTTGTGTATCGTGGTTTAATTTGCAATGCCTTTTCACTTCTTCACATATCCTAGAATGATGCTTTAAAAACTCGTGTGCTATAAGAACTCTACACAGATCAAGTTGAAGATGGAAGGTACTACATTTGCTATTCATTATTTTTTTTATGAGCTATAGGTTTGCTCTGGGTTGCTAAACTAATTGATTTTGTGTTTCTCAATTCATCGTTTCCAAATGGATATATGATTAATTTTTGGAGGTATACATTCATTTCTTTATTTCATTGCATGTAATTTTGTTACATAAAAAAATTTCACTAAAGTCATTCTCTCAACATTTTTTGTAACATAAGTCCATCGTAATATTTTTATCCATATAAGGCAATCTCCAACCATTGTCCTAAAACCTATAATAGATTTAGGTTTTTCAATTTTACATCTTCAACCCAAATACAACTTGAGCCAAAATATTTTTGAATCTAAAACAAGTCCTATTTTGACTCAACTATTTAGGAGGAATCCTAAATTTCACACTCATCAATTGAGTGGTCCCCACATGTTATAGGTTTAGGTTTTGACAATAAGAGTTAGAGATGCAAAACTCATATGCAAAAATAGGTTTGGGTGAGTCAAATTTTAAATTTGGGTATAGGTTATTCACACTCTTCGTCTTCCTCCTCCTTCTCTTCTCCGATCTCAAATCTCTGGCCAAGGCGGCGTCTTAGGCCAACACCAGCTCGACGACGATGGCTCGGCGCCACTTGATAGATGACAACGTCGCCAGATCGACGATGACAACGCTTGGATCTTGACGCCGCTAAATCGTCATCTCTCTTACATCAATGACGCCTAGACTCATCATCAGCCCCTATCAGAGTCGGGAGCTCCGTCACCGACTCACCGACTCGCCGACCTTCCATGCCGCACGCGACTAGTTGGGAGCTCCTCATCTATGGCCGTTCGATTCGTCCGACAATGTATGGAGCCTGCGGCTGATCTAGTCCTCTCGTCGTCGTCGCGAGCCCTCGGCTGTCGTCGTCTTTGATGAAGTAAGCTGAGAAAGCTCTCAAACTCCCGAATCTGAGCGATCAATATCATTCCAGGTAAACCTCTTCTCCTTTCTTTGATTTTTTGAACAGCCTCAAAATGTTTGGTTCTGTGTTGATTACGTTGCGTTGAGATTGATATAGAGCTTTATGTGGTGTAGTATTGATGAAATTGAAGCCCGAATGTCTTAGATCTTTAATTGAATTAGGGCTTGGAAGAGATGAAGATGTTTGCTAAGCAGAGAGCTCGTAATTCTGTTATGGACAAGTTTTAATCGGATTAGTGTGATAAAGGTTTATTAGTGTGCCACTAGTTTTAATCAGAACAAGTTGGTACTATGATACAGTGATAGTAGCTTTCCATAATTGTCGCAGTATCTTCTGCTACTGTGATAGTATCTTTGTGTGGATACGGTAATATCCTGTTGTAGTATCTTCTGCTACTATTCGATGGTTTTATGAGCTAAATTATGTGATATGAGGAACTTAATTGTTGAAAATTATTTAGTGATTTCATTGCGGTAGTTGATTAGGATTGAGTTTGATTTTTGTTATTTTTTTTTAATACAGGTCATTGATGTTCTTCATTTAGGGAGGCCAAATGTTTCCAAGGTATGATATTAGTTTTTGTCTCTTGTATTTTTCTGTCTATCTCCAATTTCGTTTGTTGAGTGTTGATTAAAGTCTTGATTTGCTGTGTATATGGTGAATCTGATTTGTTGTCTATCTCCGACTATGGCACTATGAGAATTCTATGTCGATTGTGTTTGTGTGATTGCCCTTTTTTGTCATTGTCTTTGTTTGCTCTTTTCGATTACATTTAGTAGCTTTCTACAACTGTTATAGTGTTTTTACCATTCTATGTTGGTAGCTTTTAACATGGTATGATCGTATACTTTCAACATAGTTATAGTAATTGGGTTGAATAACGTTGGCTGAACACTCAAATCCACTATATTCTTTAATATTTATTTGCAAGGTTTAGAAAAGAACAGAAGAAAAAAAAAAATTCTGATCCTTCAAAAAGTTTCACAATTGCAAAGATAAATTTTCTAGATCCTAAATTTTGAACTTCTGAGTATGAGTAGGAATGACAGTAGCTGACTCCCTGATTTTATTTGTCAATAGGGAAAGGCGTACTGATCTTATTGAGGCAGCAAAACCGCTTACGTAATTAACCTATTGGATTATCTCAGCAAATAGATTAAAATTATCAATCTCTGAACATTGGTCGTTTTTGGTTTTTCCTAACATTGTTAATATCATTCCCAACGGCAATCCTCTTCTTGCATTTTCTTATATCATAGTTGTTAATAATATCCAAACCTCCATATTAGCAGTTTCAATGTTATGATTCAATTTGGTCTGTGATATACCTGATATGTCATTTATTTACATGAATGTAAGTTCTTTTTCACACATGCAATTGGACTGCAAAAGGATGTGAGATACTGTACTACTTTGAATTAATTAAATTTACCATTCTGTGTATGAAAGGTGTGAATTAGCAAGCATCACCTTTGTCCTGTTTCTATAGAGAATATGAGTTCAGGGACTTTGTCTCCTGTTCATAACAATTTTGTTTTTGTCTCTTACTCTCCTTTTACAACTCTGTGTAGTGACAATATGACATGAAATTTAATTATATACTATTTTTTGTTGAACCGCCTTACAACTCTGTGTTGTTCTTGATTATAATATCTCTATCGTACACTTCTGACTTTATGTTATTTGTTAATAGGATCTCGAGACCCTGAAGGAGCAGATTGATAAGTTGAATTTACAGAGTAAGTTCACCTAATGCTTCATGTTTAAAGTCATCAATCGACTGTCATCTGTCCCAAATGAACAGGTCATTAACAGAATGGTCACAAATACTAGATCCTGTACACATGCTTATCTTTAACTCTATTGCACATCTGGCTTAGTTATGAACTCAACATCTAATTACCTTTTAATACTTTATATTAATAAAGAGCTATGAATATACTTGGTTAATCTGATTTTATATTGCAGTTGTTATATTTCATCTGATTATGAATTTGTAAGAGAATTGTGATTTACTGTTATATATGCATGCATGTATGTACAAGCAAGAGCTACAAATAGTAGTTGGAACTTGGTTATTATCAAAGTAACTCTAAAATCAGTAGGGAGCTTTAAATCGTACCTTCACCAAATCCATGGCGCATAGCATCTCTGTATCCCCAACTATGTATCTTAAACTTTTTGCAATATCAGCATCCCTCTTTTATTTGCCATTAAATTTCGTATGTTAACGTTCTAGATATTGCCATCCTTTGAATTTCATTGTTTAATGATACAATTACTGTTTCCTTATCTTGCTACCCAGTTTTTCAGTGCCAGCCAACAGCATCCAGAGCAACACTGACAGAAAACTACCTTACATTTGAAACAGCAAGGAACTTATGTAAGTCATTAGTTCAGTGCGCGGGAAGAGAAGAGGTGCGAGTCCAGTTCTACAGTATGACATTGGGGGTTTCTTTTAGTTGTGTAGTGTAACAATGAAATGATCAGTGTGTAGTGATATTATTATTAGAAAGCTTAGTTTAAAAACAGGCGCATATCTATTACACAACCCGCTGCAACGCGCGGGCATACATCCTAGTTTAACTCTATATTATGCGGCCTCGTGCCGCCTTACTGTTCTTGTCGGGCTTGGGCCTGCATCTGGCCGTTTCTAATTCTTTTTTTTTCTCTCTCGATCTCTCTCGAAACTCCACCGAATCATTTTCCAGATCTCAAGCTCTCCTTCCCTCTCTTCGTCGCTTCCTTCATCGGTTTTGCCCTTTTTCTTGCTCCGCACACCTCTGGAAAATCTGGACTCCTCCTTTTTTTCCAAACAGAAGCAGATAGAGGGAGAGATTAGAGTTGACTGATCGATCGAAGATCAAAGAGTAGACGATCGATCGAAGATCAAATTCGTTAATGTTAGTTCGATTTTGTAATTATTCAAGCCTCCCGATCTTCTTTCTTCTTCTTCGTTAATTATTCTATGCTTGGATTTTGTAACTGAATTTACTGTCAACTCGTTTTTTTATCGGTTAGTGTTAGTTCGATTTTGGTTCTTTGTTCTTCTTCTTCATTGTATCTTTCTGGGTTTACCGGTTAAGGTTTGACCGTTGACAATAAGGATGTTGATCTGCAGGAAATCCCTATGGTTTGGCATTCTAAATATTAGTTTCTGGCTGAAATTTGGTTTATATTGGGCGGGTCTGAAATCAGGTATGCTTGACGGGTTTTATTTCTGGGTATTTAAATAGTTTTGTAGGTTGGGTTTAGGGTATTTCAAAATCACAGTATTTGAATGTTGGGTTGATGCTATGGGTATTTTTCTGGTTTTGTAGGTTGTGGTCAAGGTTACTGTGATTTTGTTGGTCAGGTTAGGTTATTCCCTTTTTAGTTTGGTAAACAATTTTTTTTTAACTTTCAGTTCCTGTGAGTAGAGGAGGGAGATTGGGTTTCGGTGGAGGGAGAGGGAGAGTCAGAGAGACAGAGTTTCCGGCGGGATGTCGAGAGGGGGAGGAACTGGGGGACTAGAGGTAGGGAGCATGAGATGGAGTATGGTGATGTTAGGGACAGGTATAGGGATTGGTTTTTGTATATAAGCTGTAAATTGGGTTTCTTTACTTGATATGATATGAGTTTCTTTTAGTTTTTTGAAAGTGTACTTTTGGTCCCCGTTAATCAATTGATCTTCTTACTGATCTCAATGTCCCACTACTGTCTTAATTTTGCAGGTCTCCCTCTCCACCGCTTCATTTTCTATGTTTGAAGCTTCCATAGCATTCTGGATAGTGTGTGAATTGTGGTCTTTGAGGTCATTTGATCAAATAGGAATATCATATTGATGTGGCACCTTTTTGATCAAAATAGAAGATCTGACTGAGCAATCAGATATCTTTCTTTCAGATTTTATTTGAGTTGGGTTTTGTGGAATTAGATATGAGAAGGGAGTAGAGGGAGAGTAGCTAACTTTGATTTTTCATTTTCAAGTTCACACAGAAGATTGTGAATTGTGATTGGATTCTGAGTTCTGAGCTCTATATTTTCTTCTTATTCTTTCTGTACAAATTGAGTTCCCAGAAAAATTATAACATTTTTTTGGAGTTGAATGGTAAGTTGATTGTTAGGAATTCTAACTGCTGCCTTTCTTATCACCATGGAGTCTATAGCTTGAAAAATGGAATTTGCTATGTCTTAATGGTTAATGAGTTTTGTGTGAATGAATTTGCTCCCATTTAGTTTTTTTATCTGAGATTTGTTTTTATTCTGCTTTTCATATCAAGTTATGGTCATTGGAATTTGAATAGGGATCTGGAAGTATTAGTTCATGTCTACATGTTTTCCACACTTCGACCATTTCATGTGTAGCCTGTTTTTCCTAATTTAATAGATATGCTGTTTTGTTGTGCATAACAGGTGATTTATTACATTATTGCTTTGGTTCTCCACAAATCTTTAATGAAGTGCCAGAGCTATAGAATTAGTGTCCAATATGCTTTGTGCTATTTGGAGAGATCGTTGCATCAAATCATTAACAAATCAATGGACTGCTTGCATTGCCTGTATTTTAATCTTGGTGATCATTGTCCGTATATGCGTCTTCTTGAATCATTCACAGTACTGGTGGGAACTGTATAGGCTCTTCTTGGGGGTTGTCAGCTATTGGTGCCATTGAAGGTATCAGCAAGTTCAAGTTTGTGACTGGATCACTTATCAGCCTCCTTGAACAAGAGTTGATGGATTGTAACAAAGGTCTCACAACTAGAGGCTGCAGGGGCGGACACGTAAGCATTGCATTTCATACACTAAAAGTGGTGAAATTTTACAGCTGCTTTGACTATTTTAGTATTTCCTTCTAACCATTGATGCTTTGAACACTAATATGTGTAAGACAGTTGATCAGTTGGTGGCATCTCAGAGTCTAGATGAGCTGCTAAACTAAGTGAAGTTATGGGGCTCCATATCCTTCATTTTCTGATAATATTCCCGACTATTAGCAAAGAAGAATAGGTCGAATAGTGAATGATTTTTTTTTTCCCTACACAGAGCACTTACTTGATGAAGTTTTTTTACTGTTAAATCACTTGCCTTCTGTTCTTTGTTTATATAGGGAGCATTGGAACTCGTGATGGGAAAGGTAGTGGACTGCAATTTTTGGTGAATTGCATGGGTGATCTAATACGGAAAATGGATTGTTAGTTTCTTTTATATGTATGCTTTAGTGTATGTGTTCAGTTTCAAAAAATCGATTTTGCTTCTTGAAGCTGCAAGGTAATGTGACCTTCGGATGCCTTCTATGTTTTCGTACGTAGAGCAAGATGTCATAGATTGTTCCAAATTTGGTAAGTATATTGTTAGTAACTTCATGCTATGATTAGATAAAATCTGATAAACAATTGGTACTAGGCATTAATCGTAACTGCTATTTGGTTTCAGTTGGTAATGGCTGATTATCATCGTGTTGATTCCAAGCTTCTTTGAGGTCAACGATCTTCAGGTACAAATCAATTTTGAGTATAAGAAGAAACACTTTCTTTTAACATTGTTTTGTTTTACTACCTGTTATGATATTTTGATTTTTGGGTGCAGAAAGTGACTGAAAGAAGATATGAAGAAGCTGAAGCTGATGCCGCAAGTTGGGAGCATAAAATCATTGTGTAATTCAGAGAAAGACTGATTAGTCCTCAGATTTCGTCATTTTCGCATATATTTCATTTTATGTAAGTAGATTTAGTTACTTTTTGTTAATCAAACCTTGAAATGTTACTATTTTCTGTTCCGCTCATCCCACAGGTTTTCATCAGATTGTATTTTGCTTCATTTATGTGTTAACCATGGACTAATTAAATGTGTTGCAACTCATCCAGGGTGTGAACAAAGTGGATAGCGAGTGTTTGGGGACTACTTCTGGAAAATGTATGCGGGATTGACAGAAAAACAGAAATAGCTAGATCGATGAAATCTTTGCTTAATTTGGGCATCATTATGTGTTGATTATTATAATGGGTTCATTTGCACATCATTATCTTTGATGAATCTGACTTTGTCAGGGAATTATTGTCCGATTATTGGAAGAACATCAATTAAATATACATTGTACCTTATCAAGTCCTTCAAGACCAAGGCAAAAAAAAAAAAAACTATTGATTATTATAATGGCTTCAAAGAAAGAAAACTTTGCTTTCAATTTCTTTATATATTTTTCATAATTGCTTAATCTGAGTTTCAATCTGCAAATCATACTAATTCATTAACAGATTATATACGTAGTTGCTGATTATAAGTGAGATTAAGGTCAAGTATTTTTCTTCTGGCGCTCTATTTTAAGGGTGTTGAAAGTCTTTGACGTTTTCATTTGATGATACATTTGCAAGAACAACTGTATTGACAATTCGTATGTTTCAGATCTCGACTTCGCTATTGTGGAGATGAATCCTTTTGCATTAGTTGATGGAAAGCCATATCCTTTGGATATGAGAGGTGAGCTGGATGACAAGGATGCTTTCAAGAACTTCACTAAGTGCATTCAATTTCTGTTGTTATTACCCTCGCTACTCACTGCTCTGTTAGTTGACAAAAGCCATATGATACTATCTAATGTTTCTTCTGTTTTAGCATACTGTTTTCAACACCACCTTACACGCTATTATTGTTTTAGGTGGGATAATATTAAATTTCCAATGCCGGAAGAGTTATGAGTCCAACGTAGAAGTTTATTCATGGATTAGATGAGAAAGTCTCATCAATGATTGTTTTCATGCAGGATTTGGGTTATATGCAATATTAATTTCTTTCAATGTTCAGAAGGCAATAACCCCATGTTCATGGGGAAGTACCTCTCATTAATTAGATAATATCCATTACTATCCCGCTTTAATCAGGTTCATTTGTCAATTGCTTGCAGACATGTGCATCTTTGAAATTTATAGTTATGAACCCTGAGTGAAGAATCTGGACAATGGTTGCTGGAGGAGGTGCAAGAGTTATATACACAGACATGGTGTGTTCAATTAAGATTTAGAAATTTAACTGGATTTGAACCTGCTACTTATGAACCTTCGATTTTTCTTGACATTGATTGCTCACACTAAGTATATTCTTTGATCAGGTTGGACATATTGGCTCCTCTCATGAGCTTGGAAACCACTGAATATGGTGGACTAATGAGGAGTAGGATGTCGTCTTGAAGTAGCCCAGAGTTGTTGATGTACGAACTCTTTCACTCTTAGCATTACATCCGTGTATCCAACCTAGATAAAATGCTACTTTCATATTTGCCACATCTTTGTTTTCCATAAAAAACTTCGCATGAGATTCATGGCTTCTCTTTAATTTATTTGAAATGAATTTGTTCATAGTAGTCTGCTCTGAATCTTACTAATTTCAATTAACAAGATAGATTGTAGGTCTGTTGTGGATTTTGTTATTTGGGCTGATCCATTAAACTGGTGATTTTATATCAACAAATGTTCTGTGTCTTTTTCCCCTGCATCTATTGTGTTGTTGCTGACTAATCTACTCTTAGTGTGGCTTATTAATGGATGACTATTTTGTCTATACATCTTCAGGTTGCTGATCTTGGAGAAGGTGTATCACTTTTATGCAGGTATCCTCAAGTTCAAAGGACCTTTGTGCATAATTTTTTATCCTCTCAGACATTTCCTTGATTGATTGTACTTACCTTTATTTCATAGCAAAGAAGTGACCTTGCGACAAAAATATTCAATATAGAAGCTGGGTTTTGTTTTCAGATCCTGTTGATTTATTGTTAAGTCTGTTTTAGAATGCGTTTAACTTACTTTTTAATCCCTAAGGAATTCTGGGTTTCAGCTGGAAATGGAGGAGGATTGGTGAAATTCATTTTCTTTTAGGGTTTAGATTTTATAATACTCATAACTATTGTGAATAGGAGGAGAAAGATACCCCTGTTTATAATTCAATTTTGTTTATTGTCTCAGCATCTCTCTCTTTGATGTGATTTATATATATACACATATGAGTTTTGATGTAGTACTGCTACATGTGAATTTCCTATTTGTTTTCGGGCATTCTCCTTTTGCTTTTTATTTCTGATGCCAATTGGTTTGATGAAGAGCTGTGTAACCTGTAGTATGTACTTGGAGGAGTATCAGATTAGGAATTAATATACACATGAAAATAGTTACTTCATTTCAATTGGTAGAATATTCTACTCAATTGATTTCAGAATCTGTAAAAATTTGCTGTTGATTTTATAGTAATTTTGTAATTCTATTTTGTTACTGATTTTTTTTTTTGTTTTTGTTTGTTTTTGGAGAGCGCATTTAGGGAACTGCAAGCAGCGGGGCAATTTTTTTGAGTTCAGGTATGTGACTGTGCTGTTTTGGTTTTTGAACGACTCTTTACTTTTTAAAGAATAGACATTGTGTAATTACTTTTCAATGCTTTTGAGGCTGGAGAGCTTTGAAAATAGCATTTAGTTCCTGTGGCAATTAAGGAGCTTATTATGGAGCAAGTGGCAATTATTCCTATGGCCAAATACCTAGAGGTAACCTAGGTATTGAAGCACATAAATGAAATTGTTCTGTGTCACTGAGTTCATTTATTTAGCTGTAACCCGACATTATAAAAAAAAAGATTGCAAGAACTGGAAAATAATGAGTAGTTGATGTCCGGATCTGAACTTCATAACATGTGCAATGACATAAATTTGTTAGATATCATGTTTAGTCGTTTCTGTGTATGGGAAGTGAGACAATGATATGTTGATATTTTTCATTATGGAATATCTTGAATGGTCCAGTGTTTGGATATCTGATGCAAGAGAAGTCGTTAGAGACAATGAGATAGTTTAGGCACAGCACTGTTATCTTCTAGAAAGGGAAACTCTTAAGGGAAATATGGAAACAAATTAGTGTTAGAAAATAGGCAACCAATGGCTTTTACCTGTATGTTGTTTTTTTATTTTTTTATTTTTTATATTTATTTATAGGGAAACCTTTATGATCTTCACTTCTCTGAATTTATATTCAGTAATTTCAATTTTTTAAGGGAAACCTTTGATTAGTTTGCATTAAAATTTGAAACCTTCGGGTGAAAGGTCTATAGTTTGGTGGATGCTAGGTATTTCTACACTCAAACATAGTTATTGATTCTATCCCCTTCGTATGGTTAATGAATTCTTGTAATTCTGCGTGTGTTGTGTGAATGGAAGTGTTATTTTCCTGTAATATGTGTGAACGAAAGTAAATGCAATGATATGGTTACTTAGAAAATGTACATGGAGTGTAAAAATTGTTGAACTCTTGGATATTTTATAATTATGTTGGTAACTTTATTTGTGGGTTATTGATGTTAATGTTTTCTTTTGTCAACCCATTGGTTTCATGATTTATTGTTTTGTGTTTCTGTGGGATTTTGCTATATCACTCCAGAAATAATGACCTTAATTCTTAGAACATTATCAACATGAGTGGATACATGCTGCGTTTGGTGCAGCTGGACTTTTAAGAATAAGCTGGCTTTTACTTATTCTTGAGAATAAGTGGCTGGAAAGCAAAGTAGCTGAGTGTTTAGTAAACTGACTTTTTACAAGTGCTGTGAGTTGCAAAAGCAGAAGGAACGTGTTTTTGGTAAACTGAAAAATGGCTTGAGCTTTTTTTTTTTGTTTGCTACTACTATAATTATTTTTATGGCTAGTTTCACCTTCCAACTTTTATAAATCATGGTGATCCGATGATCAATATTAGATATTCTAAAATAAATTGTACAACTATTTAGGTAATGGGCGGTAATGGACATTATCGGACAATAGTTTTTTAATTGATTTTCGATACATCAATCTGATATTTACATGTAAATAACTGAATACATAAGTTTTTTAATTGTGAACAATAGATCCACACGATAGCTTGAGTTCCTCAGCATGAAATGTAGATGCGACTTCAGCTAGAACAGAGTACTATACAATGCTTTAGTTGCAGTAGCTAACTGGCATCACTTGCTTTCTTGAAAAATCATATTGAGCTCATCGAGGGATGATCTGCTGTTGAAGAGATCTGTGAAATTTAATTGCAAAGAACTCATCTACAGAAATATATGTGGAATCAATCATACGAATATGAACAATCCATGAATTACAACTTTTCTTGTAAACATGTAAAGAAAGAACATACTAAAATCTCAAGCAATTCAAAGTTCGGGAAGTGTGGCAAAACTGAACAAAAACTGAACAAATTTTCAGGATTCAGGAAAATCTATAGTAGCAGCAACAACAACTTAGAAAAACCACCAATATTCATTTTAAGACCAAATGACTTGAAATCAGTTGAGAAACAGACATTGAAATGTCTACTTTTACATAAAAGAAGATCAGATATAAAATGGTTTAAATAAGAGTTCGAAACTGAGCAGAAAACAAAGATATACAGTTAAAATTCTGGAACTTGTTTCCAATGCAGACTAAACTTTAAAAATACACTGAGTAACCAATTTTGATTGAAATAAGCTGAAAATTTTCAGATTGCTAGATAACTAACTTAAAATAAACCTGTCAAATTTTCAGAACATTTGAAGACCAGTAAGCCAAGTAAAACATAGTTCAAATAGATCAGAACAACAGTTTTCTAGAAAATTCAGTAGAACACTGTTACACTTCAAAAAAGTGTTACTGATATAGAGGAACCAAAATCTTGTGAGCCGAACAAGAGGGAGAAATGAAATTGATTACCTGTGAGCCCTAGTTTCTCAAGTTTGATGAGTAGTTTTGTGTGAAATTAATGGTGATCTCGCAAGGTCCAGAATCTGGTGACGGATGGCGAAGAATAAGGGATGATCTGGCGGTGGAATTTGGAGCGTCGTTGTCGATCGGAGACAAGGAGGACTCAAAGGTGACGAGATCTACGAGAGCGCCACCGACGACGGACCAATTCGTATCGGAGCTCCATGAAGAGACGTCGTCGTTTTGTGTTTCCATGGTGGTGGTGTGTTTGGGTTTTCAGAGATTAGAGAGAGAGAAAAAGAGAGCTGCTGCTGATAAGAAGTTTGATGAGTAGTTGCAGATCTCAAGCTTAGCGACAAACAGAAAGAGAATGAATTCGTAGGCGTCAGTCATGTAGAAAGAGAGAATGGATTCACAGGCTGTTCAATCAGGTAATTTGTTGTATTGATAGGGGTACCCAACGTCATTTAAAAAGTTTCATTAAACACCCGTGAAAAAACACGTCGACTTATAAGGAAAATGAGGGTAGGAGCAGCTTCTCCTTTTCCCTTTGAAAACACCTTCTACTTTTTTAAAAAGTGGCTTTCAATGATGTAGTTGAAAGTGGCTTTCATAGGAGCTTACAAGCCCTCCCCCCCCCCCCCCAAACGCAGCCACAATGGTGTCGTAGTTGACTGAGACAAAAATGGTGGATTATCAATGATGCAGGGAGAGGCCAATAGTCAGCGATAGAGAGAATACGATGGGCTGCAGAATGTTGAGAGATTAAGGGACAAGGGTTTCTTAGCTTTAGAAGAGAGAAATAGAATGAGACAGGTTACGGGAGAGGAAACAAGGCCAAGTCTTCAATAAGATAAAATCTTAATTCATTCAAATCAGCTCTTTGAAGTACATTAGAAAGCCCTTTATAGGACTCCTTTAATACCATAAGACTTGTAAACTTGTTAATAATAAGACTCTTGAATAATTAAAAGACTTAAATAGACAAAGCCCCGTTCAAGACTCTTAAAAAAAATAGATAATTATTCTTTTCATAACTCTTAAAGAAACCCTTTTCCGTTTTGTGCGGCGTCCTAGTTATTACCCCTTACCGCTTCGTGCGGCGTCTCGGTTATTACCTCAACCGCTTTGTGCGGCGTCTCGGTTATTACCTCAACCGCTTTGTGCGGCGTCTCGGTTATTACCTCAACCGCTCCGTGCGGCGTCTCAATTATTACCCCTTGCCGCTTCGTGCGGCGTCTCGGTTATTACCCCAACCGTTTCGTGCGGCGTCCCGGTTATTACCCCTTACCGTTTTGTGCGGCGTCTCGGTTATTACCCTTTACCGTTTTGTGCGGCGTCTCGGTTATTACCCCAACCGCTTCGTGCGGCGTCCCGGTTATTACCCCAACCGCTTCGTGCGGCATCCCGGTTATTATCCCTTACCATTTCGTGCGGCGTCCCGGTTATTAACCAACTGTTTCGTGCTACGTCCCGGTTATTACCCCTTACCGCTTCCTACGGCGTCCGATTATTACCCAACCGCTTCGTTCGGCCTCTGGTCATTACCCTTTACCGCTTCCTACGGCGTCGGGTTATTACCCAACCGCTTCCTGCGGCGTCCCGTTATTACCCAACCGCTTCGTGCGGCGTCCGGGTTATTACCCTTTACCGTTTCGTGCGGCATCCTGGTTATACCAAACTGTTTTATGCGGCGTCCCGATTATTACTCCAACCGCTTCGTTATTACCCAACCCTCTTCGTGCGGCGTCACGGTTATTACCCTTACGCGCTTCATGCGGCCTCTCGATTATTACCCTAACCGCTTCATGCGGCGTCTCGGTTACTACCCAACCCGCTTTGTGCAACGTCCCGGTTATTACCCAACCGCGCTTCGTGCAGTGTCCTGATTATTACCCAACCGTTTCGTGCGGCGTCTCGGTTATTACCCAACCTGCTTTGTACAGCGTCCCGGTTATTACCCGACCGCGCTTCGTGCGGCGTCCCTGTTATTACCCAGCCTAAACTACCACCCTTGGCCACGCAGAAGCTTCAAAATCTAACTCAGTTTAACCCACGAGTATATCCGTGTAAGACACAATGGTGTACCTCAATACTGACAAAATTGAATAAACCGTGTAACCCTAATTGGAGGAATGAAATCGAGTTGAGGCCCACTGCACTCACCCAAAATTATAACATTATTAAACAAAATACTAAAACTAATTACGTAACTGTAAAAGTAAAACAAAAACGATTTTGGACCTGAGCCCAAAGCCAAACCCAGACCCAAGCCCAAATCATCCATCTGCCTAATGCACAAAGCTTTGGCCCGGAGGCCTGATGAATACCGCCTCCAAATCCTCACGCTCATCCCGACGTCAGGCCATTATCACCTACCCATGAGGACACCAACGTCAAACCCATTGCATCACAATGGACCTATCCAACATCGATTCCACCTTACGACGACATTGGCTTGGTGCAGTCAGACATGAGAGAAGGAGAAGACAAAAACCTCCACGCCTCAGCCTTTGAGAATAGGACCTACCCAAAGGCATCAGACACCATCCGCTCGCATGCTGGGTACACTAGCAAGGCCACGACCAAGCCAGCACCCAGGCCGCGACGTTCTCTTGTTTTCTCTCTAGGGTTTGCTTTCCAGCCGCAATCTTTACAATCGATAATTGTGTAAACTTTAGAAAATTACATGTACAAGATTTAGTAAATTTATTTAAGGTAAACTAAAATTTATATTTCCGAGACCTATGATTGTTTTTTTTATGGCACTGCTCACAAAGTGACAACTTACACCCATTTTCAAAATAGTAATAAAATATAAAACCGAAACCACCTATGCACACAGTTTACAAGCGCAATTTGTTTTTGGCTTTTAAGCCCACTGTTCGAGAACTCTTTGTTCAACTTATAAAACTGGAACAAACCATTAGTTTACAAACCAAAATAAATCATATATAATTTTTCGTCATCTTGTCAAAATGGTGATCAAGATCTATGAGCCCTCCAAAAGGCAAGATGAAGATGATGTTGGTAAACACTGGATACTCAAGCCCAATCGAATCAACAATTTAGGTATATATTTATGTTATATTATTTAGTTTAATATATTTATAGAGAGTTCTTCTGAGAATAAGTTTTTTTTTTTTGTTATTACCAATTTTTTTCAATTTTAGTTTTAACTTTTGAGATAATTTGGTCTCTAACACCAATGTGAGTTGGTGAGTATAAATTTGTTTGATGCTACCCTCTCCTATTAGGTTACAATTGACATATAAAAAGAGGTTGAGTGGGCACAAAAGTGTTAAACAGAAATTCTTCATCTATTGATGCCGCGATGAACCATTTAACACAGGTTTTGGTCTTGCAGCCACGACGGTTTTTTATCTTACGCAGTCCAAACCGTTACAATCTAATCTCATCTATATTCTCCGTACTCGTGTGCACTTGACAGGCAAAACTAAGGGTAAAGTTTGTAATTTTCAAGTTGGCTTGTTTCATTACTTTCATATATAATTTTAATTTCTTTTTCTCATTACTTTTTGAGAAATTTTAAATACACACCTCTAATCTCTTAATACACACCCTTATTATTTTATATTTCACATTAGATTTTATAGGTATGTTTAATTACAAAAACATCTATCAATTATTAAGGAAAAAAAAACTTCATATTCCCTAAAACCTAAATCTTCTCCACTATTACTACGCATCAAAAGAAAATAAATAAAAATCTCTTCTCTAAAATTCATCGCCTGAATTTCGACTATTATAGTAATCATATATACTATTTTCCGATTTTACCGATTTATTTGGTTTTTTTTTATCAACTTTAGTTTTTATCTTGCAGACTAAAAACTAGTTTTTATGCTATTGTACTTCTATTAGTTTCTGACGTGGCCCGAAACCGGGGTGCGACAAATTATGAACCCTGTTTTGACAATTGTAGTATTGGTAAATAAGGTTCGATCAATCCAAGGACTTTAGGGTGCTCCTGCGTTTACAAAACTAAACAGATTAGAATCTAATTCAAGAGTCATTTACAGAATATAAACAACAATTACATTTACATGATTTCAGGGGGGGATTTTAGGGTTTGTTCTAACATTCCTATGAAAATAGTAAAGAAAAGAGACTAAACTACTATTTACAAGTGATCGACTTCCACACTTTCGAAACCAGATTCCAAAAAACATAATCATAATCCAATGAACTTTAATCACACAATCGAGTTATTACCAAAGAGAAACACATATGGGTTCTAAATACAAGCCTACGAGGTCATGCATTTAATCGGTTCTTCTAAATAGTCATCCAAGCTAGAACGTCTGAACTTAGAACATTTTACATGCTGCTGCTATCAATACTAAAAGTATCTGTCTACAAACATGCAAATCATTAAGTAAAAGAACGAACCCTAACATGCAAAGAGTTTTCGTACGACGCTTAACCATTCACATGCAAAACATGCTCCCAACCATACAGGATATGGCCTCCACTACTGGTGATCGATACTTACCTACGAGGCTTAGTACAAATCATAGCATTAGTTAGCATACATTCTAACATAGGTATATCAAACACAAACATGCTTTCAACGAATTTCTAAGGCAATTGACTCAATCGTATAACATCATTAGAACAATGAAATAATGACTATTATTAACTGGAAATCACTTAGTTCTCAACAGAGGTTCCATCCAATTCGGAAAATAAAACACATAGTTCTAAAACGAAAACTAAAAAAAGAATAAGATGGCCAGAAAGTACTATACTTAGATTTACACTTTTCAATGGACTGATTAGCCGATCAAGAACTTGAGGTCGTGCAAGGTTGTGCTAGGGCTTCAGTACTCCCTGGAACGTTCGAGGCAGCAAAGGCTTCTCTCCTTCTTCTTCAAGGGACTCACGACAATGAGAGAGACTAAGAGAACTTTTCTGAATTTCTAGAATGTAGGAAGTGATCCCCTAAAACTCAGCATATGTCCTTTATTTATAGTGTCCATGTCGCACCTAGGGTTTATTTTCCACCCTTGATTTAATCTTGATCCAATGGTCCAAGAAAATTGCCCAACAAATTAATTAAAATCTGTTGGGAACTCTCTAGAATTTCTTGCGCACAAAGGTGATGAATTTGGCTGAATTGTGGACTAGGTACGTTGCTTGATCTCCACAACAAATCAGTCATTTAGTATCCTTCCTTGTATTTCCGAAAATCAGCTCCTCCTCTTTAATTTGCTGCACCATTTATTGTTCCTAAAAAGGGAAGGAATTAGTCTTGTAAAACCTGATTTTTAGACAAAAGAATTTAAGGAATTAATTTCCATATTTTCAGATTTGAATTGCATAATAAATCCCTTAATTTAGGCAAAGAAATCTTCTCTTAAAATCCTTGAAAAACTCGGCAAGAATCCCTAAGGTTTTGCCGTTCCTCTCCTTATTTTATGGCGACACATTTTGGGCCTAATCCATGTAGGATTTGGCTTCCTTGCTTCATGTGGAATCCATGTCTCAAGAGGAAAGAAAGTTTCCAAAATAAATTAGGAAAGTCAGAATAGGAAAGATTCAAAGATAGTAAGTTTCCCTAATCAAAATAAGAAAGTTTTCTAAACGACTTATCCTTGAATTTTGCGACTTCTTGAGTTTCCAGGAATCCTTCTATGATTAGGAATCCGCTAAATTTTCTCGTTTTAGCTTTCTTTTGTGTAAACCTGCCTTTATTGACTCTAAAATACAAAACATGTTAGAAATAGAGTTATTAAAGAAATAACGAGGCTAAATAGGGTCGGAGATATATTAAGGATGTAGCATAAAATGCGTCTATCAGTTTCTTAACTTTGAAAAAATTATGTATGTTCAATATTTTTTTTCTTCTTCAAATTCTAGCTGATTGATGTCATATTGGAGATTTAGAGTTCGAATATAATATATATTACTCTTTTGATTATAAATTAAAAAATATCAAAAAAAAAAATTCTCACCCGATCAAAAAAATCTAAGAGAATACATAAAGAGAGTTATAATATAATATATAATAATTATATTAAATAACATATTATTATTAGTTTTCGATATTGAGGGTATTTTAGGCAGTTTGAGATGTGTATTTAGTATGATATTGAAATGAAAAACTATATGGGTAGTGTATTAAGTAAGGGGTGTGTATTAAGAGATTAAGGGTGTGTATTTAAAATTACTCTAACTTTTTAGTGTGGACGAATGATATAGAATAGAGAAATTTTAAATACACACCTCTATTATTTTATGTTGATATTGAGATTTTATAAGTAAGCTAAATGACCAAAACAAACATCTATTATTAAAAAAATAAAAAATCGCACTAGAAGTATTTATTTTCAACATCTTCTATCCTAAAATCGTCGAAGACACGTCTTCTCCCATGACCCCAACTCTTCTCCACAATTCATTTGGGTTGTCTTTTTTTATTTTTATTTTCTATTTTTTATCTGTATCAGCTTTAGTTTGATCTTGCAGATCATGTTGTCAAGTACAGCATTTTTATCATGACATGGTTTATCGAATAACTAGCTATTTATGTTTAATAGCTATTGTACTTCTACAGTTCTACTAACTTGTGAATTTTGAAAACTTGTATTGGTGATTTGGAGTTGAGATATAACAATAATAATTTGATTATAAATTAAACGATGAGAACCAAAAATTTCTAGCAAAAATTCAACGAAATAATATGTAAAAAGAGGTACCAAATAGTTAATATATATTAATTATATTAAATAACGGAATATTTCATAAATTAAGGTCATTTTAGGCAGTTTGGGATGTGTATTAAATATAATACTGAAATGAAAAACTTGATAGGTGATGTATTAAGTAAGGAGTGTGTATTAAAATATTAGGGATGTGTATTTAAAAATTCTCTATAGAATAACCTTAACCAATATTTCATGTATTAATACAAAAAAAAAGAGGAAGCAATTTGCCAAGAAACCAACTCCACAAAATGTGAATGTGAAAAAGCTGATGAGTTTTGCTGCTCAGGATGCCAACTTCAGGCACGATTTACGCCATGCCCGGATGATTAGTCTGATCAGTTCTTGGCCTGGGAATGTAGCATAACACATGTAATTGAAGGATTGATGAAGCGAATGGCCAAAGAAACCCTGAAAGATGGCGCGGATGATCTCACAAAACAGCTCCAGGAAAGCTGATTCTGAAATTTCCAGCTTTTGCTTATTTTCTGGCTGACTTCTTGAACTTGTATCTTGATCGTCCCATAGCTGATATGGATGACTCTTGATCCCAAAATGTTCTATGACATCACATGTTGATGTGAAAATCAGTACCTCAATGATAGGTACAAATTAAGACAAAGAAACAAAGCCACAAAAACCCAATCTAGTTCAGTTTCTGGAAAAAGGCTGTTTCAAGGTGTCAACTTCTGGAACTTGTAACTCATGCTTCAAAGCAGCGAATGGCATGATTCTTTTCAGAGTTGTAGTTCCA
Source organism: Fragaria nilgerrensis (assembly GCA_010134655.1). Taxonomy (NCBI): domain Eukaryota; kingdom Viridiplantae; phylum Streptophyta; class Magnoliopsida; order Rosales; family Rosaceae; genus Fragaria; species Fragaria nilgerrensis. Next base: position 16,629,853 of record CM020977.1, read on the forward strand.
TATCATGGATCAAAAATTTTATAGGGCGAACAAACATTAAACCCTCGCAAGGAGGCGCGAATGAGCCACGAAAATGCCTCAGAGGAAGCCAAATCTGAAAATTTCCAGATTTCCTCATTGAAGGGGCTGACTTGCATGATGATTTCCATACGATTTCCTTGTGATTTATGAGCAATATAGCAGCTGAAACTGAACCTTGTCATTAGTAGTACGTATTTGAAGCCATGGATGCTTGATTTTGACTTCCAGAAAGTGTGGAGCTGCTCGGTAAATTGTCCTCAAGAACCAATGTCTCCTGACAACTGCTGCTGCTGGTAAGCTTAATAGGCAAGCCGATTGTCCCAGAAAACATGAGATAAAAATTTAAAACGCAGAAATCGGTTTCTAAGAATGAAAAGACAAATCAAAACTTGAAAAGTTTCGAAAATTTGCCACAGGAATTGGCAGAATCTGTATAGTCTAGCCCCCCAGTTTAATTGGGTGTGGCGAATGGAAACCACAAATTGGTTCAGTGTTTGGGATGAGCATAAGCCAATTAAACTCGATCTTTGAGCCTCAGATGCAGGCTTTCTTTCGTAGCACCTGTTGCAATTGAGCTGAATGTGTACAGTTGAACTGACATCCTTGTATGCTTGCATTTTACTGTCGTTAACTCTGTATTCATTCCTCCAAAAGATATTAGCCTGTCCTCCGTATTTCTTCCGGCGAATGTCAATATTGTATATCCTTGTGGCACAGCTCCAAACTCCAAAGGCACTCTAATCACAACTGAAAAAGTTGTTTGTAAATTGTAATAGGCAATTAGGCATGAGCCAGATTGGATGTGATTCACAGCCCCCCAGAAAAACCATGATGGTGCTTGCCGTTCTCGGTGGACTACTAGATATGACGTAACACTGCCTCCAGAAAAACCAGATTGTAAATTGTAATAGGCAATTAGGCATGAGCCAGATTGGATGTGATTCACAGCCTCCCAGAAAAACCATGATGGTGCTTGCCGTTCTCGGTGGACTACTAGAATATGACGTAACACTGCCTCCATTGCAAAGAGTATGCTAGTAGAACATCCATCCCAATGCCACTGTAAAACTTGAAAAACCACGAATTGGTTTTTCTGATGACTGTTTAACACTTGGCCAACATAATTAAACCTCTGATAGGTTTATTTGCTGATGTACGTAGATGGTTTTAGATGGTTTTCAGAATCCTATTAAAGCCATCTAAAACTTAAGTTTTGGATCTTAAGTCCATAAATAGACAAACACACATGCATATATTCAAGAACACTTTAATAACTTAAGTTATCCTAGATGAACTAGGAACATACCTTTGTTGGATCTCCAATCTGCCTTGACTGCTATCTTCGATGATGACACCATTGTGATGAACTTCTGAATTGGCTGCACACACGAACAAGAGATAGATGCAGGTCTTCTGTGTTTCTGTATCAAGCAGCACTATGGCCTATGAGAATGCCAAAACTCAATGCAAAAACGATAAACACAGGGACTTAGCCTCCTTTATATAGTGATCACAAACCAGATTCAATCCCATAACTAAATCCTTATTGTACTCAATGTTAACAACTGCATAGGCATCATCCTATCACAATACTAATTCGAATGCAATTCAGGTTAAATACAATGAACCTCTATGTAATCCAACTGATATACAACTTGGATTACTTCTCTGAAACTGAGTTAAAGACTTAAGTTTCTTGTTATTCAATCCATGTTCAATATGAAACTGACTATAATGTTGACAGATGTGTTTAAGTCCAAATCAGTTCCAACACTTGTCACAAATTGATCTTTTTACTCCAAACAAAACCCCTTAAGAAAGCTGCAGACTTCCATCCACCATCTTGCTCTGGATGTAACATTAATTCCACCGTAACTTCTCTTGAAAATCTTCGCTGCGAACCAGGGATTTGAAGCCCCCCTGTCCCTTTGTTATAAAGCAACACAAACTTTGTTGCTGCTACATGGACATCTGCTATGCATGCAGCTTTTGCAAAATTGGAGAAGCTAACGCCTCAATGATCATTACTTGGCTAGTAGGTTGGTCCGGTACTCCAGTAGTCTTTCCCTCTCAAATTGTAGCCATGCATGCGTTTATTCAATGTTTGCAAGTCTCCACTGATTTATGACACATGCGGTATGCCAAGAAATATGGTACTGGTGCCTCGTCCATATATATAATTACGCATCATCACTGAACAACCTGTATATCATGGTATGACGTACAGCAAAACACACACTCCTCAACGATTCAGATATTTAGGAAGGAATCGCTTAATCATGTACCTCGAGTCTATATACCCTTACTGCAATTTCAGTTTCGATGCACAGTTCTTCTTTACTGCCAAGGCATATTTCGAGATGTCAACATCATGCAGAAGCTTCTCTTGAATAATCTATGCTGCCAATATGAGGTTTGAAGCCCCCCAGTACAGTAGAACCTTCAGCGAATGGTGGCTACAGAGTCCATGAACCCCAATACTGGTTTTGAAACTATTCTTCTTATACGGGAACTGCATGAAGGCACTTTGGACTTTTAATTACTCCCAGCAAGATCTTCTTCTGGCATCTTCTTCTCCTCGATCATCTTTTCTCCAAATATAATAATTCTTTGATGGAGATATCAATTCATGCACAATTCATAGCCACTGTGTTGCAGTGTTGGCTAGATATATATCAATCCACTGACTGGAGAGATCAGAGGCTCGAATCGCTGCACATGTGCGCTTAAAGTCTCGCAACTAAACCTTTGATGCCGCTTAATTGGCATTAGAATGTAAACCACAGTTGCTGGTTTTAAAGTGCTAAGATATCATAAAGCACCAAAGATATAAGCCGCCAGCATGTGAAAATAAAGCTTCGCATACCTTGATAATGGTCTGTTTGAGCGAACAAGGTAGCCTTCGAGGTTAACCTCTGTCTTTACTTTGTTGGCATCCAATACTCACGCCACTGATGCAAGACCTCTTTTGACTTGGTAGCTTGTTATTGCCACTTTGAAGCAAATTAGGCATGATGATGAATTTATGATGACCATGCTCCCTTGTATATGGATACAAACAAGTTACCAACACAGTTAACCATCTCCACTTATGCACGTACTCCTCCTCTTATGGAACCTGAAAGCTTGCATGAGACATTCTGCCAAGGAGTAATGCTTTCGTGTAATCGTAGAGCAACAGGCCAACAGCTAGCCCCCCAAGTGTATCCTCAGTAGTACTTCTGATTCTGTCCCTATGTGCCCCCCAGTTTTGGTGTCCGAAATTGAGCGAATGAAGGGTAGCAAAACTTGAGTCTCAAGCCCCCCAAGTATGCGAGCATGTATAGAGAACAAACCAGTATGCATTCGCCGAGCCAAAGGTACCTTGCTAGAAGCTCCAAAGGTCATGAACAAACACATGATGCTGATTTTCGTGCATTCTGACCTTCTGGTACTCAAACTGCCATAACTCTCTCTTGGAATGTCGGAATTGCAAACCGTAAATTTTTTTGGAAAGTAGACTCACAGGGATTTCCGTGAATATAAGGGTTGTCTTCTGGTTCCTCCTATACCTTCCCATTTTAATCCGTTAAGTTGGTGTACAGTAGCTGCAGTTGTAATTTGCAGAATTGCAAACTGTCTTCTTTTCTTTTGTGGCTTGAACCTCATTGGTACTATGGCTGCAACATTAAGACACATTGACTGTCTCTTGTATCCAAGGCCTCAGGTGTAGGCCTCTAAGTGTATGATATGAAATTCAAACCTCTTGCCAGGTAAGAACATTGTCTTGCATTTCAGCAAAACACAGAATCTCTTTTTGGATTTTTTATTTTTCAATGCAAGAAATAAAACGGAACTGAAAAGCAAAAGAAAGAAGGAAACTCAACATGATTAGTTACCCTTCGAAAGGCCAAGGGGGAGGCCACCAATGCTTCACTCCAAGCCTTGACATGTTGATATTCGCGGCATGAGACTCTCTCTTGCGAGAACTTCCAAGTGTTGAGCAAAGATGCTTTGTGTCACTCACTTCAAAATTTTGGAAACACTGCTCGTAGGGCATGTCGCCATTCGACAAAGCATAATCTTTAATTGAACTTTTGCAGATGGTATAGAGTAGAGATCCGCCTTGTCACCAACTACCATGTCGTAGTGCATGATGTCTTCAAAGGTAGCTACCATTGGGCTGTCATAAGAAACCACTTGCTGGTTTATATTTTTATGAGATTCAAAGTAGACCTCCTGTGTGTGAGACTTACTGATGTTGGAGCCAAAGCTCAATTTGTAGTTATCGACGCACTCATCATAAATTGGCTCTTTGTAAAAATCATAAATGTAATCACCACCGAATGGTGAGTAAGTCCCTGCCTCAAAGATAGGCATATCATCATGTGTTTTCTGCAAAGTTTGGCCAGTATCATCATAAATAAATTTCTGCTCCAGGAACTTTGGAGCATAATAACTACAAGCCAGCAGATCAACTTCCTTGTATTTGAACTTACATCCGCCAAAGATGAATGGGCCCCTATAGAGGTTGTAAGCACCACGGCGAGACGTATGTGAGGTACCATCGTCATGGAACTCCTTTCCTGGAAAGGTTAGAGTCTGAACGTTGCAAGCCAAACTTACTTGGTACTGAAGACACTCAAAATCACCATCATAACATATAGTTTGGCCCTTAGAATTGCTCTGGTCAGAAGATGGATCATGAATATATTTTTCATTAAAACCACAAGTTGATTTTGAATACTTCATACAGAACCTCAAGTTAGGTTCATTGATAAAGCCACTAATTGGCTTAAAGGGCACAAAGCTTAATTAGTAACCAAGCTTACCATGATTTTGGCCATTCTCTTGGTAACGTCCAATAGTAGAACAAGAACCACAATGATCATGATTATTCTCATGGTACCCAGTAGATCTATAACCACTTAGCTGGTTTTGATAAACGAAGCCACGAATTGGCTTGGAGCTTGACTGCTGATGTGATTGGACAAGTTGACCATGACTCCGCTCATCCTCTCGAACACGTCCAGTAGCTTGGTCATTCAATTCTTCTACATGCTTTCCTTCGCTATGAACAGCAAATTGATCATCCAGCTTCGCCTGGTATTCAAAATGAACTTGTGTCTGATCGGCAAAAGGATAAATATTGGCAGAGGCGTCATCAATTGTTTGCCCTCCATGTCTCTGGCCGGTGTCCATGTATACATCTTCGTCTACGAACGGAACGACTTCTTCGTTCGAACAGCTTTGTTGGATATCTTCTTCACGTTCATGCTCCGTTCGGGATTCACCATAAGTTGGCAAATCGGTTCTCTCCGACGCAGACTCGTCTAGAAAAGAACTTTCGCCAGTAGATTGGTCACAAGGTGATTCAACCTCTTTGGCAAAAATATGCTTTTCAGCTGTAGGCTCTACTTCTTGACGTTGTAAAACCTCTTCGCTGTTTTGCAGTGGGAAGATGTCATGTGAAAGCTTTACGCTAGACCGTAAAGCTTTATTCGAATATGGGGTTCACTGCGGCTCTCGGACACGAACGACGTCTTCGGCTTCGTAGTCACCTCTGTAAGGTCTGTGATTTTTTTATCCCAAAACCGGTTCAGTGACTCCAGTTGGCCATCAATTTTGGCAAAACCTAACTCCATTGAGTCCTGAAATGCCTTTAAGCTTGCGGCTTTCGCGGTCGCGTTTGCGGTTATGCTTGCAGACAACTTTTCAAATGCGTCCAAAACCTGTTCATAAGTTACAAACTTCTCAACTCCAGACACTCTTGTTATCGTTTCTATACCGAAACGCTGGTTAACTAGCTCGATAGTCAACCCTTTGCACCTCAATGGATTGTGAGGTTTGCAATGTGAATGTTCCGGCAAGGAACACTTAGGATATTGCATACTATAGATATTCTTAGTCGCAATTTTGCCACTGATGTGTCCCGTTGATGGGCGTGCCAAAATGTTCGGATCGGATTTTTAGGTTGTTCGAACAATCGTCTGGTGCGAGCGTGCCAACACCTTGAGGAAGTGTGCTTGTCTTGATCTTGTCTGGTTCGCGCACTTCTCTTGACAGCAGATGAGAGCAGAAACGGTCAGTTCTGCTGCTGGGTTCTTCACAATGACCTAGGAATGGCTACTGAGGTTTTACTTCAGTAAAAAAATACAATAAAAATAAAGGGATATTTGCTAGAGAGGTGAATCTCTAACAATGAGATGGACTGGTGCTCGCGATGAGGCTTTATGAAGTAGGGGTAGACTTTTTGCTCGGGACGAGGCTGATGAGTGAAGCGGGATTTGCTCGCGATAAGGCTTTGGTGGTGCTCCCTGGAGAGGCTTTTAGGTAGATTGGGTGCTCCTAGTGAGGCGTCCAATTTGCAGTGATGCAGTTTGTTTGAATTGTAGGGAGGTGTTTCTCGTTCGCTTAGAACCCCTTATATAGAGAATAGGTTCGCGAATAACTTGTTACTAAGGCAAATCTTCCGCCAGTAATTACCTAATGAGAAAGAAAGATATTTACTGAATTGAACCGCATGTATCGGTTCGCGTATCAGACTAGATACGATCTTTAGATAAAGATATTTACCTCAATATATGATTCTTGGAGATCTGCTAGATGTGCACGTCTCATAGGTAATATAATTACCTCTTGTAAATCACTATATATGGACATGGATCACCTCATGTAATAAGTATATAATCCATATAAGGAATGAATCCTTAAGGCAATGTAATTGTACTCCATCCTTGCATGCTTCTGGACCTCATGCACTACCGCATGCATTCAAATGCCGTTAAGGAATGTAATCTCCTTATGCAATTCAATTAAAGATAGTAATCCTTATATAATCAAACACCTTGGGTACCTTGTCATGCACGTTTAGGACCAAGGTTGACCAACCTTACTTGTAGATGGTACCAAGTATATTACTTCACACCTTAATTGCCAAGGTAACTGAACTTGCTTCTTACGTCGAGATTCCTCCTTTTATGTAAGATCTTCCATGAATAGCTCAATCATGGTAACCAAACAATCCTCCATTAATTACCGGATCTATGATATTTCAATAATAACCCGGATTTACACCAAGATCTTTTGACCTCCAAGATAGGCTTGATATAGCCTCGATAACTAATATCTCCAAAGATACTCGATCATATCCACGACAAACCACATAATTGGTTCAACACGCTACAAATCCAGGGGGTGTAAATTTACCCTCAAACAAAAGTGATGTGTAGTAATGTGTTTTATGACATCAACAAAAGATCGATGTCTGGATTTTCATGATCTTTAACAATACCTACTAAGACGTTGATCGACTTTTTGATTTACATAAGTTAGAAACACATTTGATGACATAATTCACATTTGGGTGGCTAAGGGTCTAAGCAGGCCCGGCCCTAGGGCAGTGCAGGCCGTGTGACCGCACTGACCCTAGGGGAGAAGGAGGCACAAATTTTGTATTTTCCGATTTCTTAAGTCACTTTCAGTGTGGCCCACTGGCCCTAACTGACATGTTGTTCCTTTGACAATCATGTTGACTCCCTCGATTGGCTATTTTACTACTAAATAATATTATAATAATATGGTATAGGTTATTATTTTTCCATTACAAAATTTTGGAACAAAAGCATTAGTGTTGGGTATTTGTGTAATTAGCTATGACTCTATGAACTGAATTGAATTAGTTATAAAGATTGTGTATATCCCAATCAAACAAATATTATATATATATATATAATTAAGATAAATATTAATACTATTGTAAAGTAGAGAAAATGTAGAGAGAAGACACAGAGAAAATAGTTTGAAGGAGGTAGAAGTCTATTCATTCATTCTCATTCGCCTCTTTATATAGAGGTATGATTTACATCAGAATACATAACTAATGAGTAATTACGTGGACAACCACATAGATTATAATATTTATAATACTCCCCCTTGGGATGTCCACCAATGAATGATAATTGGACGTGCATAAGTTGTCTTGTTAAAAACCTTGCCAGGTAAGAAAAACCCAGTGGGAGAAAAATAACCCTAATGGAAGGAGAAAAAGAGTGCAATGTGCATATGTCTTAGGTAGCATACTTCTAGATGTTCCCCCTGATGAGAATCTCCCCATGAACGTTGCAAGCTTCATGCGCCTTAAATAACGATTTGATTTGTCCATCACTAAAGTGAGACCATGCGTGCTTTGCATATAAGGGCTCATCATTAAATTTCAAACCTGCAAAGTTAAAGTAATAACAACAGCTAGAGCTAGACGATTATAAATAGGTCTTACCTCATTAAGTCGTATGACCTAATTCATACACTAAGTAATAGCTAATCAACATAAGCTAATTGACATTAAAGCATTGAAACATCATCATGGCGTATCCAGCCATACACATCAATATCTCTGTGTATGATACGTCTCATATAAACTTTACAAGAGCTCTGAGTAATTCATAACTTCCCAAGAGTTAGAATCTGTAGCAACATAATGATCATAATTCGAATTCGATTGTGTAGTCCGATCATAGTACTCATTGAGGCAATTTCGATCATGTTAGCTATAACGGAATGAGTATATATGAGCTAACTTTAGACTATTTGATTCCATGAAGTAGCTTCAGGCTCTCTCAAGTATTCATGGATTGAATTACATTAGAATCATTCATGTACTTGAATCCTTTGAGGATTTGACCAGCGATACGTTGGTAATGACACTTCACTTCTGGGAATTTGGTTTGTCAATGTGTCTTTAAAGGCCCTCGTAATATACAATGACAACATGTCATAAGTCTCTCGTCCATGTAACACTGTACTTATAGAAAAATATCATTCGTATAAGGGCAGATTCATAATCCCATGTCTTTTGTAGACATTAAATCATAGTGATTTACTTTCACTGTGGTAAATACCCTTTTGTATCTATAAGGTTAAAGGTCAAAGTATCCCATCACGTTTCAAATATTTAATTTCATTGGAATTACCTTTTTCCAATTTGGCCAATAATATGCTTTGTCGACATGCATAATGAAACGTGGCATAACATCGATTAATACAGTTCTTAGTGGTCTTTGGTAGCTACCATTTGTAAATTATCATAGATGATCATCATTCATAGATCCCACACATTCTTATATGCATGCATTTTTTATATTGGGTACTCATGCCACTTCTGGGGCAAATATTGTCACTTCTAGGACAAATATTATCTAGCGAATGTGGATCTTTTACTTGTAATATCACGTAGACCATTAGAGAACCTGTATAATCTTCCATTTTCAGGAGCTTAAAACTTTAAACCTAGTAGATACATTCCATTCAAATTCACACCGTTATTCAAATGACAGTAGTCTTATTCTCCCCCTAACGGCGGAAAGACTATCTTATTTTGACCATGAGCATATATTGCGTCTAAAAATCTATCACTTTCTTTCGAATGAGATGTTCATTGGCTGGTGGCGAACCTAAACCAAGTATGAGGTCAAAAACATTATATTCATTAATATCAACCAAGATATCATTCTCTAATGACGTACATACAACATTTGTATGTGTAGCCGTATTAGGAACTCTAACATTGTATCATGACATTCTCTTCAGGAGAACCATGTCACTTGGATACATGTCCATCCTAAAAATCAAATGGGGTATAGAGTATTTGAGTTAATATGGATGATCTCATAGACTTAAATCCAAGTTGACGTCTATGCTTTTAGCATTTACATTTGTCAAGATCTTTTATCAATCATTAACTGAGACATTTCTCAAAATCAAAATGAGAAGGTATAAACAACTCACACCACTCTACATTGTTCTTCAGGAAACAATCTATCTCCCCCTCATGACAGGAGGATTGTCTCATTAAAGTGTCAAATAAATGATCGGCTATGAGTAGGGCTAGTGGTCATCAAAACTTGTTATTGATTCCAGGCAACACTATAAGTAAAATATGACATAACTTGTCATGCCAAATAAACTTGCCATGCCAAATAATGTATTTGGTTCAATGAACTTCTGGTTCATGATATAATTATATGTCACAAGTTATTAGATAAATTTAGCACTCTGATACACGCATTCTATGCTATATTCTTAATGTATTTCGAACCCTATTTAGCTTCGTTATTTCCTTAATAATGCCATTTCTAGTTTGTTTCTGTTCTTTAGGTCAAAAGAGGCAGTTTTACACGGAAGAAGGTTAAAACGTAAGAATTGAGTGAAATCCTAATCAAAGGATTCTTGTTGCAGCAAGGAGTCTCATTAAGTCGCAAAATCTGAGGATAAGTCGTTTAGGAAACTTTCCTGTTTTAAAAAGGGAAACTTACCTATTTCATAATAGGAAACTTTCTTATTTTGATTTAGGAAACTTACTACTTTTGAATCTTTCCTATTCTGACTTTCCTAAAATATTTAGGAAACTTTCTTTTCTAATGAGACAGGGAAACCATTTGAAGTCAGAAAACCTAATCCAACTTGGAATAGGAATCTGTAAATGTCTATAAAAGGGGGAGAACGAATTCTGCAGCAATCAAGGATTTTATATGTGCTAATCAGAGAATTAAGGGAGATTCTTTCCTTTAAATTCGTCATTTGAATTCTGTTATTCCCCTACCATATCTATCTGATCTTATTTCCCTTGCAGGAACCCTAATTATGCACCAGGAAAGGAAGGAAAATCATAGATTTTCGTTAGAGACCTGATTGATAGCAGAAGAGGGAAAGCTCTTAATTGCTGGGATTTCTTTTGGAGAACAAAGAGTGTACCTGGTCCGTATTCAAGCCAAATGCAATGAATTACTGCACAAGACATTCCAGAGAATTCTGGGAAGGTCTAACTCAGAATTTAAAGCAATAATTCTGTGCTGTTGGATCAAAAATCAATCAAGGGCTAGGAGGACAGCTAGGGTTCGGCCAAGGCACTATATAAAGGAGCAGAGAACAACGTTTTCAGTATCATTTCTCACGCACAAACTTCTGCCCTAATTTCGTAATAGCCTCTCTTCAGTATTTTCGTTTCAAGATAGCAGAGCCCTCCATCCATTGAAGCTTGCTCTACCTTGGTGCTCTTCAGAAAGTCAATTCGGAGAATAGCCAGTGTAACAATGCCTCAATCGATTCCTCTCTGTTCTGTAGTATTTTCTTTTGTTAGATTTTTAGAACTTCTGCGTTTTGGATTGAGATTGATGTTGAGAATATGGTTATATTAATTTTCAGAATTATAAAGTTATGTTCTTAAGTTGTTTATGAGATCTGCATAATTTATATTCGTGTCATTCTTGTTATTGAAAACTTATGATCTGGTTATTTAAATTACTAACTTCTGCAGGGTTGGTATTGCCATTGGTCTGTGTTAAACCGCTGAGGCAAACACAGATTAACTAAGTGGCGAAAGCTTCGATCCATGGGAATGAGTCGGGTCTTGATCATAAGTTGCATGTAGACTGGTTTAAGCGCTGAGATAAACCTGTTTACATGTTCGAATTCTTCTTTGATCTTAATGATTCATGTTATATGTTGTATGGTTGCGCTGAGTATTAACATGACATATTGCATGGAATTTTCTGTGTTAAACCGCTGAGGCAAACATAGGATGCATAAGAAGATTATTATAGGTTACATGACCGCTGAGGCGTGTAATTCTGAATTCGTTTCATAATACTTGATTGGCATGATTTTATAGTTGTGTAGATCGAAACAACCTGTTTACATGATTTTTATATGTTTGTGTGTGTTTGAAGTCGATCACTTGTATATATTAGTTTAGCTTTTATTTTCTGTTTTAGTAGGAACATAGAACAAACTCTCAAAACTCCCCCCCCCCAGAAATCATGTAAATGTAATTGCTGTTTATATTATGTACATAACTCTTAAATTAGTCTAATCTGTTTAGTTTTGTAAACGCAGGAGCACCCTAAAGTCCCCGGATTGATCGAACCTTATTTACCAATACTACAATTGTCAAAACAGGGTTCATAATTGTCGCACGCCCGGAAACGAGCGCGTCACACTCTATGTGCTCTTCTGGAGCCATCAATCATGTGTAATCGAAGTTTCATGTTCGAATATGTATTATTAGAACTTTGGGTTCTACAATGTAATATTTTGAAACTTTTGGTCCAAAAATATTACACTCAGAATTCATATGGTCGAGATGTAGGATTGTTGGCCCAAATGAATAATAATAAAATTTAAAAGATTGTACTAAAAAGAAAGTGCATAACAAAATAGAAAATTGTAATGAACAAAAAGTAAGTAAATTATACATATGAAACTTCTGGTGTCATATATAAATAAAATACACAGATCTTCAGGTCTGGTTAACTTTATCAAATATGATAATTGTGATTCCCGATCTCATCTAGTTACACATGCAAGAAACATCATATGAAATAGGTGGGGAACTTCAGGTCCTCATATGATTAGGGATCATAAGATGTCGTTTCGATCTTTATACGACTTTGGAGAAGTTCAAAGACCCTCGTTAATTGCATAAGCTTTGAGAATCTTCATGTCGTAATTAATTCTATTTATTTTAATCCTCTTGAGGAACTTCAGGCCCTCCATTTCGATCAAGAGACTCCATGTCTCGATCTATGAACACAAAACTTATCAACAAATGTATACACCATCAAATGATCAAATAGCTAGGTCAAAAAGATATATACCTGAATGGCTGAATTCAATCATCTAATTGGTAATATGAAGGCTCTGTGTTTTATTCGCATAAGACACATACCCATACTATCAACCATACCCAAATAAACAAATATTGTGCATCGATATCACTGAATACCAAATTGATCATATTGACAAAAACATACAATTCACAATTTGATAATAAGCAAAAGAACGGATGCACCTTCATGCAAACTAATTACTGTTAGTTGGGATCTAGCATTCTAGCATCAATTAAGAACCAAAAGTAGTAAATAATCAGTAACATGTACACCCAAAATTGAATGTCAAACAACACCAGATGTCGTACACTAATCAAGTGTTATATATATGCTGTATATTTCCATATACAAACAAGCATCAATCTGATGTTCATTCGTGTCATTTAAAATATAAGTCATGTAATCAGTTTGACATGTATGATGTATGTAAACAAAAGAGAGTTATAGGACTCATGCGTGTACATAGGCAACAGGGTGTCTGTGCGGTCAAAAGTATGAACACGGCAAGAACATATCAATTTGCACAATTTCGTCGAAGGACTATAGGGCAGCCATAAAAGGCACAAACCGCCGCTCCGTTTCAGAATGCGAGAGGGCTTGGACAACTCTAGTCCACAACTTACAAATCCCAAAACTCTGGTCGAGCTTGGGCGATCTAATTCATCTCCAAATACACTCCTGAGTCTCTTGGATGAGAGATCAATTACGGTATCTATGTGCTTCGTTCAAACTAGAACGCATATATACAACCCCACCCTATTCAGATCAAGCTTCAACCACTCATCTCCAGACACACAAGTCCGGTCGGCATCGAGCCGGAACAAGTTTAGTACTCAACTCAGAACCCTTGGCTCAATGAGAAAAGTTAACGAGTACGTAACAAATAAAAATATGTACACAAATTATAGTAATAGAACATTCAACATGAAAAAGAAAAGTTAAGAGGAAACTCATAGATCAAGAACATCGGTCGAATGCAATAAGTTGCACCGTATGATTTAGATCATCATTGAGGTTTTAAACAAAACACTGATATTCTAGGGTTTGGTCGTTATCAACTCAAAAGGTAGAGTCGTATTGATAACGTATTGTAAAGTAGAGAAAAGGTAGAGAGAAGACACGGGGAGAATAGTTGGGAGGAGGTAGAAGTCTACTCATTCATTCTCATTAGCCTCTTTGACACGACCCGCCCCGAATTTCACCCTGAACCCGGAGTAAATCGTGCGGGGACCACCTCCAAGGAAAGATTTACCGTAAAATTCGGTACAACCTCCCTTGAAAATGGACAACCCTTTCAATAGAAACCTGCAAACACGTCTAAAGGTTCCAAATCCAACCTTAACTTCTGGAGCCTTCGTGCTCTCCAAAAACAATCACCACCAACATGATAATAAACATTATCTAAGATAATATACATCATCCGAAAATATTCTAAAATATCAACAAGCCTTCACCCACAACCAAAAATATATACATTAAACCCAAGTATTCAGAGCTACTAGACACTATCGGAAGTAAGAAAACACAGGTAGGCTAAACAGGTAACCTACTGGTGAAAGGTGGTGGAAATACGGGTGACTATGCCTCGTCTCCTACTAGATCCAATCCGAACTCTGCAGACTGGGCATTTTAAAACGAAGGGCCTAGGAGAAGAAATAACGTTAGAGTGAGTGGACAAAAATAATTTAATAACAAACTATTTATGCATTCCCATTTTAATTTCATAGAAAAATATACTGCATGCGGCAGCTTAAAGTGCTCAACTCTTAAACTGACAATTTCACGACTAGCACTGGCTAGTCACAAACTCAAATAAAATGGAGCCTCTCTGGCTGAACTATATATAAACATATATTCGTATGTATCTACACTCGTCAGACTCCTTGTATGAATCCTAGAAACAATTTAGAAAAATAGAAATTCATACAAGGCTACAACGCTGGCGTCTAACGCTCACGTTGCGTCATAATTGTATTTTTTCTCATTATGACCGAAAAGGACGGTGTATATATACATGTGGACTCCCTATATGAAAACCTAAATAAACCAAAAAAGAAAGTAGTTTTCATATAGGACTATGACGCTTGTGTCTAACACTCACGACACGCCATAATGGTATTTTTCCTCATTATGACCGAAAAGGACGGTGTATATATACATGTGGACTCTCTATATGAAAACCTAAATAAACCAAAAAAGAAAGTAGTTTTCATATAGGGCTATGACGCTTGTGTCTAACACTCACGACACGCCATAATGGTATTTTACCTCATTATGACGGACCAAGCATGTATGGCTAGCTAGCATTTATATACATACTATTCTCATAAAATCCAAAACATATATATCCACCGAAAATCTCATTTTCGGGATCTCTCCAAAGGAGGAAAAATTGTCAAATAGGCGAGAAATCAATAAATCTCATCAGAAGAACTAAATGATTAATAAAATCATTCATCGCATGTTTTTTATTTAAAACAAAGGTCCACTCAAAAATTAGGCCTAAGCCTGATGACGCTCCGAGGCTTCTTTTGCTCGGGCCTCCTCACGTCCTGTTCCAAATATATAATTAATTTACCAACTAAAATTCAGTATTAATAAAATAGGCAAAATTAATCGTGAGCCATAAATACGCTCATCATTGCCTACTTAGATATTCTTAAATCGAAATGATCCAAACTTTTATATCATACTCGGCAGTCGTAAATACAACCTTTCCCAGAAATTAACTTAAATCCTACGGCCGGATTTTACATTATTTAACCGCCAAAATACTAAACTTCGGAAATTCACAAACCTATTCAAAACTCATCCGAAAATTCCACAATTCACTCCATTAAATTCCTCTAATTATTACACATTTAAAATTATACAAAACCCCAAAACGGCGGCGGCGGCGGCCGGAGGTCAATTCCGGCGACGTCCAAATTCTACCAAATTTTAACAGAATCTTCCTCTCAACATTCCAAACAACTTTCATAACTATCACTAAGTCCAATTCAAGCCTAACTAGGTCAATCGAATGAAAACATCTTAAAAGCCCTAGAATTTCAACTTCGAATTTCTCCTTACCGAGCTCAAGAGGGAGTGACCCTTTTGGAGGGGTTGTTGCACGGAAGGAAAGCTACAAAACCGTACCAAGCTTGCCCGGATTGGTGGCCGGAGGAGCGAGTTCTGGCGACGGAAGGCTCTAGGCAGCCGCGCCTTTCGGGCGGCACTACTCCTTCACGGCAGAGCTAGGGCGGCTGCCACCGGTCTAGAATGGAAGCTGGGTTGATGGCCGACCTTTTGGGACCGGTTTGGCGGCGAACGGTGGCCGGACGGCGGCGGACGGGCGGCCGGAAAATCGGGCAGCGGGAGGGAAAATCGGGAGAGAGAGAGAGAGAGAGAAAGAGTTTTGGGCCTCACCCATCCGGCCCAACTCTTCTATATACAACCCAAATCCAAAATTAACACCCCCAAAAAATAATACCCTAATAAAAATTACCTTTTACTAGCTAAAATTTACCATTTTTACCGTCGTTACATTTTTTTCTCCTACGAATAACTCTCCGAAATAATCGTCCCTCAAAACCCCTCTAGGGACCAATTAAACTATAACTCAATGTCGAAGACGGTAAAAATTCTTATTATAATCAAGCTAGTAAATAAGATAAAATTTTACGGGTCGGGATGTGACAATTCTCCCCTCCTTAAAAAAATTTCGTCCTCGAAATTTACATACCTGTCATTCGAAGAGGTAGGGATACTGCTGCATCATTTGCTCCTCTAATTCCCAAGTAGCTTCTTCTACTTGATGACTTCTCCAAAGCACCTTGACAAGTGGGATTGTCTTGTTCCTAAGCACTTGCTTCTTTCGGTCGAGAATCTGAACCGGTTCCTCTTCATAGGACAAATCTCTCGTCAAACTGATCGGTTGCTCTTGCAGCACATGAGAAGGATCGGCAATATACTTGCGAAGCATGGATGCATGAAACATATTATGTATCCTGGTTAATTCTGGAGGCAAAGCTAACCGATAAGCAAGTGAGCCAACTCGCTCTATAATCTCATAAGGGCCAATATACCTCGGACTAAGCTTCCCACACTTACCGAAACGTACAACTCATTTCCAAGGAGATAATTTCAAGAACACCCAATCACCCATTTGAAACTCAAGATCTTTCCTACAAACATCTGCATAACTTTTCTGCCTACTTTGAGCGGCCTTGAGTCTATCTCTGACCACTTTAATCTTCTCATTTGTCTCATGGATTAACTCTGGGCCACAAAGCTCTTTTTCCCCCACTTCATTCCAACATAAAGGTGTACGACACTGCTTCCCATAAAGCGGCTCAAAAGGAGTCATACCAATGCTAGAATGATAGCTATTATTATAAGCAAATTCCATCAAAGATAGATTCTTATCCCAACTCCCTCTGAACTGCAAGGCACAAGCTCTCAACATATCCTCCAAAGTCTGAATAGTCCTCTCGGACTGTCCATCAGTCTGAGGATGAAAAGCAGTGCTGAAATGTAATCGGGTACCTAAAGCTGCTTGAAGAGCTCCCCAGAATTTAGAAGCAAATCTAGGATCCCGATCTGACACTATTGATTCAGGCACACCATGAAGCCTCACAATTTCATTCACATAAAGTTCCGCCAATTTATCCAATTTATACTTCTTTCCCACTAGCAAGAAATGTGCAGACTTGGTGAGTCTATACACAATCACCCAAATACCATCATGCCCTTCACGGGTACGAGGTAAACTGAAAACAAAATCCATGGTGATGTGGTCCCACTTCCACACTGGAATAGGCAACGGCTCAAGAAATCCATAAGGCTTCTACCTTTCAGCTTTTACTTGCTGGCAAATCAGACATCTACTCACATAAGCTGCAATTTCCCTCTTCATGTTTGGCCACCAATAATAATCCTTCAAAATCCGATACATTTTTGTGCTATCCGGATGAGCTGCATAAGCGGAACTATGAGCTTCCTCTAAAATCTCACTCTTCAACTCTTCATTTCTTTTTGGAACACAAAGCCGATTCTTAAACAATAAAGTCTCATCCCTTCTAACTGAAAAATGATCGGCTGCGGCTCCGCTCAAAGCTCTTTCTATCAATCTAACTATGGAAGGATCATTCTTATGTGCTTCCCGTACTCGATTAACCAAAACTGGCCTCACGTGAAAACTAGCTACCAAGGCACCAACCTCATCTACTGCTAAATCTACTCCTGTAGCTCGCAACTCACTAAGAAGTGGAACACGAACCGTCCTCAAGTGAGACAAGGATATGGAGGGATTTCGACTAAGAGCATCAGCTACCACATTAGCTATTCTAGGATGATACTCGATAGTGCAATCATAATCACTAATCAACTCCATCCACCTTCTATGTCTCAAGTTTAGCTCTCTTTGAGTGAATACATACCGAAGACTCTTGTGATCGGTAAAAATCTGACACTTGGCTCCATAAAGATAATGTCTCCACAACTTGAGAGCAAAAACTACCGCTGCAAGCTCCAAATCATGAGTAGGATAATTCCCCTCGTGCGGCTTTAATTGCCAGGAAGCATAGGCAATAACTCGCTCATGCTGCATCAATACTCCACCTAGACCACGTCCAGAAGCATCACAAAAGATCACATACTCCCCACTATCATCCGGAAGTGCCAAAACAGGAGCACTAATCAAACGATTCTTCAATTCTTGAAAACTTTGCTCACACTCATCTGACCATTCAAATTTAACACTCTTCTTGGTCAACCTTGTAAGAGGAGCAGCAATCCTTGAAAAATCTTGCACAAAGCGCCGATAATAACCTGCTAATCCCAAGAAACTACGGATCTCCGTCACAGTGGTGGGTCTTCTCCAATTTGACACTGCTTCCACCTTTTGGGAATCTACACTAACTCCTTCTGCCGAAACCACATGGCCCAAGAATCCCACTTTATCTAGCCAAAACTCACACTTGCTTAACTTAGCATATAACTGGGAATTTCTCAAACTCCGCAATATTATTCTTAGATGTTTGGCATGCTTCTTCTCACTTTTTGAGTAAACCAAAATATCATCTATGAATACGATCACGAAACGATCAAGATATGGATTAAACACCCTATTCATGAGATCCATAAAAGCAGCAGGTGCATTAGTAAGTCCAAATGACATCACCATAAATTCATAATGACCATAACGTGATCGAAATGCAGTCTTGACTATGTCACTCTCCTTGATCCGTAATTGATGATACCCAGATCTCAAGTCAATCTTGGAGAAAACAGAAGCACCCCTCAACTGATCAAATAAATCATCGATCCAAGGCAACGGATATTTATTCTTCACTGTGATCTGATTTAACTTCCTATAGTCAATGCATAGTCTCATGGTGTCATCTTTCTTCTTAACAAACAATACCGGAGCACCCCATGGAAACATGCTAGGCCGAACAAAACCCTTGTCTACCAACTCCTGCAATTGAGTCTTCAACTCTTTCAACTCCGCTGGAGCCATTCTGTAAGGTGCCTGAGAAATAGGCATAGTTCCGGGAAGTAATTCTATAGAGAAGTCTATCTCCCTTGCAGGAGGCAAACCAGGCAACTCCTCAGGAAAAACATCCGGAAACTCTCTTACTATAGGAATATCTTCTACTCCCAAAACTCTCATACTTGTATCCACCACATGAGCTAAATACGCCTGACAACCTTTATTTAATAATTTCCTTGCAACAACAGCGGAAATTAGGCGACTCGAAATAACATCTCTTTCCCCTTGAAAGGCAACCTCAAATCCACTTGGACTTCGAAGCACCACTACTTTCTGAAAACAATCTATCAAAGCTCTATATGCTTCCAAAAAGTCCATCCCCAAGATCACATCAAACTCCACTATCTCTAAAGGAATTAAATCGGCCTTGAAATTAAATCCCTCTACTAAAACTTCACATCCACTAAACACCCAATTAATTCTCATCACCTCACCGGAGGGTAGAGAGACATGTCACTCGCCTAGAAGAGATGATGATGACACATTGGCATAGAGAGCAAATCTACTAGACATAAATAATGCGTGGCTCCATGATCAATTAAAGTACATGCAGGCTGACCAAAAATTAATAACGTACCAATGATGACATCTGGAGAAGTACGTCCTTCCTACTGGGTCATAGCATGCAATCTAGCGCGAGTCATGGGACGTCCACGCTGACCACTGCCCCGCTGAGAGCCACCTCTGACCGAAGCACTACCCTGGGCACTACTACTAGAACCTCTAGCTGAAGACTGGCCAACTGACTGAGTAGGGGTAGGGGTGGTCCTTTGAGCCAACAATGGGCAATCTCTCCTGAAGTGATCCAGACTACCACACTCATAGCACCTAGAAAACTGCTGCTGCCCATAAGAATAAGTCTGGCTACCGGATGACCCACCCTGGAAACTGCCACTAGAACCATACTGCCTAACCTGCCTACCCAACTGGCTCCGAGAAGAACTTCTGAAACGTCCTTTAGATCTACTTCGAACGCCAGAGCTAGATCTACCACTACTGCCACTACCAGCAGAAGACCCAGAAGCGGATGATGAAGCAGCCTTCTTGGATGGAACCTGACTGGGGCCACTGTAATCACGAGGCCGAACACCATATGTCCCCCTGGACTCAATGGCCATGGCTGCACCAACTGCATCCATAAAAGTCGGGTAAATTACCACCGTCATCTTGTCTACATACACTCCACCAAGTGCCCCAATGAACATCTCAATCCTGGTCTTCTCATCAGGAACCAGATATGACACATGGTAGCTCAGGGAAGTGAATCTTTCCTGGAACTCTATGATCCCCTCATTATCCCTCTTCGTCATATGCAGGAAATCCGACTGAATTCTACTGCGGTGGGCATGATTGAAATACTGCCCTAAGAAGAGAGTCTTAAACTACTCCCACGACATACTCAGAGCATCCTCAACATTCCTGCTGGCAAGCGACCACCAGTGATGTGCTGAATCATCCAGAAAAGTCACTACCATCTTCACCTTTCTTTCTTCTGGTAACTCAGTGATCGTAAAAGCATTTTCCATCTTATCTACCCAGTTATGAGCATCAAGGGGTCCCTTGGCACCCTTGAACTCTCTAGCTCCAGCCTCATAAACTTCTCTCCTTTTCACCGCATGAGGTTGTGGAGCTCGATCCATGACATCCCTCAGCAAATTTTCAATATCATCAACCAATACCCTGACCTCATGGCCCTCATCGGCATTGGTCGAAGTAGCCACACGGGTTTGCCGTGGGCGCCTAGGAAGCATAGTACCTGAGGAAGAAAATATTTAGTAGTCCATAAACAAGACTAACTCAACTATCACACATACCCAATAACACATAGCATCATAAGCATAAAATGCCAATGAATCTGCCGCGGACGGATCATCACTCTACAGACACTACGTGCTACTTAGGCAAATATGATAGTGACAAGGAAGCAGGAAAAGGAAACCTAAAGCTCTGATACCAACTGACACGACCCACCCCGAATTTCACCATAAACCCGAAGTAAATTGTACGGGGACCACCTCCAAGGAAAGATTTACCGCAAAATTCGGTACAACCTCCCTTGAAAATGGACAACCCTTCCAATAGAAACCTGCAAACACGTCTAAAGGTTCCAAATCCAACCTTAACTTCTGGAGCCTTCGTACTCTCCAAAAAAAATCACCACCAACAGGATAATAAACATTATCTAAGATAATATACATCATCCGAAAATATTCTAAAATATCAACAAGCCTTCACCCACAACCAAAAATATATACATTAAACCTAAGTATTCAGAGCTACTAGACACTAGCGGAAGTAAGAAAACACAGGTAGGCTAAACAAGTAACCTACTGGTGAAAGGTGGTGGAAATACGGGTGACTATGCCTCGTCTCCTACTAGATCCAATCCGAACTCTGCAAACTGGGTATTTTAAAACGAAGGGCCCAGGGGAAGACATTTAATAACGTTAGAGTGAGTGGACAAAAATAATTTAATAACAAACTATTTATGCATTCCCATTTTAATTTCATAGAAAAATATACTGCATGCGGCAGCTTAAAAGTGCTCAACTCATAAATTGGCAATTTCACGACTAGCACTGGCTAGTCACAAACTCAAATAAAATGGAGCCTCTCTGGCTGAACTATATATAAACATATATTCGTATGTATCTACACTCGTCAGACTCCTTGTATGAATCCTAGAAACAATTTAGAAAAATAGAAATTCATACAAGGCTACAACGCTGGCGTCTAACGCTTACGTTGCGCCATAATGGTATTTTTCCTCATTATGACCGAAAAGGACGGTGTATATATACATGTGGACTCCCTATATGAAAACCTAAATAAACCAAAAAAGAAAGTAGTTTTCATATAGGGCTATGACGCTTGTGTCTAACACTCACGACACGCCATAATGGTATTTTTCCTCATTATGACCGAAAAGGACTGTGTATATATACATGTGGACTCCCTATATGAAAACCTAAATAAACCAAAAAAGAAAGTAGTTTTCATATAGGGCTATGACGCTTGTGTCTAACACTCACGACACGCCATAATGGTATTTTACCTCATTATGACGGACCAAGCACGTATGGCTAGCTAGCATTTATATACATACTATTCTCATAAAATCCAAAACATATATATCCACCGAAAATCTCATTTTCGGGATCTCTCCAAAGGAGGAAAAATTGTCAAATAGGCGAGAAATCAATAAATCTCATCAGAAGAACTAAATGATTAATAAAATCATTCATCGCATGTTTTTTATTTAAAACAAAGGTCCACTCACAAATTAGGCCTAAGCCTGATGACGCTCCGAGGCTTCTTTTGCTCGGGCCTCCTCACGTCCTGTTCCAAATATATAATTAATTTACCAACTAAAATCCAGTATTAATAAAATAGGCAAAATTAATCGTGAGCCATAAATACGCTCATCATTGCCTACTTCGATATTCTTAAATCGAAATGATTCAAACTTTTATATCATACTCGGCAGTCGTAAATACAACCTTTCCTAGAAATTAACTTAAATCCTACGGCCGGATTTTACATTATTTAACCGCCAAAATACCAAACTTCGGAAATTCACAAACCTATTCAAAACTCATCCGAAAATTTCACAATTCACTCCATTAAATTCCTCTAATTATTACACATTTAAAATTATACAAAACCCCAAAACGGCGGCGGCGGCGGCCGGAGGCCGATTTCGGCGACGTCCAAATTCTACCAAATTTTAACAGAATCTTCCTCTCAACATTCCAAACAACTTTCATAACTATCACTAAGTCCAATTTCAAGCCTAACTAGGTCAATCGAACGAAAACATCTTAAAAGCCCTAGAATTTCAACTTCGAATTTCTCCTTACCGAGCTCAAGAGGGAGTGAGCCTTTTGGAGGGGTTGTTGCACGGGAGGAGAGCTACAAAACCGTACCAAGCTTGCCCGGATTGGTGGCCCGAGGAGGGAGTTCTGTTGACGGAAGGCTCTAGGCAGCCGCGCCTTTCGGGCGGCACTACTCCTTCACGGCGGAGCTAGGGCGGCTGCCACCGGTCTAGAATGGAAGCTGGGTTGATGGCCGACCTTTCGGGTCCGGTTTGGCGGCGAACGGTGGCCGGACGGCGGCGGACGGGCGGCCGGAAAATCGGGCAGCTGGAGGGAAAATCGGGAGAGAGAGAGAAAAGAGTTTTGGGCCTCACCCATCCGGCCCAACTCTTCTATATACAACCCAAATCTAAAATTTAACACCCTTAAAAAATAATACCCTAATGAAAATTACCTTTTACTAGCTAAAATTTACCATTTTTACCGTCGTTACATTTTTTTCTCCTACAAATAACTCTCCGAAATAATCGTCCCTCAAAACCCCTCTAGGGACCAATTAAACTATAACTCAATGTCGAAAACGGTAAAAATTCTTATTATAATCAAGCTAGTAAATAAGATAAAATTTTACGGGTCGGGATGTGACACTCTTTATATAGAGGTAGGGTTTACATCAGAGTACATAACTAATGAGTAATTACGTGGATAGCCACATAGATTATAATATTTATAAAAAATACTAATAACACAAACAAAGCAGCTAAATGATTGTACTTATCTTCTTTCTTGATGTGTTCTCGGGCTTCTTTTTTCTTTTCTTTTTTCCTCTTCAAAAAAAAAAAAGAAGCTTATATTCATACCTCAAAAAATGCTACTTGGACCTCTTTCTTTTTCCAAGTTAGTTTTGACTTTGTCAACTCATATGAAATTACCAATAAAGACACATCGATAAAAGTTAATAAAAACTTTTATAAAAAAAAAAAAATCGCAGCTTACCTCCACGAGTGGATTTATACTTACCTAATAATTATAAATCCATAAACATTCTCAATCGATAATTTAGTAAAATTTTACGAAAAATTTGAAATAATATGCAATATCTTACTCTTTGATGTAGTTTTGAAAGATGATGCAATTTATAGACATTTTTTTGTTTGTTTCTTAGCTTTTGTTCTCTGTCGGTTTCTTTTTGAATTTCGTTTGAACGCATTTGTTGTAATCAATGATGAGGTTGAAGAAGTTGGAGAGTTATTTATTTGCTAATTGTTATTGTGCCTGAACAAACGAGCTTGGCTTGATATAGCTAATAATAAGTTTAAACCAATTAGATGGATTTTGAAATCAAAATATATTGTTAGATTCCTAAAAATTCGAAGGAGGTATGGAGGTATGAATGGATTCTTTTAAAAATAAAAAAAGATTTTTGTTGATTTTGGGAAAATTGGGAAGGTGTAAATAGCATTTTAGTTCTTTGTAAGAGTAAATTGGAGGTCAATTAAATAAGGAGGTCCAAGTAGCGTTTTTGAATGTATGAATAGAACCTCCCAAAAAAATCGTTCTATTTGAATTAAGAAAAAAAATTAAGGAGCCTAAAATTTTCTTTCGCACCGGGCCTTAAATCCTTCAGGACCGGCCCTGGGTCTAAGCGAAGTAGCATATATTGCATGCCCACCAAGAAAGAGAGAAGTAAATTGGTGCGCATAACCAAAGTCTTCGTTACCATTGCAAGCACTTAATAGCATACTCTGCGAGACCATTTTGAGTATGTATATGTGGAACATGATACTTAAACATAATTCCAAAAGACATGTAGTAGACGTCTAACCTCTTTGACATAAACTATTCAACATTATCAAGTTTTATAGATTTAAAGGGATGATCCATGTAGTGATATGTATACATGGTGGTGACACGGCACGAAACCGGGGTGCGACAATTATGAACCCTGTTTTGATAATCGTAGTATTGGTAAATAAGGTTCGATCAATCCGAGGACTTTAGGGTGCTCCTGCGTTTACAAAACTAAACATATTAGACTAAATTAAGAGTTATGTACATAATATAAACAGTAATTACATTTACATGATTTGTGGGGGGGTTTTGAGAAGTTGTTCTAATATTCCTACTAAAAGATAAAGATAACAACCTTTGTTTTCTGTATTTGGATTTCAAAGTTGGAATTGGCTGGTTGTTAAGAAAATGAATAGGTTAATTTTCAGAATAAATTCAAGCATATTTTGACTTGTCTATGATAGCATGTGATTCGTTTTATGCCTTGTTGATTTCATTAGATGCATAGTTTTGTTTGAACTAAAACTCTAATCTGCAGGTTAGTGTTGCTAGGTCTCCGAACTAATTCACCTAATAGTTTTAGGCGGAGATCCAAGTAGTAAAGGTTATGTAATAATAGCCGAGACTATGTGTTACATGCTTACAGGTTGGACAGCGCTTGTAACTTGGGCATGTTCAAACTCAAAATTCTTTAGATCTTAATGATTCATGTTTAGTGTAGACGGGTACTCTGAGTGACACGGAGTATCGATCGCAGCCTTTACATAAAATATTCTCAGTTCTAGACGTTCTGTGTTGGGAGATAAACTAAGTAGGATTAAAGGAATGCATGACCTCGTAGGCTTGTGTTTCGAGTTTGTTTTTGTTATCACTTGGCAATGAAATTGATTATATGCTTGAGACATGTTGATACTTGTTTGTTTGATTCTGGAATTGTTGGTTGATGTGTGTTGAAGATGATCACTTGTATATAAATACAAGATAGAAGGAACAAGACATGAGTTACACTTCATAAATCTTCAAGGAGGCTTGAGATGTTCGAAGGGTCACACACGCCTGATGCTTCTCGGCAGCCTTCTGGAGAAGTCCTACAAAGGTGCCAGCTTGAATTGCTTCTTTTCTGGAGAGAGGCGTCGAAAAGGAGAAGGAAGGCTAACGTGTTTAACTGATTTTTGTGCGAAGAAGAGATCTTGAAAACGTTGCTCCTTTGCTCCTTTATATAGTGGTCTGGCCGAACCCTAGCTGTCCTCCCAGCCCTTGATTAATTTCTGATCTAACGGTGATGAATTATTGCTTTAAATCCTGATTTAGACCTTCCCAGAATTCTCTAGAATGTCTTGTGCAGTAATTCATTGCATGAGGCTTGAATATGGACCAGGTACACTCCTTGTTCTCCAAAGTAAATCCCAGCGATTAAGAACTTTCCTTCTCTACTATCAATCAGGCTTTTGACGAAAATTCCCTTCCGTTATTTGTGCGCAATTAGGGTTCCTGCAAGGGAAATAAAATCAGATAAATATGGTAGGGGAATAACAGAATTCAAATGACGAATTTAAAGGAAAGTATCTCCCTTAATTCTCTGATTAGCACATATAAAATCTTTGATTGCTGCAGAATTCGTTCTCCCCCTTTTATAGACATTCACAGATTCCTATTCCAAGTTGGATTAGGTTTTCTGACTTCAAATGGTTTCCCTGTCTCATTAGAAAAGAAAGTTTCCTAAATATTTTAGGAAAGTCAGAATAGGAAAGATTCAAAATTAGTAAGTTTCTTAAATCAAAATAAGAAAGTTTCCTATTATGAAATATGTAAGTTTCCCTTTTTAAAACAGGAAAGTTTCCTAAACGACTTATCCTCAGATTTTGCGACTTAATGAGACTCCTTGCTGCAACAGGAATCCTCCTTTGATTAGGATTTCACTCAATTCTTGCGTTTTAACCTTCTTCCGTGTAAAACTACCTCTTTTGACCTATAAAACAGAAATAAGCTGAAAATGGCATTATTAAGGAAACAACAAAGCTAAATAAGGTCGGAAACACATTAAGAATATAGCATAAAATGCATGTATCAGGTGGTCTATCACTCTTCCTCAACGAAGCCACGACTCTAGCCTCACTCTTAAGCCATCAAAATCTCATAAAACGGTTACCATGTATTTTCATGATAACAATATCATGCAATTTCAAATATGTATTGACATTTTATAAAAAAAAATCACTAATCAAGGGAGTTATGGATCTTTTACCTAGAATCCGAGGCTTTCCTCACGAACTCCGAGAATCACTAGCATTCCGCTCCTCGGGTAATTACTTGAGTCCTTAACATCCGACATATAATTGTAAATAACTCATCGATGACATATATATTATAAAGTCAGGAGGACTAAATAAATATCTGACCAACTTTGTCATGTGTTTGACCAATTGATATTGTAATACCCCCGAAATTTATCGAGCTTATTATATCAAGATCGTTAGGAGATAATTTTACGATCTTGGTTATTAAGTTAGTGCTCGAGAGTATTTTTTAGAAATTTTTATCAGGTGAAAACCTTGATATTAGAGTTTGATATTAAAGTACGCGTCATGACGAGTTTGTGAAAATTTTCGTGGAATTTTCCGGGGTACTGAGCTATTTTTGTATGAATTTTCGAAGTTTTGGAATTTTAGAAATTAAGGATATTTAGACGATGTGATCTGAGCCGTAGAAAACTAAACTGTTTAATTGATACACACATTCTATGCTATATTCTTAATATATTTCGAACCCTATTTAGCTTCGTTATTTCCTTAATAATGCCATTTCTAGTTTGTTTCTGTTCTTTAGGTCAAAAGAGGCAGTTTTACACGGAAGAAGGTTAAAACGCAAGAATTGAGTGAAATCCCAATCAAAGGAGGATTCCTATTGCAGCAAGGAGTCTCATTAAGTCGCAAAATCTGAGGATAAGTCGTTTAGGAAACTTTCCTGTTTTAAAAAGGGAAACTTACCTATTTCATTTTAGGAAACTTTCTTATTTTGATTTAGGAAACTTACTACTTTTGAATCTTTCCTATTCTGACTTTCCTAAAATATTTAGGAAACTTTCTTTTCTAATGAGACAGGGAAACCATTTGAAGTCAGAAAACCTAATCCAACTTGGAATAGGAATCTGTGAATGTCTATAAAAGGAGGAGAACGAATTCTGCAGCAATCAAGGATTTTATATGTGCTAATCAGAGAATTAAGGGAGATACTTTCCTTTAAATTTGTCATTTGAATTATGTTATTCCCCTACCATATCTATCTGATTTTATTTCCCTTGCAGGAACCCTAATTGCGCACAAATAAAGGAAGGGAATTTTCGTCAAAAGCCTGATTGATAGCAGAGAAGGAAAGTTCTTAATCGCTGGGATTTACTTTGGAGAACAAGGAGTGTACCTGGTCCATATTCAAGCCTCATGCAATGAATTACTACACAAGACATTCTAGAGAATTCTGGGAAGGTCTAAATCAGGATTTAAAGCAGTAATTCTACACCGTTAGATCACAATTTAATCAAAGGCTAGGAGCACAGCTAGGGTTTGGCATGTTCACTATAAATAGAGGCTGTCTGCTTCACAATTATGATCATTCATTCACGTAAAAAACCAGAGAGATACGAAAGCAGCAGCAAGCCTTCTTTTCCTCCCCTGCCGAGTTCATCCTCTCTTGCCAGACCTTGAAGGACTTATCCACGAAGGTAGCAGAGTTGGAGACTTGAAGGACGAAGCCAAACATCCTTTTGACGTTGCCAAGCTTCCTTGGAAACTGAAAAAAGTGTAAACACTGCCTTTACTTTGTTTTGATTTTCTTTACAGTTTGAAAGCATGTTTCGAATGTTAAATTCTGGATTTGTAAGCATGTTTTGCTTGTTCTTGTATTCAATAGATTCAGAATTTTAGTAAAGCATGTTGAAGTTTCGTTCATGATATTCTTGGCAATCTGATCTTGTTAATTCATTGTTTAGGAAGTATGCGTTTTTGTTTTATTACTATGTTAGAATGCATGCTAACTAGTGCCATGATTTATACTAAGCCTCGTAGGTAAGTATGGATCTCCAGTGGTGGAAGCTATGTCAAAATGGCTGAAAACGTATACTATGCAGTTCCCTGTTGTGACGTTCATAATATAGTTGTGTTCAATCTCGTTCTATAGATTCCAAGGACTCATGTTAAGTGTAGACAGATACATTAAGTATTGATAGCAACCTTGCATGAGATGTCCTAGTTCTAGACGTTCTGTGCTAGGGACAAGTAAGTAGAACTATAAAATGCATGACCTCGTAGGCTTGTATTTTGAGATTGTTTCTAGTTCTTTGAATTGGCATGTTATCGGATTGCTAAGGTTGAAACGTGAACTTTGATGTGTGGTCAGAATCTGAGTCTTCTCTGATGGATATGTTGAATGAATCGATCACTTGTATATATAGTTTAGCTTTTATTTTCTGTTTTAGTAGGAACATAGAACAAACTCCCAAAACTTCCCCCCCCCCCAGAAATCATGTAAATGTAATTGCTGTTTATATTATGTACATAATTCTTAAATTAGTCTAATCTGTTTAGTTTTGTAAACGCAGGAGCACCCTAAAGTCCCCGGATTGATCGAACCTTATTTACCAATACTACAATTGTCAAAACAGGGTTCATAATTGTCGCACGCCCGGAAACGAGCACGTCAATTTTGGCGCCGTTGCCGGGGACTTTAAAAGTCTCCTACGGTTTTCTTTTAGTTTAGTTATTTAGTTTACCTAATTAATTTTATCACTGATTGTTTGTTTTATTTTCTTTTCAGGTTTATATCTAATTTGGTAAACTGTCCAGTTAAAGAGGCCACAAAGCAGATTTGGGCCTTAACCCTTCGTGAGTTCCTTTTTAAGGTCTCTCGAGGTTGAGGGCGGTCCATATTGTGCTATTGTTGGATCATCGAAAATATAAGTAGTTTCTAGCTGAGTAAGGGGCATTTTGAGTGGTGTTTAGGCCCGAGTAAGCGACTGGGACCAAAATTGGGTTTCAATGGGCTATAGACTGTGCGTCAGCACGATAGGGGTTTCGACCTCCGTAGCCCGCTGAAAACGAAACCCTACCAGCCCGTTTCACTTCGGCCTTGCCATTCAAGCCTTCTGAAACCACGGAATTGCTTATGTTTAGATGTCAATGCCTATAATCCCATCAATACAGTTTACAACTTGAGATATGAATTTGAAGGGTGAATAAAATTTAGAATCAGTAGTGTTGTATTATTGTTGTTTAAACTTTGTTGTAAGTCGCACTAAGGTATATTGGACCAAACATGACTATGGATTGGGTAGCTGTTTCAGTCCCATTGCACACCAATGTCCTCTGTTCCTGTACCTAAGTGTAGAGTCGAAATAAACTTAAGCATAGGATAATGCAGACGTGTAATGTCTTATGTGTTTATGGAAACTCATTCTTGTTGAACTTATCTTTACTTTTATTTTATTTTTTTTTAAAATTGTATGTCTTATTACTAACAATTCTTTGAATGAACAGATGTCGGTCTCAAACCAAATCTATATCAAGGACATCATCAACACTTTCGAACATCATGAGGAGATGCACAAGGCGCTCAAATTCTTCCCAAATTTCGATGGAACAAGCAAGGTGGATGCAGCAGATCACCTTACCTATGTGGAGGATGTGAGCAAACTTATGGCCCCAGATCATGCTGAGGAAGTAGCTGTTAATGCCTTCATGAGGAGTTTGAAAGGAGAAGCCTATAGATGGTTCCAAGAGGAGCTGAATCATGAGAGCACTTGGGAGGAATGCAAGAAAGAATTTGTGCAAGTGTTCACCATTGGAGCAGAAATGTCGACACCAGCACCTCAAGCAATCTTTGAGTACCTTCCTCGTTTCAACAAGGAGCAATTAATACACATCATCCTCAACACCGTTCCTGATTTTTATGGGGCAAAACAAGACCCCAAGGCTCATTTAGACCATGTGAAGAGGATGTGTGAGCGCATGGTGTGCCCTGAAATTGAGTTGGAGACCTTGACAATCTTGGTTTTCAGTCGGAGTTTGAAAGGAGAAGCAAAGTATTGGTATAATCATCGAGTGGACCATAACACCGTTACCTGGAGCCAATGCCAAGAGCGTTTTCTGAAAAGGTTTGCTTTTGGAGGACTGAAGAAAGAACATGTGGCACGTATTGAAATGAATCCAGCAAGAAGGGAAGAGATGCCATGTCACTTCTCTAATCCGGCAACCATCCCTCAACCATCTCTCTATTACTTGCCACCCCACCAAATGATCAAAAAGGAGGAGGAATCTCAAATGAACAAGCTGCTAGCAAGCATTGAAGAGCTAAAGAAGGAGCAAGCAAAATTTGGGCAGCAAATGAACAAAGTAGAGAAAGAGATTCACTCTATGGCCCCCAAGGTGGAATTTGTCTTCAATAGAGCAGTTTCTGCTGATTTTGAGGAAGCAGCTCAAGAATTGGAACGTGAGGAAGAGGAGGAACTGGAAGAAAATAGTGAAGAGGAGGAAGACAATGACTCCAACTTTAGCCACGGAAACTCACCAAGGTCATATACTTCACAAGGTACACCATGGGAGGATGAGTATCTTCACGCACAAGGATGGGATGACAATTTCGACACCAAAGAAGCCTTTGCGGATGAAGACTAAAGGAGTCAAACGTCTAGCCAATGGACATTAAAAGCAGCGCTCTAGGGAGGCAGCCCTACATCAAGTCGCACACTTGTGCAAATTTGAGACTTTCTGTTTTTATTCAAGCTTTTGGATTTTGTAATAGACTTATTAGTGGTTTGTTGCACCTTTTTGCAACTATTTTTGGACCAACTTTTTCTTTATTTTTACTTCCGTATTTTTATTTTTATTTTTCTCAGTTTAATTTTGTGAAAGTTGGATTAATCTCTTGTTTTGAAATGCAGTTCTACTGACTTTACAGCAAATCAAGTCAGGGATCTGCACGGAGATCACAAGTGTTTCTCAACTCTCTGGACACCCTACATCTACTTTGATGTATCGATTGCAAGGAGCTTTCATTTGAAGGTCGAGGTCATGTACCTTGAGGCAGGTGCCTACATTTCAATCCTACCCGAAGGCCGTGAGTATGGGATGTCTACAAGGGGGAGCTTTCTCAACTTTAAACTCTTACTTTTCGTAGATTAGTTTTTGTTTCGTTTGTTTCGTAGTGAATCCCTGTTTCCATGCTTTATTCTATGTTGCATGCTATATTATTTTTACATTGAGGACAATGTAGAGTTTAAGTGTGGGGGAAGGATTTACATGTTTATTGAGTCATTTATTGAAATACATAAAAATTGAAAAATATCAAAAATTCAAAAAAATATCGTTTGCTTTTTGAGTCTTTTGTTTGTTTTTTGAGTCTTAGGAGCCCTTAACTGTCTATGATGATTATAATCTCTGAAATTATGGATAAGATCACAAGATGATTTCCAACTGATATTCTGAAGTTAATTGAAATGAATGGAAATCATGTGAAACGTAGTGGATATGATTTGAATCTCTGGTACAGAAATGAGCATGTTAAGACAAGCTTTGATTCACATGACCTTAAATGTGAGCTTTTGAGCCTTTATATGTGCTATTCTTTCTGAGTGTTCATTGAAATATTCTGATTCGTTTTCTTGGCTATAAATTGTTTAAAAACCTCATTATTCTTTCAATTTGATTGATTGCTCACCATAGCTTTTAATGAACTAGAGATGACTAGAACTCACTCTTGTGGACTTTCGAAACTTTTTGTCATAAAACACTCTGATTTTAGAAAGGATAAATGGAACTTTTTTTTAGGATGATCACCATTGCCAAATAAACCTGTGTCCTTATTTGTGTGCGCTGCACACCCCTTAGTTTGAGCCCCTTTGAGCATACATTAAGCCTTTTCTTTCATCACCTATGTAATTTACCTGAGCTTAGTATAACATATCTCTACCCATGTCCTTTGGGCCTAGTAGAGCATTTTGTGTGAAGATTACTGGAGGTGATGATGAAGAGCAAGTGTGGGGGAAAGAGCTTATGTAATGTCCTTGTTGTATAAAAAGAAAATGCTGTGAAAAGAATAAAAAGAAAATAAACAATAAAATTTCGGCAGAAAAAGAAAAGAAATACTGGACATTATTGTTGTTTTGTGAATCAGGAGTTCTGATGTAAATGGAAGGCCTAAAATTGAAACTATTTGGCCTTTGTTCTGTTTCATGATGTTGTAAGGTGGTTAGAGTGACGAAGGGCCCAACAAGATGGTATCTGGCCCTTGATTTGGCGACACAAGGCGTTGGATAATGCTCTGCTAGGTCCTTAGGAATTTTGCAACACTTGCTCTTAAATTCATACCCCTAGCCCAGCCCCATTAACACCTTTTAAAGTTCCTTTTGATCTAAAAGATGAGTAAAACTTGATCTGTGGAGTTTGTTCGAAGAGTTGAGCCTATGGTATGGTTCATTTGTGTGAGTAATCATATTCTTTCATGAGGTTTTACTTCTGTGTTATTGTGCTTTTGTTCTTATAAATGCAAGCTTTCTGATTCTGTCTTGCATACTTATTGAGTGATTTAGCCAGAAAATATGAGTGAAGAATGAGTGCATACCTTGTGAGAATGAATCATAATTGTTTGAAACATGCTGAGCTTAAATATCACCATTGTTCTATCAGGTCCTACGTGTAAATATGTTGATCTTTGCATGGCAATTAGCTTCTGAACCTTCATGGAATGATTCTTGGTTGGGTGCTAATTTTGATGCCATGAGAGTTGAGATTCGGAGAATATAGTTATGGGCATTAGAGTTTGAGTATTTATTTTGTGAGTCTTTGTTTTTGTTTGTGTTAGAGTCTGTTCTTAGTTTGGTTTTGCTAAGGGACTAGCAAAAGCTAAGTGTGGGGGAATTTGATACACGCATTCTATGCTATATTCTTAATATATTTCGAACCCTATTTAGCTTCGTTATTTCCTTAATAATGCCATTTCTAGTTTGTTTCTGTTCTTTAGGTCAAAAGAGGCAGTTTTACACGGAAGAAGGTTAAAACGCAAGAATTGAGTGAAATCCCAATCAAAGGAGGATTCCTATTGCAGCAAGGAGTCTCATTAAGTCGCAAAATCTGAGGATAAGTCGTTTAGGAAACTTTCCTGTTTTAAAAAGGGAAACTTACCTATTTCATTTTAGGAAACTTTCTTATTTTGATTTAGGAAACTTACTACTTTTGAATCTTTCCTATTCTGACTTTCCTAAAATATTTAGGAAACTTTCTTTTCTAATGAGACAGGGAAACCATTTGAAGTCAGAAAACCTAATCCAACTTGGAATAGGAATCTGTGAATGTCTATAAAAGGAGGAGAACGAATTCTGCAGCAATCAAGGATTTTATATGTGCTAATCAGAGAATTAAGGGAGATACTTTCCTTTAAATTCGTCATTTGAATTATGTTATTCCCCTACCATATCTATCTGATTTTATTTCCCTTGCAGGAACCCTAATTGCGCACAAATAAAGGAAGGGAATTTTCGTCAAAAGCCTGATTGATAGCAGAGAAGGAAAGTTCTTAATCGCTGGGATTTACTTTGGAGAACAAGGAGTGTACCTGGTCCATATTCAAGCCTCATGCAATGAATTACTACACAAGACATTCTAGAGAATTCTGGGAAGGTCTAAATCAGGATTTAAAGCAGTAATTCTACACCGTTAGATCACAATTTAATCAAAGGCTAGGAGCACAGCTAGGGTTTGGCATGTTCACTATAAATAGAGGCTGTCTGCTTCACAATTATGATCATTCATTCACGTAAAAAACCAGAGAGATACGAAAGCAGCAGCAAGCCTTCTTTTCCTCCCCTGCCGAGTTCATCCTCTCTTGCCAGACCTTGAAGGACTTATCCACGAAGGTAGCAGAGTTGGAGACTTGAAGGACGAAGCCAAACATCCTTTTGACGTTGCCAAGCTTCCTTGGAAACTGAAAAAAGTGTAAACACTGCCTTTACTTTGTTTTGATTTTCTTTACAGTTTGAAAGCATGTTTCGAATGTTAAATTCTGGATTTGTAAGCATGTTTTGCTTGTTCTTGTATTCAATAGATTCAGAATTTTAGTAAAGCATGTTGAAGTTTCGTTCATGATATTCTTGGCAATCTGATCTTGTTAATTCATTGTTTAGGAAGTATGCGTTTTTGTTTTATTACTATGTTAGAATGCATGCTAACTAGTGCCATGATTTATACTAAGCCTCGTAGGTAAGTATGGATCTCCAGTGGTGGAAGCTATGTCAAAATGGCTGAAAACGTATACTATGCAGTTCCCTGTTGTGACGTTCATAATATAGTTGTGTTCAATCTCGTTCTATAGATTCCAAGGACTCATGTTAAGTGTAGACAGATACATTAAGTATTGATAGCAACCTTGCATGAGATGTCCTAGTTCTAGACGTTCTGTGCTAGGGACAAGTAAGTAGAACTATAAAATGCATGACCTCGTAGGCTTGTATTTTGAGATTGTTTCTAGTTCTTTGAATTGGCATGTTATCGGATTGCTAAGGTTGAAACGTGAACTTTGATGTGTGGTCAGAATCTGAGTCTTCTCTGATGGATATGTTGAATGAATCGATCACTTGTATATATAGTTTAGCTTTTATTTTCTGTTTTAGTAGGAACATAGAACAAACTCCCAAAACTTCCCCCCCCCCCAGAAATCATGTAAATGTAATTGCTGTTTATATTATGTACATAATTCTTAAATTAGTCTAATCTGTTTAGTTTTGTAAACGCAGGAGCACCCTAAAGTCCCCGGATTGATCGAACCTTATTTACCAATACTACAATTGTCAAAACAGGGTTCATAATTGTCGCACGCCCGGAAACGAGCACGTCATTAATATCAGCCGTTAGATTAAGTCGGTGATGAGGATAAAAGGAGGCTAGTCAGATCTTTTCTTTCCTCATTGTTCAAAAAGATATTTTCTTCCCCGCACCGACTCAAGGACGACGAACGTGGACCTCCGACGCCGCTCTCGTCATCTGGTGGCTTCTCGATGACAGGAACAACCAATCGAACCGTCTCAACGTCGCCGACACATCCCTCTGTTTCTCCGATTGGTGACCGTAGGAGAGAGTTTTTGGCCACAAATCCAACTTCTCTTGGTATATACATGTCATTTTCAAAATGTGAATGATGCATTGTACTCTATAATTAAAATAGGATTCGATATCAGTATTGTAATAAAAATATATATAATTTTTGTATGTATTGTATATAGAGTTTTTGAATTTATTCTATAAATGAAATTGATTGATATTCTCCCTAAATTCTTTTGTTTCTCATACAATATTCTAACAACTTACAGGACACTTCAACTTACATCCCGATGAACTTCAACTAACTCGTAGCCTCGGTGAGACCGTATTGCGTGTGAACATGGGGTACAAGACACTTCAACTTACATCCCGATGAACTTTTTTAAAGAATGAGTAGTGAGCCCGTAGAAGTATAAGCAGCATAAGCAGCATAAGCGGTAGATAATAGTGTAACACGTGACCAGTGTGTTAACACTTCAACCAACACCATAAAGCATAAAAAGGTGTCCGCAAGTTGGTTGTATCTATGTACATAGTTTGATATAAGAATAGAATGTTCACTTTTGTGTCATTTAGCATAGGAGGGTCTCACTCCTAATTTAGCTAAAGAATAGGCTTTCAAAACGAGTAATGAGTATTGCAGGGGGCCAATGCGACATCGAGGAAAGACCGGTGCACCTCAATTGCTTGAGGAATTGACCGGACGACCTCCAAGAAGTTGGAGTCATGTTTGGGTGACGTCAATGTCCCCCGGGTCACCACCATGCTTCATGGTGATGCTAGATCTCAAATGTTTTCGTTTTGAGCGGAAGAATGGATGTCCATAAGAATTTCTCAAAATTTGGACTATCGCTTCTAGGATGACTTAAATGGTCAAACCAAAGCCTATATGAGTCGGTGTCCCAAATATCTAGTTTTGCGACAACATGAGATTCGATACTCGAATCGTAGTGACATACAATCCACTAAATTAACTCATGAACTTCTCCAAGATGCGCTTCAGTCCGCATTCATGAGAAGGTATACACAAAAGAATTCTTGTTCATTCTCACAATGTGTTTTCAAATGAAAATCATTAGCAAGAATGTCTTTAAAACTTAACATGATTCCTTAGAATGTTGTGGATAGTTCCACTATCTGCGAAGCACTCAATGTCTCTATGAGATATATCTACAAGGAGTAGATAGGCAAGTAAATAGTTCCACTTGAATCATTTAGAAGGATTGAAAGAAGCTACGAAAAGCTGCAATCCCGAGAGTGCATAAAAATTTCCGCGCAGAATGACCTTTGCGCATTAAAATAGCCATAACTTCTTCGTTAAAATAGATATGGACGAACCGCAAAAAGTTCTGAAAACTAGACTCGTAGAGCTTTCTAATGATATAAAGCTCACTGTCTGGTTCGTCCGGAGCTGTTCACAAAGCTCAAACGAAGTTGACTGTCCAGAAGGGACAGATTGCTGTTTTTTGCAGAATTGGCATGTGCGAAGCTATGAAGCTTGCAGGTGGCGTGTAGGCTTTTGCCTTAGCCAAAAGTGACGTGTGTATGATCAAAACCAAGTCCTTTCGGTCATTCTAAGGTCATAAACTCCATGACTAGTTAGCAAAAGCTCCTTGACATGAACATAAACTAACTCAGAGGACCTAGAAGATCTGATTATGATGATAATTTTCCAGCTTTGATAAGTCTTCAACGTCTTTTGCAAGACGGCAATTGGTTTAATAGTGTAGGGGGATCCAAAATCAAAAGCTTTTGGTAACTCCAAGTCAATATGACCAGGCATGTCTGTGGAAGGTCGGTAGTGCGAGGCACACTTAAAACCACTATCTCCTTAATTTCGGACAATTCTGAGACATCACACTGAGCTTGGATGAGCCTAGTTGAACAATTGATGATGAAAATTCCGCTATAGGGTAGAAAACTTAACCGGAAACACGTGGGCGATCCTCTTTGAGGATGCAGTGCCATGAGTCACCTTCAAAGGAAGGGACCAAAATTGACACGATATGCCATGTTTCTAAAGACGATGTAAGTGTACATCTTGATTGTAAATCAATATGAACCATAAGAGGAGAATAGTTTCACTTCGAAAAAATTCTTAAGGCATTCATTATTGCTAATGTGAGTACATCGAGGTCTCAAATAGACGAAGGACGTCGATACAACGCCTTAGTACATAAAGCTTGGAATGAAAATCAATGTCTAGCCGATGACGTCAAAGTCATGGGTAGCTAGAGCAGGATCCGAATCTTTGATATTCGCGATCATGAGGATGACGTTCTTGTCCTCATATTGATTTTCCATACCTTTTTGTATGCATTCACAATTTAAAGAAGCTTAACAATCTTGAACCAATGATCCGAAGATCCACAACGGTTGCATTGTCATGAGTTGACGTGAGTAGTTTTGACAAAATGGTGTCTAGACCGGGAGTGTCGCTATTAGAGCCGGCGACACCTCCCCCACTTTTCTAGACAACGGCATGACGTTTTCTGCCGTTGCCATGACCCATATTGTTGTCCCCACATTAGGGGATAATCTCAAATAAGTTTATCACATTAGCGTATATACAATTCCTATTTGTATGATCAAAATCAAGTCTCGTTAGTAATTCCACACTAACTTGGAGGACTTAGAGAACTTGATCATGATCGAATCCGCTAAAGATTATGGATCATGATGCCACAAAAGATCATCGACAATATGTAGTCAATTAAGGTGGTA
The DNA here is from genome assembly GCA_010134655.1 of Fragaria nilgerrensis. Lineage (NCBI taxonomy): Eukaryota > Viridiplantae > Streptophyta > Magnoliopsida > Rosales > Rosaceae > Fragaria > Fragaria nilgerrensis. The sequence continues at coordinate 16,668,464 of CM020977.1, forward strand.
AGCAATCCACTTGACTAATAACTCAAAAAGTAGAGTTATATGAACGTTTCGAGAAACGCTTCATGAGTGAAGGTGGTGAACCGGTGGTCGGTAGCTTCGGCGGTCTGGAATCTTCCGGCGGCTGGTTCAGAGACTTTCTGGCCGGTTCTCAGGGTGAGGCCGGCGGCGTTGGATCCGGGACGGAGAGAGCTTTCTGGGGATATAAAATTCCGGTGGAGGACAGTCGGAATTTTGGTCGGAAATCGGGAAAAACAAGGCTGCCCGATTTTAAGGTTTTGGTTTTTAGGGTTTGGAAAAAAAAATGGTGGGCTATTGGCTCTAAGGTTAGAATAAAGTGCATGATAACGTGATGAAGGATAAAGTGTAGAGATAAAGAGATAGCAAGAGAATCATCATCTTATTCATTGATAGGAGCCCTTTATATAGGGAATTACACAATACCTAATATGGTAAGGATATGAATACATAGATCTAGTCTAATTACATATCCTATTGGCATAAGGCCAAGGCACACATAAAGAATATCTAGAAAGATACAGAATATCCTAGAACAATCATATCATTTTTCTATTTCACTTAATATTGTGTTAACTGTTCTAGGATATTCTGTATCTATCTAGATATTTTTTATGTGTGCCTTGGCCTTATGCCAATAGGATATGTAGTTTGACTAGATCTATGTATTTATATCCTTACCATATTGGTATTGTGTAATTTCCTATATAAATGGCTCCTATCAATGAATAAGATGATGGTTCTCTTGCTATCTCTTTGTCTCTACACTTTATCTTTCATCACGTTATCATGCACTTTGTTCTAACCCTAGAGCCAATAGCTCACCATTTGTTTTCCAAAACCCTAAAATCGGGCAGCCTTGTTTTTCCCGATTTCCGACCAAAATTCTGACTTCTCTCCGTCGGAATTTTATATCCCCAAAAAGCTCTCTCCGTCCAAGATCTAACGCCGCCGGCCTCACCCTGAGAACCAGCTGAAAAGTCTCTGAACCGGCCGTCAGAAGATTCCAGACCGCCGCCGATACCGACAACAGGTTCACCACCTTCCCTTGCTCCGATCAACCTGAATTTTTGATAACAGCTTTCCCATCAAGAGCTGCTCCTCCTATCAAATTTTCAGCCCTAAATTCGAAGTAGAAGTAGGCGAAACGTTGTTTCTCTTCTCGGCAACCTCTAGAAACCAAAGATTTCAAGATTGCTCGTCTTCCAAGGATAGCCAGAAAGGTTCCCAACCCTCAGTCGAAGCCTGCAATCGACTCAAACTCATCAGAGCTCCTATAAACGCAATTTATTTGGCAAACTAGCAAGTAAGCTTTAATATTACAGTTATTTACTTTAGAATAACTCGGGGGATAAAATCTTTTCTCCCTTCTCCATCTCCATTCTATGCTTAGGATTTTGTGTGTGCAGGTACCGAAAATCCTGGAATTTTATTCGCGGGTCAAGAGTGAGTTTGATCACTCTTGTTTTCTTGTCCGGGTTGTGTTTGATCAACCCTGACCTATCACCGGATTGTGTGCGATCAATCCGAAGGACAAACCATTAAAAGCATTATTTAAGACCTCGATGTACTCACATTAGCAATAATGAATGCCTTGAGAATTTTTTTCGAAGTTATGAAACTATTCTCCTCTTATGGTTCGTATTGATTTACAAACAAGATGTACATTTTTACATCGTCCTTAGAAACATGGCATATTTACAATCTACATGGTTAGATTGTGCCGTTTTGGTCTCTTCCAAGTGAAGATGACGCACGACCTTGCATCCTCAAGAAGGATTGCCAACGTGTTTCCGGTTAAGTCTTCTACCCTATAGCAGATTTTCCATCATCAATTGTTCAACTAGGCTCATCCAAGCTCAGTGTGATGTCTTAGAATTGTCCGAAATTAAGGAGATAGTGGTTTTAAGTGTGCCTCGCACTACCGACCCTCCACGGACATGCCTGGTCATACTGACTTGGAATTACCGAAAGTTTTTGATTTTGGATCCCCCTACGCTATTAAACCAATTGCCGTCTTGCAAAAGATGTTGAAGACTTATCAAAACCGAAAAAAAAATTATCATCATGATCGGATCCTTTAGGTCCTCTGAGTTAGTTTATGTTCATGTCAGGGAGCTTTTGCTAACTAGTCATGGAGTTTACGATCTTAGAATGACTGAAAGGACTTGGTTTTGATCATACACACGTCATTTTTGACAAAGGCAAAAGCCTACACGCCACCTACAAGCTTCATAGCTTCGCACATGCCAATTCTGAGAAAAACAGCAATCTGTCCCTTCTGGACAGTCAACTTTGTTTGAGCTTTGTGAACAGCTCCAGACGAACAGACAGTGAGTTTTATATCATTGGAAAGCTTTACGAGTCTAGTTTTCATAACCTTTCACGGTTTGTCCATATAGATTTTAACGAAGAAGTTATGACTATTTTAGTGCGTAAAGGTTATTCTGCGCGGAAATTTTTATGCACTCTCGGGATTGCAGCTTTTCGTAGCTTCATTCAATCCTTCTAAGTAGTTCAAGTGGAACTATTTACTCACCTATCCACTCCTTGTAGATATATCACATAGAGACATTGAGTGCTTCGCAGATAGTGGAACTATCCACAACATTCTAAGGAACCGGCAACTATCTCTGGATTTTGTGCCTTGTAAATCTTCTGTGACTACAATGATTGAATCATACCTGTCATTCAGGGACACGGTTTAGCTTGAATCTTGATGTCTCATGGCACCATGATCAACGTCACAGATGCCCTCTATGCATTGAGAGGTAACCGAACCATGTTGAGCTTTAAAGACATTCATGTTAATGGTTTTCATTTGAAAACACGTTATGAGAATGAACAAGAATTTTTTTGTGTATACCTCCTCATGAATGCGAACTAAAGCGCATCTTGGAGAAATTCATGAGTCAATTTAGTAGACTGTATGTCACTATGATTCGAATATCGAATCACATGTTGTCGTCAAACATGATATTTGGGACACCGACTCATATAAGCTTTGGTTTGACCAAATCGGTCACCCTGGAAGAGATATAATGGTCCAAATTTTGAGAAATTCTCATGGACATCCATTTTTCCGCTCAAAACGAAGACATTCGAGATCTAGCATCACTATGAAGCTTAGTGGTGACGCATCACTATGATCTAGCATCACTGGCCTTCCCCGATGTCGCATTGGCCCCCTGCAATGCTCATTGCTCGTTTTGAAAGCCTATTTTTTAGCTAAATTAGGAGTGAGACCCTCCTACGCTAAATGACACAAAAATGAACATTCTATTCTTACATCAAACTATGTAGATAGATACAACTAACTTGCGGACACATTTTTATGCTTTATGGTGTTGGTTGAAGTGTTAACACACTGATCATGTGTTACACTATTATCTACTGCTTATGCTGCTTATACTTCTATGGGCTCACTACCCATTCTTTAACGAAGTTTATCGGGATATAACTTGAAGTGCATGTACCCTATGTTTACACGCAATACGGTCTCACCGAGACTACGACTAAGCAACTTTAGCTTGTCGCTTAAACATTATTGATGCACACCAATCTTTCTATTACATCTTAGGGCTATGCAATATTTGCATGCAGCTTTACTATTCATTTACGACCCACCATCATTAAATATTTTTGTACTACAGCTCGTGACTGTGTTTTGCATGCAGCTTTACTATTCATTTACGACCCACCATCATTAAATATTTTTGTACTACAGCTCGTGACTGTGTACTAGGATTGGCACGAAATTGCAATCCTTAAGCTCAAACAGGATTGAAACGGATCTCCAATCCTTGAGCTCGGCTAGATGTTATTTCTAGGTGCCATATCGCATTGTCACTGCGTACAATGATGGGTCATTAGAGATGAATAAGTACTTAAGTTTAAGTTGGATATGAACCTCCACCTATAATCCGCATATGTAGAAACCTTGTCAGACGATCTCATTCACCGCTAAATTACGGATTGCCATTTTGATGAGACAATATTCCCACCGTTATGGGAGATAAGAACACAAGTGTTCAAGTGGAACGACGTGAATTGTCGTGGTTTGCACTAAGTCTCATCTTGATCTCAAATGCTTAAAGTGTTAAAGTGACGAGATCACATGCTGCAAATATGTCTGCAATGATTGATGTCCTACAAAAGGACATGACACGACCAAAAGAAGTTGGTCTTGGCGCCATCACCATGGATGGTGATATGGTGATGCCATATAGTGACAAAATTGGTGTCACTAGGCTGTGTGACTCCCCAAAAGGAGGGAGGCCCTTAGGTTCGATACTTTCTCGCACTAGGAAGAAAGCGAGCTTGGCACAACCTGATCCATTGATCAGTGATACTCAAATCCGTCTCATAAAGTCTGAATTATGATTATCGTTGGGAGACGCCTCAATGTCAAATCCAATCCATATAGAGATCTCTACAAGTATTACACTAGTGTACATAAGGATGTGGGATAATGAGTCTACTATCGAACCAACATTCGTTGATGGATATCAACTTAGTTGATTGGCCTAATAGAAAGATGCGATCCAGCATTAACAAAGAGATAGGTCCTTGGGCAGGTGATGCCAACACCGCAAGCTAAACCCTATCAACTATGCCTTTGTTAGATAGCGTAGTGAGAACAAGAGCTTAGACTCACCTTATGGCGCAAGGTCTCTCACTAATACGCACTGAGATCGACTACGATGAGATATGCTCTCGTAATAGATGTCATTGAACTCCACTACTTTGTCAGTTTGGTAGTTTCTGAATAACTGAACATGCAGCCTATGAATGTGGTCATAATAACATCTCTATGGGATCAGAGATATACATTAAGATCTTAAACGGACTTCATTCATCTGAATCAAGTGGCTCCAGACCACAAGAGCACGCGTTTGCTAAAGGTATTGGAACAATACGAAAGACTTGACATCTCATTCGCTATGAAAAGTTGTAAAGCTGACACGACCCGCCCCGAATTTCACCCTAAACCCGAAGTAAATCGTGCGGGGACCACCTCCAAGAAAGATTTACCGCAAAATTCGGTACAACCTCCCTTGAAAATGGACAACCCTTCCAATAAAAACCTGCAAACACTTCTAAAGGTTCCAAATCCAACCTTAACTTCTGGAGCCTTCGTGCTCCTCAAAAACAATCATCACCAACAGGATAATAAACATTATCTAAGATAATATACATCATCCGTCAAATATTCTAAAATATAAACAAGCCTTCACCCACAACCAAAAATATATACATTAAACCCAAGTATTCAGAGCTACTAGACACTAGCGGAAGCAAGAAAAGACAAGTAGGCTAAACAGGTAACCTACTGGTGAAAGGTGGTGGAAATACGGGTGACTATGCCTCGTCTCCTACGAGATCCAATCCGAACTCTGCAGACTGGGCATTTTAAAACAAAGGGCCCAGGGGAAAACATTTAATAATATTAGAGTGAGTGGACAAAAATAATTTAATAATAAACTATTATGCATTCCCATTTTAATTTCATAGAAAAATATACTGCATGCGGCAGCTTAAAAGTGTTCAACTCATAAACTGATAATTTCACGACTAGCACTGGCTAGTCACAAACTCAAATAAAATGGAGCCTCTCAGGCTAAACCATATATATTCATATATTCGTATGTATCTACACTCGTCAGACTCCTTGTATGAATCCTAGAAACAATTCAGAAAAATAGAAATTCATACAAGGCTACAACGCTGGCGTCTAACGCTCACGTTGCGCCATAATGGTATTTTTCCTCATTATGACCGAAAAGGGACGGTGTACATATACGTGTGGACTCCCTATATGAAAACCTAAATAAACTGAAAAAGAAAGAAGTTTTCATATAGGGCTATGACGTTTGTGTCTAACACGCACGACACGCCATAATGGTATTTTACCTCATTATGACGGACCAAGCACGTATGGCTAGCTAGCATTTATATACATACTATTCTCATAAAATCCAAAACATATATATATCCACCGAAAATCTCATTTTCGGGATCTCTCCAAAGGAGGAAAAATTATCAAATAGGAGAGAAATCAATAATCTCATCAAATTAAACAAATGATTAATAAATCATTCATCGCATGCTTTTTATTTAAAACAAATGTCCACTCACAAATTAGGCCTAAGCCTGATGACGCTCCGAGGCTTCTTCTGCTCGGGCCTCCTCACGTCCTGTTCCAAATATATAATTAATTTACTAACTGAAATCCAGTATTTATAAAATAGGCAAAATTAATCGAGAGCCATAATTACGCTCATCATTGCCTAAGTTCGATATTCTTAAATCGAAACGATCCAAACTTTTATATCATACTCGGCAGTCGTATAAACAACCTTTCCCAGAAATTGATTTAAATCCTACGGTCGGATTTTACATTATTTAACCGCTTAAATACCAAACTTCGGAAATTCATAAACCTATTCAAAACTCGTCCGAAAATTCTAAAACTCATTCCATTAAATTCTTCATAAAAATCTCCACCTAAAACAGTTTTTCCAGCGGCGGCGCCGGCGGCGGCTCCGCCGGCAGCGGCGGCCGGCGACCAGCTCCGGCGACGTCCAAATTCTACCAAATTTTAACAGCAGCTTCCTCTCATCATTCCAAACAACTTTCATAACTATCACTAAGTCCAATTTCAAGCCTAACTAGGTCAATCGAACGCAAACACACAATAAGCCCTAGAATTTCAACTTCGAATTTCTCCTTACCGAGCTCAAGAGGGATCGAGCCTTTTGGAGGGGTTGTTGCACGGGATGAGAGCTTCAAAACCGTACCAAGCTTGCCCGGATTGGTGGCCGGAGGAAGGAGTTCCGGCGACGGAAAGCCTATGGCAGCCGCGCCTTTCGGGCGGCGTTTCTCCTTCACGGCGGCGCTAGGGAGGCTGCCACCGGTCTAGAACGGTAGTTGGGTTGGAGACCGATCGATTGGGACCGGTGCGGCGGTCTGGGGCGGCCGGACGGCGGCGGACGGCGGAGAAGAAAATCCGGCAGGGGGGAGGAATCGGGAGAAGAGAGAGAAAATCGGGAGGGAAGAGAGAGAAAATCGGTTGGGCTTGGCCCAACTGGTTCCAACCCAATATAAACCCAATCCAAAAATTTAACACCCCCAAAAAATAATACCCTAATAAAAATTACCTTTTACTAGCTAAATTTACCATTTTTACCGTCGTTACATTTTTCTCCTACGAATAACTCTCCGAAATAATCGTCCCTCAAAACCCCTCTAGGGACCAATTAAACTATATGTCAATGTCGGAGACGGTAAAATTCTTATTATAATCAAGCTAGTAAATAAGATAAAATCTTACGGGTCAAGATGTGACAAAAGCTAAGTGTAGCTATGCACCCACGCAACGCCAATGTAATGACAGTAACTCTTTTTTTAATACTTAATGGTATGAAAGGTTGAGGCTTATTCTATCCCTACATAAGAAAGACACATCAATAGCGAAATCAGAATCTGCCAAGTTTCGTAGGTCAACTTCCATGAGACCTATAGGAAATCTCACTTACTGAAAAATGGTGAAATTGATACCATTGGAAAGGTCTATGTGTCTATTTTCCAGAGACACCAACTATTTGATCATACCTATCATATTTGGTGAGTTATGGCCATTTTTGTAAAGTAGGACGAATCTATCCGAGAATCTGATTTTGGCAAAACAGTCAACTTCGACGGGACTTTGTGAATAGCTCCTGAGGAACCAGAACGTGTGTAATATACGGTTGGAAAGCTAAATGAGTCTAGTTTCCAAAACCATTTACGGTTCGTTCATATGTATTTCCTATAGGAAGTTTCGACTGTTCTAGTATGCTGCGCGGAAATCTGATTTCCTGCACGAACTTATGTTTTGAGTTCACAAGCGGCCTTCTCTTCAAGATCTAAGTATAAAAGATCATTTGAGGACAATACGGCATGATTTAGTTAATCATTGCCCAATACCATATTTGAAGACATGTTAAAGAGCATTGACATGCTAAGTTGTTGAAATTTCCGTGATTAGTAAAAATCAGGAAGAACCCTATGATTGATGTAAAGATCAGGGGGAGGTGCAAACTTCAAGGGGAGTTTAGCACATACATACATACATGTCACTATCAAATGTAAAGAGTGCGTTGTACTCTTTTTCTTCTACGATCAATGTTCACTTTTTCTCCCACAGGGTTTTTGTGACTTGACGAGGTTTTTGACGAGGCAACAGATCAGCATCATCGGCATATCAGCGCGCGGCACAACAAGGGGGAGTGTTCTAGGATATTCTGTATCTATCTAGATATTTTTTATGTGTGTCTTGGCCTTATGCCAATAAGATATGTAGTTTGACTAGATCTATGTATTCATATCCTTATCATATTGATATTGTGTAATTCCATATATAAAAAGCTACTATCAATGAATAAGATGATGGTTCTCTTACTATCTATTTGTCTCTACACTTTATCCTTCATTTACAACGTAGTTACAAATATGCCTACTTTCTTAAGAAATGATGATGAAGCGATTTATACAGAAAAAGAAAAGAAAAGAAAAGAAAAGTAGGAGAAAATATTGCGTAAGACTTTGAAACAGAGTCCGTACTCTGACAAGGACCACTGAAGTATGGTGGCACATGGTTGCTGTCATATCAGTCCCCAAGCTGACGGTGGAGATCAACAGGTACGGATGAGCGGACGGTGGAGATGAGAACATTCCCATAACGCTCCCAGACTCTTTCTACTGGTATGAGGTCCAGCTCGGTCGGGACCCTTATAAGAGGGGAAAAGAGTAAAGACCCCTCTCCCTCTCTCTCTCTCTCTCTCTCTCTCTCTCACCACAGTGATCAATGCCAAATCTTCTTCATCTTTCTCTCTCTAGCTTCTGAATCGAATGGACAGTGATAGGCCTGAAAAGGAGGAAGAGGAAAGCCTCTTGATTCTCAGTCCACTTACTATTACAATCTCTTGAGAAGAAAAACAGTTCCTCTCTTCAGTTTCTAATTCCTCCCAATTCGTGGAGTGTGAAAATAGAAAGTAGAATTTGGTTTCGACGTATGAGTTTAGTTGTGATATTGAGATAAGTAGTTGATAGGAAGGGAGGTGGATATCGGTATGAAGCTTTCCACATCAGGGTTCGGTCAGCAGGAAGGTAAACCCTATTGTTTGGTTGATTTTCGCATAGTAATCTAGTCCATTATCAACTGTATTTATTTCTTGACAAGAAACGGAATGGCAGGAGGAGGAGGAGGAGCTGAGAAGAAGTGCTTGAATTCGGAGCTGTGGCATGCATGCGCAGGGCCGCTGGTGTCGCTGCCCACATCTGGAACTCGGGTGGTTTACTTTCCTCAGGGCCACAGCGACCAGGTTGCGGCTACCACCAACAAACAAGTTGATGCTCACATACCAAACTACCCGAGTTTGCCTCCCCAGTTGATCTGTCAGCTCCACAATGTCACAATGCATGTGGGTTTTGCTTTGTCTTTTTTTATTCAGCTACATTTTGTCTTTTCATTTCTTGTAGAAGAAAGAACAAAAATGAGATAACCTGGAACTGATGTGATTTGGGTTTCAGGCAGATGTGGAGACGGATGAAGTATATGCCCAGATGACATTGCAGCCTTTGACTCCGGTAAATGCTACTTCTTTCCTCTGAGTTTTATTAATTTATCCTTAGTTGCATCATAACTTCTAAAGTTGGGTTAAACTACACATGCACAGCAAGAACAAAAGGAGACATTTCTTCCCATGGAGTTGGGAGTTCCAAGCAAGCAACCAACAAATTACTTTTGCAAGACACTCACGGCGAGTGACACTAGTACACATGGAGGCTTCTCTGTTCCTCGTCGCGCCGCTGAGAAAGTTTTTCCTCCACTGGTAATTCCTCCTTCGTACTGCAACTGTCTTTTATGTTGTTTTGTTTGACAGAGTAAGTTGCCGATGCTTCTTATTTAATATCTTGATGGTTTACTGCAGGATTTCTCGCTACAGCCACCAGCCCAGGAACTTATTGCTAGGGATCTCCATGATGTTGAGTGGAAGTTTAGGCACATTTTCCGAGGTAAGATTTGAAGTTTTGGTTTTTGATTGTCCCTTTTTCGTCTGATAGGAACTATTATAGTTTAGCTTCCATTATGATGCTTGACAACTGCTGGATTTTGGTAAGGATTCTAGTAAAGCAAGAAAAAAAGTGCTTCAAACTATTGACTATATCAGGTTGGATGTTCTAAGGACTTGCGATATAAAACTAGTGTGATCAATCATTGGTGCCAGGAAATGAGAAAGTGATACTTTTAAATGCTGTCCTAATTAAGCAATTTATGGTAGCTGTAGGAGTACATGAGCTGTCCTTGTATTTTGAGAGACATGGAACTGCTTTACTTATATAATTTATAAGGTGGTGGGACTCAGCTGTTAGTTAGAGTTCCCTTTGACTTTGGGGTGAATCCTTTCATAATTCTTCTTACAGTAATGATTATCGGATTGATTTATCGTATGATGACGGCATCGCAAAAGGCCAGATAGTCAGATACGCATTAGTTGTGCAATCCGGGTGGATCACCTACTTTCAATTGTTTGGCTAGGTTTCTTACTACTATTGACAGGGAGTAGGTCGAGGAATGAAGGAAATATTTTTACTGGAGAACTTTTCTTTCCCGAGTTTGATTGGCATATATAGTTTAGAATCTCTGGTCATAGCTGAACTGTAGATATCCAAAATCTCACTAGTGTCATAATTTATTTTTTTTATTTTTTCCTTCAGCGAGTGAATCCGAAGTAAACATCTGTTGGTAATAGAGTTTTAAGATTATGCTCATATTGACCTAATGATGTACTTGAAGCAAAGAACATGTTAGACAGGGGTAACCACCTATTTGTTAGGGTAAAATAAAAAATGGTCCTGCCTATTTTGGTTTGCATCTATTCTTGTCAGGAGTAATTCTTGGTTGATTGTTACAGACTTCTGTATTTATACAAAAGTGTGTTTAGATGCATCATATTTATTATAAAAACATAAACGGAAAACGCAGGCTTGGACTTTTCTGTATTCTAAGCATTATTTGCTATTTCTACGGGAGACCTGTATCGAGTTTACCATTGTATTGACTACACCTTTCACATGTCATTGGTGCTTAATGCATTTCATGATGTATTTGTCTGACATATATAACAACTTAATACTGACATACTGAGTGTCACACCTACTCCTACCCTTTCCACTGAGCCTGCAGAATATTGGACTTACAATGTGCTCAAGGAACTGCAATACTCACATTCGGTTTTGGTGCAAGAATAAAAAACCACCCAAGAGGGACCCCATTCATGAACAGTCACTGGACTAACTTCTGAATAATGCTTGTTTTGAGTCATCTTGAAAGAGTACCTTTTTGTGTCGGTGAAAGTTATGTTTTGATAAAATTTTATCTACCTACTGTGGTCTACAAACTAGTCAGATGAAGTGGTATTTAAAGAACCTACAAGATTTGTGGAGATATTTTTGGGCACTTGTTTAGAAATCATGGAAATCTTTCTCTGAAAGCATACTCCAGTATAAATTCAATAAAACATGTAGTCAAGAATGTGGAGGAGCAGTTACAGTAAGCAACAGTATTATTCATCTACAACTTGCTTGGATAGGTATAAGTTGTTCAATCAGCTGGCGTATCTGACCAAGCACCTATCCCCATGTCTTCTATTATTACACTTGCTTTGTTTCTTTTAGTACAAGTGCCATCCGGCTGCAACCATAGTTGTCCTTCCCATAGTCACTTTTCCAAATCTCTATTGGCTGGGGCATATCAGTTTTTTCTTTTACTTTTCCGGTGCGTAAATGGTAGGAAAGTGAGAAGTCTGAAAGAATAAAAGATTCTACTCTATGCGCTGGCCTTATAATGAGGAATGAAGGTAAGATGCATTTCTTTCGTCTTTGCGAGTACTTAGTAGAGCTGATTCTTTTGTTGGAGGAAAAGATGTATTAATTATTAGTGAAAAGGTGAATATCTCTATAAGTGTATAAAGATTCATACGGCTCTGAAATAGCTTGGTTTACTAAGTGAGCTCTTGGTGGAAAAAGATATGCGATAGGTATCAGGGCTTCACAAGTAAAGACAAATAAGTTTTAACTTCAATGTTTGTACTTAAGCAATGGGTAGATTGGCGATGTATGAGGCTGATGGTTCCCAATTGTTGTAGTTGCACAGAGGAAGTAGTGCTTCAGGCTGTGTACGAGAACTTATGCCAGTGTCTGGGGGTGTGTGGCGCGACAGTTCCTATGACATTTCCTGGACATAATAGATTCACGTGCAATACTCCTTATGGTGTACCTTCTCCTTTTGAAAACAGCTAATGATCACATTATGCCTTAAGTATACATCAATTCTGCCAACGGTACATGTGTGGTAAATCTGACCTCCATGGCTAGAGACTCTGTTGAATAGCTGATGACTGCAAGGGGTGCAAATGTGCAATAAGGAATTGAATTCGCTGTCTTAAGAACACGGAGAATGAGAAATCTAGGATGAAGGTTAAAGAGGAGGAGAATTAAACTAGTATAAAAGAAAGAGAGGCAAAGTAGGCTAAGCTCAGTTTCCTGTTCTCAGATCTCTATGCTGTAGTCTGTTACCGTAATACAAAGAAGAGTCTCGTCACAGGAAATGTCATAACGACAAACTTTCAGAGCACCGGAATATATAAAGAAACATTTTTATTTAGATTTTAATTGTTGTAGATGAACCCAAACAATCACTTTACGTATACTAATTATAGAAAACAATTAAAATATAAGAAGTTTCTGAGTTGGTGCTCACACTGAAATAAACAATTGTTTGTTTATCATTTATTGTTTCCTTACTTGTTTGGATTACCAATGCCTTGAGTATATGTCATTGTATAATACCTAAATGTGTCATAAGGAAAATATTTAGGGCTCCTGGAGATAAAATTGTTCTGAAGAGGAGAATAATGTCGCTAATCAGTTCTTGAGTGAGTGTAGCAGCAATGATGATGGCATAGATTAGTGGGAAAGTGAGCAAAGATGTCATATGGTATAAGATTTTAACACTAGGTTGCACAAGCAACAAAGACAAAAAATATAGAAGTGATATGTGAGAACACTGAGTCAAGTCAAAAGTCTCATATATGCTAAAAGGGGATGAAATACATAAGGGAATATACAGCTGATATGATGATGGAAATAGCTTTGTAGGCTTTAATCAAGAGACAATCCATATAGATGGTCCGATCAGTGTTGCCAGATTTTGATGATTTTTTTATTGTTTACATAAGTTCCAAATTGAATACTTTCGTTTAATTTGTTTTGATTGTCCTGATGGGACATACTTGGATACACAGCCAAACTGTTGAGTTCACTTTTAGTATTAAATGGATGCTGATATTTAGTGCTGAAAGAAACATATATGGGCTTGCAAACACAAAGAGGCTTGCACTGCTGATATGCATTATGGTATAGTAGTACATCAATTACTATCTTCAAGGAAACCCAGGAAAAACTAACCTGTTTTATGCTTTGCTGATCTTACAGGACAGCCAAAACGGCATCTTCTCACGACAGGTTGGAGTGTATTTGTTAGTGCCAAAAGGCTTGTTGCTGGAGATTCTGTTCTTTTTATTTGGTAGTTCTTTTCATCTAATTTTTTTTCTTGCTATTTTTTATATATTTATGTAAAATCATGAACTAATATACTGGTTAATTATTCTATCGTAGGAATGAAAAGAATCAGCTCCTTTTGGGGATTCGCCGTGCAACTCGACCACAAACTGTGATGCCGTCATCTGTTTTGTCAAGTGATAGCATGCACATTGGACTTCTTGCTGCTGCTGCCCATGCATCTTCAACTAATAGCTGTTTTACTGTATTTTATAATCCAAGGTGACAAAAAATCCATGTTTTCTATTCTTTCCAATTCTTACATTTGCTTTTTCTTATAAGTTTATTATGTCCAGGGCTAGTCCATCTGAGTTTGTCATACCCCTATCAAAATACATTAAAGCAGTATTTCACACACGTGTTTCAGTTGGGATGCGATTTCGGATGCTTTTTGAGACTGAAGAGTCAAGTGTCAGAAGGTAATATAACTAGACATGGTCAAATATGGTATTTTTATAATGATTGCTTATGTGTAATTAGCCTGGTTTCTTTACGTTATACAGATCATTTATACTTGCTTGTGCAGAAGATAGACAAACTATATTGATTACGGCACATTATCAATGTTTATTAGTTGTGACCTCAAATTAAACTAGGTTAAAACATGTTTGTCCTTCATAGTATGTCATCAACATATTTTTCTATTATGTAGGCTGTTTTCCTATAGATAGATAATAGATGCAGGTCGATATGTACTATTTTTGCATTTTCAATGGGTATATAATTGAAATATTCAATGATTGTCTTGTCCAGGTACATGGGTACAATAACTGGCATAAGTGATCTGGATCCTGTTCGGTGGCCAAATTCTCACTGGCGATCTGTCAAGGTAATAAAGCTTAGTACTAAAAATTGTAATTGCTTCTGTTTATTCATTCAGGGTTTCATTTCAAACCCTATATAATGGATGAGTACATTACACATCCCGTGTTGTGCTCCTCTAACAGCTATAACAAAATATCCTTGTATTTCCATGTTTGCTTATCATACAGACATAAAGTGATGGCAAACTACCAGCTTGTTGTTATGATTGTTATCACGTGTGTTGTTGTTCTTTTCCCTTTTAATTGCACAGAAGTATCGATGGAATCAAAAAATTTCTTGCTTGTATGTGTGACAGTCTCTTGACAAAATAGTTATGTTATTATGAAGAGAAATGTTTTGTTATTTTGAAGTGTGAAATATATATGAACTGTGTTTTTAAGGGAATTAAACCTGTAGTCTCTAGATACTTGGACAACTTAAGTGTAATTAAATGGTAGTATCTGACTAAACAAGAAGCTACAAAAGTATCATGATTTCTTCCTGTGTGTAAATTTGATCGGAGTTGGTTCCTCAACTATAGGGAAAGGGTGATAACACAACCTCTGTTCTGCTTGACTATACAAGCATACCAGTCGTGTATTTGATAAGTGCAAAAAATTTCCGCAGGTTCATATGTTGCCATTTTGATAGTTACTTGGAATCAAAGTTGAAAAAATATGTTGCGTTTCAAAACCATAACACTTATCTTTACATTCGTTAGTATTCCATACAATTTTCCTTAACATGTTTTCCTTCTTTCTCACCATATTTATTTCTAGATTTGTAACTGAATACATGGTCACTTGGTCAGGATTCAGGACCTTGTTGCCTCTGTCTAAATTGTCCTTTTTGATTTTTGATTTTATATTTTATTTGGTTTTTGAACATTTGTTCTTTCCTTGGTGTAGGTTGGTTGGGATGAGTCAACTGCAGGTGAGAGGCAGCCAAGGGTTTCGTTGTGGGAGATTGAGCCTTTGACCACTTTCCCCATGTACCCATCACTATTTCCCCTCCGACTGAAGCGTCCTTGGCATCCTGGGGCTTCATCAATGCATGGTATAATATATATTTTTAATGTGTTATTATTTTGTGCCTTTATTATTTACCCTTATGGTAAGTGCTTGTATTACCATTTAGGCATTTAGGTGTATCAATGTTCAAAAAGAATGCTTTTCAGTATTCTTCACATATCCATTGCCTTGAGCATATTGCACAAACGGTTTTGGGAAGCAATTGTGTTGTCCCCACATTTTTCTCATGTGGAATGTATATATTCTCCAATATAACACACATGTATTGGATTGCTGCTGTTTCATGTGCTGACTGTTTCTTGAGTTCCTCATGCAACTTGTATGATTTTTTTTTTCTGGCTAACTGCTCCTTAAACTTCCATATAATTGCTTAATACACTGATGATTTTCTTGTAAAAATACTTGGTACTAGTTTTACAGAAGGTTTGGCACATGTAGCATTGTTTTACTATCCACTACATCAGATTGTTCAAAAGTCAGAATTTGTCCATCAAGAAGGACCACATACAAAAGCTGTCATAGTCAAAGGGTGATTAGAGGTTCATATAGTTAAGCTGTTATTCGTTCTTTATTGATGTTGCAGATAACAGAGATGAAGCAGCGAACTTAATGTGGCTAAGGGGGGGAACTGGAGAGCAAGGTCTTCAATCCATGAACTTCCAAGCTGTTGGTATGTTTCCTTGGATGCAGCAGAGATTGGATTCAACATTGATGGGAAATGACCCCAATCAGCAGTACCAGGCCATGTTGGCTGCTGGTTTACAAAATGTAGGAAGTGGAGATCAGCTAAGACAACATGTAATGCACTTCCAGCAGCCTCTTCAGTACCTTCAGCAGCCGGGTAGCCACAATCCTCTGTTGCAGCTGCAACAGCAAGTAATTCCGCAATCAGTCCCTCATAATATGCTGCAGACGCAGCCACAAGTTTCGATGGAGAATCTGCCACAGCACCTTCTACCACCGCAATTTAACAATCAAACAGAGGAAGAGCCGCATCAACAACAGAACACCTATCATGATGCACTTAAGGTTCAAAGTGAACAACTTCATCAGAGTCAGCAAATGAATGTGCCATCTCCATCATTTTCTAGAGCAGACTACATGGATTCAAGCACAAAGTTGTCAGGGTCTACTAACTCTAGACAGAACACGCTTGGTTCACTGTGTCCTGAAGGGAGTAATAGTGTTTTAAACAGAGCTGGTCCAGCTGAGCAGTTACCTCAACAATCTTGGACTCCAAAGTTTGCATATGCGCAGGCCAATGCCTTTGCCAACCCAATGTCATTTGCACCTTTTAATGAGAAAGACAATGCAGTTGAGCAAGAGAATTGTAATTCAGATTCCCAAAATCCTACTCTCTTTGGTGTTAATATAGAGTCATCTGGGCTTGTATTCCCCACCACAGTGCCCAACTTTGCCACTTCTTCAAATGATGCTGACATGCCAATGCCTTTAGGGGATTCTGGGTTTCAGAGTTCTCTGTATGGTTGCATACAAGATTCGTCCGAGTTGTTGCATGGTGCAGGTCAAGTTGACCCACCTACCCCAAACTGTACATTTGTCAAGGTCTGCGCCAAAAATGATTGAATATTGTTGGTTTTTGGTACACTTTCTCTCTTTAAATTGTTGGACAGATGATGCTGTGTTCTTGATGCAGGTGTATAAGTCAGGGTCGGTTGGCCGCTCACTGGACATCTCCCGGTTCAGCAGCTATAATCAGCTGCGAGAAGAACTGGCCCAGATGTTTGGCATCGAGGGGAAGTTGGAAGATTGTCTTAGATCAGGCTGGCAGCTTGTATTCGTTGACAGGGAGGACGATGTGCTTCTTCTTGGAGACGACCCATGGGAGTAAGTTCTTGATTCAGTTTCATATGGACAATTTTATATTAGAATACCTTGAACCATGTAGATTATCATAAATCCTATTTTGAACCTTGCTCAGTTGATTGATGGATATCAAACTATCCAAAGATTTCTAAAACTAATAGACTATGGTTTATAATTGTTGTTAGTATTATAAGATAAATGTGGTTGACTTCAACTTTCAATAATAGACAAACAAAACTTAATAGGACTGAGATTGACAGATTGTAAATTCGAGTTCTAAACTCAACTCCTAATCCATATATTGGAGAGTATAGGTGCTTGGTAGATATAAAAGATTGTTTTTGGTTTACATTCTAACTATTGTCTTCAAAGTGATGGCAGAGATGTTTGTGACATGCAAGGTGGTTATGAACCTCTCCTGTCTCAAATTATACTATGTGATAGGATAAAAGATAACTGAAAACTTGTTAATTATCATTCAGGCGTAATATTTAACCCCAAAAAGCGGTCAGTTTACCCCCGAATAGTTATGAAGATGGCAGGAGTGCAAATATGTAATTAGTACAGGTTTACATAATTTGAAGAGAAGGGTGAGAGTTTTTATCTTTATGTCAGTTTCCTGGGGATGGAGTTGATCTATTCAGTAGCAAGGAGTATTTTTTTTTCAGGAATCTTCATCAATTATCTTTCACCCTTTGTTTAGTTGGTTGCTCAAAGTCATTTACTGTACATTCTTTGAGGAAGCAGCCAATAGTTTTGGGTTCTTAGTTTCTCATTTTATAAAAAATGGTATGCAGGTCATTTGTGAACAATGTTTGGTATATCAAGATACTTTCTCCTGAGGATGTGCACAAAATGGGCGACCAAGCGGTTGATTCCTTTACCCCAAATGTGGGTCAAAGGGTGAATAGCGGTGCAAATGAAACTCAAGACCATATTTCTGGGCTACCATCTCTCGGCTCACTCGAGTTTTGAATTTTGGTACTTGTATGAAAAACTTCCACGCATGATGCTTTCTAACCCTCATAGCAAGGTGAAATTCCAGTTGGACACAGTAACATGTGATCTGCTCAATCTGGGGTTATCTCTCGCTATTTGAGTGTGCATCAGTATTATAAGACTCATCTCCCAGAGACTGTTTAGCTCTGATGAATTTAATTTTTATGGTTAAGGTATATTCAAGTCGGAAACTTGGATGGGAAACTTGGATGAGTAATCATTATACGCTGTTCAATTATGTGATGCTGTTCATGTTAGTGTGTATCAAGTGCTGTATGATCTCTTAATTGTTGTGATATATATTTGCAAAAGTTATATATTATTTGGAAGTGAGATTTTAATTCTACTACTAAAAGCCAAATGTTCATGCTTCACTAAGTTGTGAATCGAGCATAATACCTCTTCAATTATACTGAAAATATAATTCCTTTAAGAGCAAGTGCCCCTGGTGTGTTCAAATTACGAGCCGACTGGGAAAAATGGTGGCTCTATAGAATTTACTAGAAATGCATTGATGTATAATGCGACTTAAATTTTATGTTTTACGTGAGGGTATAGCAGACTGTTATGATCATATGGTGGCTCTATGACTTAACCATTATGGAGAGATTGCATTTCAAGAGACCACAGCAAACATTTGAAACTCGAAGACTTTCATTCTCTATAACGAGCTCTAGATAATATGGGAGGATAAACTTTCCACAGGAAGGGTTGTCGTTTGGATATTGTTTAGCATACGAATGGGTTTTCATACTTGATTGAATTGCACTCACCTTGTTCTTTATATTTGGGTTCTTCTGTGCTTTTTGTTTGACCTTTTGGTTTGTGCGTTTTGTTTCATGAGGTTGAGAATTGTGCTCATGTGGCTTGTATGATATAATGAACACCCCTTTCGCTTGTGATGGATGTGGGCTGTTAACAAGAATTAAGAAAAGAATAATATCATATGTTGCTGCAGTAGATGTGGAGCTATAATTCAGAATAAGCAAACCCCCTAAAATATGAACTTCAGTCTTGTTATGTTTTTCACAATTAAGATGCCAAGTTAATCAGTTCAAAAATGTAATCTGGAACATTTGGTTATTAACATTGTAAAGTGATTGTTAATTGTGTAATTTTAGATGCAGAACAATATTACATGTAGTCTCTAGATTCTTATTTGATGCAATGAAACTTTTCTCTATCTAAAGATGTTGATTGTTTCCTTGAATAACTGAAATCTACCAATGTAGTGTAATGATTCAGAAGCTTCAGAATGCTATGTCTTCCCACAAAGGTGTTTCCTTCATATATGTGATTTTTATTTTGTTTGTGCTTATGCTTTTGATGCGTGTAAACTGTATTAATTACTAGTTCTATTGTAATTCCGTTTTATTTTGGAAAAGGGATTATAATCTTCAAGTCAGCAAAATTTCATTTAAAATTTCATATTACTGATAGTATTGTTCTTGCTCAGGAAGTTTTGCATAAGTTCCAGCGCTACTGCAGTAGGTACATGTTAGTTGTTCGGTTTTACTGAGATATGGGTAAACTGAATTCTTTCTTTTGTTTTCTGTGCAGACTACAGTGCTCAAGGTTGGTATGTCGTGCTGAGTCTGTGTTGGTGCTGTGAAAAGGGTTCTTGGCAAGCTAGAAGGTTTGTTTTTTTTTTTTTTTGTGTTTAACTTGTTTCTTATTTTCTGTTTGGTAAAATCTTAAAATGTGTTTATCTAGAACTTTTTAATTTAAATAACCACGATTTTAGAAAACAGGTTGAGGTTGCTTATTTAAAAGGGTCAATGATAAAATTGTACATTTAAAAGTAACAAATGATAAAACTGTTAACAAATGTTCCTTGATGATAAAACAATACCACCCATTTAAATTTCTTAAGCCGTTACCCATAAATTTTAAAAAAATTACATGTCATGCCATTGACAAAAACCGCTACGCGTTAACCACGATCCATCTGGCTCACTCACTCTCTCTTTCTCTTTTCTCTACGAATCCCTCTCTCTCCGGCGAACCCGTCGTCTTCCACGAAATTCGATTTCGTAGTCCTGGTAATTTCTAAATCGTCGTACTTCTAGTAATTCCTAAATCTACCGAGATTGATGCCTTTACCAAAGCAAGCTTAGAGAGAACAGATCTAGATCTAGAAGCACACGACGGAGCTCTCCGTCATCTTCGTCGACGATTTCATCCTCTTTGATTTGTCTTTCGTCATTCAACAAATCTTTTACGTCATGGCTTCTCGAATTAACCACGATCCTTCTTTTCTACACCATCCACTCATTCATCGGCCCTAACATCAGAGAGTTCTCGTTGTGGATCTTCAAAGGCAAGCTGTCCCATGAGTCAAAGAAGGTGGCCACAAGCATCCATCATCCTTTCTGCCACATGGCTTGGAATCTTATCCTTGCTTTGATCTACACTGGCCTTTCAAAGGGTCTAGTCAAGTGTAAGTGGGTTAAGCTCTACTCAAAGGTATTGATCTGTTCGTGTTTTGATGATTCTCTTCTTGTTTGTTTGTTTACTAGTGTTTGTCTGATTATTCTACCTTTGGATCTCTAAATCTATGAGGTAATAATTTGGATCTCATAAATGAACTCGAATAAGGGCTGACCTTCTCAAGTTCTTGAGCAAGGAATATGAGGATATAGCTGCTACACACTTGAATTCATGGGTTTTATTGTATTCTGGGTATGTCAATTATTTCTCATGAATCTTTAATTGATTAGATTGTAAATGCATGTTTGTTTGAGATGTTTAATTTGTGTTATGTTATTTGGTTATGCACACAAGGTGTTTGAGGAAATGTCTGTGAATGAATTTTGGTGTTTTTTCTCGATGAGAGCGCAGTGGACCTTGATGTGCTAGCGAGGGCTGGTTAGGTTCTTGAGCAAGGAATGTGAGGAAAGAGATGCTACAAGCTGCAAAGAGATGAGCATTAAAGATGAAACCTTAAGAAATACGCAATTCTGTCCAGATTTTCAGTCAAATTCGACGGAAAATTACGAGCAGCTCAAAGCGATCTAGGAAACTTGTCTTATATCAAAGGAAAGCTAGAAGAGTCTAGTTTCCAGAACATTTCGCGGATCATTGATAGCTATTTTGTAGAGGAAGTTATAGCCGTCGGAAGGAGGGAAGGTCATTCTGCAGAAAACTGGAAAAGGAAGGAGAAAAGTCTACCAAGCAAGTGTTTAAGGACTTAAAGTGTTTAAGGAGATGCAGAGAGTTGGCGGTTTTGTTGAACAACTAAATGAAAGATTATTTGTGTGGAACATATCTCTATTTATTAAGCTTGATGTTTCTGTTTTTGGGTTCTTCATTTTCAACACCCAAACAACTTCATAATGTTTTATACTTATCAAATTGCATTGAGGGAAGGTTATCAAGTCACACTGAAATCAATATTAAGTGCACTGAAGCATAGTGACAACAATGGTTCCCTTTCCCTTTCTGCTCTATTCTGTAATGAATTTTGGATTAAACGATGAATGAGGAAAGCCAGAGTTCTAAGAGTTGTGTTAGCACTGTTTACACCCAAATTAATATTTTACTAGATAGTAATTGTCTAAGTAAATGTTAATTAAATTCATGGTCCACATCGGTGAGCCCGAATAATATTGGGTTGCCTCGCCTGCAATATCACACGAGTTGGACGTATGAGAAGATGTATGGATATACACGTCTCTGATTAATGATTCCGCGAGGTGATGGCTGTGCAGGAGACTTCGCCAAGAGACAAGAAAGGGTCACTTCGCATGAGAGCATGAGTTGAAGCGAGCTCAAATACAAACAATGAGGCGAGCTCGAATACAAACAATGCAGCGAGCTCGAGGATACATGCGAGCTGGAAGGATTTCACGTCGTAAGGATAAGAAAGGGACTTATCTAAGTTGACCGGTCAACTATGTTTAATTGCTTGGTGGAGGACTTCTAATCAATCATGCATGCGGACAGCTAGCAGTGTTTGCCCAGTTCGCTGTGTTTAATTGCAAGCAATATTTAAAGGAGCCAGCTATGTTTAATTGCATGAAGGCTGGTACGTGCATGATAGTTGCATGGGGGTGTGAATGCACTATAGTTCTCCTTCCCCTCAAAGCATGCACGCAATGTTTGAATGTTTGGAGATTGGGGAGCATCTGGCACCGATTCGGAAGCATCTCGCCATCGACTTGGCAGCCTCGTCCCGACTTTGATTGGCGCGACCTCGCCAGTGTTTAATGAGGAAAGCATCCCGATGGTATCTTGAAAAGCATCTCGACGCCAGCTCGGGGGCACCTCACTACTGAATGCTTGTTTAATTAAAGGTGAGGGCATTATTTGTCTTATCCTTAGTTGAATAAAGCAGAAGGGAAGGATGACTGGTTGATATTATACTTGCATGGCAAGGGTTCTTATCCCATGCAATAGTTATCCAATCAGTCATGTGAAGCATATGATCACTCCTAATTCTAGTTGATTAAGGAGATATACATGCAAGATGTGCATATCTACTTTGCATGCACGTCCAGAGTTCTAGTATTCAAGGGCACTCATACAGTGCTTAGAAGGAGCATACGTCCAAGAAGTGTTTTAGGCGAACTCTACTCTTTGGAACAAAGCGACGACCACGAAGTGATTTACATCGCATACACCACATTTATCGTTGAAGACTTCTACAAGTCTTTGACATGCTTCGGGCCAATACTTGTGGCCCTAAGTAATTCTATATAAAGGAGTTCGAGCAGACTCTCTAATTACACAATCAATCATACAAACAAATGACACAATCAATCATACAAACAAATTACAAACCTTCGAGTATCCTCGAAACCCTAAGTTCTAAGTGCACCCCGCCTTAGTTCTCAGAGCCCGTCTGGACTCGCCTCTCCTTCCTAATCGTAGCTCTGCTCGCTTCGAAACAGTGAGTATCGATTCACAGGTGACTAGATAGTTTGCTCGTAATTCCTCGCCCGCGAGGTGACACCGGAGCTCTACTTCGCCTGGTTAGAAGTCAAGAACGCGCACCGTTCTCGTTCTGCGTCCGCGCGGTGGCACGCCCTGCAAACCCTAATTTACTTTTGGTAGCACAAGTTACCTCTCTACCCCTGCTGAGGATCGTGGCCAAAACAAGCACTAAATTATTTTCCTAGGTATTCTTAATTTGATGATTTCTAATTAATACAGATTGCTTTGCTTTGCCATATTCTGTGTCTCGTGTGAGAAAAAAAAAGTGTAACTTGTTATGTAGAATGTATGAAACTACACAGGTAACTATCAGTCTATAGTTACATGGATAGTTATATGCATAGTTAGATAGATAGTTACATGCATAGTTAGATAGATAGTTACATAGATAGTTAGATAGATAGTTACATAGATAGTTACATGCATAGTTAGATAGATAGTTTACATGGATAGTTAGATAGATAGTTACATTGATAGTTACATGGATAGTTATATTGATAGTTAGATAAGTAGCTTAATGTAGGTACACAAGTCATTTACATAATAATAATTAAAGCGTGCCGCTGCACCGCAACGGCAGCGTCCCGCTGCGTATTAGAACGAAAATATATTAAAATCCATGTAAGTAGCAATGTAACTACTCAGGTAACTAGCAATCTGTAGTTACATGGATAGTTACATAGATAGTTACATGCATACATAGATGGATAGTTACTAAGTTACATGGATAGTTACATTGATAGTTACATGGATAATTACATACATACATAGATGGATAGTTACATAGATAGTTACATTGTTAGTTACTTAGGCAGGTTAATGTCATTACACAAGTGTAGCATGTATGTAACTACCTATGTAACTTATATGCATAGTTACATGGATAGTTACATGTATAGTTACATTGATAGTTACATGGACATGCATACATAGATGGATAGTTACATGCATAGTTACATGAACAGTTACATAGATAGCTAGATAGATAGTTACATGCATAGTTACATAGATAGTTACATAGGTAGGTTAATGTCGTTACACAAGTGTAGCATGTATGGTAACTATCAAACTGTAGTTACATAGATAGTTACATGCATAGTTACATTGATAGTTACTTAGGCACGTTAATGTCGTTACACAAGTGTAGCATGTATGTAACTACTGATGTAACTACTGATGTAACTATCAAACTGTAGTTACATAGATAGTTACATGCATAGTTATATGAATAGTTACATATATTAAGAGTGTAATCTGAAAAACGTAATAAAGAAATAAGAGTGTAATCTGGCTATGTAACTACGATGTTATTACTCAATTAAGAGTGTAATATGAAACGTAATAAAGAAATAAGACGTTTTCACCTTTATTCATATGATTTCAATGGATACTTAATACAATAACAATAGTTTACCAAACCAAAAAAGAAAGTACATCCTAAACTAAAGAGATGTTGACCCCACTTTCTCTGCTTTAAGTATCAAAACAACCCGGAGCAGCATCCAATTTGATTTAAGCTCTTTTTTGCTGATTTTGTCAAACCTCTCTGTTTAAGTAAAGCTGCAACAACATGGCTGACAAGTACAATGAGATTTGTGAATCAATTATAGCATCATGATGACAAGTTGCTGAAGAAGTTCCATATGTGTGCTTAACTACATAAGCTTCATTGTCAAAGCCTTTAGGTTCTTATGGAGTGAACCCAGCTTTATGGAATGAACCCAATTCAGAATACCATAAAAATCAAATCCTTTTGTTCTTCAGTTTAATGGGGTGAACCCAACTTCATAATGCCATCAGAACCCAGTTCAGAATACCATAAAAATCAAATCCTTCTGTTCTTCAGTTTAATAGGGTGAACCCAGCTTCATAATGTCATCGAAATCAAAGTAAAGCTGGAAACCATCAAAAAATGAAACTGATCAGCAAGCTTACAAATGCATTGATCATTATCACTAAGCAAGATTATAGAGATATTATGCTTCTATAAGCAAGAATTACAAATGCAAATTACTTAAAGCATTAAGAAACTCACAAGCCTATGGTGAGTCTTGTATCAATGCCACTCTCTATCTAGAAAGAAAAACAATACCTTGGAGAACTTTTTATCACAATCATAATCAAGTCTAGGAGAGGCATTCTGTATAGTCATGAGGAGAACCTAAGAGAACAAACAAAGAGTTAGGCATGCCAAGATTTTCAATGAAGAACTATCTTACATTTATTTACATTTTAGTTAAACCTTTTCCGATAAAAGTACATTCGTGGGAGGATATTTTGAAAATGGTGCATGACCATGTGCCAACTCCAATGTTGTTATACCAAATGACCAAATGACCAAATGTCGGCCCTGTACCCAAAAAAAAAAACCCTAAGCATAGAACTTCCCCTTATTTATCATACAAAACAAATAAAAATCAATCTTGCTTTACATGGTAATGAAGATAACTTATCAAACAGATGAGACAGTGAATGCTAGCAAACAAAAAAAGTAATAAGACTCTATGATGCATTGATTTGCACATATATACACTATAGGTTAGTAACCTACAAGCCTATAACCACATCTGATAGAGGTGAAATCCATTTCTTAGAACTTGTTTTAGTTACCACATGAAATATAAACTCACTTGGAATTGTATTTGCAGTACCTCTGGTGCCATCCTGGAACGCAAAAACGTCTTAAAATCTCATATACACAGATAAGAGAGCAATTAGCATAATATGTGGCAACAAATAGGAATTAAGTAAAACTTTGGTGACTTTATACTTACCAGAAAGGTGTTCCTACAAAAGTATTTCTTGACCTTTGTCTATCACCTGCATCAAACATGCATGCTGAAACACCAAAGTCCGCAAGCTTCACCATCCCATTAGTATCGAGTAATATGTTTCCAGCCTGCACCAAAAACAAAAAAACAAACAATTACATTAGAATCAATTTGAAAACAAAAAAGGTACGGAAGTTTATTTAGAAGTGAATTACAGACCTTAACATCTCGATGAATATGACCTTGTTTGTGAAGGTAAACCAAAGCATTAAGTATTTCCTTTAAAATGGAACCAATTGCAGCCTCCTCAAACTCATCCGGATACGTAATTTTCATGAGATGCAGACAAGAACCCTCCGCCATAAACGGCATGATCACCAACGAAACTGAGAAAGAATTAAGAGAAGTTTGACACTGCCAACCATAGATGCCTTAGGATAATCATGTTTATGTTGTCTCAATTGCAAGTCTAACACTCTACATAGAAACCCAACGAAACTGAGAAAGAATTAAGAGAAGTTTGACACTGCCAACCATAGATGCCTTAGGTATAATCATGTTTGTGTTGTCTCAAGCTGCAATTGTGGCCAACTCAAACAATTATACCATAAACCCGTCAAAAAATTTGGGGAAAATCTAAAAAAAACCCTAAAATCCAGAGGAAAATGGTGAGTGAGTATGTACCTTCTTCGGATCTCCGAGTCGGGTCCATGTTCTTAAACTCCTTGTGGATTCAAGACTAGAGCGCGCCTTCACCGGATCTATCGTCAACCTCCAGTCCATTTTTATCAAATCCATCGAATTCTAGCGTCGGAACGTTACTGATTTCGACCAATTCTTCGACAACAACCAGATTTGATTCTTCGACATCTCCGAACCCGATCCCGTCCTTCTTCTTTGCCGTCAACAACTTGGACAGGATGAAGACTATGGTCCTCACGTCTAGTCTAGAGAGAGAGAGACGACGATGAAACTAGAATGATAAAAAAACATGTGATATTAGAGAGAAGGGTATAATGGTCATGTAAAAACTGTGAAAATACATCTTTTTATCATTTAAGATGTTACGAGGTGACCATTTTATCATGTAACATGTTTTAATGGTGACATTTTTATCAAGTGGAACATTTGAAGACTATTTTATCATTTGTACCTTTAAATTGTAATTTAGTATTATATGTCTTATTTAAAATTAAATTTTTAAAAATTAAGTTTTTAAACCAAAATACCAAACTAAACCTTAATGTTAAACTGGCAATCCATTTGAAGCCTGTAAATTGTCGTAATCAAACCAGGGTTAAGCCGAGGTTACTCTCGGTCCGGTCCCGGTCCCTGTCTGTTTCAGAAAAGTCAAAGCTCGATATAGTTGTGTGTCTCTCTATTATTGGCTATTTTATGGGTCCTATAGTAGTATAGGAGCGGAACTACAACACGGGATTACTAAACTTGACATAAATTCTCTACGACTCGACCTCGCCTAGTCCCCCTCACTCCTCTCGATTCCCCTCCGCAACCAAAACCCTAACCCTATTTCCCCCCAAATCCACCAAGTCGCCAGGTGGCGGAAGTAAACACAGTGATGGGTTCGTGTAACGACGCCGTCGCAGTGGTTGCCGGAATATGAAGAGTGCTGGGCGGACTCGGCCCTCAGCGACACCGCCGCCCAACCCAATTAGATGGGGAGGGATTCGTCATTTTAGATGGGGATGAACTCAGTTATCATTTAGTGAGAGTTGCTAAAAAGGATGATATACTGGTGTGGGTTTGAGAATGGCTGCTATTGCCGATTTGGGTTTACTTGGGAAATGTTTATTGCAGTATAAGGTAGAAAGAGATGGTTTGGATGCTGTCCGATTGAACAAACATAGCATTTGGTGGATGGACAACTAAGTTATTTAGATTTTGCTTGGCTTAAAGTAAGCATTCCAACAAAAAACCAGTTGGCAAGGTGTAGCGAGGGCGTGAAAAGTTATATTTTGAGAATATCAACGTGAGATTCTTATATCCTCACGTTGCCTCATCACATG
This sequence comes from Fragaria nilgerrensis, assembly GCA_010134655.1. Taxonomy (NCBI): domain Eukaryota; kingdom Viridiplantae; phylum Streptophyta; class Magnoliopsida; order Rosales; family Rosaceae; genus Fragaria; species Fragaria nilgerrensis. The sequence goes on from CM020977.1 coordinate 16,696,538, forward strand.
TGCTGGGACTCAACAAAAATGTGTATCATTATATTGGGTAGATGGTGCCCGATTGGTCAAAATAGGTCTGACCACAGATGAATTACCCACTTCAAATATTGGTCGTAGTGCAACCCAAAACCAATTGACGATGGGAAAAAATCCAAGATTTTATGAATTGGGATCCAACAATGTATTAGTCAACAGTGTATGGAGGAGCGCTAGGAATGGTTGGATTGACTTAGTTTTTCTGGTAGATAATATGGTTTTGCAATATCCATTGTTTTTTTTTTTTTTTTGGGGGGGGGGCAGAGCTCTTGCAAATGTTTCTTTGTCAGGTCTTTTCCAGTTTGACATTTGTGAGGTAACTTCTCCTTGGTGAGCAGATTTTGGTAAATATAACCTGATGGCTTCAGGGGTTTTATTGGATCTTCTCTGTTTGGTAGTTTGTGGTTCTTTAGGGTTTAATTTTCACTTTCTTAGCTTACTATTTGTATGTCTTTAACCTCTGCATGGTATATAGTTTATGAGGCCGGGTTGAACCCTCTGTGTGTTTTTTCCTACACACCTTTATATGAAGGCAAAAACCTTTCTCTGTGTGTGTTTCCCTCCCCTTTTTGACAGATAAGTTACTTTTTCATCGACATACCTTTCAGGTTTTGCAAGAGCGGGGTGAGAGCATGTCACGCCATGGTCGTGCAACCTTTTCTGTTCTACTTTTCCAGGTTTTGCAGGCTATCCTGAAATTCCAGCAGATATTTAGTTCCTTTGTTTTGACAGATAAAGTTTTTGAAACACAGATTCTGTTTATTCAATATAGTAAGACTCCACAAACGAGCCGACCGGAAAATTGGTGGCTCTATAGGAATTTACACAGGCAAAAAGTTTTACTATCTGACTATGCTCTGCTTGAATCCTTACAAAGTGGTTTTTTATACACAAATGTACATTACAACGATATGGGACATCTCAATGGGATTCAAGCCCCATTCAAGCGTCCAGTTCTGAAGGGATATAATTGCAGCTTTTCTCTTTTGAATTTTGCTTCGGCTAACTTCTGAAGCGACAGAAGGTATGTTCTTAAAATTTGACAACTTACCCTTCAATCAGGAAGGGTTGTTGTTTGGATATTGTTTAGCATACGAATGGGTTTCCATACTTGATTGAATTGCATCACCTTGTTCTTTATATTTGGTTTCTTCTGTGGTTTTTGTTTGACCTTTTGGTTTGTGCGTTTTGATTCATGAGGTTGAGAATTGTGCTCATGTGGCTTGTATGATATAATGAACACCCCTTTTGCCTGTGATGGATGTGGGCTGTTAACAAGAATTAAGAAAAGAATAATATCATATGTTGCTGCAGTAGATGTGGAGCTATAATTCAGAATGAGCAAACCCCCTAAAATATGAACGTCAGTCCTGTTATGTTTTTCACAATTAAGATACCAAGTTAATCAGTTCAAAAGTGTAATCTGGAACATTTGGTTATTAACAATGTAGAGTGATTTTTTGGAAATCGTATTGTTAATTGTGTAATTTTAGATACAGAACAATATTACATGTAGTCTCTAGATTCTTATTTGATGCAGTGAAACTTTTCTCTATCTAAAGATGTTGACTGTTTCCTTGAATAACTGAAATCTACTAATGTAGTGTAATGATTCAGAAGCTTCAGAATGCTATGTCTTCCCACAAAGGTGTTTCCTTCATATATGTGATTTTTATTTTGTTTGTGCTTATGCTTTTGATGCTTGTAAACTGTATTAATTACTAGTGCTATTGTAATTCTGTTTTATTTTGGAAAAGGGATTATAATCTTCAAGTTAGCAAAATTTCATATTATTGATAGTATTGTTCTTGCTCAGGAAGTTTTGCATAAGTTCCAGCGCTGTGTCAGTAAGAAAGGGTTAATGGCCTGGAAAATAGAACTCTCCAAAGCTAAATTCCCAATATGCATGAGATTTTGATATACTGCAGTAGGTACATGTTAGTTGTTCGGTTTTACTGAGATATGGGTAAATTGAATTCTTTCTTTTGTTTTCTGTGCAGACTACAGTGCTCAAGGTTGGTATGTCGTGCCAAGGCTGTGTGGCTATGTCGGTGCTGTGAAAAGGGTTCTTGGCAAGCTCGAAGGTTTGTTGTTTTTTTTTTTTTTTTAACTTGTTTCTTTGTCTCTGTTATTGCTTCTGGAAACTATGTGTTGTTTCTTAAAATCATGATCAGCGTTTCAACATTAAGAAACGCTTTTGGAGTGCTTTGTGTATTTTATATCTGTGAATGTCTAGGCAGTAGGCACATACACAACGATGGTTTTACTTATTTTGCAATTTTCCGACTATAATGCATAACGGCCAAATTGAAATGCATATGTCAATATAATGTTGGAAATAACAACTGGCCAAAAGCATTTGAAAATGTATAATATGTTCTTACAACAAGGTTTCTATCATTACTAAGCTGCTGCCTTGTAAAAGTCTAGCATCTTTTATTGTGGATTCCCTCTGGTGGTTTGGCATCTTCACCCACTTATTGATTTTAATCGTGATAAAAAAATAGATACAGACTTAATTTTAATAGTGAGCTCAGTAAGTTTACCTAAATTAATAGATACAACTCTCGAAGCTGTAAACTTGTCGTAAAGATTAAAACAGGGTTAAGCAAAGAGACAGGTGTCGTTGTGTAATTAGCAGGATTTTTTTTTTTTTGAACAGGAGTCTTCTGAACGAAGAAACCTATTATAACCACAAATAAATATATAGATGAGTCTCTCTCTAGAAACATACATTGGTGGTCTCTAATTCCGTTTTGAATTTCAAGTCGGCTCTCTCTCTTCTCTCTCTCAAAGTTTTGAAATTCAAAATTGGGTTCGCTGTTCCACCGCAAGGTTAAACCCTCAAGCCTTTCTCTTTCCTTTCTCTCTGTCGTTTTGTTCTTCTCATATTCGATAATTAAATTCAATTGAAACAGTCTTTGATTCTATTCGATTTCATACATCAGGGTTTGATTCCAGTTTTCATTTGATTTAATTTCAGATCTGTTCACGGCGGGGGGTTTCGGATGGTGTGGGTTTCATAAGGGTTTTGCATCATTCTGCCATGTGATCTCGATTACTGGTTTCTTCTTCATCATACCCAACGGACTAATCGAGATCACATAACAGAATAATAATTAAAGGCAAAACCCCTATGAAACTCACACCATCCGAAACCCGCCGTTGCGAACAGATCTGAAATTAAATCAAACGAAAACCGGAATCAAACCCCGAGATATGAAATCGAATAGAATCAAAGACCGTTTCAATTGAATTTGATTACCGAATATGAGAAGAACAAAACGACAGAGAGAAAGGAAAGAGAAAGGCTTAAGGGTTTAACGGTGGAACAGCGAACCATGGCGGTGGTAGAGATCTTAGACCAATTTTGAATTTCAAAACTCTGAAAGAGAGAAGAGAGACCCGAGCTTGAAATTTAAAATGGAATTAGAGACCACCGACGTTTCTAAAGAGAGACTCATCTGTATATTTATTTGTAGTTGTAATGGGTTTCTTCGTTTAGAAGACTCTTTTTGTTCAAAAAAAAAAAACTTCTGCCAACTACACGGCGACATCTGTCTCTGTGCTTAACCCTGTTTTAATCTCTACGACAGTTTACAGCTTTAAATGGATTTAAGATAGAAAAATGTAGGTGAACTTACTGAGCGCATTATTAAAATTAAGTCTGTATCTCTATTTTCCTCTCACAATTAAAATCAATAAGTGGGTGAAGATGCAAAACCACCAGAAGGAATCCACAATAAAAGATGGTTTCACAATGCAAGATAAACTAGACTTTTACAAGGCAGCAGCTCAGTAATGATAGAAACCCTATTGTAAGAACATATTACACATTTTCAAATGCTTTTGGCCAGTTGTTATTTCCAACATTATATTGACATATGCATTTCAATTTGTGCCTACTGCCGGAAAATTGCAAAATAAGTAAAACCATCGTTGTGTATGTGCCTACTGCCGACAGATATAAAATACACAAAGCAAAAGCGTTTCTTAATGTAACGTTGATCATGATTTTAAGAAACGACACAGTTTCCAGAACAGAAACAAGTAAACAACAAACCTTCGAGCTTGCCAAGAACCCTTTTCACAGCCTTGCACCGTGGATGAAGATGCAGAATACTTGTTTGGGGTTTCGAGGTCGAGGACTTATTGGGGGTTGATGATGATGGAGAGAGGCATAGCTGTGGATGGGCGAACGCCATGGAGTTCGATGATCAATGGAGATAGATCGAAGGGTTTGGTTGGAGAGGTGCGCACTTAGGGTTTTGTGCCTTTGTTTGGCAGTGTTTTGTTAGCTTGAAATATATTGTCCAAAAGAAATTAATTTATAGCAGTAATATAGTAAAATATCCAGGGCAAAAATATGAATAGGTTCTTTGATGTAAAGTATTTGTCCACTTTTCATCCAGAGTATAAATGTAGTTATCAACACATATACGTCTTCAAATGGTTTTGCCATTTGGCAGCATTTTGAAAACGTTACTACATAATTTATGGGTCGGATAACTCTTTTCCCACACATAAATTACTACATAATTTATATCATTTTCCAGATTCTTGCCAACCCCTTTAGCAAATTTCAGTCCATAGGTTTATTCATAAAACCAGAAGAGAATCCAACAAAATCTCCAGAAAATGCAAGTTATTAAAAGAGATATCTAAGACAACCGAGATTTTCTCTGTCTCTCTCAATTCGGTTAGTTCTCTGTCAATTTGATACCTTTTTGCTATTTACCAACCAAAGCCATATATGTTATTTATTTGCATTGTTAAGGAAATTCTGATTAGAATTAATTTGTCCTTGATTTTCACCATATATATGTATCTATGATAAATAGCTTTGATATTCATAGAATCTATACAAATTAATAGCCTCTAATTTCTTGTGAATTTCTTAGCGTGGAGAGAGAAAACGTTTGGACATTTCGATGAAAAACAGATATGAAAATGGTGGAGGCTATGGTGATGAACCAGAAGCGTCAAATTCTCGCAAGAGAGGGAAGACTTATCATCGCCACACCTCTCAGCGAATACAACATCTCGAAGTGTAAGATCGATTAACCTCTTTTTATTTTCAATTCTTAGCTCGAATTATGATAATGAATAATGAATGGATATGCAGTTGTTCTCCACAATATATTCTAAAGAGTAACTAATTAGTGAATTTTCGATGCGTGTTTTTAATGTATATTTGAATGAACTTGAACAAGTATGTTGAGTAAAATTCTTGAGGATGTTATATATGTATATAACGGTTTGGGTTTTGTGATACTTGGTTCAAGGATGATGTGTAGTAATATGAAGATTTTTCAAGGTTTTCTTTTAAGAACTAGGATGACGTGTGTGTGTGTATATACACACACATCTTATGAGGTTTGTCTTCTCTTGCTCTTATAAGGTGATAAAATTTTGCGAATTTTTTAAAACCAAGAAGAATATGTAGGATCTTATAACGTTTAGTTTTTAGGGCAGTTTTGAGTGTCATTGCGTATTTGGAGTCCTCTCGCGAGTATGCATTAATTCCTAAAACTATTAATAATATATTTTTCACAATCTTGGTCACCGTCACTATTTATAAGATATATAGATATAAGATATATATATATATATATATATATATATATATATATATATATATATATAGTCCCTATCTAGAGCGAAGCTTCGCTCTGGAATTAACGTGCGAAGGTGCTTATTTGACTCACTTTTCGGTCATATTTTTCGATCATACCCAGTCAGTGTCTAGATACATATCGTATGATCATCCTTACAAAGTTTCATCCAGTTTGGTGATCGTTTGCACATCGAATCAGATAAAATAAATCAATAGAACAAAATCTGTCCAAGTAGAACCGTTAGAGTAAATCATGATTATGCAGGCTTAAACGGTCACCAAATTGGATGAAATTTTGTAAGAATGATCATACGATATGTATCTAGACATTGACCGGGTATGATCGAAAAATATGACCGAAAAGTGAGTCAAATAAGGACCTTCGCACGTTAATTCCAGAGCGAAGCTTCGCTCTAGATAGAGACTATATATGTACATATATATGTTATATATATATGTATATATATATATATATATATATACATATATATATATGCGGGGCCGTTCAAGAGCGGACGTCCGCACGGCTCTTAAAGTGCGGACGTCCGTTCGCCACCGTACGGCGAGGGCGCGCCTCTACCCCAGCGGACTCCAACAGCTTCCTTGACCACTTTCCATCCCCGGCAAGTCCGCCGAATTCCAGTTTTCCAGCCAAATCGATTTTGTTTGAAGTTTTGGGTGATCTGGCCGGAAAACTGGAATTTGGTGGACTCGCCGGGGAGGAAAAGTAGTCGGAGACGCTGTTGGAGTCCGTTAGGGTGGAGGCGTGCCGTACGGTGGCGAACGGAGGGACGTCCGCACTTTAAGGCTGGTGCGGATATATATATATATATATATATATATATATATATATATATATATATATATATATATATATATATATAGACACACACACTTTGTTGTTATTTGCTGGGTGTTACCCAGCAAATTACTAAATAGACCCGGCATCAAATAATTGTCTATAAATTTCCAACTTTGTCCCTCTTATGCAAACCCAGCACCATCTGAGTTTCTGAATTCTGATGAATCTCACCCAATACTTGTGCGCTACTCAGACTAATAAGAATGACACATGGATTAAGAAATGATCCTAATCCTCTTTTCTAGAATCGCATCCCTGCATATAGCTAGCTGTTTCCACTTTGCATCCCCTCTGATTCAAGCAAACGGCTCATATCGTTCCCTTCGCTTTTGTAACATCTATAGTTTAGTTATAAAGTTCATATGTGAAATCTAAAAAGCGCACCACGATTAAGGAATACCTCAACTTTCTACACTCCAGGGTTATATTATATGCAGAGAGAGCAGCTAGCAGAGGTCAAAAAGACGAGGCATCGATCCCACTATATGGCACTACATTCTTATATAAATCCATGGATCTCTCTCTACGTTCATTGAAGAAGGGAACAGAACAAAAATACATATGTTCATTGAAGGAAATTAAATGAAGAACCAACAATTGAATACAAGATTGACCGCATAATACAAGACCACATGCAGCAAACTGACGCAAAAGAACCAGTGATAATTAGGGGGCACAACATCTGAATTTTGGCCGCTTTATGATTAACTGAATTTTTTTTGTTGGGCATAACTGAGGGTAAATTTGAAATACTAAATATAATCTTATAGGGCCGGGTCTATTTAGGAATTTGGTGGGTCTATCTAGCATGACCCTATTTGCCCTAAGCTTTTCCTAAAGTGTTGAGGTTTTATTGCTTGTACGTAGTATTTCAAATATCGGTGTTTTCTTTATTTCTTATGTTTTTGTGTGTGTGTTTTGACCTACTATATATTTTATTGGCGATCTAACCCCAATAATAATCGTTTATGGTTTATAAAGATTTTTCAATAATTGCCCTCACCCGGATGATAGTCAACGTCGTCAATTGAGCCAAGAGTTAGGGTTAGAGCCACAACAGATCAAGTTTTGGTTCCAGAATAAAAGGACTCAAACAAAGGTTTTCTATAATTTTTCTTCATTTCAGTTACGAGTGCTTAACAAGTTATATTTTCTTGTTGTATAATTAATGATACATTTTCAATGTACTTTTCAGACTCAAACTGAGAGAGCAGACAATTCTGCTCTTCGAGCGGAAAATAGTAGGATTCAGTGTGGGAACTATGCAGTCAAAGAGGCTTTGAAGAATGTCATTTGCCCAGCTTGTGGTTTTGGAGAGCAAGATCGGCAAAAGAGTTTGCAGAAACTTAAGTTGGAGAATGAAAAATTGAAAGATGAGGCAAATTTTCTCTTTATACAGTATTATTTACAAGATCATCATATTTATACTGGCACATTAATTGTTCCTTAAATATGTAAGTGGATTCACTTAAAGCATTTTTTTTTTTTTTTTTTTTTTTTGCAGCATGACTATGTAGCCTCCCTTCTTTCCAAGTGTATTGGGAAGTCAGTCTCTCAAATAGATTCGTTGAGATACACTACTAGATCCTCGCTGAATTTATCTTCAGGATTGTTAATGAACATGATAAGTCCGGACCTTTGTAGCCAGTTTACTAATCCTACAAATAGCAGTAACAATGTTGCGCTAGCTCATTACAAGGTAAATGCCATGATAGAGACGGCTGCAAGTACCATGGAAGAGTTGACTAGAATTTTGCAGATAAATGAGCCTATGTGGACTTGTCCAACATTAACGGGGTATATGTTCTTAACCATGTTATCTACAATAAGATTTTTCCAAAAGGTGATGCTTCAAAACCTCGAGTGCTGCTTCAAAACCTCGAGTGCTGCACGTATAGACTCTTCAAAAGATTCAGGAATTGCGAGCATTACTGCAATACAGTTGGTTGACGCACTTTAGATGCAGTTAGTAATCAAACTCTCACTATATCTCTACACTTTTGTGAATCATGTTGGTCTATGTTTTGTTTGACAGATCCAACTTATTGATGCATGATTGTTCAATTTGGCAGGATAAATGGGTAGATCTATTTCCAACAATTGTTACAAAAGCTAAAACAATTGACGTACTTCAAGAAGGAGTGGTTGGAACCCATAGTGGTTGCTTACAAATGGTGTGTGTGTATATATACACAGTCCCCTTCCACAGAGGGATCCCTCTTTGAAATTAAAGTGAGAGACTCCTTATTTCGCTTACTTTCAAGTCGTATTTCCACATCTCAACCGTACAATGTCTAAAACACAGTGCGTAGATCATTCTTGCAAAGTTTCATCAAATTTGAAGATCATTTGAGTTTCCGTAATCGTAATTTACACGAACGGTTCTGTTTGGACAACTTTTGTTCTGTTGATTTATTTAATCTAATTCGGTACCCAAATGATCTTCAAATTTGATAAAACTTTGTAGGAATGATCTACACACTATGTTTTAGACATTGTACGGTTGAGATGTGGAAATACGACTTGAAAGTGAGCGAAATAAGAAGTCCCTCACTTTAATTTCAAAGAGGGATCCCTCTCTGGAAGGGGACTGTATATATATATATATATACAGTCGGTGACACGACCCGCCCCGAATTTCACCCTGAACCCGGAGTGAATCGTGCGGGGACCACTTCCAAGAAAAGATTTACTGCAAAATTCGGTACAACCTCCCTTGAAAATGGACAACCCTTCCAATAGAAACCTGCAAACACGTCTAAAGGTTCCAAATCCAACCTTAACTTCTGGAGCCTTCGTGCTCCCCAAAAACAATCACCACCAACAGGATAATAAACATTATCTAAGATAATATACAACATCTGTCAAATATTATAAAATATCTACAAGCCTTCACCCACAACCAAAAATATATACATTAAACCCAAGTATTCAGAGCTACTAGACACTAGCGGAAATAAGAAAAAAAAAGTAGGCTAAACAGGTAACCTACTGGTGAAAGGTGGTGGAAATACGGGTGACTATGCCTCGTCTCCTACTAGATCCAATCCGAACTCTGCAGACTGGGCATTTTAAAACGAAAGGCCCAGGAGAAGACATTTAATAACGTTAGAGTGAGTGGACAAAAATAATTTAATAATAAACTATTTATGCATTCCCATTTTAATTTCATAGAAAAATATACTGCATGCGGCAGCTCAAAAGTACTCAATAAAATGAAGCCTCTCAGGCTAACTATATATAATCATATATTCGTATGTATTTACACTCGTCAGACTCCTTGTATGAATCCTAGAAACAATTTAGAAAAATAGAAATTCATACAAGGCTACAACGCTGGCGTCTAACTCTCACGTTGCGCCATAATGGTATATTTTTCCTCATTATGACCGAAAAGACGGTGTATATATATATATATACGCGCATATCCCCTATGTAAATTATTATATTTATATAGGGCTACGACGATTGCGTCTAACGCTCACGTCGCACCATAATAGAATTTTACCTCAGTATGGTGGAAAAACACGTATAGCTAGCTAGCATTTATTTATATACTATATTCATAAACATCCAAAATACATATCCACCGAAAATCTCATTTTCGGGATCTCTCCAAAAGAGGAAAAATTGCCAAATAGCCGAGAAATCAATAATCTCATCAGAAGAAATAAATGATTAATAAAATCATTCATCGCATGCTTTTTATTTAAAACAAATGTCCACTCACAAATTAGGCCTAAGCCTGATGACGCTCCGAGGCTTCTTCTGCACGGGCCTCCTCACGTCCTGTTCCAAATATATAATTAATTTACCAACTAAATTCCAGTATTTGATAAAATAGGCAAATTAATCGTGAGCCATAAATACGCTCATCATTGCCTAACTTCGATATTCTTAAATCGAAACGATCCAAACTTTTATATTATACTCGGCAATCGTAAATACAACCTTTTTCAGAAATTGATTTAAATCCTACGGTCGGATTTTACATTATTTAACCGCCAAAATACCAAACTTCGGAAATTCACAAACCTATTCAAAACTCATCCGAAAATTCTAAAACTCATTCCATTAAACTCCTCATAAAAATCTCCACCAAAAACAATTTTCCAACGCCGGCGCCGGCGGCCGGCAACCAGCTCCGGCGACCTCCAATGCCCACCAAAATTTGACAGCATCTTCCTCTCAACCTCCTCTACAACATTCCTAACTACCACAAACTCCAATTCTAAGCTTAACCATGTCAATTGAACACAAACACACAATAAAGCCCTAGAATTTCAAATACCGATTTCTCTTTACCTAGCTGAAGATGGAGGGAGCCCTTTGGAGGGATTGAAGCACGGGAGGAGGGATTCCTTTTGAGCCAAGGCTCGCCAGCTATGGCGGCCGGAGGAAGGAGTTCCGGCGAGAAAACCGATTCGGCAGTCAGAACTTCCGGGCGGCGTCTCTCCCTCACGGCGGCGCTAGAGAGGCTGCCACCGGTCTAGAACGGTAGCTGGGTTGGAGACCGATCGATTGGGACCGGTGCGGCGGTCTGGGGCGGCCGGACGGCGGCGGTCGGGCGGTCGGAATTCCGGCAGTCGGAGAGAGAGAGAGAAAACGTCGGGAGAGAAAGGAAATCGGGAGGGAAGAGAGAGAAGGAAGAAGAAAAAGATTTGGGCCTCTAAACCCGGTCCAACATCTTTTAAATCAAACCCAATTCCAAAATTTAACACCCCCAAAAATAATACCCTAATAAAAATTACCTTTTACTAGCTAAAATTTACTATTTTTACCGTCGTTACATTTTTCTCCTACGAATAACTCTCCGAAATAATCGTCCCTCAAAACCCCTTTAGGGACCAATTAAACTATAACTCAATATCGGAGACGGTAAAAATTCTTATTATAATCAAGCTGGTAAATAAGATAAAATTTTACGGGTCGGGATGTGACAGTCGGGATCTAGAGAGGACGTCCGCACTTTAAGGGCTGTGCGGACGTCCCTCCGTTCTCCACCGTACGACTCTGACAACGGCGCGCCTCCACCCTAGCGGCCTCTAGCAGCGTTCCCGATCACTTTCCCTCCCCGGCGAGTCCGCCGAATTCTAGTTTTCCGGCGAAATCACCCAAAACTTCAAACAAAATCGATCTCGTCGGAAAACTTGAATTCGACGGACTCGCCGGAGAGAGAAAGTAATCGGGAACACTGCTAGAGCTCGCTAGGGTGGAGACGTGCCGTTGTCAGAGCCGTACGGTGGAGAACAGAGGGACGTCCGCACTTTAAGGGTGTGCGGACGTCCTCTTTAGATCCTCTGTGTGTGTGCATATATATATATATATACTTTGTTGAAATTAGACAGATCTCTATATATGATGCAGATGCATGGACAAATGCACATTCTTACCGCTCGTGTTACCACGAGATTTCTGTTTTCTCCGCTTTTGTCAGCAAATTCAAGTTGACACATGGGTGATTGTTGATGTCTCGTATGATTTCTTTAATCAAAGTACTACTCAACGATCATGGAGGCTTCCTTCAGGATGCATGATTCAAGAAATGCCAAATGGATGTTCCAAGGTCAGTATAGCTGTATGGTCTCACCTCTAAAACATTTTAGTTACATCTCTTTATGGATATGCTTGGAGATAAATGTGATCTAAGCGTCATACCAATAACTGATCATAATAATACATGACAAAAGGAAATAACATGTTTAGAAGCTTACACATAACATGGATATTATGATAAAGTAGACTGTGATTCACATCCAAAACCAACTGACAATAGATAAAATGGCTCAAACCCTTATTAACCCACAAGCGAGGTCCCATAATTCTAATGTAGGATTCATATCTCAACACATTACATAATTAAGCAAACAAAATTAAAATCAACAATTTTGATTTGAGACGAATTTATGTCATTATTATTGGCTGCTAAAAGTGGTAACTTGGTAGCTATATATGTAACATGATGTTTTTTTTGTATTATAGGTAACTTGGGTTGAACATGTAGAAGTTGATGATAAGATCCAAACTCATCGGCTCTATAGAGACCTTATGTGTGGTAGCATCCCATATGGAGCGCAAAGATGGATTGTTACTCTCCAGAGGATGAGTGGATGAAATTTTATGTACTAGTGAATTTGGAGCAAGTAAGTCATCGACAATCAACTTGAATTGTTTAGGTAATTAAGTAGATAGTAGTATCAAAAGGAAAGTCAAAATACCTTAAGGCAATTCTTATTTATTTATTTATTTAGAATTTTATGGTTATTTTTTATTTTAATAATGATATTGCATATCTATTGCTTAGTCTTTGCAATACCCGAAGGAAGGAGTAGCGTAGTGAACCTTTCTCATAGGATGGTCAAGAACTTCTGTGGAATGTTGAGCATGTCAGGAAAACTTGATTTCCCTCAATTATCAGAAATGAAAAATAGTGGAGTTCGATTAACCAGGCGAGCCCAGTGGCATGGTTGTCATTGCTGCTACTTCTCTATGGCTTCCTCTACATTCTCAGGATGTCTTTAACTTCTTCACAAATGAACAAACAAGAGAGCAGGTTTTTTTCTTTTTTTTTTACTAAATAGATAATTGTTTGATTCAGTTTTGGGACCAGATGTTTCAGCATGACTTAACAAAATGTTTTCTTTTTCGTTTGAAAACAAACCTAATAAATCTTAATTTCTTTTTTCCTTTTCCTTGTACTTAGTGGGATGTCCTCTCTAATGACAATCCAATGAGTGAGATTGCGCATATTCCAACCGGAGCTCATCCAGGGAACTGTATTTCTATTATTCAGGTAATTTGCTTCTCTTTTTTTTTGGTTACAAGGTAATTTGCTTTTTCCTTATGTTACTTTCATTGTTTCATAAATTTTTTTAATAATGAAATATGAGAATAACGTACAGTTCTAAATCGAATGATATATGCTTGGGACATAAAAACTTGAAAATATAGAATAGATTTCAATTCTCAAAACACAAGATTTGCTGACATAATTAAAATTCCTCATTGTGCTTATAAATTGGTAATTTTATATTATGTTACATTGTTAATTTTGTTGATAAAGAACTTCATTATGTAAATCTTTAAAAAAAAAAATCATTCTGTACATAAACAATATAGCTTAATTCATGCAAATGGTTTCTTGGAGCAGCCTTTTATACCGACAGAGAGTAATATGCTCATTTTGCAAGAAAGTTATATAGACCCTTTAGGGTCTATGATTATCTATGCTCCTATCGAGGTAGCTACTATCAATATCACAGTGGGTGGGGAGCTCAACTCTTCTGACATTCCTATTCTTCCCTCGGGGTTCATTATCTCGGATGATGGTTGTCTTGGTACTGGAACTTCGAGTTACACAAACCCAAACAGGTCAGGTGGTTCACTCCTTACAGTGGCATTCCAGATATTGGTTCCCTTTTCCTCACATTCACAAATGCTGAACGTTGAGTCTATAGCAACCATCAATACTCTAATAAGTTTGACTGTTCAAAAAATAAAAGTTGCTCTCAATTGTGAAAACTTGGATTAACCGCTTATGTTGTATTTGAGGATGTTATCAAAAATCAAACTTCTTTTATGTGTTTGTGACCTTTATAAAAGAACGAATGTTTGTCTGTGACAATATCAAAGTTAAATGTTTAGACTCATTTTGAAATTTATGTTACTTACATTCATATCTTAGGTTATGAGAATTTGAACTAATAGCATTATTTTCTTCCTAATTCAAAGGTTTTAAGCATTCTAGTTTATTATTTTTACATTTGGAAGCTTACGAACATTTAAACCAGTAATGGAACCACATACCAGCTTGTTTTTGCTGTCATTGGGGCGTCCTTTTCTTGGTCAGAGAGACCACGATGGCACCCACTGAGGCAAAGTCCATGAGAGTTCAAACCACAAGTGCATAGGCACCGTATGAACCTCTTTATCGGGCTCTTAACAAAGGTGCATAGGCACCGTATGAACCTCTTTATCGGGCTCTTAACAAAGGTAAGTAGCTTAGGAGCCCTACTCTTGGTCCTAGTCGCCATCTCTTCCATGCCCACCATAATCATCACTTCCTCTGCCCATCAGTTGCAGGTGGTTTGTGCAACCTTAAGGTGACTACCCTTGCATGACAACAACTTGATGGGCAAACAAATATGTCGTCGAACCCAACACTAAAAAAAGCATTGGCATTTTGAATGGGTTCACCACTTGGGAGGAAATATAAGCATTGCTTAAGTGGCTAGTGTAATAAGAAGCAGCTCTCCATTCCAGGCCCCATAGCTCTAATTAGACTCATTGTCCGAGGGTTTAGATCCAGGGGGTGTGGTTCGGTTGTACAAGCCTCAGAACTTGCTGCATCCTTCAGAAAAGTTGGTTACTCACCCTATTAAAACTCGAGAGCCTATTCAACGCACCCAGAGCGCCGCGCATCTGACGCCAAAGAACGCGTGCAAACAACGCGATGTTAAGTTCGACTGGCCCTCGTTCTAGTCGTTTCTCTTCCTTTTTCCTTTCTCTCATGAATCAATCATGATTTCATCTTCCTTATTTTCTCCTCTCTCTCTATCTCTCGTCGTCCTTGTCGCTGAGACCTTCTCTGCAACTGGCCAACACAACCCAGGCCTTCGCCGACTTCATCGATCGTATTCGACTCGACCCATCCAAATTACGGCATCCATCCACGTCGATCTCTTGGAAATAGCGAAGAAGCTCGAGCTCTCCGACTTCACTCATCCGTACCGGATCCTTTAATTCCTTGCAGATCGGTCTCGCAAATGGCAGAGCAACTGGAAATTGGGTATCGAAGGGAAGGCATGGCGATTATCCACCTCTCAATCCAACCACCTCATCAATTACAGATCGGCGATTATCCACCTCATCAATTACCCTTCCTTACAGATCGGTGATTCCATATAATCAACCACCTGTCAACCACCTCCAGTTTTACCGGGAACGCTGCAACACCCAGCGAACCCCGTTCCGGCTATTTTCTTGTGTTCTGGTGTGTTTTGTATGCAATTGGAATATTGGATGATGAAGACGTTGAGTTAGTCCACATAAGGTGGTTAATTGTGCTTTTTTAAGATAAAATGCTAAGGGCAATGATAAAAAAATTGCATTTAAAGGTAGTAAATGATAACACAGTTAATAAATGTTCAATGATGATAAAACAGTATATCTATTTAAATCTCTTAAAGCGTTGTTCATAAAAATAAAAAAAATTATGATTTATGTCACTGTGTTCTTAAAGCGTTGTCCTTAAGAATGAAAATAACTACGAAATATGCCACTGACGCTGTTATCCCCATCCACGCCGTTACCCCCATCTCTGAGTCTCCCCCTATCTCTGATTTTCATTTCAAAAATCATTTCATTCTCTCCCTTAAAACTATCGAAACCGCTCTTCTCTGTGTCTCCGGCGAATCCATCTCTTTCCAGCGAATCCGTCGTACTCCCCAGTAACCGTCGACACGAGACTCATCTTCGGCTCGAGGGCGCGCAGCGTCGAGAACTATTCCTCCACAACACCAAAATTCGAAAAACCTCAGGTAACATCTTCGCAGTCCTTAATCTAAGCCTCCTGCTTTCGATTCCTTCTGATTACACAGTATTATAAGCTCAACTATTTTGCATTTTGGTTCAGTAAATCCTATTAACAGAATTTGAAGGTTTTGAAGATCTAGGGTTCAGGAATAGGATTAGGAATTTAGGGGTTTAGGAGTTCGAACTTTGATGTCGGTGTGGTTTTGAAGATCTAGGGTTCACTGACATTTTGTTCATTAATTTTTGTTTCATTTTTTCGTTTGATTAATGTTCGTTATTCATTGCTTTTGTTCTGTTTAGTTTGGGATTATGAAGTTGCTTTTGGGGTGTATCTTTTGTTCAGATTCTGCAGTTCATAGGTATGCATCTGTGTTGCAGGGACTTAGAGTTGTATTAGTTACATGGATAGTTACATGAATAGTTACATGCTTAGTTACATGGATAGTTACATACATGGATAGTCACTTTCTTAGTTATATGATAGTTACATGGATAGTTAGTTTCTTAGTTACATGCATAACTAACATGGATAGTTATATACATGGATAGTTACATGGATAGTTAGTTTCTTAGTTACATGCATAGTTACATGGATAGTTATATACATGGATAGTTACATGCTTAGTTACATGAATAGTTACATGCATAGTTACATGAATAGTTACATGCATAGTTACATACATGGATAGTTACATGCTTAGTTACATGCATAGTTACATGGATAGTTACATGATTTGTTATTGTGGGTGATATATTTGTTTTTACATAGCAAAAGTTTCTTAATGTTTATATGCTGTTTATTTGATGCAAGGAATGGATAAGCGAAAAATGATCGCAGTTAATGAAGAAGGAAAGAAGAGAAAGAGGATAGTTGATGAAGGAGCAAAGAAGAGAAAGAGGACAGTAGATGAATAGGCTGATGCTGTAATGCTGTCCAAACTGTTTCTGGGACAGGAAAAAAGAAGGAGAAAACAAGAGAAGGAAAATAAGATAAAGGAGACAAAGAAGAAGAAGGCCTTGAAGAAGATATCTGAAATAGAGGAGGAAGAAGAAGATGAGACAAAGAAGAAGAAATCAAATCAGTTCAGATCAACATGGCCTGAAGTGGACAGTTTTAGAGAAGCATTAGATGAAGAAGCACTGAATGAGCTGAGAAATGGCCCGTTTGGTTTACTTTTTGAAGGATTTTATGAGCATATGAACAAAAAGCACTTTGGGAAGTCGAACAAGCTTATTGAAACAATTGCCGACACTTACAATGAAAAGCTTGATGCATTTGTGATCGGCGAAGGAAGATACAGAATCTCAAACAGAGATGTATCTGAGATTCTAGGACTTCCTAGAAAAGGTGGCTCCTTTGAGACAATGGAAGTAGAAGAGAATGCAGCAGAGACATTGTTTGGGAAAAACAAAAGAGTGACAAAAAATGTGTGATGGACGCTTTAAGAGAGCTCAAGGACCAGCAACCAACAAATGATGAAGAAAGAAGAAAGAAGAGACAAAATTTGGTTAGGCTGCTCATTTTAGAAATTTGCATAAAGTTTCTATTTGCAAATGGGGGAGGGAGTGTCTCAAATGAGCTGTTAAATGCAGTATGGGGGAACATAGAGAGCTGTGGATGAGCTCAAGAGGTTGGAAGATTTTTGTCGGGTTGTTTAAGACAACGACTAAAATCAAAGGGTAAGGGGTTGAGCGAGTTGAACACAGGAGGCTGTGCGCACTTAATTCTGGTATGTATCTTTGGTAACTAACTGTTTTTTTTTTTTTTTTTTATGTGTGCTAGTATTGGCTCTGTGAGAAGACAAACGCCATAAAGCCGATTGAAGGCACAGAGGATGAGGAACATAAGATGAGGAAATGGGACCTCACAAAGCTACCCAAGAAAGCTAAATTCAAAACATTGAAGGTATGGGTTCTTATATGACTATATCAATATAAGAGTGAGGCAGCATAGAACATTGTTACATGGATACTTACATTGATAGTTATCTTTTTGTGCATAGTTACATAGATAGTTACATGCATAGTTACATGGAAAATTGATAGTTACATGCATAGTTACATGGAAAATTGATAGTTACATGGATAGTTACATGCATATTTACATGGAAAATTGATAGTTATATGATTAGTTACATGCATAGTTACATGGAAAATTGATAGTTACATGGATAGTTACATGCATATTTACATGGAAAATTGATAGTTATATGATTAGTTACATGCATAGTTACATGGAAAATTGATAGTTACATGGATAGTTACATGCATATTTACATGGAAAATTGATAGTTATATGATTAGTTACATGCATAGTTACATGGAAAATTGATAGTTATATGGATAGTTACATTGATAGTTACATGCATAGTTGCATGTAGAATTGTGATAGTTTTCAAAACAATACACCTCATATGTTTGACTTGATCAGTTTTTCAAGTATCTTGGAACTATGTAACTGCCATTGTAACTGGCAGTGTAACTATCCATGTATCTTCTGTGGGTTTTGTAACTATATAACTAACAATTTATTTTTTTCTTTTTATTACAGCAACTATTCGCTGGAATCAAGTCTGATCCAGAAAAAACAGATTGTGAATCTGAAGCAGAAGAAGAAGAAACAGTGCAGAAGAAACTGATGGATAAAGAAGAAACATGGCAGGCAGCAGAGGAAGGAGAAAGGCCACCGTCGTCTCTAATATCCGGTCAAATCCAAAAAGCAAAGGAGGTTGAAATGAGACGGCTAACAGAGGAGAACGAAAGGTTGCGCTGTCAAACTGAAAGCTTGAAAGAGGAAATGAGAAACATGGCAGAGAAGTATGAATCAAGGCAGACAGAACTACAGGAGAAGATGGAAAATGCAATACATGATTTGATGATTGAGAGGTTAATTAACAATGAAACAAGCTTGCAGAATGAAAAACTCAATGAAGAACTGAAGAAGTTGCAAGCTTTGGTGGCGGCATTAGCACCAAACTCTCAAGATGAGAGGGCTCTGGAAAGCAATGAAGATGATCAGGATCCTGAAGGAGGAGCACACAAGGGAGGAAAAAACAATGAAGATCTGAAGGACAAGGAAGCTGATAAGGCAGCTGAAAAAGATGATGATAAGGAAGTGGATAAGGATTCTGAAGGAACTGGCAAGGAAGATGAAGCAGCTGAGAAAATGGAGGAGGAGGAGGAGAAAGATGCCAATGCTGAAGATAAGAGTGAGGCAGCAGCGAACATAGCTCAGCTTCCAATGCAAAATTCGGAAGAATTAGATCTTCAAGCATTAGAAGAGGTTGAGAGAGAGCTAAAAAAGAACATGGCCGATGAGGATGATAAAGAGAAGGAAGAGGCAACAGAGAAAGTTGCAAGCGCTCATAAAAAAGAGATGAGTGAGCCTCAGATTCCAACCCAAAATTCAGAAGACTTATATGTTGAAGAATTAGAATGGGTTGAGGAAGAGCTTAAAAAGAAGAAGAAAGCAAACGATGAAACGAAGGGTAATTCTCAAGAATTGAACTTGAAATAAATTGTTTAGAGTTTTCAAATCAGATATTTTCACAAAAACATATACATGTATGATTTTAAAAATTCTTCTTGAGAATGAATTGTGGTTCATGTTCAAAGAATGTTTTTTATATTGTGAATGTTTTCAAAATCATAAGATGTAACTGTGTATGTAACTATAGATGTATCTATGTATCCATGCATGTAACTGTGCATGTAACTACGTATGTAACTATGCATGTCTATCCATGTAACTGACATGAAGTGGCTGGTAAGTAACATTATTTATTTTCTACTCTGCAGCTTATAGTGAGCAACCACCAGAGTCACCACCAAGGAGGACGGTTGCGGAAGAAGCGCGTTGGTCGCCAAAAACACCGGTGACAGAGATGTCTTCTTTTGATTTGGGAATCTCTCCCTGGGTATCTTGGAATAGCCCATTGGTGACTGGAATAATAACCATACAAGAGAAGAATTTCAATACTCCCTCTAGCCCTCAAATCATTGACCTGACGATGATGGAACGAGAACCTGCAAAATACCAGATGATCGTATCTCCACAGGTAACTGAAAACCTGTAGTTACATAGATAGTTTCAGGGGTAGCTTAACATATGGTTCTTTTCTCAACTGCTGCCTTTATGAATGATGGTTTATCAGTGAAACTATTTAGGGTTATGTAACTCTCCGTTTAACAAGTTATATATGATTGTCTCTCCACAGGTAGCAGTTCCTATCATTAATCTAGATGAAGAGGAGAGTGATATTGAGATTGAGCTGACAGAGGAAAACTCTGGAAGGACAGCCTCATCCTTGGGGATGTATTCATATGTTGCTCGGATCAAGAACAAGCAGAGAAGGCCGGCTAAAAGAGATGATATATACTGGTGGGGGGAGGTTAAAAACACCAGAGAGAAGAAGGCCAGAGAAATAGCAGAAGAAAGGAAGAAAAATCTGGAGCAGAAGAACAAGATAGCTGAAGGAGAAGAACTGAACGAGTATGGAGATGTAATTCATACTATTGGGGATGATGAAATGGAACCAATGCCAATACAGATTGTGCCAACCACCGCAAGAGCAATACGGGCTATGACTCAGAAGGCGGTTTGGACAACTTCCAAAGCATTCAAGTGCATGGATCCATTAACAAAGAAAAAATGGACAACTTGCTGGGAAAGCTTAGATGACGGGTAAACTCAAATCACTTTGAAAACTCATTTTTCATATAATGTTAATGTAACACACTAGTAAGGCCTTGTGTTAATGTAGGCAGGTTAATGTAGTTACAAAAGTGTAGCATGCATGTAACTACCCAGGTAACTATCAATCTGTAGTTACATTGATAGTTACATGGATAGTTACATGCATAGTTACATGGATAGTTACATGCATAGTTACATGGATAGTTACATAGAGATTACATAGATGGATAATTGAGTAACTGCTGATGTAACCTCTAATCTAACCAGCATAATACTTTCCTACAGAGACTTCATATGGGAAGGCCCGTTGTATGGTTCAGAGGTTACAAAGCTTGATCTGCTGGAGGTTATAATGGACAAAGCAGTGGCATGCAATGTCATAGACTGCTTTGGTGCCATTATAGCTGATGAAATTTCTCAGCAAGATTCTCAGTCTGTCGTTGTTCTAGAGTTATGCAGACGATGGCATAGGTAAGGACTGAAATTATTTACATCTCTATTAATAATTGATAATATGGATAGTTACATTGATAGTTTCTGTTTCATTTTAATAGCACTCAACAGAACATCTTCACGGAAGGAACATCCACCACTACTTCCTTGACAAGTTATATGACTACTTGGGAGAAGCGACGATGATTTTCTTTCCGATGACAAGTGAAGTAAGGTTTCACCATACACTCCTTGTCTTCCAAGTTCAACCCCCCCATTTCTACCACCTAGATTCAATGAAGGGAAGAACAACATATGGGAATAGGGGGCAGACATGGAAAGATGCCAAAAAAATGGTAAATATTTTCTCTTGTTATCTGTTGTGAATCTTTAATGTAGCTATAAGGATTGCTTTACTTTCTTTTGCATTTTGTCTGAGATGTAACTACTCAGGTAACTACCAATATCTAGTATATGCATAGTTACATGCATAGTTACATAGATGGATAGTAACATGCATAGTTACATGCTTAGTTACATTTATAGTTACATGCATAGTTACATATATGGATAGTTACATGCATAGTTACATGCATAGTTACATGCTTAGTTACATGCATAGTTACATAGATGGATAGTTACATGCATAGTTACATGCATAGTTACTTAGATGGATAGTTACATGCATATGCATAGGCAGGTCAATGTAGTTAACGTAGGGAAACTATATATAAGAAATTGATTGTTTGTTCAATGATTTTGTTGTGAAGGCAACTATGGTTGAGTTATGGATGTCTGCAGTCAAAGAACAAGCAGATGACATGCTGAAGAAAGGCTCCCGCAGAAAAATGGACATGGACAGGAGCAGTTCAGAGAAGCTTGTAATGAAAAAAGTAAAGCTTACGGAGAGAGAAAGAAAGTCCATACAATGGGTCAAGAATAACTATATTGAAAAAATCCCAATCAGTTGTCAAATAAATGGACCACTACCTCAGCAACATCCCACATCGTAAGTTTTAAAAGTTTTCAGTTCAGATTTAAAGTAATGGTTAGGTAACTACCCAGGCAATTATCGGTCTGTTGTTACATGGATAGTTACGTAGGGAAAATATTATGTAAGAAATTGATTGTTTGTTCAATGATTCTGTTTTGACTTGAATTTTTTTTCGAAAAACAGATTGGATTGTGGGATATTCGTTATGTACTATATGGACAAACTTTCCAAGAAGAAGAATGATGTTTTGAAGCTTAGAGCAGAAGTGGTGAAGAAGTTCCTTAACCATAGGCATAGTTGGTACTCAATACGTCATCCGCAGTAGGTTCAACAAGTTTAATATCAATGTTTCATCAATTGTATTTGAACAGCAAAATGAAAGATTATTTGTGTACAACATATCTCTATTAATACAGATTGCCTTGCTTTGCCATATTATATGTTCTTTGTGAGAAAAAAGTGTAGCTTGTTACAGATTGCTTTGCTTTGCCATATTCTGTGTTCTGTGTAAGAAAAAAACAGTAGTTACATGATTGCTTTGCTTTGCCATAGTTACATGATTGTTTTGCTTTACATTGCTATAGTTACATGATTGCTTTGCTTTACATTGCTTTGCCATATTCTGTGTTATAGATTGCTTTCCTTTTCTTTGTTACAGATTGTTTTGCTTTGCTTTGCCATATTCTGAGGTTTTCATTAATATTTGCAGCGTGCCGCTGCACCGCAACGGCAGCGTCCCGCTGCATATTAGAACAGAAATCTATTAAAATCCATGTAACTATGCATGTAACTACCCCTGTAACTATAAATTGCTAGTTACCTAGGTAGTTACATGGATTTATTTAATAATAATTGCAGCGTGCCGCTGCACCGCAATGACAGCGTCCCGCTGCGTATTAGAACAGAAATCTGTAGTTACATGTGCATAGTTACATGGTTACATAGATGGATAGTTATATGGTTGTAACTAGCAATGTAACTGCTGCACAAAATGAAACTTGAAATAAACAATGCACTTGGAAAAACAAAAACAAAAAATGAGGTTTGCATTAATATTTGCAGCGTGCCGCTGCACCGCGAAAAATGAGATACACAGTTTCCACTATCATAATAAAAAGCAACAGCTACAAAAATGATTCATCCAACAGCAGAATTGTAACTCTGCATGTAACTGCTAAAAAGAACTTGAATCCATCAATGTAGCTACTGTATCCATCAATGTAACTACTGTATCCATCAATGTAGCTGTCATATGTAACCAAAGGCTATATTGGAGCTTTACAACTCGTTCTGTTATGCCCGTCGTATTTTCCACACTTGGAACGCTTGATCTGCCTTTTTACCTCACTCCTACTTCGATACCTTCTTGTTTTTGGCCTTCCAGCATGTCTTTTAGTCAAAGGAGGCTGCAATGGAAATGACAATCGAGCAAGATCAACAGGCATTGAAATGGAAGGGATTGGGTTAATGGTGTGATAGTAGGTTTCTCGGAATATATCCACCTTAAAAACAAGCAGTTACATGATCAGTTACATTACTAGTTACATGATCAGTTACATTGAAAAACAAGCAGTTACTGGACAAGTTAGTTAACAAAAGCAGGAAACAAAAACTGGAAACAAGAATAGATATGGAGTAAAAGGAAACAGAATAAGTAAAAGAGTACCTTATAGTAAGGACTGACATATAAGTAAGGAGAGACACTATGTTGCTGAATTGCAACAAGAGCATGTGAACAAGGAAAACCATGACATTTCCATTCCCCACACGAACAATCGAAATCCTCTCCCAAGTTCACCATTACCCTGTACTTTTGACATTGAACTTCATAAACATATGTATCAGATCTCATAACTCGCCAATGTCGCCCAACCGCCAAGTTATTAATCAATTTCTTTTCCATGTTTGGACACAAAATAGTAACCCATTCCTTTGACCCTTCTTTCCGCTCAGCAATTCTCTCCATAGACTTGGTTCTAATACCTTCATTCAGATCATAAATAGGAAGACTCTTCAAATCCCCCACCCAATTGTTAAAAGTCTCGGCCAAATTGTTGGTCATTTCACCAAACCTCTCCCCATAAAAAAAAGCCGAACACCAGCTCTCCTTGGGAAGGTCCTTTAGAAAATCTTCAACAATAGAACCCCCTTCCTCCTTCAATTTTGCAAGGTTGGTCTCATATGGGTCCGAGGTGCGAGAATAAGCACAACACATGAACAAATAAGGAACAGATTTATGAAGGGGTGACTGACTTGGATACTTTTTGGAGAGATTTTCTACAAGGTGCCTAAAACAAAAACCATGTGGATTATTAGGAAAGACATGCGGATATGCACTAAGAAGACCAGGATTCCGATCAGAAATGAATGTCACCTGCCTCATAGGGTATCTTGAAAACACTTCAGATACACACTGAAGGAAAAATCTCCAATTACTTTCAGTTTCAAAATCAACAATAGCATAAGCAACTGGATATAAACCTGCAAAAAAGACGAACCAAAAATCAGTATGAATAAATGAAAGTTACATGAACAACTAACATAAAAATGTCACAAAACTGAAGCCCCTGGAAATTATGTAACTATCACAATCAAAGAAACAGTTCATAGGTATGCATCTGTGATGCAGGGACTTGAGTTGTAGTAGTTACATGCATAGTTACATGGATAGTTACATGCATAGTTACATTGATAGTTACATGCATAGTTACATGGATAGTTACATGCTTAGTTACATGCATAGTTACACAGATAGTTATATACATTGATAGATAGTTACATACATTGATAGTTACATGATTAGTTAGATGCATAGTTACATGGATAGTTACATGAATAAATAGTCAAGTAACTATCCATTAATAGTTACATACATTCATAGTTACATTAGTAGCTTAATGTAGGTACACAAGTCATTTAACTATCCATCAAACAGTTACATAAAAATGTCAAAGCAATCAAAACTAAGCCCCTGGAAACTATGTAACTATCACAATCAAAGAAACTGCGAATGTAACTAAACATTTCAATAAAAAGGTACCTTGATTCGCATCCTTGGCAGATGCACCAATAAGTTGCCCTCTGTATTTGTTGGTGATGAAGGTAGCATCAATGAACAGAATGGGTCTGCAAAACTGAAAACCCTTCATCCACGCATCATAACACACAAACATTCGCTCAAACCTGTGAGTTTCAGGTTCATACTCAATCTTGATAGTAGAGCCAGGGTTTGATTCCACTGCTTTTTGACCAAACCAAACTAACTGAGCATAAGAATCAGCATCACCACC
Organism: Fragaria nilgerrensis; assembly: GCA_010134655.1. Classification (NCBI taxonomy): domain Eukaryota; kingdom Viridiplantae; phylum Streptophyta; class Magnoliopsida; order Rosales; family Rosaceae; genus Fragaria; species Fragaria nilgerrensis. The sequence continues at coordinate 16,721,990 of CM020977.1, forward strand.
AAGAACAGATTCTCTAGCACGCTCTTTACCGTACCAAGCCGTACGATAAGACACCTCCATCCCATAATCTGACTTTATCTCATGGTATATATCTATAGCCTTCTTGTTAGGATTCTCACGAACCTTATCAAGCATTATAGACTTTATAATCTTGGAACCCATCATCTTATTAGTTTGCAAGCGAACAACACCATGACAGCTATGCTCGTTCACCAAATCAGTAATGACAAAAAAACGATTATACTCTATCAAGGAAGCCTTCACACACCATCCACAATGCTCAGACTCTCTCTTAGAACAATAAGCAACAACACGTTTCTTAGTATTTCTAACATACCGATACTCAAATCCCATCTCAATTGCATACATACGCAATTTCAACCTAAACTCTTCCACACCACCTTGAAACTTCTGGTCCTTTGATTTGATATAATTATCCCACCCTTTGCTACAATACCTCTTTGCTTCCTCTGGTTTGTAGCATCATAAATAATCATTTTCATCAAACGAAACGCTAGACTCTTCACTAACATTGTTACTCAACACACTTTCAGAACCATAAGCACTAACATCAAAAGAGCAAACATCCACATCAACAAAATCTGAACTATAACGGGCCAAAACTCTAAACATCATCTTCATATCATCTTCATTTTCAAGACGATAAGATACAACATCAGGAAAAACAGTATACCTCAGCTTGACAATGCTTCTACCCAATAACGAAAATCGGTCACGTACAGAATTAGCAAAATCAATATATGAGACGCTATGATCAAATGAAACTGCTGCTCCTTCACCAGAGTACACAAGCTTTGCAGTATAGTTACTGTCCATAGTACCTGAACAGAAATATGTATAGTATTTCAGATTACAAGTAACTCATGACACCTATAAGCAAAACAATGCAAACAACGCAAACAACAAAAATAAGCAAAACAATGCAAACACAGAGTACACAATGCAAGTAACTCATGCTCATTCACCAGAGTACACAACCAAAATAAGCAAAACAATGCAAACAAATCATTTTTTCAAAGACTAAAATCACTAAATTCCTGAGAGGCTGGGAATATAGCACAGATTGAGTCAAAGAGTTACAAATCCCTAAATTCCTATGAACCCTAAAATTCACCGATTGACAACATCTGAAATTGTAACGATTAAACACAGAAATCAATCAATCAAAACATCAAAATCTGAAAGAAATAAAAAACATTGTGTCTGAGCAAATCATCGACCTCTTTTGCGTTGGAAGACGGTGGATGCCGGAACTGATGGAGCCACCGCGTCACAGATACGAACGACGAAACTCAGGTGGCGCCGACGGGATCGAGATCGAGATCGAGAGAGAGCGAGAGAGAGAGATCGAGAGAGAGAGAGAGAGAGAGAGAGAGAGAGAGAGAGATCGAGATCGGGTACAGAGAGAAAGCAGTAACAGAGAGATAGAAAGAAGAGCTGAGAGAAGAGCAGTAGTAACGGATAGAGAAGAGAACGAGAGAAACTAACAGAAGGGTAGAATGGTAAATCCATAAAATTTAAAAATGTACTTTTTTATCATAATTGACACTTAATCATAACCATTACATCATATTATATATAATTAAGTAACTATTTTATCATCTGATAACATTTAGGGTGACTATTTTAACATGTGGAACAAATGATGATTTTTTTATCATTTGTACCTTCAAATGACACTTTTGTGTTATTTGCCCTAAAAAGTTTGACAGTACAAACCCAAAATTTAATTGTTTGATATTAATAATGTAATTATAAAAATCAAATAAATTAGTTTAGAAGTCTATCCCTAAGGTACCTAGACAACTAGCATACCACGTACCCGTACCTTAACCTTTCGTGTTTTAAGGTCAATCTTTTGTCAATTACCATATAATCAATTACAAATATGTATCAAGTATTGACTAATGCAAATGGCAGAGCACAATGAAGAAAAGTTTATGCAACATGCAATTCACATTCACACTACATATCACGAACTTATCACTTGACAGTTTGTAGCGTTGTATATCGTCAAGTCTCAATTTACGCAACATAATGAAGAAAAAACTTTTGTATAATAACAAATCACTCAATAATAAAAAGAAAGAAAAAGATATACCACATTAATAGACACATTACGATTCTAATGGCAAAAATTCACAAAATGAAAATTTGGCCGTATGATGTGATCATTATAATAAAACATGGCTATGATATTAATTTCAACTGTGTTCGGCAACGTTCGGGGCTCGATCGAAGCGGTCAACTCTAATTCATCGTCACTAATCACACGGAAACGCTTTTACCTCCCTCTCTGTGACCTAATTGGTTGATCATTCCACACGTTAAACTCTCACATAGATGAGACGTAACCACCCATGTAAAAATTTGGAGACGTTTATGTCCTGACGATAGGGCTCCCATAGGGTATATTAAGTGAAAAAAGGGTTGACCGCTTCTCTAGGGACCCAGACGGTACCCGATGTACGTGATTTTTCAACTATAGTCGTATTTCATTATTCTCATCACATCTTATTTCATGAGATTTTTGAAAATTTTACTTTCTCTGAATAGTTGGTTCATAAAGTTTTACACTTACATATAGCCTACTAAATAAGTTATACCACATTAGTAGGCACGTTGCAATTTCAATGACTAAAATTCACATAATGAAAATTCGACCGACTGATGTGATCATTATAGTGAAACATGGTTATGATATTAAATTCAACTGTATTCGGCAACGTTCGGGGCTCGATCGAAGCAGTCAACCCTAATTTATTGTCACTTATCACATGAAAAAATACTCTTACCTGCCTCTCTGTGACCTAATTTGATCGATCATTCCACACATTAAACTCTCACATAGATGAGACGTAACCATCCATGTAAAAATTTAGAGATGTTTACGTCCCGACGATAGGGCTCCCATAGGGTATATTAAGCCTAAAAAGGGTTGACCGCTTCTATCGGGACCCAAACGTTACCTGATGTATGTGCTTTTTCAACCATAGTCGTATTTCATTATTCCGATCACATCTTATTTCACAAAAATTTTGAAAATTTTGCTTTCTCTGTATAATTGGTTCACAAATTTGTACACTTGCATATAACCTACTAAATAAGTTATACCACATTAATAGGCACGTGACTCTCAGAAGTCATAAATATGTGAAAATAAAAATTGAACCATCTGATATAGTTATGGTAATTAAACAGGTCTACTGAAAAAAATCCATCTCGTTTCGAATACGTTAGGCCACCCATCGAATCAGTCAAACTTAGTTCAATCTCATTTTTTACACGAAATGATACGAGCACAAAGTGCTATATTTATAATGTATTTCCTTCCCTATTTAGCTATGATATTTTCATAATAAAGCCATTTCTAACATGTTTTGTTACTGTGAAGGCAAAAGAGCATAAAAGCAGAAAAGGATGCTAAAACCAGCAATTAAAGAGAAATCCTAGTCAAACTAGGAAACAATTCCGACCCAAGCAAGGAATCTCACTAGGTGCAGAAATGGGTAAATCAAAGGATAAGTCATTTAGGAAACTTTCCTATTTCAAAATGGGAAACTTGCCTATTTCATTTTAAGAAACTTTCTTATTTTGATTTAGGAAACTTATTATATGTGAAACTTTCCTATTCGGACTTTCCTTAATCATTTTTGAGAAACCTTCTATTTTGGTGAGACAAGAAATTGAGTAAAAGAAGGAAAGGAAATTAAAGAGTTGACTTGCTGGAGGTGTCAGAGGCAAAGAAGGAAACCAGAAATATCTAGAGATTTCTGGACGAAATTTAGGAGCCCAAACATGGATTTTATGACTGCAGCAAATTGATAGGAATCTTCCTCAAATCATGGAATCCTTAATTGATTGAGAATCAGAAAATAAGGGAGTTATTTGTTATTCCTTTTATTAAGATTCCTGATTGGTACATAATTATGCCCTAATCTGATTTCCATAAATTGCAGGACTAATTGTGTGCAGCAGGAAAGGAAAAGATCGAAAATCTTCCTCAAGGATATGATTGACGCAGAAGAAAATAAGGAGGAGATTTTCTTGCTGATTAAGACATGCACCTGGTTGCTATTCAAGCTACATTCAAGGAATTATTGCGCCAGACTTTTAATTCAAGATATTAACGCAATTATTCCAGACCATTGGATCAGAAGTTGATCAAGGGCTTGAAGAAGACCTAGGGCTGGGTCTGTTCACTATAAATAGAGACTCTATGTTTCAAAATTTTTGATCATTCATTCACGTAAAAACCAGAGAGATACGAAAGCAGCAGCAAGCCTTCTTTTCCTCCCCTGCCGAGTTCATCCTCTCTTGCCAGACCTTGAAGGACTTCTCCACGAAGGTAGCAGAGTTGGAGACTTGAAGGACGAAGCCAAACATCCTTTTGACGTTGCCAAGCTTCCTTGGAAACTGAAAAAGTGTAAACACTGCCTTTACTTTGTTTTGATCTTCTTTACAATTTGAAAGCATGTTTCGAATGTTAAACTCTGGATTTGTAAGCATGTTTTGCTTGTTCTTGTATTCAATAGATTCAGAATTTTAGTAAAGCACGTTGAAGTTTCGTTCATGATATTCTTGGCAATCTGCTCTTGTTAATTCATTGTTTAGGAAGTATGCGTTTTTGTTTTATTACTATGTTAGAATGCATGCTAACTAGTGCCATGATTTATACTAAGCCTCGTAGGTAAGTATGGATCTCCAGTGGTGGAAGCTATGTCAAAATGGCTGAAAACGTATACTATGCAGTTCCCTGTTGTGACGTTCATAATATAATTGTGTTCAATCTCGTTCTATAGATTCTAAGGACTCATGTTAAGTGTAGACAGATACACTAAGTATTGATAGCAACCTTGCATGAGATGTCCTAGTTCTAGACGTTCTGTGCTAGGGACAAGTAAGTAGAACTATAAAATGCATGACCTCGTAGGCTTGTATTTTGAGATTGTTTCTAGTTCTTTGAATTGGCATGTTATCGGATTGCTAAGGTTGAAACGTGAACTTTGATGTGTGGTCAGAATCTGAGTCTTCTCTGATGGATATGTTGAATGAATCGATCACTTGTATATATAGTTTAGCTTTTATTTTCTGTTTTAGTAGGAACATAGAACAAACCTTCAAACCCCCCCCCTTTTATCTATTGTACCATGTGTATATTTGTAATTGAATACTTGTAAATACTTATAGTTACTGATTCTTGAGTGTAACCATGACTGCAGGAGCGCCCTTTAGGTCCCCGGATTGATCGAACCTTATTTGCCAATACTACATTCTGATAAAAAAGGGTTTTTAAATTACGCGCCCGGAAACGAGCACGTCACGAAACACGGTTAACCAACATCGTGTGAAACCGTCTTTTTTCCTGTTTTCGATCCTAAAACTCGTATATATGAGATTTAGGAATCAAAGAAATATTTTTGTTAAATTGACCATCCGGTGGTTAGTCTCTTAAAAACGCCTAAGCGTAACAATGATTTAATTTTATCGGGAACCAGACGTTACCGGAAGCTTTTGATTTTTCAACCCTAACCGTATTTTACTATTTCGGTCAAATCCTATTTCAAAATATTTTTGAAAATTTTGCTTCCTCATTATAATTGGTTCACAATGATGTACGTTTTCATATAACCTAGTTACTAAATAAGTTATACCGCTTTAATTTAGTAAAAAATTTGTGAAAATAAAAATTACCGTCTGATGGAAAAATTTGAGATATCTACACCTTTTGCTGCACCACACACTCATCACAAGGAGCTCCAATGTTTTAGAAAGAATCATCACACATCTCAATTTTGCATTTTCACAAAGGGTTCCACTCATTACAATAAATCAAAGCTCATGCAATTGCAGCCCAAATCTCCCCCAATTTTAAACTCAAAGGATTCCATGGATCAAAAGTAAACAAACACCAGAAGAGCACTAAACAAAATTGATAATCAAATCTGATTCAAAGCTAATGCTGGAGATGCTGCAGTGAGTGAAAGTAAATACGATTCCCATGAGCAAAAGTAAACTTGAACACAGAGAAACAATATAGGACTCCCTGTTCTGAGAAAGGTAACAATAAGGACTCCGAGCTCGAGCGGCGGCATTGGTAGCATAAGCTTCACATATCCGTTGGACCTCTCCACATTAGCATTCTCGGCCTCTTCGTTGTCCATGACGTCACTAGTCGGACTGTGATCGCTCTTGAGTCGACGATTTTCCGTCATTGACAGGCCACGAATCCCGTTGACGATCCCAAACGACGACCTTCATAGAGCTTGAAGAAGCTTCGATCTCTTTCTGGATGGAGGCATGGATGAGTTGCTTGTTCAGCTCGACGGAGAGCGTCGGCTTCCTCCGCTGCGTCGTGGAGGCTATGGCGGTTGACCATCTCCTGGCGGTTCTGGACCAGCAGAGACTGGTAAGGTGCAACAGAAGAAGAACATAAGGGCCTGCGATGTAGCTCTCTTCCAAACAAGAAGACGAATTGAAGACGATCGCTACCGTCTTCAACGATGGCGAAACCATAAAGTTGAGTTTCTGAGTGAGACAACACATGAGCGGATCAACTTACCTCTGCCCACTCTGCCCTTAATCGCCCATCACGTGCTCAAATGGACGGTGGAGATGTCGGGTTCACTAAATAATTTTCGTTAAAACTCAATAGACCTGATATGGCCTCAATAGACCCTCTACTACCCCCTAGTAGACTCTCAACATGCCCCTTATTTAGGGGTGTGACTTCGAAACCGAAAACCAAAAAAAACCGCACCGAAAACCAAACCGTAACCGAAAAAACCGCACCGAAAAAAAAAAACCGGACCGAACCAGATTTGTTCGGTTCGGTTATCGGTTTCGGGCCTCTGAAAACCGAACTAAAACATTTGAACCGAAGTCAACAGTCAACGATAAAACGACGTCGTTTTGATACCCAAAAAAAAAAAAACCCTAGTTCTTCGGTTTTCAGCCGAAAACCACACTCCACACTCACTGCTTTGAGGTTTGAGTTCCCTTCCTTCACTCTTTCTCAGTTTCTCCTCCAATTCTCCCTACCCGGACTCTCCCTCTTCTCCTCTACCTCTCGCCGAACTCTCCCTCTTCTCCTCTGCCTCTCGCCCGACTCGCCCGACTCTCCCTCTTCTCCTCTGCCTCTCGCCGAACTTTCCCTCTTCTCCTCTGCCTCTCGCCTGACTCGCCGGACTCTCCCTCTTCTCCTCTGCCTCTCGCCGGACTCTCCCTCTACCCCTCTTGCCGGAAGTTCCCAATCCCGCCCTCTTCTCCCCTCTCGCCGGTCTCGTCCTCTCTCGCCCTCTTGTCGGTCTGCCCTGTCGCCACTTGCCAGTCCGTCACCTCCGCCAGTCCGCCACTCACCCATTTGCCACCTCCGCCAGTCCCCCCTCTCGCCAGTCCGTCACCTCCGCCAGTCCGCCACTCACCCATTTGCCACCTCCGCCAGTCCCCCTCTCGCCAGTCCGCCACCACCGGCAGTCCCCCCTCTCTCACCAGTCCGATAGGTAAGCTTGTTCTTATTTAATAGGTTGTTCTTGTCTAATAATTGATGCATGCATGTTCATTATACATAACATGGATAATTGAAGGAATGTAGATGCCTGAAACATAGTGCAGTCCTTGATCGATAATACCCTCGTAGTTTAGTCCCCTCTGTACCATTTGTTATGCATTGACTGAATTGGTGTAATGGTTGTTCTTGAACTCTATATTTCCCTGTTATGCATTGACTGAATTTGTGTAATAGGTTGTTTTTGAACTTTATATTTCACTGTTGAGTTGTGTAGTTGGTTGATGAACAACTTTCATAATGTTGTAACTTGTTAATTGTTATGTGCATAAATCTTTGATCCTTTTTTTTTTTGCAGACAACATTCCCCCTCACAATGAAGAGAGTTAGATTGAACTCATCAAAGGCAGTGAAGCGCGGTTCCTCAACCTCCATTGGCTCAGTTGGTCGTGGTCGTGGCCGTGGTGCTACGAGTTCTGCAACGAACAATTCTTCCTCATCTTCTCAAGTATATTACTGAAATAGTTATGATATATATATATATATATATATATATATATATATATTCTGATGATGATGATTATATTTTTATAATATGCAAATGCAAGTTGATAGTGTTGGTGTTGGTGAATCGGCAACACAGACACCGGTTCCTAGTATGGGTGGATCACAAGCAACTGAAGCAAGTACCGGTGAAGAAGAGGAGAATCATGAGATGACTGAGGAAGAATATTTGGCGTACTTGAAGGACAATGAAAGGTCAGATATTTGGGCTCATTTTACTAGAAAAATGGTTAAGAATAGAGTTAAGGGAGTATGCATTTATTGCAATAAAGAATATTGTGCTGATCCGTATTCAAATGGTACGACATCCCTTCTTAAGCATATAGATAAGTGCCTCAAGTATCCTCCAAACATTGAAATGTTGAAAGCTAAAAAACAAAAGATTTTGTGTGTGAACAAAGAGACTATGGAGTTAGAAACCTCTGCTTTGACAAATGAAGAGCTCACTAGGTTGTGTGTGGAGATGATTATTCTAGATGAGCTACCATTTACTCATGTGGATGGGATGAGGTTTAGGTGTTTTATGGAAAAAACATTACCTTTTTGGAAAATCTCTTGTAGGCAAACAGTAGCAAAAGATGTGCTTAAGGTATATATGTGGGAGAAAGAGAAGTTGATGGGTCAATTGAAAGGGAAAAGGGTGTGTCTTACAACGGATACATGGACATCCATTCAAAATATTAATTATATGGTTGTCACCGCACACTTTATTGATGATGATTGGGTGTTGCATAAAAGAGTGCTTAATTTTTGTGACATTGAGGATCATAAGGGGAGAGTCTATAGCTGAAATTTTAGAGGATTGTTTGTTAGAGTGGGGCATAGAGAAGATTCTAACAATCACCATTGATAATGCTTCGGGAAATGATGTTGCAATAAGAGAGTTAATCAAGAAGTTAGATGCTTGGGGAGATCCTAGAATGATATTGAATGGGGGAAAAATGTGCATATGCGGTGTGTAGCTCATATTCTTAACTTGATTGTGAATGATGGTTTGAAACCAATGAATATGTCTATTGATGTTATTCGTAATGCGGTGAGGTATGTTAGATCCTCTCCACAAAGACTTGAACTTTTTAAACAATGTGTTGAGAGAGTTAAGATAGAGTGCAAGGGCCTTGTGGTGTTGGATGTCCCTACTAGATGGAATTCCACATACTTGATGTTGGAATCGGCTTTGAAATTTCAAAAAGCATTTGATAGATTGAGTGAACAAGATACTCGTAATTATTGTTCATATTTCAAATTGGGTGAGAAGAATGCAAAGGAAGGGCCACCTGCTTGTGTTGATTGGAGGAATGTCGAAGTGTATTCGGAGTTTCTAAAACCATTTTATGAAGTTACATTAAGAGTGTGTTGTTCTAATCTACCTATTATTCATCACACTTTTGGTGATTTGCTTTATCTATATGGTCTTTTAGAAGAACAAATTAAGAAACCAAGTGTTCCTAAGATGGAGGATATTGCACCTCCAATGGGAGAAAAATATAAATTTTGATGAGTTGAATCAATATGTGTTTCTTGCTCTTATTCTTGATCCACGACATAAATTTGAGAAACTTGTTGATTATTTAGAAGTTGTCTTTGGGGATGAGGATGAGTACGATAGGGTGGAAGTTGTCTCATTGAATGTGAATGAGCTTTTGTATGACATTTACAATGTGTATGAAGAGGAGGAAAAAAATGTTAGAGGGGTTGGTGAGTCTCAAGCATCCAATGATATGATTAAGATTTCTTTAGCCACGGGTGCTACCGAGTTTGAGAGGAAGCTAAAGGAGAAGGAGTTGAAGAGAAAAGCAAAGAAAGCCGAGATTATTACCAATGATGTTGATAGATATATTAATGATCATATTGAAGGAGATGATGAAGGGTCTGACTTGTTGAATTGGTGGAGAGTGAATGAGGTTTCTAGGTACCTGATATTGGCCCGCATTGCAAAAGACATTTTAGCTATTCCAGTGTCCACTATATCTTCGGAATCTTCTTTTAGCACTAGTGGGAGAGTCATTAATTCACATCGAAGCTCTTTAAGTCCAAAAATGGTGCAAACCTTGATATGCACACAAAGTTGGCTTAGAGGTGAAACTATTGCTTTGCATTATGTGCCATCAAGTGAGGAGATTGAGCTATGTGAAGAGGCGGAAAAAGGTAATAGTTTTTGAATGTTTGATTTGATTAATTCGTTTTACGTTATATATGTTATATCACTTATATGTATGGTTTTCTAATATTACCTTTTGTTTTTTTGTTTTGTTTTTGTGCATGTAGAAATATTGGAGATGCCATCATTGTCAAGTAGGCAAAATGTGAAGTGTGGTATGTTGCCTCCTAAAATGAAGGTTATAAAGCAAACAACATCACGATGATAAGATGACGTTGATACTTGATAAGTATTTAATGTACTTTTCTCCTTTTATTATCATTAAATTTTATGTTGTAATGTTTAAACTTTGAACATTGGACTCTATTTTCAATTTGTAGACTTTTAAGTTTGAACAAATTTTTATTTTGTAATTTGTAAACTTTGAACATTGGACTCTATTTTTAAATTTCAATTTGTGGACTTTTAAGTTTGAACTATATGGATTATGGAAGTATGCATTATTGAATATGGATCTCAATATATAAAGAACTGTATAGTCTATATTAAAATTACCAGAAATTTTTATTTAAAAAAAAAAAAACCGAAAAAAACCGAACCGGGCTGAACCGTTCGGTTCAGTTCGGTTTTCGGTTTACATTTAAAAAAAAAAACCGAACTGAACTGAACCGAAATTTTAGTTCGATTTGGTTTCCGGTTTTAGATAGAAACCGAACCGAATAAAACCGATAACACCCCTACCCTTATTGTATCTTCAGTAGACCTCATATTAGCCCCCAATGTCTTGATTCCAGTCACCGGACTCTCTATTGCCCCCAAGTAGACCCATTGTTCCCCCCGGTAATTGACCTGGGTTATTTTGGGTTACTGTGATTGGGCAGTAGTTTCCACCCGTTTGAAATGTGAGACTGTTGTCACGTGGCATGACTATTTATTAAATTTAGATAAACATTTTTAGTGTGAACAATGATTTTAATTGTACATAAATGATGGTAAAATCAACAATGTGACATATTGAGATAATTTGGAAAAGACTCATAATTTTATTTTGACTGAAATTTTATAAATTATTTTATATGTCGTATACAAAATGGTACTAGATATGTTTAATTATTTCATAGTCGTATACTAATGCTAAAATATTGCCAACCGTTTGATTGTTTTCAATCAAAATTCAAACTTAAGGGCTATTAGTTTATAGCCGCATGATTAATAATTTGAAAACAAACCAACGGCCAAGAATAAGTGATTGTTGAATTAAATATTCGTCTGTCACCCATTTGCACGAGACACGTGCTGGTGGTCTCCATGAGTCGTGCTTCACGATAGGAAACTGATGCGCACGTTGCACTCCAATTCGCTCGTGTAGGAGACGCGTCTCTCCTTCGCGTCTGGGGACGCCTTCAATTTTGCAGACGCAAGTCATCACTTGGGCTCACGTTGAGGTGGACTAATCTCGCTTAGGATCTTTTAATCTGGGTTAGATTGCTCCGTAACAATCTAACATGAGTTGAATTAAGGAGATAACTCATTTGTGGGTGGAATGTGAGTTTTTTTGGTTGGATTGACTTGGTGGCAAGTAACGCAAGTTGGAATTTTTTGAAATGGTGGTATTGCCCTACCGGATGACCTTTAGTGGCAGAATCACCGGTGGCAAAATGGCATATCAATCTTCATTCCCCATAGACTGTGGGCCCCACAGGGTGTAAAGACAGTCGGATGAGAATAGGTGGCAAATCAAAACTGGAAGAGAGAGAGAGGGAGTGAGGTGTTGGGCTTGGCGTAAAAGAGGCGCGTTTTTCCCAGGATTCTACCAGGTGTCATATTCCGCTGCATATTCGCTATTCTTTTTTTCCTTTTCTTTTTTCAAAATAAAACGAAAAGACAAATTCCTCCAAATCTCGCGGTCACTATTCCTTTCTGGTTCACTCAACTCTCTCCTTATATATTCAGTCAAGCGCATCACGTTATCAATTATCTTTCTCTCTCATCTCTCATTTCCATTTTCCTTCTCGTTCTCTCTACAAAGTTGAAGAAGAAGAAGCTTCAGCAATGGCCGCAGCTGCCGCTGATCAGATCTCCAAGCTCAAATCTGAGGTCGCCGCTCTCAGCCAGATCAGGTATCTCTCTCTATCTCTCTTCGCCTAACCGATCCGTTCAAATTCTGATGGACGAGCTTCGTTTGCTTCTGTTGTGGTGCAGCGAGAATGAGAAGAACGGATTCATCAACCTCGTCTCTCGCTATCTCAGGTGATTCAAATTCTGTATCGCATTGCTTTCGTTTCGTTTCGTTTCGTTTCTCTTTGGATGTGATCTGAAATGTGCTACAGTGGAACGGAAGCGACGCATGTGGATTGGAGTAAGATCCAGACTCCTACTGAGGAGGTTGTGGTTCCTTATGACTCCTTAGCACCTACTCCCGAAGGTGATGATCATAGCTTTTGATTTTTTGAAATGATTTTCCGTTTCGAAATTGCGAGATGCTTATGATTGTGCTTTGTTGTGTTCTTGATTCATGCAGATCCTGCTGAAACCAAGAAGCTTCTGGACAAACTTGTTGTGCTGAAGCTTAATGGAGGTCTTGGAACAACAATGGGTTGTACTGGTCCCAAGTAGGCATTTCAATCTGATTCATGTTAACTTCAATTTTTCTTGCTTGTTTGTGCATCAGTCATGAAGGTGGCAACTCTTGTTTTTCTTTTTCCTTATCATTTTCTGCTTATATGTCGTTCAGATATGGATATGTGATCGTTGATGTGATAGGATGGTCTCTCCCTCCTTTGCTTTTGATGCTTTTTTATATTTAGTATCTACCTGCACAGAATAATCAATGTTCAAAGATCTAATTTGGTGTAATGCTCAACTCTGCAAAAGAGACTAGGATTAGTTTGATAATCTGTTTTTCTTTCTTCTGTGTGCATGACTATTTTGCATGGTGCTCACTTCATTTTGCTATTCTTGAAAGATTGTGATGTTTTTTCTTGTCTGAAATTCTGACTTGGTTAACATTTGATTCATAATCAAGTTTGGCGATACCAAATATTAATCTACACTACGAACTAGCTAGATGTGCATCAAACTAGGCAAGAACTAGACATGATCCAAAATTAAATTGAATTCATCAAAATGGTTTGGCTATAAAGTATGTTCATTCTTTTAGTCAGTTAGTGAAAGATGGTTCTGTTTTCCTTAAACTAAAGGCTACATTTTTAATATCAGTTCCACAAAAAATGGAACATATGTTAAGCATATATTCTGATTGCATCTTTAATGGATTTCTTTTTTTGTTCGTCCGGGTTGAATCATCTTTTCAATTCTGTAGATCCATGAGACTTGGATTACTGTATTCTATACTAATATATATAATCTAGATAGATTTAAAATTTAACCTTTCTCTGCCCTTGACCTAGACTTCTGTTTGTCTCGTTATGACTTCAATGATATTGATTTCACTTCTGGTTTGCAGGTCAGTCATTGAAGTTCGAAATGGGTTGACATTTCTGGACTTGATTGTCATCCAGATTGAGGTCTCTCTCTCTCTCTCTCTCTCTCTCTCTCTCTCTCTCTCTCTCTCTCCCTCCCTCCCTCCCTCCCTCCCTCCCTCCCTCCCCGTACATTTGTACATATATGTTAATATGTATATATATCTACCTCTACCTCCTTCGTCATCTAAGCTTACCCTGCCTATTATTTTCAGACTCTCAATAACAAATATGGATGCAATGTTCCTCTGCTTTTAATGAACTCATTCAACACTCATGACGACACATTTAAGGTTTGAAAATTTACTGCCATGTTTTTTTTTTCCTTGTATTTTACTAAGGAAACTAACTGGTTCTTTTTTCCATTAGATTGTTGAGAGATACACCAAGTCAAATGTTCAAATTCATACTTTTAACCAGGTCTGTAGTACATACTCACTCTCTTGATCCCCTGCTTTAGTAAATGTATTTTTTGTCCACTACGTACTCAATACAATGAACTTACATGTTCATTATTCTTGGATATGCAGAGTCAGTATCCTCGTTTGGTTGTTGAAGATAATTCGCCACTTCCATCCAAAGGACAGACTGGCAAGGATGGATGGTATAGTATAATTTTCACCGTCACTTATGCCTAAGGGTTTTCCAGCATACTTCTGAGTATTTACCGTTATAAAATGAATGCATTTCCCTTGTTATTAGATGTTGCAGAAATGGTTGGTGACCTTTTATTTTATTTCAAGTAAAGCTCTTAAGCAATAAACCAGCAGGAGATTCATTCATGCTCTTTCTATTATGATCTAAAATTATGTGTGCTTTCTTATGCTAGATGAAGCATTAACCTGTTTCGTATATACTTTTTGTAATAATGCCTCTAGGATCATTGTTTTGGTACGATATGCAGTCTGTTATTACTTATTATAAGATTATCTTTGAGTTAAAGAATTCCTTAGCATGCGTTTTGCCTTCAATTCTGGATGTGCTATTTCATTTGCAACTGTTAATAGATCTATTTGAAGTTTAGCTCTCAAATGGTGTTTCACATATATGTATTGGTATTTTACTTCAGTAATTCAGTGTTTTACCTTCGAAAACGGCATATTTTGAATGCTGGATTGTTTTTTTTTTTTTTTTGGTTTAGTCAATTAGATAAAATCGTGTAAACTCTGTATACTACGAATCTACATTTCTTTTTAGTGACATTCAGTATGTTGTCACTTTATGCTCATGATTAATGTATGCACATGTAGGTATCCACCCGGCCATGGTGATGTGTTCCCATCCTTGAGAAACAGTGGTAAACTGGATATGTTGTTGTCACAGGTTGGTGCCTTTTTCTTAACCTTTTTTGTTTAAATTTCTCATTGCCCGGGTATAACTCCTTCCTGTGTTTAAAACCTCCATCATTTTTTACAGGGAAAGGAGTACGTGTTTGTTTCTAACTCGGACAACTTGGGTGCTGTTGTGGACTTGATTATCCTTTTTTTGGTTACTGACAATTATACCTTCTCCTGAGGCTTGTGAATAATTTTTGATACAGCAAATAGAGGAAAACAATTATTAATTTTTAAAATAAAAATTGAAGCAGCTGATTTAGGTCATTTGCTGTTTAGGATAGATTATTGCCTTGTTTACTACTACCACATGAGTAAAGAAGTCATTTAGAAGTTATTATCCTTGACTGGATGCAATAGAAATTTTGAATCATTTGGTCCAGAAAAAGAATGAGTACTGCATGGAGGTAAGAACAAGACTATTGGAATCAGTTACCTTTTGATGCCTTACACAATTCGAACTCCATTCATAGGCGTTGCACAATTCAAACTCCAAAGTCTACATATCTTTCTTAATTGTTCAGGTGACACCGAAAACATTGGCCGATGTGAAGGGTGGCACTCTAATCTCTTATGAGGGAAGGACTCAGGTATAAACTTCACATTTAGTGCTAGTACCTTTCTTTGTAAGTTGTCTTGTTTTCATTTGTCAAAAGGTCTCATTAGGTTCAAATATATAATTTTTTTTCTTAAATGACGTAAATTTCTTTCTATAGTTTCTATGTTGTTGAAGTGTTGTAATCAATGTCTGACAAATGTTACACCGTTTGATTTGAGAGCAATGTTGCTCAGGCTTGTTTTACGTGGGCTGATTTGTCATGCTAAAGTTCAACATAAGTTTTGGGGATACTAAAGAATTTGTTAGATTGACTAATTGCAAAAAATAATCTGCAATCTGAAAAGTCAGATTGGTTATCAATAGGTCAAGGCTGTAGATACAAATAGGTTGAGCAAGAGAAGATCATTATCCGTTGAGTATGATCCAAGTTGTTACAGTGAGCTGGGCGGCTTGTTCACCGTTGAATGAGCCGTTTGAAGGTTTAGACTGGCTTTTTCCAGTTTCACAGTTTGATTTGCTTTAACCTTTTTTTGCTGGAAATGATAACAAGTCCTTAGATTTCCGCTTATTTTCTTTCAAATAAATAATGTACAGATTTTACTGTGCATGACAGTTTTCTGGTTTCTGATGTTCTCATGCAGCTCCTGGAAATCGCTCAAGTCCCTGATCAACATGTAAGTCATGTTTCCATTCTCTCTCCTTCTCCCCTCCATTATTTAACTCTTTTTTCATCTCACTGTGGATAGTAGCGGCATATTGCATAGCTAGATCTGTTCAATTGTAGGCTAGAAACACCATCTGGTAGGGTCAGATGTTAACTCTAGCAATTGTAAGTTAGAATGATTAAGAAATTTATTTTACAGATGGTACATTTATGTAGAATTAAATTTGGTTTGATTAATTATTGCTTATGTTCCAATCTATAAGAAAAACTAGTTTACTTTGTTTTGGATGATCAATATTATTTCATAGAATATTGGCATTGGGTGTTTGCGCGCGACCCACACACACCCACGTATTGTATGTACTCATATGACTTGACATTGTATAGGGCATAGCATTGTACCATTGTGGACAATGTGATGTAATAAGAGAACAACAAACCAATTTTGTTTGGGCTCTTCTGTTTCCTCGTAGTGTAGGGACAGCTGATTTGCAAAAGGTGTTGTTATGTAGCGTCTGTTACTTGTTGATTGAAACTCTAGAGTTTGTTTCTAGTCCCATGTATTTAAATTTTTTTTGTTGTCTCTTATTTCATTTCAGTCTGAGTTTCCCATTAAGTTTATGCACTATACCAGTCACCTGGCATTGCTCAAAACAAGGACAGTACTATTGACAACTTCACAACCTATTCATTTTGCAAGTTTATTACTGATATTTGAATGGTTTTTCGGCAACAGGTCAATGAATTCAAGTCAATAGAGAAGTTCAAAATTTTCAACACAAATAATTTGTAAGTCAAGTTACACATGATCTTGTTACTAATGTTAACATATCGACTGAATACTAACAACATATCAGTACAGGTGGGTGAACTTGAGCGCGATTAAACGTCTTGTGGAAGCTGATGCACTTAAGATGGAGATTATCCCAAACCCAAAGGTATGGATTGCACTCTCGCATATTTTGCTTCTCGGGTAGTGGCAAACAATGCAGCTTGCGTTTCAGGAGATGCCTGCGCATCTTTATAAAGCCTCCTTGGAACGATAACTGGTTTAGTCATGCTTCTTTTTTGTTTATTTATTTCTTTATTCATGTGTTATTTTATTTATGTAGGAAGTGGAAGGAATCAAAGTTATGCAGCTAGAAACTGCAGCGGGTGCGGCAATCAGGGTACTAAATATATACAACAGCTCATTAAAGTGCTTGATTTTTTTCTTCAGAATCTTTTAATTTGATTTTCTAACGTTAATAATTTTGCTGTTATAACCAGTTCTTTAATCATGCTATCGGTATCAATGTACCCCGGTCTCGGTTCCTCCCTGTGAAGGCAACTTCAGATTTGCTTCTTGTTCAGGTAGCCTTGTTTTCTTTAACTAGTGGTAGGATCCTTAGTAATAATTCAGGGCTTTTCTAAATTATGCTTTGATCTTCTTTGCAGTCTGACCTCTATACTGTACAAGATGGCTCTGTTACCCGTAACCCAGCAAGGAAAAATCCTGCAAATCCTTCTATTGAACTTGGGCCTGAGTTTAAGAAGGTGTACATGTTTAAAACTTTAAATACTGTGATCTCATGCCTGTTTTATACTTAACGCTCTTTAATAACGGTTTTCTTTTCTTGTAGGTTGCCAATTTCTTGAGTCGGTTCAAGTCAATCCCCAGCATTATTGAGCTTGATAGCCTTAAGGTGTCTGGTGATGTGTGGTTCGGTGCTGACATTGTTCTCAAGGTATGCATGTCACTGGAGTTACATAAATTTTAGATTAATATTAATCAGTATCATGTAGGTTGGCTCATCATCATGTATATAACCTTCTTATGTCGGACACAGTTATTTATGTTCTGTCTCGTTTTTTGGGAACCTTACAAGTCCTGCTACAGATTTTCTAGCGAATTTCCATTCTGCAGCCAATGAATTGAAATTGGAAGCATGATTTATTCAGCAATAAAAATTGCTATTGCATTTTTTGCTCATAATAATATATTGTTCTGTGTAGTCTAGTAATATCGCCTTACCATTTTGGTTTTTATTTAATGAAGGGCAAAGTAGCTATCACAGCGAAACCTGGGGTGAAGTTGGAAATTCCTGACAAAGCTGTGCTGGAGAACAAGGTAAAACAAGAAACCATATAGACATCTTGCATGATGCTATTTTTGTTTTGTTTTGGTCACTGCTTTAAGTTTGTTAATTGTACCTGTACAGGATATCAATGGTCCTGAGGATCTCTAAGTTTCTTGCCGTGAAATATACTGGATGACATGTTGATGTGATCGAGAACCATGGTCATAGGCCATGCTTGTCTAGTATGATAGGATAATAAATGTGTTTTTTTTTTTGTTATAACTTTCAAGCTTGCCATGGTTAATCCTTGTGTATGAATGAAAAATTGATGCCAAAGGTAGAGTATAAAGTTTTTGTTATTTACTGCTGGCTCTAATTGTTGTCGTTTTTCTTTTCATTTTAACCAGTGTCACGATTAGGCAGTTGATAGGTGCTGTAGGGACCTTTTGTAGATGAGGGTAGACACGTGTGAGCTTCAAAAAGTAATTTGACAATACGAGTGTGGAGCAAGTAACTTCCGAGTAAATTTCAGATGCAGATCCTTTTGGAACCGTAACTCTTGGGACCTGTTTCCTGCTCATTTCTGTTTAGGACTAATAGCGCAGACACATCACACCAATCTTAAGTTGATTTTTTTTTTTTGGAATGAAAGGAGGTCAGATGATTTTATTCAATAAGACAAGCTATATTACACAGTGACCCGCCTTTGCAGAGCCGTCAGAAAGAGACATCGCTAAAACGTAATACAACTCACAAATTGAGTGAAGCTCAGGGGGAGTAAATTAATAAAATATTGACAATAAATTTTTCTGCAGCATCCATTGGAATACTCGCTGACAACCTTCGATCAATAATCCTGGTAGTTCCTCGCAGGTATTGATCACAAGAAAAAAATTGATACCGAACTAACAGAAGTCCTGGGTCCTAAATTTTTATTCTAAAACCACCTGGATCCTAAATATGAATCCAAAACTTTAAGGATCTAGATATATTTACTCTAGGTCCCAAAAGACTTAGGCCCAAATTCAAAGAAACACCTTGAGCCCACTTCCCCCTAGGGTTTCCCCAAGCAAACACCACGCATGCGCAGCCGCCATTAGTGCAACCACAAAGTCATCCCCAAATGCGCCGCCGCTTGGTCCAACCGATGTTTCGTCCCCCGCGCACCAATGTGAACCATCGCGCGCATACACGGTCGACCATAACAAGAGTATCTTTTCCATTTAGCTTCAAGAGATTAGGCGGGACGACCAACATCTCTTTCCACCAAGAGCAACACCGTCGCCGAAGAAAGACTGAAACCCTCTTCCTCCACCAAGCGACACGTTGGACCTCCACCAAGATGAGTGGAGCGATACCAGAAACGTGCATCTTGATGGACCCTGGATCCCATATTTGAATCGGATCTTCCTGAGAAAGCCGTCGTCCTCTCCCATCATCCACGAGCAAAGAAACAACAACAAAGCGTCGCCATGAGGAACATAGAGAGTTGCAGCAGGCCGAGGCTTGCCCTGGAGAGATTCGCGAGACCGAGAGGCTCGTCAGCCAAGAACTAGGATTAGAAGCGACCCCGTTCAAGAGATCCGGACGGGCAAACCCTAGGAAGGGTCGCCGCCAAAGTGAGAGAGCGAGAGCTCTCATCATAATTATGGTCGAAGACGGCTGAGGTCAACGATAAACAAACCCTAGCAGAGCGATAGGGTCTAGAGAGAAAAAACTGTTTGAAGCAATATTGCTCAGACCGAGTTTTTAGTTGATTTTTTATTTTTTTGGTTACAAACGAGGCCAAAAAAGGCCTAAACAGAAAATCTTAAGTTGATTCTTTGCCCTTATCATTCCCAATTATCATGGAGGAAGGGACCTCTTTGGTCCTCGATTTATAGTCAGTCAGTCACCTGGTGAATCTAATTGGTGTATTCTCGAGAACCTTTTAGTTGCTCTCCAATTAGATTCCTCTCAGCTTAGGCACCTCTTCGATGCAACATCGATGACCTTGTATGGTGCAAGTCCTCAAAGCCAATTTCTGTTGACTATTGTTTTTAAGCTTTAATATGGAAACTCAACTGCTTGTTGCTGCTACATTTGTTTGGCTGACTACAAGGAAACCGATATGCTTTTAGTTTTGCCACATTGCGGTCATCTCTTCCATGTCAAGTGTGTTCATCCATGGCTTCGGCTTCACGCTACGTGTGCCCAATATGCAGGTACTCGCCTTCTCCACCTTCTCTCTGTATCCCATTTAGACAAATACCCCCCTTGCCTACGCTGCAGGAGTAATTAGCATATAGGTCTAGGTAGAACTTTGTACAAAATTGTTATATTAGAGGGTTCTCTGTTTTCAAGAAAGCAAAATTCGTTTCATGAATTAGGCTGCTTGAATAATTTTGAGTACTATCTCTATTGTGAATGGAGCAAGTGTAACAAATTGACAGCTATATTTGTTAAAAATGTATATGATAACAATTAATTAATGGAAAAGCAATGCTATTATTTGAAAGAACATGCAGAGATTCAATGTCCAATCCATAATCTATAACTGAATATTAATCTAGATCACTCACTCTAGCTAGCAGCTGTTTTATTGAAATTTGAAAATGTATGTCTAAAACATCAATGGAGTTTCTTAATTAAATGATCAAACACCAAACGCCACCGAGCCAAAATAAGACTGCATGAAGAACACCAAGCACCATTCCTTTTTGCAGCACTGATGCTGCAGATTTCACAGCAGGAAAAGTCTCAGGAGAGGAGACATTGTACCCTAAAGGGGAAAAGTCTCATAACTTCTGTTGCAGGAGGCTGAGACCTATTCCGACTAACTGAAGATGGAGGAACTGCAGCAAGAGGAGGAGAAACTGAAGGGGCGCACTCAGTGGTTCATTTACGGGGCAGGCGCACTCTTGAACAAAATTGGAAATCTTCTGTTTTAGACTACTATTTGAGAAGTACAAGACACCTTTATCCAACAATGTGAAATTTGCAGGACCATTGTTGAAGATTTTAAAGGGCTTGTAAGCTGTGCAGCTCTCGTAGTCTTGCTTTGTGACTTGCACCACATTTGAAAGCCCCCTTTCAAAGTTAAAAACTGCAGTCTCCACATTCAGCACAATTTAATCGACCATAATGTGAAACCATCCATCTTTTAATTTTGTACACTTACAACTAAACATTGTACATGATGACTTTCGAGTGTGTAGAGCACTTAACTAGCTGCAAGTATATACTACATCACTAGAGAAAACCCTAGCCATGCTCCGCCCTCTCTCTCTCTCTCTCTCTCTCTAAATCTAGGGTTTCGATCCATCTCTAAATCTAGCCATCACGGCTTGGATCTCCAAGGACGCGCGTCGTCTCAACTAAGCAAACGTCTGTCCTCTGCCTCTCGTTGGATTGATTCAACAATCAAGGATGAAAATCTTCCACGGACGATTCATCAAAAACTCTTTCAAACCAAGTCTGAAGACAAAGTCTCCAATGGAGGAGAATGGGTGTCTAGGACATCGAAGAAGGCCATCAAAGTTAGTGGTTTATAGTTGATGGTTGTTGGTACATCGACGATGGGATTCTTTGATAGGAATCTCAAGGAAGCAGTAACTTCGATGCTCTCGCCGGTCGACGTTAATTCTAAAGTGCTCGATTGGAGGGCGAATAGCTGAGTCAGGGGAGCAGATGTTCCACCTGCCAATGCCGGAGATTACTGTGCTGGCAAAGGAAGTTTGGCGGTTGCTGGGAAACATGGTTGTTGACAAGAAAGAAGAAAACCCTAATTAGTTTTGGGTTTGGGCCCGAGTCATTAAACCTGGATCTGAGGTCAAAGTCAAAAAAAGGGACTTGTTAAGCTGGTCCACGCTGGGTCTAACTTGTCCCAAAACAAAGCACTTAAGAAAAGTTTCAAGCTGACAAAGGATAATGTCTTGAGAGTGCTTTGCACTAAACTCCTCTAGGCCCTGATCCAAAGGCAAATATGAAGTTCCGTAAGTGTGTAGATAACTTGGCAGACTGTGCGAGCTAGATGCTGCGAAATGATTTCATACGACTTGGAGTACTGCAATTGAGCGCCTTGGCTCTGGTTTTATGTTTCTCTAGTATTTTGTGTGTGACTAGTTTTATCCTCTGCTATTGTGAGTTAAATGTCTAATGTAATGACACTATTGTGATCCTAGTGGTCATTGTAACCTCGTTATTCTAGCTTTTGATTATATATATGATGCTTACTTTCAAAAAAAAAAAAAAAAACAAACGTTGCACATAATGAGCTGCATCAAAATAATATGCATACCTAGAGTGTCGCCCATCTTGAAGATTTGGGAATTAGACAAGTACTCTTTTATTTCTTTTTTTCAATAAAATAACTGAAACCGGGACTGAGCCTTTCCAAACCCTTAAAAAAAATGCGGAATAAATCACTTTTTGGGTTAACTGTCCTGCATTTGGAACATTATTTTCCTAACATACAAATTTATGGATGGTACTTTAATGCTTAGACCAAAAAAAAATATTAAAAAAATTAAAGAGAAAACGCTGTTGCAACAGTAGTATTAATGTGGTATAATAAGGGAAAAAGGGTACCATCAGTCCATCACTGATAATTAATTAATTATTGTGATTTTGACCAACAGTAAAGACTTTGACTTAAACTAACGCCTCAATTTATTCTCATTAAAAATGCTAATGTTGTTGATGACAGATATATCATGTGTTCTAATTGTTCAAGTTCGTGGAGGGGTGTTGTTTATGGCGCCTCCCTTTTGGAAAAAGGTCTTAAATGACGCATTGGTGTTGATAAAACTATCAGGTTCTGAACTGGTACTTGGTTAACTTCATTCCCTATTTTTAGATTTGGCTATTCCTGAAGCTGTTGTTAATATAAATGCCACCATATGTGAATTTTGGGATGATTATGGATGAAATATAAATATGCTTTCTACCTTGCTTCTTGATAATATTATCAGCCAAGTTATTAATGTGCCTACTGGTTTTGATGGTGGTTGTGATGATACACTCATATGGGATCATACTTCTAATGAAATTTTTTCAGTTAAGTCTGCTTACAACTTGAATTTTGATTTATCTAATGCCACTTCTCCTTTGTAGAAAGCCCTTTGGAAGCTCAAGATCCCTCCTAAACTGAAAACTTTCTGCTAGTCTTTACTGCATAAGAAGTTTTTGACAAATGTTCAAAGAGCCAGAAGAAATTTCACAACTGATAAGTCTTGCCCTATCTGCAATAATGTTGATGAAACCCTTCTTCACTTATTCAGGGATTATCCTCGTTCTTCTGCAATTTGGAATGAATTTTTAAGTCCAGGTCCTATTCTCAACTCCTTTATTCTAAATTGGGATAATTGGATTGCTGCTCAAGTTCACTGTCATAGTGTGATTCAGGAAAATGTGAAATGGTACAATTTATCTGTGTTTATATGCTGGTTTATCTGGAAATGGAGGAATATGAGTGTGTTTGATCCTAATTTTTCCATGCATTTATTTCCCAATAAGGTTATCTGGAATTACATTGAGGAATGAAATACTACAAATGCTAAAAAGAATTTTGAGTTTGTTTACGGTTATAATTTTTCTCATGAAAAATGTCAAGTGAGAACTGTTTCAAGCTAAACATTGATGGCTCTAGAAGCTCTTCCTCTGGAAAGATTGGAGCTGGTGGAGTCATAAGGGATAACAGAGGCAGTTGGATTTCTAGTTTTCAAATAAATCTTGGAGTTGGGGAAATTCTTAATGCTGAGGCATGGGGTCTGTTTTATGGCCTGAAATTAGCTTCTCAGATGTAGATTGACAACTTGAGCATTAAGTCTGACTCTGTTGTACTTGTCCAACTCTTTCAGTGTGCTAATCTTGAGATGCACCCTTTTGGCTCTCTTCTTAACAGTTGTAAGAATTTCATGTCTGTTGTGGGAGCTACTCAGATCAATCGTATTTTCAGGAAATCCAACATGACTGCAAATGTGTTAGCTAAAAATAGTGTGCTTCATGAGTTAGGTCTGATTATTTTTGAAAATCCTCCTGCCCGGCCATGCTGCTCATTTCTATCTTGATGATCTTGCTGCTGTAACAAGAGCTATGAGAGTCTCCTGCGCTAGTTCTTACTTTTCTTATTTATTTATTTTTTTTGTTTAGGCATTTTTTGCCTCACTTGTAACAAAATATGCATATAAAAAAAAAATTAAAAAGTGTAAAACTATCGTGGCACAGGAGTAAAAAAGTAAAGCCGTAAAGTAAATGCGTCAAATAAATTTCAAAATGGAAACAAACTGCTTTCCTCTTCAGAAATCAACAAATGTCGCCGCCGACTGTGACGCCGCTGCTGCTGCTGCTGCTGCTCCTCCTCCTATTCACACCACCCCTCCTCTCTCACTCAATCTACGAATGGCAGTCCGCACGCGCCACCTACTACGCCGCCTCCGACCCCCGCGACGCGGTGGGCGGCGCGTGCGGCTACGGCGACCTGATGAAGGGCGGTTTCGGAATGGCGACGGTGGGGCTGAGCGAGGCGCTGTTCGAGCGTGGCCAGATCTGCGGCGCGTGCTTGGAGGTCCGGTGCGTGGAGGACATGCGGTGGTGCATTCCCGGAACCTCCATCATATTAACGGCGACGAACTTCTGCGCTCCGAACTACGGCTTCACTGCGGACGGTGGGGGCCACTGTAACCCTCCCAATAAGCACTTGGTCCTCCCGATTGAGGCCTTTGAGAAGATTGCTATCTGGAAAGCTGGTAATATGCTGGTCCAGTATCGCAGGTTCATTCCTAATTCCTTGCTTGAATTCACATGTGCTTAATTAAGCTCTCTGTTTTCTTTCTAGCTGCATATTTATTGGGAAGACTTTCATTTCTTGCTGCGTACTATCATGTACATTAGAGTAACCTTGGCTTTGGCTTTTTGATGATTCTTAGGAACATTCAAAACGGAAACAGGATCTTCATTGTTGCATGTGTGTATGTGTGCCGTATTTGAAAGAGAGAGAGAGAGAACAGGAGCGACGCTTGCATATATTTTGATATGTATTTGACATCTAGACACCTAAGGCCTTTTATTCATTTTTTCCTCTTATTCTGCTGAATCTGTTTGATACAGGATCAAGTGTAGAAAGGAAGGAGGAGTTCGTTTTACTATAGATGGGTCTAGTATCTTTATTTCCGTGCTGATCAGCAATGTTGCCGGCGCTGGAGACATAGCTGCAGTGAAGATCAAGGGTTCAAGAACTGGTTGGCTTCCAATGGGACGGAATTGGGGTCAAAACTGGCATATAAATGCTGATTTGAAGAATCAGCCTCTTTCTTTTGAGGTCACTAGTAGTGATGGGTTGACGCTCACATCTTACAACGTTGCTCCCAAGAATTGGAACTTTGGGCAGACTTTTGAAGGGAAGCAGTTCGAGTCTTGAAAAAAACCACCATGTGGGAGAAATACTGAAAAACCGACTACGTCTCTTAATCTTCCACTTTTTATGTTTCCATTTTCCTGGGAATATTAGTTGTTAGATTGCAAATGATGATATTTTGTACAAAAGATGTATGTGAAAGGCATGAGATGCTAGCGGTCCTAAGGTTGCTGAATGCTGAGTCTGATCTCTTCTGAAGGATGGGAATTTTTTGCAGAGAGCATCCTAGATATAGATTTGCAAGCTCATGATTTGTATTTTGGTGGATTGTATTTGTAGTTCATGATATTAAACCTTTCAAGGGTTTCTGGATCAAGAAAAGAAAAAAAAAAAAAGTTTATTATAGTTGTCTTGATTTATTACAGGAGTAAGGTTTGTGATATTTATTTGTAGTTCATGATATTAAGCCTTTCAAGGGTTTCTGGATCAAGAAAAGAAAAAAAAAAGTTTATTATTGTTGTCTTGATTTACATCCAACAGTAATTGAAAAAAAAAAATTCATAGAAATGAGAATAAATACATATAAAGAGTATCTTCCGCATGCGATAATAAGTGTGATGCGAGCGGTTGTGTACATAGTGAAATACTATCTTCCCTTAACATTAAGGGTCAGTAATTTATTATTGGAGGTTCATAACATGTTTACTGAGGATCAATAATATATTATTAGGGCTAGTAACATGTTTACTAGGTTAATAATATATTATTTAGGGTTATTAAAGGTCAGTAATTTATTATTTGAGGTTCAAAATATGTGTCATGAGGGTAAATAATATATTATTTGGGGCTAATAACATGTTTACTGGGGTTAGTAATATATTATTTGGGGGTTATTAAGCGTCAATAATATATGTAAAAAAATATATAATTCCGGTCACATTCCGGTGACCAGAATCCGCCGATCAAAATCCAGCTGCGTTGGCGACCGAAATCAGGCAGTCGGTGTCGGGGGATCCAGTGAGCTTCTGGCAAAGTCTTCCCTCTCTCTCTTACAGTATGTATAAAGACCAAGAGTAAAAATGTCTTAAAAATATTATTTTATTATAATTTTAATAAATATTTATGTATTTAGACACAAGTTTTCCTCTTATTTAATTGAGGTCAAAAATCTTATTCTCATTAAAAAAATAGGCTTTGAAATATCGTGCAAACGGGAATTTGCCAAAAATTGTTTGAGCGGGCCTATTGTTAAGATAAAGGAGAAAAAGTAACTGATATGTAATTGCGTTAAATTATTGGCTATCGTTGTTTCTCTAAACGTGATTTGATAACTTTTGCTCCCTGACGTCTCATGATGTCAAGCAATAATCAAGAAACAGACTTCCCAGCTTCCCTTAAGAATAGAAACAAGGAATTCAATGAGGAGCCACCGCCCTGGATTGCTTGCAGCTTCTATGGAGCCGAGCGGTACGGATTTTGGCTGGGTTTGTACTTTCTTTCTTTGACAAAGTTAGAAAAGATTGATAAACTTTGATCTAGGGCTGAGTATACTTGGGGACATTTGCTTGGTACATATAGAACCACCCCTATCTCTAACAACAGTTTTTGCAAATGGACTTGGACGTAAGATAATAATATCAACTTATCAAACATCACCATGGAGCTGCTAATTGGTGCTGTTTCTTTGCAATGCCCAGCACTGTACCTGCCTTGATCCAAATCCAGTGTAGAAAACAGTGATAATACCAAAAATCTGTTTCTACTCAGTGGACATCTTCGAAATCATCTTCATCTTGATGTGTTACTGGCAAGTGCCTTGTATGGAACGAGCCTACCTGTCCAGTTGCATCTGTCATTGTGGAGCGAACAATCTGCAAGTTCATTTCAAAAGTTTATAAGTTCTCTACCCAACAAAACAGCATCATAGTATGTTTACACTTCATAGTATCGACCGCCTATTAGGTTACAGAGGTCAGTTCATGAACCCACTTTAGCGGCAGCCAAGTGCATGTATGCAAAAATCATTATCTGTACCTCAGAAGTCTAGTTTTCCCCCAATAAAATAGCACTGAAATTTCAGAGTAATGACCATAAATTACAGAGTCAGCACACTAACCCATTTAAAGGGAAACCAAGTGCATGTATGCAAAACTATTAATTTATGAGTAATGCTAGATTGCTAGGTGTACCACTAAAAAACCACCCAATCAGAAGTTTTCGTTAATGACGTGACAAGCCACATTAGCTACCACATAAGGTAGCAGTGGTATTGGCATTGTTCTTTACTCCATAGTATTAAAAGTACAAACATTCTAGATAGTCTTGAATACCAAACATAAATGTATGACCGTGACAAACAAAACTTTTAGGTAGCTGTGGTACTGGCGTTCTTCACTGATCACTAACTTTTATGAGAAAGTCTTGATGTACTAATTGAATATACTAACAAAATTTGTATGACAGTCACAAAAAACAGATCAATGGTATGCCACGGGCTGATATACAATAGATCTGGGCTGAAGTTAAATATAAGTAGTAAACGTTGAACAGAACTAGCTACTTAAAAGTTCTACATTTACCACGAATCTACTCTTTCTCTACAACAAAGAATGCACTCCAAAAAAAAAACTATTTTACAGATTGCTGGCCTTTTTTGATAAGAAATATAATTCATTGCTTAAAAAGAAATATGACCTTCTTTTCATTGCTGGCAAGTCTTTTGTGGACATGACATCTATGAAAAGAGCTCCAAGAAACACAAAAGACTGCCACCAAAGAAAGAACAATGAACAAGCAGAAAAACAGCAGAACAGCAACTGCAAACCTTTATTCCCAACCAAAGGAATTGAAGGCCAAAAAGATGCTCATATGATCCAAAACAATTGTACCTTTTGCACTAAATCACAAAATTGGGTTCAATATGACAGCTCAAGTTACACTCCGTGAAGACCCTTCATTTATGTATTTTTCAAAATGCAAATGCCATTGGACAGTGAAAAAACAGATTTGCACTCTCAGCCTTTTATTCACCCATTATACACCACTGAGCATAAGGGCTTCTCGTTCAAACCAAATAACTGGTATATTTACCTTCCCTGTGCAATAACCCGAAACAAAAACCCAAACGAGGGATTTTAGGCTTCCAAATTACAGAATATGGAATGAAGCCAGGAAGAGAATCGCTAACCCATCAACACCTTGAAGAAAGACTTGCAAGAAAATCAAACCAAAGCCCAACATCCTCCTCCTTTTTAATCTATATATGAGATCCATGTTCCAATTCGTTCAAACCCCTTTTTAAACAGAAGTTCCAACTAAAGGTAATAGAACCATCCGTACAGATCCTACAAATGGTATGATTATAATGCAGTTATACTCTATGAGTTGCAAAAAAGCTATAACCTGACCAATGACAGCATACAGAAACAAATTATTTCCTTGTGCGCTAACTTTCAACATATTTAGGTCGAACGCTGATCACAGTATTCGGGTACGCTGGATGGAAATTTATCACAAGGATTTTTCAAGGCTAAATAGACGCAAGATGGACTAAATTTGGAAGAGATTAAGATGGTGGGTCAGCTTTTTGGGCTCCTGTTTCAGCATCCTTCAAAGACTGTTCTTTCTCAAATTCTGCTAGATTGGAAGGCAGCAGTAGTCTTGGCTTTTGCTTCCTTGTGGCGAGTAGTATGAATCCTAGTTGGTTTTGATTAAACTTTTTGATTTGTTGTTTTTCTCTATTGTTAACACCTTTGTCCCATTTTCTTTGATTGCATCATTTTCTTTTATCGATAAAATCTGCTGCTTCTTTACTTGATAAATATTGGAATCCAGTCATTTGCATGCAGTCCCTAATTTCTCTCAATGACATTGTACTAAAAGGACTAATAACTACTATCTTCTTTTCACAGATTATCTTCAGCAACTTTGTTTAGGACATCTATCAGTTGTCAACTTTCGAAAAATTTCCATTGATTGTATTAGCCATCACCTCCCACAATCAGGAAGAGAATGGCTTCTCAGTACCTCCACTATGATTCTCTAAACCGTAACTACTCATCTCTATGATAAAGCTTCTAAAAAGGAACAATCTCATGCACAAGTTTTTCCTCATTCTCAATTAAGTCAGTCAGCACATATTAAGTAAACCTTCGGAGCACTAGCAAATATGCTTATCTGTTTCCAGCAAGCTGGGTGCTATCAATGTATACTCTCGATCCTCAATATTCTTGTTGATATACTAAGGCTGTTAGCTTAAATTCTAATCCGTAGAGTCGAGGCAAAGCAAACTATGTCTAAATTCTCTATAAATCCTAACATGCAACACAATGATGTGATTGATTCCCACTGTCCAATATAAATGAATTCTAAACCAAAAAGATGAAACAAAATGATGTCCCACTGTCCAATATAAATGAAGCAGCTGTAGTTTAATCTCTTTGTTTAGTTCTAGTACTAAAAGTTTAGCTGCTATGCCTTTAGTCGTAGCTGCTCTCTTTTCTTTTTAAGCAGACTCCTTGTCGGACTCATTTTTTTTTGCTTTTTGTCTCAATAAATAGCTGTTTCTTTAAAAAACAAAAAAGAATATAAAACCCCAAAACTTCCATACAATTGTACAATGCAGGTCTTGACCACAAAGCAGCAACATATTGCTTGATTACGAGTGGGGAAAAAACTAGTATTGCACAAGAGATCAAAAGATCATAGTAGCTGTTGGTTGAACATACCTTCTCTATTTCATCAAGAAGAACAGGGTTCTCTCTCAAGTACTGCAATGATTTATCTCTTCCTTGACCCAACCTTTTTTTATCACAATAAAGTACCAGTGGTTAGATGCAGCAGTTTTGCAGTGACAGAAAAAGAGTTTAAGACACGTCTGTGGTAGAGAAACGGAAAAGAATAACACTGCGAAGAGTTAAAGACAGACAATACTTCTGTTGTTTATTAATAAAGTCCAAAGAACAAAAGCTTGAAGTCTAATCACATTCTGTGTTTCAGCAAAGAGCAGGAGAACACATATCGCCCTTTCACATCACATATTACCATAATATCATACGTTGATTGCAACAGAAAAAAAAATCCACTTTCACATCACATATTACCATAATATCATACGTTGATTGCAACAGAAAAAAAAATCCACTTCATACTCTGCCTCATTATTGGCAGTTCTTTAGGTGGAGTGCCTGGAATGGAACAAAAGGCTAAGGAAGGTAGGTGTAAGGAGCTGGTTTAATTATAAACACAGATGTAAGGAAAAAATACAATTGATTTTCTTATTCAAGCCATACTAGTGCATAGAGTTGCCAATGATTCTGACGAGACTGCTGTACATAAAAATTTTCTTATTCAACTGTAAGGAGGTGGTTCAACTATAAACACAGACCTACGAAAAAATCTATTGATTTTCTTATTCATGCTATACTAGTCCATATTGCTAAGCCTAGGATTCTGACAACACTTATGGAAATTAAAATCATTCTATTAACTGATTCAAAAAAATAATAATATTATCATTCTATTAACAAAATGTTGTTTCCTATCATTAATAAATGAATTAATA
Organism: Fragaria nilgerrensis; assembly: GCA_010134655.1. Taxonomy (NCBI): domain Eukaryota; kingdom Viridiplantae; phylum Streptophyta; class Magnoliopsida; order Rosales; family Rosaceae; genus Fragaria; species Fragaria nilgerrensis. Next base: position 16,753,181 of record CM020977.1, read on the forward strand.
AGTAACACGAGACTCCAACTCCTAAATAAAATGACAGGTGCTCAGGCACTTCATTGCTCATGGCCAGCAAAATAATTCAAAGATGAAAATAGAAAATCAAATACAAACCTGTGGTCCCCATAGCTATACCAAGCTCCCTTCTTCACTATGACATCCATCATTTCAGCACAATCCAAAATGCAACCCTAAAGAAATAGAAGAGTCAAAAAAGAATGCAGTTCACACTTTTCAGAGGGAAATGTCTAATATGTTGTGATACTTACCAATTTACTTACTCCCTCTCCAAACACAATTTCAAATTCAGCTTGTTTGTATGGCCTCGAAACCTACAACATCTTCTTAGGATGAGGATCTCAGCCAATGAGCAACATCAATTAGAAGTGTAACAAGTATTGAATAAACTACTAAAATGATGGACATGGACATGACTAAATGCATCCATGAATATTTACTACAATCTGTAGATCACGATACAGCAGTTGATTACAAAAAAAAAAATCTTCAAAGAAGATGAAACTGTTCTTACAAATCTGAAGGAATAAAAAATGATCAATTGGTTTTGCCCGAGAACTCTAGGCTTCAGCAAGAAATGCAAGTGCAATCTAGTGATTATTGACAGTTAGAACTTAGATCAATCTTTTTTCATGGCCGCAACTGCGGTTAGACCAGTGCTCAGAGGCAGTAAAAAGAATTTTGAGAAATTAGGCATAAACAATTAAGAATGGCGCTACAATATATCAAACTCTATACCAGTAATAGATGTCTAGATACTTCTAGCCAGTCTAAAATATCTAGCAAGAAGTCAACCACTGTGCACTTTACTATCAAAAAATAAAAAATTTGAGAAACCCTTAAAAAGGCAGAAATTATTCTGATGTTTTTTAAAGTACCTTGCTCTTCTGCACTCGTACACGGACCCGAACCCCAATTTCCTCGTCTCCTTTTACCTAATAAGTATAGAAATGTATACTCAGAGAGCAAACACCACAGCTCAAAATTGAAATGATCAAACAAATAAATTCATCGATCTATAAAAATAACTAATGCACGAGAAGAAAAAGTGGCTATTGTGCTTACAGATTTTATTTTCCCTGTAGATCGTATTTCCAGGCGGACTGACGCAAAGAACTTCAATGCAATTCCTCCAGATGTCACTTCTGGATTCCCGTAATACACACCAATCTTGCAAAATGAATAGCATCATTCAATTTTGGAAGTGAAGTACTTGTGAATTCTGATTAGGGGATATAAATTACCATGGATCTATCATAACAATTGCCACCATATATAAACAAATGTTTCTTACTTGAGTTCAACTGCTTGGATGTAGACACTCGATCTACAGGATTGCAATGTATCTAAGCATGTACAATGTATATCTGAAATTTAAGGCTCAGATACAAGTGCCTAAACCCAGGCACTCAAACTCAGTAACAAATCCAAGATGTATGATTGGCAAAAAAAATCATAGAAACGTTGTTAAGTAAAGTTACCTTATATCTTATTTGATTCAAGAATATGAGAGTACATCCAGCTTTAGATGCATTTCCTGACATTTTGCGCAATGCTTGGCTCATAAGGCGTGCTTGCAAACCCATTTGCTGCATCCCAATCTCACCCTATGTAAATGACCAGGAAGTCATTTTACTTGTATGCAAAATTGCATATCTGACATTCAAAACTACCAGCAAAAAGAAAAAAGAAAAAAAGTTACTTCAATCTCTGCTCGTGGAGTGAGAGCCGAGACAGAATCAACACATATAAGATCAATGGCACCAGATCTGCACATACGATCTGCAACTGAGGTGATAAAAATCAATTAGTGTGTCGAGAATACTTCCACAGTACTTACATTGTTCCAACAGAATATGCACATAGTTAAAGATCTTACTCTCAAGTGCCATTTCGCCATGATCAGGCTGGCAGACAATCAGATTTTCAACATCTACTCCCAATGCTTTTGAATATGCTGGATCAAAGGCATGTTCTGCATCAACAAGCATAGCATTTCCTCCAAGCCTCTGCATATTACCATTAAAAGTAAAACTTTGGTTCCATCACAAACACCACAATTTTGAACAAACAATTGGTTCAATACTGGAAACTAAGGTTCCAAAGGAAAGTTCATACAAATACAGTACCTGCACCTCTGCGATTGCATGGAGTGCTAGAGTTGTCTTTCCACTACTTTCTGGACCAAATATCTGGTAATAAACACAAGCATATAAATCAGCCTTTCATCAAAGAAACTACCAAAACAAAATATGAAGAGCACTAAACTGTTTCTTTGGAAAGGCATAAACTTTGTTGGTGTATGGGTTTAAACTCTTAAAACAAAGCAACATGGAACAAACAAGAATTTTAAAGAGCCAATATACTCAATAGGATAATTTACAAGAGGACAACTTCCTTGGGACAACACTCCCAAGTTTTTTCTGATTTATTTGCAAGTTAACAGCAAAAGAGAGAAGACAACTTCAATTATACCAATCTTCAACCACCTTAATCAAATTTAAATTTCTGTAGCATTCATCTGATGATTTAAATATGCTAGATTGTAATCAATACTGTTTTACATTAAAAAAAAAAAAACTATAAAGATGGTCCTTGAATTGAAAATCTGGCCACCTGGACTTATTCCGCCTCAAAGAATGATGATGAACCCATATGTTCTAAAATGTATGTGTCTTCTATTATCCAAATTCCTTACAATTGCCTTTTGTATTCAGGAGAAAGGAAGAGTCAATCACTGGCAGTAGGTGTGGAGGTAGGTTGCCTAACACTAGAGAGGCTTGTTGCTAATCAAGCACATAGTTTGGAGTATTATCTTTAACGAAACCTCACTGGAAATTCAAGAAACAACAAAGTGCACAAGCATGAAAACAAAGAAAATGGGAATTGAGAACACACACCTCCACAATTCTCCCTTTGGGAAGGCCACCACCTAAGGCAAGGTCCAATGTCAAGCAACCACTGGGGAAAGTTTCGCTGCAAAAATCAACAACTCTACTTACTACTGCCCTAAAACACTAAGAAAGAAAGAAGCAAAACAAAAAGGGTAAGGCAATACATACACCAAAGCTCCGCCGGCGCTGCCTAATCTGGTAACACTTCCTTTGCCGAAGGAGCTGTTTATATCGTTCATGGCCGCCTCAAGAGCTTTCTGGCGGTTGAGGAAGAGCGAGTCGGAGTCGGCAGTGGAGAGAGCGCCGTTCACTTTGACTTGCAGCTCAGAGCGGACCCTTTTGGTCGCCATTGATTGAAGGTTGAAGCGCTGTGGGAGGGAGCAAGAGTGGAATAAGAGGGGAGTGGGGGTGGACATGTAATGCGTCATGCTTGAGCTGCTGGTTCTGAACGCTAAACCCATCGGATTGGTTTGAGGGCTTGATATACGATGATTTTGGAAGAAGAAGAGAGGGAATGGAGTGGTTTTGGGTTTACTAAGAAGAAGAAGAAGACGGGAACTGTGAGCTCAACACCCGAAACATTTTGCCTCTTTGGCAAAACTAAACTTTTTACTTTTATTTTTAGACCAAATAGTGTAGCCATAGCAGCTGTTACTCTCCTGTTACTCTCCTAATATTTTGAATTGCCAAACAACAAAAAATGGAATTTACTACAAATTATTAAATTACATTGTTGCTGAATCTTAAACATCAATCACCATGTTGATTGACCGACGTTGTCACCAAATTCTTTGCCAATTCATTGGCCCTTGTCCGAAATGATACCCTTGATCTGTCTCGACGCCAATTTTCTTCTTCTTGCCGGCGCGACCTCTGGTGAAAGAGGTAATCAAACTCTATGATCTATGATCTTAGAAGCTTTTTCCGGCGAGTTTGGGCACACTGGAGAAAAGTTTCAAAATCGTTTCGTCCTATCATTTGATCTTCGCAAAAATCAAAACAAGGTATGAATTTGTCGTCCTCCAAGAGTATGATGGAATTGCTCCGATCAAAAGTATAGATCTCCACATGCTGCCCTTGTGGGTTAACATCAAAAACATTCCTCCCCTGTTTGGGACACTGGAATGGATTGAACACCGCCTCTGCTACGGGTAAGTTCGTCCACTTGGATGACAAACTTTTTGAGAATGAAGGCAAAGTTAGGGTGTTTGTTGCTCATGATATCAAGCAGCCTTTATGTATACAAAAATCAATAAAAAGCAATGCTAAGGATGAACAAGAGGTTCAATTTTTCTATGAACGACTAATTGGTAATTGTGAACGACTACTTGTTTGGTCGTTTATAAACAAACACCGATGTGAGCAAATGAATGGGTGAAATTACTTAGAGTAGGTTTGATGGGCTTTCTATTGGATTTCCAATAGAAAATGATATATATCTGATATATATATTTATATAAAGTTATAGATGGGCCTTGGGGTTATTATAATTTTTGAATTAATAATTTTATTAATTTTTATTATTTTCGGATAAAACCAAAGATAATAACTGTTGGTGACAGTTACAACCTTTTGAACAGTTTTACCTGTTCGAATTTGACTTTATATAAGAACGACACTGTGGTCGTTGTTTTCCATCGAAAATTCATCTCTTCTTCTTCCTCCCCAAATCGACTTCTCTGAAACACAAAGTAAATTTACCAGGGACAAGTTCTTGTGCAAGAACTTGTACCAGATAGTTGTATCCTCAAGATAGACGTCCGAAACTGCAGCACAAGTGGGGACGAATTTCTATCTTAGGTCACTGCAAAGCAGGCCTCTATCTGAATCAAGTTAGTGTTTTCAATCTCGATTTCATTGTTGTTATTGTTTGTTGTTAGTTTCGATTCAATTATACTGTTATATATATCTTGTTTGTAATCGTAATATTGGTTGGTACTATATATCATATTTAGCATGAGAATGATTTTTGCCTTCTGTTGGGGATATCAAATGTCAAATCGGTGAATAAGGATAAACAGGTTCAGGATGTTCCTCCTGGTTTCAGACCTCGAAGATTAGGTGAAGGCCTTACCAAGTTCAAATTCCATGGACAGACAAGCTCGCCTGCAGCCAATTCTCCCATACCCCGAAACCTAGAAAGCCGGAGGTACTAAAAAGCAAAAGTGATCCTGATCGAGAACCAAGGCACTGATGCTATGGACAAGAGACTGCAACTCCGGGGACAGACGAAGCTGCACCAAAACAAGTTTTGAATGAAAAGATTGACAGCACCATGATACACGTATATTTAAAAACCCTTCTTCCGCATTATGCTTGGATATGGTGGTATATGATAGAAAAAGTGAATTGGTTCATGAGGAGAAGGAGAATGTGCTTGTGGAAGTTTGTAGTGATTCAGACGCCTCTTTCACCGAGGAGGATGCAAAACAAATTGATGATGGTGAGGACCTTGGATAAAACCAGGTTGCTAAACGTGCCTCACCGCCAAGTCCTACAGCTACAAAGCTAAGCAATCCTCTACATGACTTATTCATGAAATCCACTAACCAAACTGACTGCTTGATCTCTGAATCCTTTTGAGGCCTCTCGTGATACTGGTGAATAAAGAACAGATGCAGAGCACAACAGATGCAAAAAAGAAAAGAGGACGACCTATTGGAGCAAGAACCAAAAATCCCTCCAAATCCAAGAAGCTATCAGAGGCGCAAGAAACTTGTTATGCCTGCAAAAATATTATAAACATTTTTGTTGTTTTAGAAGAACGTAAAGTCATATTATTGATCATAGGGAATGTAGGAAGACAACTCAAAACACAATTCACTCTCGCGGGGTACGGAAAAATCGAATTATGAAAAATAACCTAAACCAAAGCCTTAAATAAGGGTTATGATCAATAAATAAAAGCTGTCAGAATAATTTGACTTATCTGAATAGTTCCGAGCACAAATTGCTCTAAACACAATAAGATACCAAAGCCCAATCCAAGTCCCAGCCCTCGGCATCAAAAACAACCGCGAACAAGCTGACAAATGCATCAAAGGAAGACGACCCCAACGACCGTGACACAAGTGCCCCGGCCATCCGACCGAATACATAACCACCTACTCTTAAGATCTGGCCGCTGTCAGAACATTCCCACCGACGAACACCAACAATCTCACCCGACGTCTCCTTATGAAGCAGATCTCGTCATCACCCAGACTACACTAACCACCACACACAGCAGCCCTAGCACCATCACCGCTTCCAAGAGTGAGCATATCTCTCACCCCATCACCCCCTTCCGTCTCAACAAGAGGAGAATATTGGTTAACGGCCTAACGCCTGAAATCATGTAATGCCGCCAGAAAAGCACAACGTCCCCATAAAATCCGAGATGAGATTCAAGGTGACATTAATTTTAAAAAGAGGCATGTAACAAATTTTTTTTTTAACGATCAAACACGCAGCTCAGATATAAGAACGAGTCTATTATAAATCGAATTCATGATATCTCATTTACTATATTAAGAAAAATTCGAGATGAGATTCAAGATGACATTAAAACAAAAGAACGTAACAATTTTATTTTTATTTTTTATGACCAAACGCAGCTCAGATATAACAATGAGACTATTGTGAATCGAATTCATGGTATCCCACTTACCATGTTAAGAGAAATTCGAGATGAGATTCAAGGTGACATTAATTTCAAAAAGAAGCACGTAACAAAAAAATTTTTATGACCAAACGCAGCTCAAATACAAATATACAACCAATAAATGTAGTGTGAATCGAACTTATGATATCTCATTTATGAGAGGAGACTTAAAGTGCTAGACCAAATGTACTTTACAAAGTGCGTCATCCTTTGTAACAATTGAGTCATCATTTACAAAGTGATCGTAAATGAATAATAATTTGTTTCGTTCAAGCCGGTAATTAATCTTTATGAAAAAAGTGTTACTCTTATACAGTGGAGGCCTCGACACTAAAAAGTAAAATCAAGTTTTACTTGAGAAATTACAGTGAGCGAGTGACCCGGAAAGGGAGGCTGGGAGCCTTATTATATCACACGAGTATTTAGGGTAAGATGAAGCAAAGCAAAGAGAGTCTTGGGCTTTCCGATTGAGCATGGACCAGGTTAGTCTCTTTTGATTTCAATTCCAAGCTCTGCTGATTTTGTGTGTGAATCTGCGTCTGATTTTGGTGATGAATTGGATTGCAAGTACGAGAAAGTAGAGAAGATTGGGGAAGGGACTTACGGAGTGGTGTACAAGGCGCGTGATCGTGTCACGAATGAGACGATTGCTCTCAAGAAGATTCGGTTGGAGCAGGAAGATGAGGGAGTCCCTAGCACCGCCATTCGAGAGATTTCTCTCCTCAAAGAAATGCAGCATGGCAACATTGTCAGGTATATCCTCATTTTACAGCTTTGATTTTACATGAAATGATTAAGCATATGTATAGTTTTTGTCGTTCTTGTTCCGATTTATGTGTGAGTGATGTTGTTTTTCGCTGTTAAGATGGGTGCATTTTCTTGGTAATGTCTTGGTTTTGATGGGTGTCTGCTTGGCAGGTTACAGGATGTGGTGCACAGTGAGAAGCGCTTGTACCTGGTGTTTGAGTACCTCGACTTGGATTTGAAGAAACATATGGATTCCACTCCTGATTTTGCAAAGGATCCCTGCCAAATTAAAGTGCGTGATTGCTTTCTGCTCTTTGACTGTTTGTGAACTATACTGGATTCCACTGCCACTCTTTGTTAGTGGGACAGGATTTTACTGATGTCAATGTGCTTTATAGTTATGTGGCAAGGAAAATGGATAGCCAAATATACATATAAGTGAACATATGTAATAGTTTATGAATGAGAACTAACTGGAGATGATAATTGAAGTGTTGTTTACTTTAGAAACGTATGTTATAGAATTGGTTTCCACTGAGTAGTTATGTGAAAACAGTTTAGGGAGATTAGTATTACATATCAGATGAAGACAATTTCTTGATTGTACCCCTTGTGAATGTTATGGGAGGTTAGAAAGATTGTGGGGGAGATGCTTATAAACTCATGCAGATAAGCTTATCAGGCTATCAGCTGGAGAATTTTCATTTGGCTGTGGATTTTGTATTTGTCATTTATTTCTTGTTGTACCCATTGTTGTGTGATGTTTATGCTTGCTTCTAGTTGTTACTGCCTTTTATCACGCTTGAAGTTGTTTGCTTTGTTATATAGTTCATCATGATTCTGATAATAAGCTATTGCAATATTACGTACAACAGAATGTCATTCGGTCATGTCCCCTTTCTGCAGTTGTTCCTGTATCAGATTCTCCGAGGCATTGCTTATTGTCATTCACATAGAGTTCTTCACCGCGATCTGAAACCCCAGAATCTGCTGATAGATCGTCGTACTAATGCACTCAAACTTGCAGATTTTGGACTGGCCCGAGCATTTGGTATTCCTGTCAGGACATTTACTCATGAGGTATGACTGTCTCGCAAGTAGGTCATGATATTTAGTTGTTGCAACTTTTAATCAACAGAAACGGAAACTGTCCAAAGTAGGTTGCAGCTTGTACCAATGATATAATACGGAAGAATCAATATTATCCAAAAAGAAAAAATTGATATAAATCAATATTATCCAAAAAGAAAAAATTGATATAATATGGAACTACTTTACTGAAATAAACCCATGTGAAAGCCTGATACCACTTGGAAGCTTGCCTAGCCATTTTTTATTCACAAATCATAGTGGCCTTTTGCGGTTTTAGATGCGATTCCTGTAGCTTCTTTATCACTAACTTAGTGTGAGATCAATGTAATTTCTGTAATTTTTAATTGAAACACAGTTGTTTGTTGGTAACAATCAATTATTCAAGTTAGTAGTATGCTTTATATTATGGTACTTTAACTAATGTTTTAAGGAGAGATGCATTAAGAAAGAAAAAGGACAATGCATGTAGGGTTTTAGACATACAAAGACTTACTATGAGTTTGCCTATGACTACACTATGCTCTTATCTATTTGCACCACTTTGAGATCAGGGAAAACTAAGCGATCGCAACTTCAGTCCTTATAATATTTCTAGGCTTATGTTATTAATAGTTGGCAATCTCTGTAGGTGGTAACCCTCTGGTACAGAGCACCGGAGATATTGCTTGGATCCCGCCATTACTCTACACCAGTTGATGTGTGGTCGGTGGGTTGTATATTTGCTGAGATGATAAACCAACGGCCTTTATTTCCTGGGGATTCTGAGATTGATGAATTGTTCAAGATATTTAGGTGAAGGATTCCCAACCAAATCTGTGATTTCGTATTTTTTTTTTTTTTTTTTTTGGGAAGACATGCAGCGGAATCTGTAATCTATGTTATCATTCTTACACTGTTGCTTTTTATCTGAAGAATCTTGGGTACTCCAAATGAGGATACGTGGCCTGGAGTGAGTAGTATGCCTGACTTTAAATCTTCCTTTCCTAAGTGGCCATCTAAGGTATTTCTACTTTATGTGGGTTATCTACTCCCATTGTGAATTCTCAACTTTTTGTGTTAGTGAGGCGTTGAATGAGCATCCTTTACTTTGCAGGACTTGGCAACTCTAGTTCCAAATCTTGAATCAACTGGTGTCAATCTTCTTTGTGTAAGTTCTTTAAAAAGCTTTATGTACCTCTGTGATTTAATAGTGTGCTACATAGTCCGCTGGTCATTCTCACTTAGTAATTTGTTCTGGTATACTGGGAGTCCTTGAGTTCCAACTGGGAGACAAGATGATAGGGCCGTAAGCCTTGAGTACTGTATATACAAATTTGTTCTGTAGTAGATTTCCCTTTCTCCTTGTTCCTGAGATCACCCACTTTTTTTGGGTGAAATTTAACATTCAATTTTAGAAAACAAGAAAAGAAAGTATTCTGGCCTTCGGGGCTTAGATAGAGCCTGGAAGTAGAGGGTGCTGACCATATTACATCTGCATATAGTTAGTTTCTTCTAGTAACTTGTAGTCTTGGTCTGATTTTTCATATACAAAATGTTTACTTTTAAAGCATCTCTTCTCTTTGGTTTCAGAAAATGCTCTGCTTGGATCCCAGCAAAAGGATTACAGCCAGGAGTGCTCTTGAGCATGAATACTTCAAAGATATTCCATTTGTACCCTGATTCTGTCTTCAGTTTGTGCCAAGTGTTTATGCTGTAGCCTAGCATCCTGAATTCGGTGTGAATGACATTAGTGTGTTGCTCTGGTGATTTTTTCCTCCCAGTTCCTCGACCATCCTGATTATGTTCCAATTTGGCTTTCAGCAGACATGTTATCATCAATTAATGTCTGCTCTCAGTGTTTTGTGTTCTTATTCCCTTTTAAAGATATGCATGTGATGGTGGCATTTTCTAAGTGCTTGTCATTTGCAATACATAATCCTGTGAGAACAATTTTCTTCGAGGAATGTAAAAGATAGGTTTTCCTTTTGAAATGCTCCCATGTCACATGTTCTGTGAAAATGCTATAATTATTTCAATCTTCGCGAAGCTGGTTAACCCTGCTTTATGTTCTTTGTAAAATGTTGTTTTGTTCCTTTTGATAATTCAATATCTTTGCGAAATTGCTATTATTGTGATAGGCAAGTGTTTCTGTGTGTGCCACTGAGCGAGTAGTCTTTAGTCTTGGAAGTACAGGAAGCTAAAGGATGGGATCGCTCAATGAGTGGCGAGCCCGAGGAGGGAGGGAGGCAAGAGGCAAGAACCATACTTCTGAGAAGTGGTGGGGTGGCACAGATCTTGTTTGAATTTGGGGATTAACTAATCGTTTCTTGCGATGCATGTATGTGTTTGTGAACCACAGACGATTGGAGGTCCGAACCTCGTCTAAACAACACAACTGATCATATTTTCTCAAGATGTTCTTGCAGTTATGCTGTTTAGACTAATTGCAATGGCTTGCCCTCCCTTGTTCTTTATCCCCATGTGGAGGAGTGGTTGAATTTCGTTTTCAAGAATGCCTCAAGCTCATTTTTCAGTCAGTGTCTACAACCAATCATGATATTCAAATTAGATGAAACTTTGTAAAGATGCTCTACACACAAGATTATAGACATTGATCGATAGTTATGTGAAAATGTGACTGAAAAGTGAGTCAAATAAGGAGCCCCACACTTTTATTTCAAATTGAAGCTCCGTTTTACACACGATATGTTGAAACATATTTACAACATAGACATTCAAAACAATATTTACAACTAAAATGTTAAAAAAAATAGGAAGAAATTTTGTAAGTGAGAGATCATATGTCCTTAACTCTAAGCTCAGGGCCTCAGGTCGCACCCACGTGGAAGATACAACTCAAAACAAAGAAAAACAAAAAAAATAATAATATGCATGCGCGAACACGATTATTTGGTTATATGAACATATAACATAAACAGTTAACATTTTAAGTGAGTTAGAAAATGACAATTCACATGAGGGCGTTACTCCACTTAACGCACATGCGTACATGAAAACTAGTTCTTATTTAGACGGATACACCCTAAAATGTAGAGTATAGTCTTAAATAAATTTTGTTTTCTTAATTATATTTGAAGTTGTAGGGTATGGCCGTAACCTGTTATGAAAAAAAAAAAAAAAAAAAAAAAAAAAAACCGTTTACTGGAAACTGGTTAATTACTAGTATCTGTGAAGGTGAAATTCCATAATCGAGAGTTGTGGAAATGGCAGCGATAACTCGGCTTCACCCTCCTTCTCTCTTGTCTTCCTTCAAATCTTCCTCCTCATTCATCACTCGCTTCCCCTCTTCTACCCTCTACTCCCCTCGCCGTCTTCGCAGTCTCTGCTCCAACGCTCAGGTCCTCTCTCTCTTTATCTATCTATCTACATGTGGTCGTAATGTGTCGTATTTGATATCACTGTCTCGTGGTCCAGGCTCAGGTTTCAACTGCGGAAGCCAATGGATCAATAGTTGGGGATCCACTGGACTACCTCAACGAGTCTTGGACTCACTTTCATGCTACCGGTACTGCTCTAACTTTTGACTATTTTTCATTTCCGAGCAATTATCATCCTAGGGTTTTCAGATGAATTTTGTTAGTCAAGGCTCTGTTTGGTTGCTGAGAAAATTAAAGGAAGAGGAAATTAATGATAAGATGATAGAAATTATGGAAAAGAATGTCTTCAAAGCTCTCTTTGGAGTATTGTTCTGGAGTTCCGAGCTTCGATTGTTGACATTTAAATGGAAATCAACTTTATTGACTATATGCTGATTAGATATTTAAACAATGAGTAATGCTTCTTTGACATCTGCAATGCTGCTTTTTGTGTGTATGCTGCGGAAATTGTTGGGTTAATAGTTTTGTTACACACTTTTGATTTTCTATTAGGCCCTTAGCCTTCTTATATACTGAGAAAGAGATTCTGAATCAGTTAATTGTGTAGTATGGTCTTAGTTTTGTAATGACGTACCATTTGGTCTTCTTTGCAGCTGAAGCTAAATGACAACTCATTGATGCTGTGCTGGTTTTCATTTGCTGAATGAAAATGATGAGTGGGACCTTAAGCCCGGTGGACGCTACTTCTTTACAAGAAATATGTCTTGTTTGGTTGCGTTTGCTGTTGGAGAGAAGTGAGCATACCAACTCTACCAGTTGAAATAAATATTGTCAGTTAGGATCCCATTTGATGCCTCTAACACCAACTAGAATTCTTGAATTGAAAATAGGTAAAAAACATGAGTAGAGGAATAGACAATTAGAATTCAATATGCAATTAATAACCTCGTTAGGATGAGACTGGTTACAGTCAGGCAAGGTTACTACTATCCCACAATTTTTTTTGTCTTAATGTCTCCATGTTTCTCAAACTTATGTTTTTTTTTTTTTTTTTTTAATGTTGGGTGTATTGTTCTTTATGAATTTAATTATACTTTTCCAGTTTTACATTTTTACATGCTTGGTAGTTGACTAACCAGAGGTTCTTCTTAGCTTTTCAGGTATAGTGCCGGTAATGGTTTCCATGTGATTGCTGCTCACACAGATAGTCCCTGTCTAAAATTAAAACCAAGATCCGCATCAACTAAGTCTGGCTGTCTAATGATAAATGTGCAGACTTATGGAGGTGGTTTGTGGCATACTTGGTTTGATAGAGACCTAAGTGTGGCAGGCAGGGTTGTTTTAAGAGAGGGGAATGGTTCTTTTATCCATAAGCTTGTGAAAGTGAAGAGACCTCTTTTACGAATACCTACACTTGCCATTCACCTTGACCGGTTAGCAATTGCTTCTTTGCTCTGTGGTTCATTTCAGTTGATTTCAGTTTGAACTTGTAATTTTTTTTTGGCCATAGAAAGGTGATTATGTCTACTCTACCAGCAATGGAATCGAAAACAAAAACTTATATGACAGAATCCTTAGAGTGAATCCTAGATTTGAGCTCTCAGTATTTAGTTCAGCTGTCCACATGATGAGTATTCTCAAAAGTTTAGACAGATGAATTGGTGATTATTGTATGCCAGTAATACCATTGAAAACAAAAGTTTTATAGGAGTATTAGATTGAATCCTAGACTTGAGCTCTTAGTGTGTAGTTCAACTGTCCTGATATTGGGTATTTTTAAAAGTTAAGACAGACTAACCGGACTTATTTGCCATTTCAGAAAAAAAGATATTTTTTTTTTTCTCTGTCTGGCCAGTGTGGAAACGATCTTGTAAAATTAGAACTCAGGTAAAAGATTAGTAGTTACACAATTTGAAACCTTGTGGCTAGAAGTGTTGGACAACTAAAGAAAGTGGTGGAACGGGAGCTTCACACTCACTTTGTCTGTTAATGTATTCACACCTTTGGGGTACTTTCCTGTATATAGCCTTGAGTGGTTCTGTACCTATATGTTGTTTAGAGGATTATAACAATATATCGCAGCGGAGACAATAATATGGGAGGGGGATTATTGCTATTTAACTATTCAATTAATGGAATACGGATAAGGATATCAACTTTCTACCTCATCCAAAGCAACAAACTGTCTATTTAAAATTTTAGACTGAACAGAACATGAAAGAGGAAGGGTGTTCACCAAAAATTACTAGGCATCATCTTAAGATTTTCACAAAACACTATTTTTCACTGACCGGCGGTACAGTGCCTCTTTTAAATTTGCCTCTGACTGGGCCTTAAGCGTAATAGTTCTACTTTTGGTAACGGGTAATAGTTCTACACTTTATCATAATTGACTTTCTTTCTTACATCTGTTCACTTTTAATCTTGGTTCCCAAACTTATTTTGAATTCTTAACATCGTAAAGTGGCTAAGGGCAACCCCACTTCTCAAATTTATAGTAATTCTCCAATGAACATATATTTTCATGCTTCTATTTTCAATAATATCTCTATGTGTTCTATACTATTACCTGGAGGTTATTTGACTTGATATTTGTTAAAGTGAAGGTAAAATTGGACGACAGCATTCATAAATTAGATTGTATTTTTTTATGGTAGCTAGTAGCTACATTGTGATTTTAGGTAGTAAGAGACTTTTTACAGAGCTAGGTCATCACTGAGAACATCTTTCTCTTTTCTGTTTGCTTGTTTAGCACAGTGAACAAGGATGGATTTAAACCAAATGCAGAGACTCATCTTATTCCTTTACTGGCATCAAAACTAGAAGAAATCTTCAGACACAAAAGAGAAAAGTGCAACAATATCTACAAAAGGAGCTCATCATCCATTGCTCATGCAGGTATCTGTCTGGTTTTTCCACATTTGTTGCTAAAAACTCAACATCTCTTGGAAGTATTCCTGAGTCGGTGAATACAGATATTGTACGATCCTACCGTCTTCATTTATCCTTTGTACTGCAATTATAATAGGAAATGAAACGGCTATGTAGAAATATATGAATATACAGATGTGATGTGTGAATTGCTCATGTTGCATTGAAATATATTAGTACATCCCTATATGAACCTCTAGTTCTTGTTTGTTTCACGTAGTTAACAGATATCTCATTGGAGTAGATGAATATTCGTCTCGTATTGGACACAAGTAAACTCTTGTGTCTATCAGTAACTTAATTATTCAGTTTATCATCTTCATTGGGGGTCACTGTGTAGCTAGTGAAAGACCAGCAAAGGGGTGGTCCTCCCTCTCCCTAAATTTTCAGTTTCTTTTGAAGTTGAGGGAGAACTAAGGTAGAGCAGACAGCACAATGAGCACATACTATAAAACTCTGTTGATGATGTTGGAGAGGCAATAGTGGTATAGGATGTAGATTCTGGTCTATCATGGCTTTTTGACCTTTCCTTTTACCTCTGCAGTTCTCTCCATCTAGTAGTCTATTTCCTGGCCCTTTGACTGTTACAGGCGGTTATCACTAATTTTCTATTTTTAATGATGAACTACTATTTTATATTGTGGGCCTTTTTTGGAGTTAGTCAGGATACTGGGTGGCTTGTTTGGTTTGTGTTTTGTTTGTTTGCTGAAACTGAGAAAACATATTGAACAGATTTCATTTGTGCTGTGTGGCTAAAGGTAAAAGGCTATTTTTATGAATGCAATTTTTATTTGCATATGGAGTAATTTGCGATTTGTATGGTTTCAAAAAAAGTTGAAAAAGGGAGGAAAAATAAAAAGATTAAGGTGAGGGAGCACTACTATAGTGCTGTAAAGTAGCTTTCGGTGTCAATTATTATTATTATTATTATTGTTATTGTTATTGTTCTTGTTATTGTTTATCTTTTCAGGAAGACTAGATAATCTTGCCTCAAGTTACTGTGCACTAAGAGCTGTTATTGAGTCGTGTAAATCACCTGGTGATTTAGCAAGTGAGCATGCTATATGCATGGCTGCTTTATTTGACAATGAAGAGGTATATCCATCTTCTCAGTTTCTCTAATTGCATGAAGTTTACTTTATGTGGTGTGGATCCTAGTATTTTACTTTGTCGATTTTTATTTTTCGAGCCTATATGATTAAACTAGAGGTCGTTACGAGTTCATAAGATTTTTCAGATTATCATTTAGAAATCGATGTTATTTTTAATAATTTTTAGAAGTTGTTATTATCTAAAAATTAATTAAAAATATGTTTTAAAGGCGGTTGAATCTGGACCGTTGATCTCTAAACCGCAAGATCTGGGCCGTCCATTTGAGATTATATGGGTATGGATCAGCATAGACCTCGTTGGAACGCAGCCCAGACCGACCTCGTTGAGAACATCGTCGTTTTGCAGCAGCGGAGCTCCGATCGCTCCTCCGTCGTCTGGCGATCTCTGGGTGTCCAACCAGTATCTACAACTCCTTCTCGCCGTCCCCTACCTCACTATGTTCTTAGTTTTTGAAGAGGAGCTCCGGCGAGAGAGAAAAGAAGGAGAGAAGTGTTTCCTGGGTACGCCGGCGAGTTTACGAATCCGGCCACGGCGGCGGACATGAATGGTGGTGGTAGCTTTGCCTCAACCTGGAGAACGTCTCTATGACCTTAGTTTTCGAAGAGAAGCTCGGAGGAGGGAGAATCGAAGGGTTGAAGTTTCCGGCGAAAGTTCGACGGATTCCGGCGAGCTTTGGGGTTCGACTCAGGTATCAATCTTCATCTACTCGTCGAGCTCTACATGTTTATATAATTGAAATTGAGTTTTGTTGAGTTTGGAGGAAGTTGGGTTTTAGGCAGAGGGTTGACCGCCGTGAGTACCACTGCGCACGGCGGGTCTGCGGCGGCTGTGGCAGTGTTTTGGTGTTTGTTTGGTAATTTCCAGTTCTTATGGATGCTTGAATTTGGGATTGCCGGAGAGTTGAAGAAATTGGTTGAGCGAAATGGTGTTGGCAGTGGTGGTAGTGGTGGTTGGGTGTTTCTGAGTTTAGTTTCTGTTTTGAATGAGGGAAGTTGGCTGTGCGTAGCAGCTTTAAGGACTTTCTGGAGTTGAAGGTTGATTTGGATGAATTGAGACTATGGAAGTTTGATTTCAGAATCTGTGGAAGTAGGAGAGAGATCTTAAATTGGATTATTAGAGTTTGAGGTATTAATTTAGGGAAGCTGGTTGTGTGTAAGAGCGTGCTAGAGTTGAAGGATGTAAAATAGGAATTGGTGATCAACTGTTGATGTTGGCTTGATAAATAGATTATGGAGGTTTGATTTCAGAAACTGGAAGGGAATGGTGTAAGGGAGACCAGAAGAATAATTAAGACTTTATATAGGAAATATAAAGAATTTGGGTGTCCAGAGCAAATTGGAGTTGGGTACGTAGTTGGAGCGCAATTTGGATATGATGAAGGCATTGAGCAATAAGATGAATTACGATGTGGAAATAAAAGGAGATGAGTACATTGATTCGGAATTCATGAGAGATTGTGAGAGGATTTGGTCGATAAGGCAATGTGGGTGTCCTTAGCAATTTCGGCATATATGTAATTGGCCCTAATAAATTGTGGTCATCCATTAGGATTGAATATGTTACCTTATCATTTATTATAGAAAGATGGGTGCATTGTGCTAATCTATCTTCCATGCTTGTTTTTCAGGTGGCAGCTCTTAGTGCTGTTGGAAACACAGTTGTTGATTTTACTATGCATAGGTCATTATTTCTACAGTGTGGAGGCGTGAAGCAGCTTGTTCAGTTATCAAGATCAATGGATTCAACTTTGAGATTAAATGCTTTATGGGCTTTAAGGAATTTGATGTGCCTTGCAGACTACATGTGTAAACAAGAAATATTCATGGAGCTCACAGCGTCGTCATTAGCAAGTCTTATATCTGGTAACGTGAAAGTTTATTGTGGCAGTTCAAAGTAGTTTGTTTTAACCTTTTCATATTATTTTAATATAAACGATGCCTAAATGCATCTGCACCTGCAGACCCTGAGCCTTTTGGCCAAGAGCAAGCTCTAGCGCTCGTCCGCAATTTTTTTATGTTGGGTGTATTGTTCTTTGTGAATTTAATTATACTTTTCCAGTTTTACATTTTTACATGCTTGGTAGTTGACTAACCAGAGGTTCTTCTTAGATTTTCAGGTATAGTGCCAGTAATGGTTTCCATGTGATTGCTGCTCACACAGATAGTCCCTGTCTAAAATTAAAACTCGCATAAACTAAGTCTGGCTGTCTAATGATAAATATGCAGACCTATGGAGGTGGTTTGTGGCATACTTGGTTTGATAGAGACCTAAGTGTGGCAGGCAGGGTTATTTTAAGAGAGGTGAATGGTTCTTACCTGGAGGTTATTTGACTTGATATTTGTTAAAGTGAAGGTAAAATTGGGCGACAGCATTCATAAATTAGATTGTACTTTTTTTATGGTAGCTAGTAGCTACATTGTGATTTTAGGTAGTAAGAGACTTTTTACAGAGCTAGGTCATCACTGAAAACATCTTTCTCTTTTCTGTTTGCTTGTTTAGCACAGTGAACAAGGATGGATTTAAACCAAATGCAGAGACTCATCTTATTCCTTTACTGGCATCAAAACTAGAAGAAACAGCATCTTCAGACACAAAAGAGAAAAGTGCAACAATATCTACAAAAGGAGCTCATCATCCATTGCTCATGCAGGTATCTGTCTGGTTTTTCCACATTTGTTGCTAAAAACTCAACATCTCTTGGAAGTATTCCTGAGTCGGTGAATACAGATATTATACGATCCTACCGTCTTCATATATCCTTTGTACTGCAATTATAATAGGAAATGAAAAGGCTATGTAGAATTATTTGAATATACAGATGTGATGCGTGAATTGCTCATGTTGCATCAAAATATATTAGTACGTCCCTATATGAACCTCTAGTTCTTGTTTGTTTCATGTAGTTAACAGATATCTCATTGGAGTAGATGAATATTCGTCTCATATTGGGCACAAGTAAGCTCTTGTGTCTATCAATAACTTAATTATTCAGTTTATCATCTTCATTGGGGGTCACTGTGTAGCTAGTGAAAGACCTATGTGATGGCAAAGGGGTGGTCCTCCCCCTACCTAAATTTTCAGTTTCTTTTGAAGTTTAGGGAGAACTAAGGTAGAGCAGACAGCACAATGGGCACATACTATAAAACTCTGTTGATGCTGCTGGAGAGGCAATAGAGGTATACGATGTAGATTCTGGTCTATCATGGCTTTTTGACCTTTCCTTTTACCTCTGCAGTGTTCTCTCCATCTAGTAGTCTATTTCCTGGCCCTTTGACTGTTAGAGGCGGTTATCACTAATTTTCTTCTTTTAATGATGAACTACTATTTTATATTGTGGGCCTTTTTGTGGAGTTAGTAAGGATACTGGGTTGCTTGTTTGGTTTGTGTTTTGTTTGTTTGCTGAAACAGAGAAAACATATTGAACAGTTTTCATTTGTGCTGTGTGGCTAAAGTTAAAAGGCTATTTTTATGAATGCAATTTTTATTTGAATATGGAGTAATTTGCGATTTGTATGGTTTCAAAAAAAGTTGAAAAAAGGGAGGAAAAATAAAAAGATTAAGGTGAGGGAGCACTACTATAGTTCTGTAAAGTAGCTTTTGATGTCAATTATTATTATTAATTTTTTTTTCAGTGACAATGCATTAACCCACAAGTGTTATTTTCAGGCATTATCAGATGAGATCAATTGTAACGTTGATGACATAGTGAGCATTGAGTTGAATAGACGTGATACCCAACCGAGCTGCCTTGGAGGTGGGAATAATGAGTTTATCTTTTGAGGAAGACTAGATAATCTTGCCTCAAGTTACTGTGCACTAAGAGCTCTTATTGATTCGTGTAAATCACCTGGTGATTTAGCAAGTGAGCATGCTATACACATGGTTGCTTTATTTGACAATGAAGAGGTATATCCATCTTCTCAGTTTCTCTAATTGCATGAAGTTTACTTTTATGTGGTGTGGATCCTAGTATTTTACTTCTTAATTTCAGTTTTTGTTGAGTGTCTCTTGGGATAATTTCCGTTGCCTTGTATATTCTCCGTGTTATGAGAAACTAGTATTAATAAATCAATTATCCCTTATTACAAATACCAGAATTATTTGATGGACTAATTGTAAATATGTGTGTATATATACAGACACACACGCCAGTCTAAAACGGACATCCCCTCAACCATCATTGATCACATTGACCTCACCATGCAGTTATTGTAACCTACAATGCAAGTTTTTTTAGAGGATGAACTAAGGTTTCTAACTAGTTTGTTCTGTTCTCTAATTTCAAATCATGACCAGACATCCCAAAACTATCTAGTAGGAGTTGGAGAATATATTATTTTGAGGTTGTAGAATTCCTTGTCATACTGTTTTTTCACTCCACATTATTATTTTCGTATATAGGTGTCATGGCCAGCTTGTAAGCGCATATTAATTATCTAAAACTTGGGTTTTCAACCGAGGTTTTTCATCATCAGTGTACCCAGTTCTCTCTAAGGGACAATGGGAGGGACAATCCCACTTGCTACTTTACTTACATCTGCAGTTGCCTATTGATGACTTTCATGTAATAATCTCTTGCCCTCAAAGCCAATATATGTAACAAATTATTCTTACTGTTTAGGTGGGTTCAGGATCCATTCAGGGTGCTGGTGCGCCAACTATGTTTCAGGCTATGAGACGCATAATTAGTTGCTTAGCTGAAAAGTACGTTGGTGAAGGTTCCTTTGAGCGTGCAATACACCAATCATTCCTTGGTAATTTTTCTACCACACCGTTTTCAGTCTGGCAGTTGGATCCTTCATAATAATTTTTATCGTAATTACTAATTTGGTTATGTGTTATTCTAGTCTATAAGTGTTTGATAGTATGACACATTTCTAAGCTAGAGAGCTGTCCCTCAGCATTTTGTGGTAATAACAGTTGTCCATAACAGGTAAATCACACACCTGAAGTTACCTGAAGTTGTATGCCCTAATTTAAAGAACAGACTATTTTATGAGTGTTCGGATCAGTTGTGAACTATGCCATGAAATGCAAGTACTTAGAATCATAAGATTATGTAATTCCAAGTTATCACATACAATCAAACAAGTGAAGATGGAAACACCTAAAAAACGTATGCATAATGTATTATTGTATATTTCTCTATTTCCTATTTCCATTATCCATGGTCATATTTTTATTTTTATGATTATTATTATTTTTTTGGATAAGAGCCAGATAATTCAGTACCTAAAATTAGATAACATGTTGTAGTCGACAGGATATCCAGGATCAAGAAGTACTCCTGAAATGACCAGCTCAGTAAATCAAATACATGAACAGATAAAACTCATCTGGAACTGCATCCCCCATCTGAGGACATTGCCAAAGACGAGCTTTCCTACTTGAGGCCCCGAAATGTCCAGAAAGAAACCCTTGCCCACAAAGACCCAACTCCTTCCACTTCACTTTCACACAAGTTATTCTGCTTCTCTCCATCCAAATGATCCAGCAGACAGCACATCCAACACCATTCTCTTCCTCTCCCTCTCCCTCCAAAAGAGTTCCACATTTCATACAACAAACTGATACACCCAATTGGGGTATCCAACTCCCAGTGCAGATCAGACTCCTAAACACCATTGCTCTGATGAAACAAAAGAAAAACTTGACATTTTGGAAACTAAAATTAATACCTGCAGGACTGGTTGACATTTCTTATGCCTTGAAGATGTTGAGCACTTTGCCCTTGTTATACCACATGGGATATCTTCTGTCAAAAACAATTTACTGCCATACCTGATACCTCGTAAAGAAAAAAATTGCATACAATTACATTAATGTTGTTTTTGAGTTGAAAAGTGGAGTAGCATCCAAACCTGATAAAACACACTTGGTGTGCTTATATAAAGCTTTTGTTCATCTGTATTATTTAGATTAACGTACTCAACAGAATTTCTGTACTTTTATGTGGATGGTTTTCCTGATAGTGTCTGCTGACATGGCTCATGGAGTCCACCCAAATTTTATGGACAAGCATGAAGAATACCATTGACCTGAAATGCAGAAGGGACTTGTTATCAAGCATAATGCAAACCAGCGATATGCTACTAGTGGAGTCACCTCTTTTCTTTTCCAAGAAATAGGCAAAATCCACAACCTTCCAACTCAGGTACAGGGACCTTTTTTTTTTTCTGGTAGTCTAAACTCAGGCACTGAAGACTGCCGATCATGAACCCATCCTAAACTATTTAATTCATTCTGCACTTGAACTTATGTGATTGAATAAGTGCGCCTTTTTAATTGAAAAAGTGGCCTTATGAAAGTGAAAACAAACGATTGTACTATTGATTGGCTACACACACACACTTCCCCATATGTTCTAACTGAAAACGTGGATTACTTCAAAAATGTATTATATCAGAGATGTTGACCTATGACAGTTTGAAGTACTAGTTTATTCAATTTTAAGTTCATGAATTCTTCTTTTGTCAGTATTTTAGGATATCACCCATTCATGATATTAATTGATTATACTAAGTATCAACCTTACTTTGTAATTCTTTTTGAGCGTTTTGGAATGAGATCAAGCTGATTCAATTGTTACATTATCATGAATAATAATGAGTGAAGCGATTAATATCTTAGATTTTATGTTCTAAGGTAACAAGAATGGTACATATAGATGGAGCAGCCTGAGTGTTGAAAGAGGCAAAATGATAAAGCGGCGATTCTATAAGATGGAACACGGCGATAGAGATGACGCCTCCAATCAATTCTCCTCTTCTTCTTCCGAGTCTGAAGTACAAGTCCAATCACAAGCAGAGCAGAAGCAGAAGAAGTCTCCTCTGGTTGGTTTCTTCGTAACCTTCCTTCATTACTACTCAAATACCATCGCTTTCTTTGGGTTGCTCCTCATCTATCCTTTTCCTTTCGGGATATAAAACCGAGGATAGCTCCGCCAATGAAACCCTTGTTGACACCTCAGACTCAGGTAGGGTTTCTCTCACTTATTTACTATATTATTATAGCGCCTGGCGCGGTATTGTTCTGGGGAACAGTGTAGTGTTGGGCTTGGGCTTTGATGGGCCTGGTGTTAGGCTTCGCTGGGATCTTGCCACCTGTTCGAGCTTCTAGCGTTTTCCACAGAGAGAACAAACAGATGAGGGAGGAAGATCAATCCTGAAATTTCCAGAGCCCTCATTCTTCTTTTCTCTCTCTTCTCTCTCTCTCTCTCTCTCTCTCTCTCTCTCTCTCTCTCTCTCTCTCTCTCTCTCTCTCTCTCTCTCTCTCTCTCTCTCTCTCTCTCTCTCTCTCTCTCTGAAGATCACAACAACATCAACCATCTCAGAGTGAGATCCCACAACATCAACCATCTCAGAACCCAGCCCTCCTCCGACCCACCACACATCCACCTCCACAACTGAAGGCCAAAGAATATCGAGTTCTCGACGTCAGCCACAATTGAAAGATGAAGATTGAAGACCATAAGGAAGAAACAAGAATGGGTACGGGTTCCGACATTGATCCAAAGAAAAATAATGGGTATTTGTTCCTCCATCCTCTTTCAATTGCGCAAGTTACAATTTTGAGTTGAATTGTGTCTGAAATTGGTTTTGAATGTTGGAGCTTTGAGATTAATCTGGGTTTATTTCTTTTGAAAGCTACAGTTGCAGAGAGGGGATTCTTTTTAAGGTAATGGTTGAGTTTTATTGACTTCAATTTGGAACGATGAAAGTAGGAATTGGTCTGGGTTTTTCTGTTTTGTTTATGTCGGTCTTGAACTGATTAGGGTTTTTATTTTGAAGGGACTTCGTTTCGTTTATGCTGGATTTTGAGATCTCAGTGATTGATTGCACTGGTTTGAAGTGATAGAAACTGATAGCAGAACCCATTGCTTTTCCAAAAGTTATCTGATAGCAGTACTTCAAAACTGTATCTGCAAGGTACTTTAAGTTTCATATTAAAACAACAAAATGAACAATTACTGCTAATTCGATTACTTTTGTTGGATTTATACAAACCAATGCATGTGCTATGCGTTCCCAACTCTTGCAGTCTAGAAGCACACATGAGATATGCTATTGAAGTCCTATACATATTTAATGATTTGCGTGTTGTTGTTGTTTTTTTTTTTTTTTTTTCATTATGAGCTTTGAATTTTGGTTTTGAATATAGAACTTCCTTACTTTGATTATTAATGTGAAAAGAAAAATAGATTCCTTTTTTTATCTGTGAGTTTCATGGTTGGCCTTTTCTTTAGATTTACTGTTATTTTTTTGGCTTTTGGGTTTGAATGTGTTTGATTTTGGTTGGTATTGGGTTAGTGTTGGATTTGATACTTGAATGTTTGGTTTTGTTTCCAGTTGTATAAAGCACTTGGTAATTGTTTTGAACTGAAGAATGGGGTCCTATTGAATACTGCATCATGGCTAAACACTTCAAGCGCCAAGGCAAACGGCCTTATGCTTACCATGCTGTAAGTTATTTAGTTCTACTTGATTATCATCCAGTTTTTCAGTTGAATCTCTTCTTGAATAATGATATTTGTTATCTTGAATTCATGGTCATATATATGTACGTATGTAACTAGATGCCTCAGCATTTCAGAAGTGTTACTTCTCATGATTCATGAAAAAATTAGTTAAAGCATTCATACGGTTACAACTTTGTGTGTTCTTCGTTTAAGTATTCTATTGTTCTGGACCCTTTATATGATTCTTTCCTCCACAATACTGATGATTTTTGTCAAGTGAATTATGTCAATTCCTCAAAGATTACTCTGAAAGTTCCATGGAGTTTAGAATTAAACATTCTCCTAGGTCCATTAGAAAAGAGTTTGCTCATAAGTTGCTCATAAGATGTGTCTTGCGTTGTGTGCTACTCTTTTCTCTTTATTATCATCAGTACTACTCTTTGTGCAAACAAGAAAGTAACCAAAAACTTCAATTTTGGTATTTTTTAAGAACCAAGATTCCAAGAATACATAGGACTATGATTTGGTTGTGTTATCATGTTCTCTGTTCCTCTGCTTTATAGAAGAAATCAGATTAATATTCCCAATTTTGTTATTGTCTTTAAGCTTCATTAGCACTGCTGTTGCATCTTCTAATCTTCAGATCGTAGAAGATGTTTATACACAATTGACACTTTTATAATTGGTACTTTTATAATTTTATAATAATAAGAAGATCTCACCATGAATTTTCTTTTGCAGGTAGCTAAGGTCCTCAAGTTGGTAAGAAGATCTCATCATAATTTGAATTTAGGGGAAATATTCAAGCATAACTTAGACGAGTGTTATTTGAGCAGCCTTTAGAAATAGTATTAGAATCTTTTGTTTTCTTAAAATAGAATCAATAAGCTTTAAATATGGCATTTGATAGGTTTTTTATTTGGGTCTGCTTGGTGTGACTTTGTTTTTGTTGGGTTATATAACCCATTAATTATTCGTTAGTTTTGCATGTTGATGAATGACGTGGCCCGAAACCGGGGTGCGACAATTATGAACCCTGTTTTGACAATTGTAGTATTAGTAAATAAGGTTCGATCAATCCGGAGACTTTAGGGTGCTCCTCTGTTTACAAAACTAAACAGATTAGAATCTAATTTAAGAGTTATTTACAGATTATAAACAACAATTACATTTACAAGATTTCAGGGGGGATTTTGAAGGTTTGTTCTATGTTCTTACTAAAACAGAAAATAAAAGCTAAATTAATATATACAAGTGATCGATTTATTCAACATATCCATCAGAGAAAACTCAGATTCTGACCACACATCAAAGTTCACGTTTCAACCTTAGCAATCTGATAACATGCCAATTCAAAGAATTAGAAACAATCTCAAAATACAAGCCTACGAGGTCATGCATTTTATAGTTCTACTTACTTGTTCCTAGCACAGAACGTCTAGAAACTCATGCAAGGTTGCTATCAATATTGAGTGTATCTGTCTACACTTAACATGAGTCCTTAGAATCTATAGAACGAGATTGAACACAATTATATTATGAACGTTACAACAGGGAACTGCATAGTATACGTTTTCAGCTATTTTGACATAGCTTCCACCAC
This sequence comes from Fragaria nilgerrensis, assembly GCA_010134655.1. Classification (NCBI taxonomy): domain Eukaryota; kingdom Viridiplantae; phylum Streptophyta; class Magnoliopsida; order Rosales; family Rosaceae; genus Fragaria; species Fragaria nilgerrensis. The sequence goes on from CM020977.1 coordinate 16,778,991, forward strand.
TGGAGATCCATACTTACCTACGAGGCTTAGTATAGATCATGGCACTAGTTAGCATGCATTCTAACATAGTAATAAAACAAAAACGCATACTTTCTAACCTACGAATTGACAAGATCAGTTTGCTAAAATATCATGAACGAAACTTTAACATGCTTTACTAAAATTCTGAATCTATTGAATACAAGAACGAGCAAAACATGCTTACAAATCCAGAGTTTAACATTCGAAACATGCTTTCAAATTGTAAAGAAAATCAAAACAAAGTAAAGGCCTTACACTTTTTCAGTTTCCAAGGAAGCTTGGCAACGTCAAAAGGATGTTTGGCTTCGTCCTTCAAGTCTCCAACTCTGCTACCTTCGTGGAGAAGTCCTTCAAGGTCTGGCAAGAGAGGATAAACTCGGCAGGCGAGGAAAAGAAGGCTTGTTGCTGCTTTCGTGTCTCTCTGGTTTTTACGTGAATGAATGATGATAATTGTGAAGCAGACAGCCTCTATTTATAGTGAACATGCCAAACCCTAGCTGTGCTCCTAGCCTTTGATTGAATTGTGATCTAACGGTGCAGAATTACTGCTTTAAATCCTGATTTAGACATTCCCAGAATTCTCTGGAATGTCTTGTGTAGTAATCCATTGCATAAGGCTTGAATATGTATCAGATACACTCCTTGTTCTCCAAAGTAAATCTCAGCGATTAAGAACTTTCCTTCTCTGCTATCAATCAGGGTTTTGACGAAAATTCCCTTCCTTTATTTGTGCGCAATTAGGGTTCCTGCAAGAGAAATAAAATCAGATAGATATGGTAGGAGAATAACAGAATTCAAATGACGAATTTAAAGGAAAGTATCTCCCTTAATTCTCTGATTAGCACATATAAAATCCTTGATTGCTGCAGAATTCGTTCTCCCCCTTTTATAGACATTCACAGATTCCTATTCGAAGTTGGATTAGGTTTTCTGACTTCAAATGGTTTCCCTGTCTCATTAGAAAAGAAAGTTTCCTAAATATTTTAGGAAAGTCAGAATAGGATAGATTCAAAAGTAGTAAGTTTCCTAAATCAAAATAAGAAAGTTTCCTAAATGAAATAGGTAAGTTTCCCTTTTTAAAACATGAAAGTTTCCTAAACGACTTATCCTCAGATTTTGCGACTTAACGAGACTCCTTGCTGCAATAGGAATCCTCCTTTGATTAGGATTTCACTCAATTCTTGCGTTTTAAACTTCTTCCGTGTAAAACTGCCTCTTTTGACCTAAAGAAAAGAAACAAACTAGAAATGGCATTATTAAGGAAATAACAAAGCTAGATAAGGTCGGAAACACATTAAGAATATAGCATAAAATGCTTGTATCAATGAAATTGGTGTCATAACAGGAAAGGCTCATGGATGTAAGTGGACTGATTGCTTCCATTTCGTTTTGTAGGGTTGTTGAATACTGTGGAGTCAGGTTTTGTGACTGTTTTGGACTTAGGTATAAATTATCTTATCATTTTTTTGGTTATTCATGGCTTAACTCTGAAGAATCTTTATCTTTTATCATGCCTTTTCTTTGACAATGACGATTTTAATATGGAGTCGGTGAATGACTGGAAAATATTTGGTTTATAAAGTAAATATTGTCTGATGCCTTTGCCAAATTTAATGGGGTTTATATTAAACAAAGGCTAAGAGTAAAATAAAGAGAAATGAGATCCATGTGAAGTTTCAAGTACATACAAATATTGAATATAGTACCAAGTGTTCTTACCTTTTCAGTTGTGGTTGATATCATTGTTCATTTATGTAACAATTGATACTATATTCAATATTTGTATATAAACCAAATCCATATTCAAAAAATGGTGTTTTTAGATGATTTTCAATATTCAAAGAATGTAATTGTAACAGAATCATTTGCAGAGCAAGGCAGGAGAGATGATCTGGAATCTCTTGGTTATGTGCTTATGTATTTCTTGAGGTGTATATTTGTCTGATGGATAATTTACCAGTATCTTTTTTGTACTTTTTTTTTCTAAGTTCATCTTTTGACATTTCTGTTTCAGCCTTCCCTGGCATGGCTTAAAAACAGGTGTCAGAAAGCAGAAATATGACAAGATCAGTGAGAAGTAGCAGCTTACTCCTATTGAGGTATTAACAATTTCTTTGTTAGTATATGCCTAAATTCTCTGATGACATTTCATACCATGGCTGCTATGGATGAATGAAAGTATGAAAATAGTTGTGCATGAAGAATGGCAATAATAGGATACAACAACTCTGTTGCTTAGAGAAATGATATCTCTGTCCTTTAATCCTCCAATTTAGGAAGAGTTGAAATGTTGGGTTTGCTATTCCATCTATTATATACCAGAGAATAGACCAGCTTTAAGATGGATATCTGTTTGCTTCCTGTAAAGTTAAGAAATAATGAAGTAAATCATACTGCTATGCATTTGATAATAATGTTTTCTGAAACTTCATATATTTCATGTCATCTGCTAAATACATTATTTTGCGAAATGTAACTCTTCTTGGTTTAAAAGTACACTTGGCGTTTACCAAATTTTGGCTTCTCTGAACAATTTATAGATTATGAACCTTAGATATTGGGGAAAATTCCTTTCCAGCCTAATTTTGGAGATTTTTTTCCCACTAACAAAATAAGAATATAAAATTCCCATCAACCTTATATACTCTAAGAGTGTTTTCCCACTAACCAAATTTTCAGCCTTTGACCAATTTTTGCTGACGATAATACCCTCACTCCTCAATCTCTCCTCTCACTCCCTGTCTCCGTCTTCTTCACACCCCTCTCTCTCTCTCCCTCTCTCCGGATCCAGATCGACCGGACTCACCCCCATGTGGTGTCGACCATCCTCCTTCTCACCGGCCTAGTCGACGGCGGTGGGGTAAAAGCTTTCACAGCCCAGCGACGAGTTGCGGAAGCCAATCTGGTTTTCCAATTTGGTTTTCCATCGTCAGTAAGAGGTTGGATCGAGGTTTTGTTCTACTCCATCGTCGGTCGGAGGTTAGCCCGACGAGGCCTGGTTCAAATTTGTCGTCAAAGAGATGATTCTCATTCATGGTCGACGGCGAGTCAACGTCGTCCACCGCCGACTGCAAGAAGATGTGACGACTGCGATTTGATGTCATCGTAACTCATGGAGTTGGAACCCTCCTTCCTTGAGAAACAGAGTAGGACAGCAGCCGTCTGCCGTACGTTACGCCGGGAGACCTCTGTTTCGTATCTCCCTTGTCTCCTCTATTTGTTCATTTTTTCCATGAAGAGAAAGCTGCAGTATTAATTCAATGAAGGCTCCTTATGTAGTACTCATATAAAGTGTTGTTACATGTTTACAGAATGCAGAGGAACCATGTTTACAGAAGGCTCCTCGATTCGTACATTTCCGCAAGTTCTTGATAACATAGAGCAGCAAAACCATTCAATCCCATTTCACAAAAGGAAGTTGCTGCCTGTTCTAAGCAAGCAATGGCCTCTTTCTTGTAGCTTCAACATAACATCAACATAACGCAATGCGGCTTCATATTCCCCATCACTACTAGTAGTAGTCTTCGATTTTCTGCAGTGTGCATATTTGATGTATGCTGCCCCGGCATTTGCCCACGATTTAACCTCCTCATAGTAAGAGGCCTTTTGGAGTTTGGAATTTTGTTAGAAAAATCTCCATCCATCACCCAGTGACTTCTCTGCTTGCTTATTAGCTAGCTTTGAGAATTGAGATATATATATTTGAGGTACTGTAGTAATGACTTTGAATTATATTTTGGCCTTGCTTTTCTCTTTGTTGGTTTGATTTTATTTTTGCTTGTCTCTAGCTTGTTAGTTTTGTGCATTTGAGTATATGTTATCAACATCGTTTGAGTATCCATCTTTATTGCATTTAGATGGAGCTTCTTTGTTGCAAATTAAATTTTATGTATGGTGATTTGTTGAAGAATGATGTCTTTTAGGGGCAATAGAAGGTTATACTCCCCCCAATAAGAGGTCCTACTGCCCCCAGTAGGTGGTCATACTGCCCCCAGTAGGTGGTCCTACTGCCCCCAGTAGACCCTCCTACTGCCCCCAGTAGACCCCCCTACTGCTCCCAAAAACCCTCCTACTGACCCCAGTAGACCCTTGGACAGACCTCCTACTGCCCCCATTAGACCCTCCTACTGCCCCTAGTAAACCCCCCTACTGCCCTCAAAGACCCTCCTACTGACCCCAGTAGACCCTGGACAGACCTCCTACTGCCCCTAGTAGACCCTCCTACTGCCCTCAGTAGACCCCCCTACTGCCCCCAGTTAGACCCTCCTACTACCCCCCATAGACCCCCTACTCCCCTAAAGACCATCCTACTGACCCCAGTAGACCCCTAGACAGACTTCCTACTGCCCCCAGTAGGTGGTCCTACTGACCCTAGTACGAGGTCTTATTGCCCCCAGTAGGAGGTCCTACTGCCCCCAGTAGGAGGTCCTACTGCCCCCAGTAGAGACCTGTTATAAGTGACTAAAGGACAACGACTCCCGGAGTCTGGTCAACAGTCGCCAGAGCCCGGTCAACAGTCTCTGGAATCTGGTCAACGGCCCTGGACAGACCTCCTACTGCCCCCATTAGACCCTCCTACTGCCCCCAGTAAACCCCCTACTGCCCCCAAAGACCCTCCTACTGACCCCAGTAGACCCCTGGACAGACCTCCTACTGCCCTAGTAGACCCTCCTACTGCCCCTAGTAGACCCCCCTACTGCCCCCAGTAGACCCTCCTACTACCCCCAATAGACCCCCTACTCCCCCTAAAGACCATCCTACTGACCCCAGTAGACCCCTAGACAGACTTCCTACTGCCCCCAGTAGGTGGTCCTACTGACCCTAGTAGGGGGTCCTACTGCCCCTAGTACGAGGTCCTATTGCCCCCAGTAGGAGGTCCTACTGCCCCCAGTAGAGACCTGTTATAAGTGACTAAAGGACAACAACTCCCGGAGTCTGGTCAACAGTCGCCAGAGCCCGGTCAACAGTCTCCGGAATCTGGTCAACGGCCCCCGGAGTCCGGTCAAAGGTTGCCAGAGTCCGGTCAACGTCATTGGTCGTGAGAATCCGGTTATAAAAATTTTATTTTATAATAGACTCTTATAATGGTCTATTGTAGTTTATTTAATTCATTAAGGGTATATTTGTCTTTTTACTGTTTAAGTTGGCTCTTAGATTTTAAAATATTATTTTGTTAATAGGAATAAAATTCTTAAAATTAGAGCTAATGGGCATTGTTCCTAGATATTGTGTTTTTTTTTGTTTGTTCTAGAACAAAGTTTAGAGAATTTTTTTTGTTTCCAGGAAATGATGGATTGCATTTGTGTTCTTATTTTCTTTCCTTTTAGATTGGTTTTTGTTTGGAAATGCTGTACTAAATGCCAAATGTTCTTTTCATGTCGTTGTAATTTAACATGTTGATTTGTGTTATAATTTTTTTTTATATGTTTAATTTGCATGAGAAGATGAATAGATATGTTGTCAACCTTATCATGTTGTCTGATGTCTATTTCTTGCACAGGTGACCATTGCTAATAGTGGAGGGCTTTATGGATACCAACCAAACTGTAGTGTTCATGTAAGGATCTAAATATATGCATCTTATCTGTTGATTTATGATTATTTGAAATCATGTTGGCATGTTGCTAAGTTACGTAAGTAATAATATGTTTTGGTTTGATTGGCTCTGTAGGAAGATGCAGGGCAAAATCAGATCTTTGCCAAGACTAGATACGCATTGTCAACTCTATAGTGCTATATACTTTTCAACTGTATATAAGGGTATATACTTTTCAAGACTAGAAATCTAATATAAACAATTTATAAACAGAGTTGTTTCCAAATATTTAGTTGTGACAACCCGCAGCAAAGCGCGGGCACACTATCTAGTCTCTTACATTATTACTACTTGTGTAAACCCTTGCCCAACAGGAACCATTTTCAACTAAACCCTTAGCCATCACTGTAAACTGTGTTGGGTTTCGTATTAGGAGCTGTAAGCAGAAACCAAGTGACCGATTGGTTTAGAGCTTAAGTTGAGGCTTTTAATTCCCATAGTTATTATCTATTTTAAACGCTGATAATTGTGCTCTTCGTCTCAGAACTATAGCTCTAAGTGAAGATGCTCATATATACCTATTCTGATAATTTTGGGGAAGTATCCCTTTGGATTTCTGACATCATCTTTTTTATGTAGGTTTCCCAATAGATGACGGAAATGAAGGAGATAGTCCTAAACACGACCTGGTGTTTGGTAACAGTGTTTCTGAATTTCAAGAGCAAAGTTCCAACACTTATGCTGACAAGGAATCACCGTCTGTAGATCTCCCAGAATATGTTGTGAAACGCAAATCTACTTTCAAGTGCAGGATATGCCCTAGAATTGTTGTTTGAATGAAGAGGCCTTGAGTGCTCATCTGAAGTCCAAGGTGAGTTGTGTTGCATGTTTATCTCTCTTTCTGGAATCAAGTCATTATTAGTTCGTCCTAGGCCACACATGTTTGATGTATGTATTTCTGTTCGCTCCTTTTGTGGTTCTGAAAGTAGGATCATTATCATTTTCATTTCTTTCAGCTGTTCTAAATTTTAAATCTTTTTCATCAATCAAGCAATGCAAAACGGCAAGGAATTATAGAGTGGTGTTATTCTAGAACTGTGTGAGAAAAGTTAGTGGTATCCTGTGTGTGAAAAGAACATAAGAATATATTTAAGGGAGGATGTTAAGCCTTGAAGTAAAAGCAGTACCGATATATCCACTTAGGGGGGAAGTAATGGTTAAGATGGTTAATCGGAGCAACTGAGAAAAGATAACATTGAAATTAGTATGTGAGATACTGAACCTATTAGTAATAAGATTTCAAAGCTATTCAACATTTTTTTTTTTTTTAAACTTTTATTAATAACTCATACACCTACATATGTCAATGAGATTTGAACTTATGACCTCAAAGTTGTCAGTAAACACCTTAACCAACCAAGCCACGGCTCACCAACTCAGGTAATTCAACATGTTTGTTTACAATTCCTATCTAACCCTAAACAAAATGTTACCCTAGGCTGTTAGTCTGAAGGCTTTTTGTTGCCGCATCCATTTCTGTCCTCCCATGTACCACATCTCTCTTCTAGGTGACGTTTGTCTCCATGCCTTGTTCCAGTTTTCTCTCCTCCATGGCCAGTGTTGGACAACTTTGAGGTAGAGACAAAGGGAAAAGTCCACTGACAGTTGAGATACTATTCTTCTCCATTTGTAATCCACGTACCATGAAGCCCTTTGACATGGTTTCTCTTCGGATCTCTTTAGCAGGGAATTAGTCTCTCTAGTCAAAGGATGCTTATTACTCTGGCAATGGCCCTCCCTCAAGTTCTGCTAGATTTTATATATTCTTCCGGTAGTAAATTTTAGGTACTATTGCATGTAACGTAGGCTTACCTGTTTTAGAACCATTATTCAATGGCAGTGTGCCTGAATAGCTTGGCTTTTAGGAGTGTGCAAAGACACATCTGGAAGTTAACTAGATGCAGTTTAAGAAAAAGAAGATGAAAGATCAGGAAATTGAAGTAAACAAAATACGATGAAGTGAAGTGCATATGTAATAAAACAAGAAATGGCAGATAATAGAAAATTGTGGGAGATTAGAATCCACGGGGCAGATCATATGATTGAATAATGGAAGGATCATTAGTGTTGTTATACAAGATTCTTTCAAAAAAAAAATGTTGTTATGCAAGTTTATTTGATGACGTGGGCTATTTGTTTAATTTCATTCTACTTTTATTTGTTTAAAGCAAGCATTACAACATCCATGATTGGGTATATTCAATTGGCCCACAGAATTTGGAGGACCTAGAAGGGATTCCCAAGTTCTTTGACTAGTTGTGTATGTAAGCAACAAAAATATGGGACTTCTTTTATGTTGCTCTAGCGGCATTGAGTAGAAGGGAAGACGTGCCAGCATTTTATGTGGTATTATGAAAACCCTATCCAATTATTGCAGAGACATGCTCGGTCTGAGAAATTATCGAATGACGGTCGGCTGAAAACTGTGCTGAACATGGGAAACTTGATGAAGAAGACACCCATGCTTTATATGCTCGAATCCTAGCTTCTCCACAGGTTGGTTAGATAAGGAAGTAAGGAACTGAACTAAATAGCAGAACGAGGACATCACTGCATCAACATCATTCCTACTTTTTTCCAGGCTTTACCAAGAAAGAGAAGTAAAACAAGAGGATAAAAGAAGGCCAAGAAAGAAGGTAAATAACATTAAAGATACTGCATTTATTAGGATATGAAGGTGGAAATTTTATAATGCAATATGCTGCATTGTGCAGAGAATGAGATAGAATAATAAGAAATCGAGAGGAAGTTGAGGCAAGAGAAGGTGCCAATGAAGAATTGTGGTTTTGTGGAGCCAGAGAATGCGCATCTGCCTAGAGGAAATGAAGATTGCTTTGTTTTTATTGAGTGGTGGGGCTGTGATCACTTGATAGTTCATCTAGATTCTATCTCCCGCGTGCTAATTATTTGTTTTCATCTGATATGATCTGTGGCATTTGCCTATCCGACAATACTTCTATTTCAGAGTCATTAGTGTTGGCCAATAGTTGCAATTGTCCGCATAAAGCAGCCAAGGTCTAAACCCTGGTAAAATTGTGCACAAGTTACGAACATAGAGCCTATTGGTTGTGGGCCGGGCCTTGGCTGAGCTTTTTCTATAGTAACAAGATCCAAGCCTGTCATAATAAGCGTTGCGGGCTTTTTGGGTAGCCCGGTTAGGCTTAGGTTTAGCAAGAAAAATTTAAAATGAATATAATTTTCTAGGGGAAGGGGTGAAGCTCTGTTCATTAAAATACAACGTTATTCTGTCAAGCTAGGGGAGTGAGTATCTCATACAACAATGCGACACTCAAAAAGTTGTAAATGCAGTGAAACCTATTCTAACAGCAATTGCTGAAAATAATATTGCATTATTAATTAGTCAATAAGATAAAAGTCCAAGTCTAACAACAATTATGAAATACAATTGTATTATAACTAGTCTAAAGATTGCAACAAAAAAAAGCTGTTGAAACACGAAAACAGCACAAGCCCTACCTAGTCTGAAAATGGGACTGTTATTTGATTCTATAGACGCTTAAGAGCTCAATTAGTGTACGTTTTGAGAAAAAAACAGTATGAGGGCTGCATTCAAGTGACCGAAATATGACAAGAGATGGAAAACAGACTACCAACGGAGACCAAACCCAATCCAAATTAAGTGGGGAAAGATGAATTGGACCAAAGTGCCCAGCCCAATAGACTACAACATCCAAGTCATGTAGCATCTAGACAACGTTGTCGCCACTAAGAACACACAAACGAAAACCATAATCCGGTTAGATTTGAGCTTAGCTCTTGTATATTTCAATCTTATTCATTTTTTTGTTGATCGTTATATATATATATTTATTTATTTTGCTAGTCGTTAGGAAATAGAGATGAAAATTTTGAAATAAAAAGACAATGAAATTTGTGAAATAAAAAGAAGGTATTAAAAGCCACGTGTGTGGTGAAAACAAAAATTCTCACCCACCCCCAAAAACACACCCATCCATCTTCAAACACTATATATCTCTTTTTCTGGCCCCTGGAATTCTATTTCATTCTCTCTTCCGAAACCCCAAATTTTCTCTGAGCACACACATACGAATCCTCTCCTAAACCTAGTCATGGGAGAGTCGACGAGGCTATGAGCCGCCTCATGTTCTCCTCCTCCAACAACAACAAGGATCGCAAGCCTTCCCCAGCAAGACCTCATCAACGACGCGTCGTCTCTGGTTTCCTCTGCTTCTGATGATAAGCTCTCTGAGGACGCCTCAATCAGGTCGACCAGTTTCTTCGCGAGGCTTTGCAAAACCCTCGGGGCGCCTTTCAAGATAAGCTCTCTGAGAATTCTTGGTTACTGTTTCTGTAGCTATATTTATTTGGGATCTTTAGTGATATTCAAATCTAAATTATGTTATCTGATTGTGGATGGCAAATTTTGTTTGTAATATACCTTACATTGCATTTCTGAAAACATGCATTTGTTCCTATATGTTGATGGTCATCAGTTCTTCAGCTATCTTCTGAAATGGAAGAAAAGTTTCTTTGGTGTCTATGATTGTTGGTTGTTGTCTGTTGTTCGTGTTTTTTTTTTTTTTTTTTCTCTTTTTTTTTCTTTTTTTTTTTTTTTTTTTTTTTCAGTTCTAGCATCCTTTGGTCATGGATTCCTTATCCACTGTTCGGTATAAAAAAACTGTATGGATTAGATTTAGAGGTATGATTAGAACCACCTTTCCCTTATTGTTCCCAAGTTGTTGTTTTAATTTATACTACTATTATCCAATAACATGGTAGTCAAGATACACTAGTTTGAAAATTATGGTGGTATAACTTGTAGGAGATGGAGATGGGGAGGAGGTGGTGTTAGTGTTTGTTTTTTAAAGATGCCTGGAAAGAACATAGTTCAGTCCTGATTGTCGAAACTGGAATAGGGTACGGTCAATTCTTTAGTTATTTACACATCACAGAGTATCGAATGCGTGCGCACTATGTTAGATTGTGCTGCCACTATTATGATGATTTCTGAATGTCAATTATTGTTCTGACTCACTAATAGTTATGTTGCGTAATTTCTTAGAACTACTTCACTTGTTGTTATCAATGTGCTCCAGACTGTTTCTTGATGATCTAACATGGCAACATCTGCCTTTGGTGGCTGTTGCTACCTGTCAAAATGTTACCCTGTTTGGCCTGATTAAGAAACTTTGTCTAGTGAGTAGAACGATTGTGACAATGTATGTATTTCATAATCAATTTATGTTTTGGGGGTGTTTGGGGGTGGGAATCCTGCTAAAGCTCCTATAAAAGTCAAACTTGTGTGTTAGGCCGAATGTTGTTTGTGTGGTTTTGCAGTTGCTTCGACCAATTTATAGGCAATTTGCAGATAATCAAAACGCAGAAATATTTTGCTGACACATTGCTTGTTATTCTAGGAACAAGTCTTCTCACTGCTAGGGTAGGTTCTGCATTTATTTAAAAACTTTATAATATTCATCTTTAGTGCTATAAAGCTCTTAATCTTTACCTTTTATGTACAGGCTGGACTGTCCATGGTACTGGGAGCATTTTTGGCTGGTTTGCTTCTTGCGGAAACTGAATTTTCCTTACAGGTTGAGTCAGACATTGCTCCATATCGCGGCCTTCTATGGGTCTCTTTTTTCACGATGGTATGTGCTTCATGGTGGCAACTTGTTGTTTCCTTTCTTTCACACCCATATTATAATGTTTGATATCAATTACTGTTAACAATCTTAAAAATATCAGTCTATGGATACTGGATAGGATCAAGAGTCTTGTTTGGACATGTAGTGAACTGTCAGCCTATTGATATGTGTAATGTCATCTTTAACAACTGTTTGTGAATTTTCAGGTTGGAATGTCTATTGATCCAAAATTTCTGTTTCAAACTTCCTGTTGTAGTTGGATCATTAGGACTCCTACTCGTCAGTAAATCCCTGTGGTGCTTTAATTGGCAAACTATCTGGCATTTCAATAATTTCAGCAATAAGAGTTGGTCTTCTTCTTGCCCCTGGTGGAGAATTTGCATTTGTTGCTTTTGGTGAAGCTGTTAATCAGGTTGGTTTCTTTATTAACTACGATGTGGGTAAATTGCTGTTGTTGCTATACTATTCGCAGCTATACAATTTATCTGTATATATATGTACATTTATTTATTTCTCATCTGGTCTCTTTGGTTCCTAAATGCATTTGATATTCTTATATATATAATTTCTTTTTCAAAAGAAATTTCTTATACTTGTTAACCAATAGAAGAGAGGTTTCACTCTGCTAAATTAAGTAACAGGGTGAAAACTATAGTAAATGGTCGATTTATTTTTTAAATATTAGTCATCTATAAATTTGCTAATAGATATTGATAAACTGTTTTGCTGATTTGTGCATCTGCAGCTTAATTCCTCTAACGTACTCTTTAATGATGAATGAATTAAAGACTAAAAAATATTTGATTATCTATTCCTTTTGTTATTTTCAAAAACAAAATAACGACATCTCATACACAAATTGATTAAGTAACTAAACGTGAACGTTCTCCCATTTCAAAGGGCGATGGTAGCTTTCTCCCATTTTCAATCCAAACAAACAAAACAAATATTTGATAAAAATAAAATAAAGGTTACCTATTTTTTCAATCTTCTGCAAACAAAGATTGCCTTTTTTCAATCTTCTGCAAACAAAGGTGTCTTTCCCGAAAATTAAAAGGTACATTTTTCAATCTTCTGCAAACAAACATTGCCTTTTTTTCAATCTTCTGCAAACAAGTCACACTATGGTAGACTTGATGCCCCTATTTCCGGATATGTTGCCTTTGTCCCGAGAATTATATTGTTGCCATTATGTAAGTTTGAAACCGGGTTTGATATTAAATCTATGTGATTCTGAGATTAAAAATAATGGTGCTCCCTTTTTTCCTAGGGTTGAAGCACCAGCTTGAAGATTGGTGCTCCCTCTTTTCTAGGGGTTAAAGTGCCGGTTTTAAAGGTTGTTATTTTGTTGCTATATGTTGTTTTGGTTAAGATTCATGATTATGTTGCCTCGGATAATATTGTTGCCTTGAAAAAGAGAGAGAGAAAGGTTGCATTTTGTTCAATCTTTTGCAAACAAACGTTGCCTTGTCCCGAAAATTGTTCAATTTTCTGCAAACAAACGTTGTCTTGTGCCGAAAATTAAAAGGTTACTTTTTTTCAATCTTCTGCATTAAAAGGTTGCCTTTTTCAATCTTCTGCTAACAAACGTTTCCTTGTTCCGAAAATTAAAAAGTTGCATTTTTTTTTCAAACTGCAAACAAGTCACGCTATGGTAGACTTGATGCCCTTATTTCTGGATATGTTGCCTTTGTCCCGAGTATAATTGTTGCCTTTGTCTCGAGAATTATATTGTTGCCATTATGTAAGTCTGAAACCGAGATTCGTATTAAAACCATCAACAAGTTTCGATTTGTGTTTGCTAAATCTATGTGATTATGAGATTAAAAATAATGGTGCTCCCTCTTTTCTAGGGTTTGAAGTACCAGTTTTAAAGGTTGTCTGCTATTGATCAGTCATGTCAGAATGGACAATCAAACCTATTTCTCGATTTCTCGATTTTAAGGGTGTTACTATGTGCCTCTCAGATTAAACATAATGATGCTCCCTCTTTTTTAGGGGTTGAAGTACCAGTTTTCAAGGTTGTTGTTTTGTCGTCTAGAACGGACATCTCTCTCCTTGTGCATATGCCTCAGCTATAGATCACTGAAGGCCTTTATTTTGGACATACAACTGTCAAGAGAGTTCCTTTCTAGAATGCCTCGCTTGTTTCACTTATCTCACATAAACGGGTTACCATTTGATAGGGTTTATTATGATTATGTTGCCTCAGGGAGAGAATATTATTGTCTTGGATTAATATTTTGCCTTGTCTCGAAAATAAAAAAATGGTGCTCCCTCTTTTCTTGGGTTGAAGTACCTGCTTTGAAGATTGATGCTCCCCTCTTTTTTAGGGGTCGAAGAACCAGTTACATGTTGTCTTGTCTCGAAAATTAATAATAATGGTGCTCCCTCTTTTGCTGGGGTTGAAGTACCAACTTAAAACATTGGTGCTGCCTCTTTTTTCGGGGTTGAAGTACCAGTTTTGAAGCTCTTCATTGAAGATTGGTGCCGCCTCTTTTTTAGGGTTGAAGTACCAGTTTTGAAGCTCTTCATTGAAGATTGGTGCTCCCTCAACTAGATATCATTGAAGTGTTCTGTTTTTGGCTCGTTGATACAATCTGGAGAGTTAGGATTCAGTAGGCAAGTCTAGAATGGAAAGAGGACAGCGCTGTATGTTTTCTATAAGTTGTAGGAAATTTAGTCTTTCAAGGTTCTATTAGGATTTGTAATAGACTTATGTCTATTACGTTTAGGAGTGCTAAACCATGTTGTATCAACGGCCCCTAATCTCTATAAATAGGAGCTGCAGGGGTTTTCTTAAGGGTAAGATAGAGATTGCAGAAAAAAGGGTGTTGGAGAGATTTTGCAAAGGAGTTGGGGATTAGCATAAGGATTTCAATAAGTACTTGTAATCAGGATGTCATTCTCCATAGTGCTAGTGAATCTCTCAAGAGATATCACAAAGTGGACGTAGGCCAAGGTTTTGGCTAAACCATTATAAAGTTGCTGTGCCTTTGTGTTTCTGTCTTCAAGTTCATCTTTTAGCTTTGTTTAAGTCGCAAAGTACCAATAAAGATCCTAGGGCGTTAACTACTATATGAAGCCCTTCATTATGGACATACAATTCAAGGGTATTATGTAAAGGTAAAGAAAAATCAGCTTCTGAGCTCGAGATGTTTGTTGATATAGTGTCTTCTTAATACAACAAATAAAATGTCACGCTTTGTTGTACTTCATTTCAGAAAAGATGGCAACACCCCTCCTCTGTTAAGCTCTACAATTGGAATGCAACACTTTGTTGTGAGTTGTACATTTAGAAGAAAATTACTGGTTTATTGCCTACTTGATAGCAGAAAAGATGGCAACGCTCCTCTTCTCTGTTAAGCTTTAGAAATGGGTTTCTGTGGTTTTAAAATAAGGTTCTGGTCTTTCCTCTGCATAAGTTCTATCTTCTATAGCATTACAACACAACTGATTAAAGAAAATGATGTGTTGCGTGGTTCTTCAAAATACATGTTATCTATTCCTTGATAATTAGGTGTGATACATCTTTAGATGTATGTATTTTCTGGGCATAACAGTTGCTAAATTTTAGAATAAACTTTATGCTTAATTAAATAACAGAACTTGTATTTCTTGTTTGGATAAATCTCTAAGATAGATATGGCCGCCTCGTTTTCGTCTTAATTATTATCTTGTTTATGACTCGTTGCTTATTGAGTTGGGGTGCTCATCTTATATCCTTTTTGATTTTTTGTATTAACTTAATATTATCCTGCATTATATTCTTCTGTTAGGGATATGCTTACTAGATTAGTGTGATTTCTCTTCTCTCAAATCATCAATGGATATATTGGTGATTATGTTAACCCTACACTTTCTGTTAGGTGTATTGAACCTGCAGC
This sequence comes from Fragaria nilgerrensis, assembly GCA_010134655.1. Classification (NCBI taxonomy): domain Eukaryota; kingdom Viridiplantae; phylum Streptophyta; class Magnoliopsida; order Rosales; family Rosaceae; genus Fragaria; species Fragaria nilgerrensis. The sequence continues at coordinate 16,794,125 of CM020977.1, forward strand.
TTTATGAAACATACTTTTAGCATAGGAACTCCCAGGCTTTGCTGCAGTACGTTCGACAGATTCTGACTATCCCCTTACCTATTAAACCTCATGCTGATGAATTTATTTGGTGCCCTAGCAGTTTAGGTGAGTCTACAATTAAGAGTGCTTCTTGGTTAATTCATAGTTTACACCTCCTTATTCCTCTTCTTCAAACTTACTCAAGATGTGGAAACTACTACTTGATAGTTAATACCTCCAAAAGGTTAAATCTGCTATATAGCTGCATTCATTTGAAGACTAGAATCAGGTTAGCACTTAGAAAATGTTAAACTGGGACAAAAACGTAAACACTTTTCGCAGAAAAAAGTTAAGCTGACACTAAAACGCAAACAGTTTTCTCAGAAAATTGTCAAAGTGTCAGTAAAACAGAAACAGTTTGTTAAGAAAATGTTAAACTGCCACTAAAATGCTAAAAGTCTACTCAGAAAATGTTAAACTGGCACTAAAACGCAAACAGTTCGCTTAGAAAATTGTCAAACTGCCAGTAAAACACAAACATTTTGCTCAGAATATGTTAAACTGATAGTAAAACGCAAACAGTTTACACAGAAAATTGTCAAACTGCTTGTAAAACACAAACAGTTTGCTCAGAAAATGTTAAACTGGCACTAAAACGCAACAGTTTTCTCAGAAAAATGTCAAACTGTCAGTAAAACTGAAACAGTTTGCTCAGAAAATGTTTAAACTGGCACTAAAACGTAAACAATTTTCTTAAAAAATTGTCAAACTGCCAGTAAAACACAACATATTGCTATATGTTAAAATAACACTAAAACACAAACAGTTTGAACATAAAATTGTCAAACTACCAGCAAAACACAAACATTTTGCTCATAATATGTTAAACTGACACTAAAACGCAAACAGTTAGCACAGAAAATTGTCAAACTGCCTGTAAAACACAAACAGTTTGCTCAGAATATGTTAAACTGACACTAAAACGCAAATAGTTTGAACAGAAAATAGTCAAACTGCCTGTAAAACACAAACAGTTTCCTCAGAATATGTTAAATTGACACTAAAACGCAAACAGTTTACACAGAAAATTGTCAAACTGCCTGTAAAGCACAAATAGTTTGCTCAGAAAATGTTAACTGGCATCAAAACGCAAACAGTTTCTCAGAAAATTGTCAAACTGCCAGTAAAACTGAAACAGTTTGCTCAGAAAATGTGATACTGGCGCTAAAACGCAAACAGTTTTCATAGAAAATTGTCAAACTGCTAGTAAAACACAAACATATTGCTAAGAATATGTTAAAATGGCACTAAAACGCAAACAGTTTGAACAGAAAATTGTCAAACTGCCAGTGAAACTGAAACAGTTTGCTCAGAAAATGTTAAACTGGCACTAAAACGCAAACAGTTTTCCCAGAAAATTGTCAAACTGCCAGTAAAACACAAACATTTTGCTCAGAATATGTTAGACTGATAGTAAAACGCAAACAGTTTGCACAGAAAATTGTCAAACTGCCTGTAAAACACAAACAGTTTGTTTAGAAAATTTTAAACTGGCACTAAAACGTAAACAGTTTTCTCAAAAAAATGTCAAACTGCCAGTAAAACTGAAACAGTTTGCTCAGAAAATGTTAAACTGGCACTAAAACGCATACAATTTTCTTAAAAAATTGTCAAACTGCCAGTAAAACACAAACATATTGGTAAGACTATACTAACACGCAAACAGTTTGAACAGAAAATGGTCAAACTGCCAGTAAAACACAAACAGTTTGCTTGGAAAATGTTAAACTGGCACTAAAACGCAAACAATTTTCTTAGAAAATTGTCAAACTGCCAGTAAAACACAAACATGTTGCTAAGAATATGTTAAAATGCCACTAAAACGCAAACAGTTTGAACAGAAAATTGTCAAACTGTCAGTAAAACTGAAATAGTTTGCTAAGAAAATGTTAAAGTGGCACTTAAACGCAAAACACTTAATCACCCAAGAAGAACAAAGACTTTGGTTTCGGCAGATTCTGAGAACGTCAATTCGTTCGCTATTTTGTAAAATGTCTTAAACTGCCAGCAAAACACAAACAGTTTGCACAGAAAATTGTCAAACTGTCAGTAAAACAGAAACAGTTTGCTCAAAAAAAGTTAAACTGACACTAAAACGCAAACTCTTCTCTCATATAATTTTCAAACGGCCACTAAAACGCAAAACAGTTTACTCAGAAAATGTTAAACTGCAAGTAAAACACAAACATTTTACTCAGAATATGTTATACTGAATCTAAAACGCAAACAGTTTGCATAGAAAATTGTCAAACTGCCTGTAAAACACAAACAGTTTTCTCAGAAAATGTTAAACCAGAACTAAAACGCAAACAGTTGCACAGAAAATGGTCAAACTGTCAGTAAAAACACAAACAGTTTGCTCGGAAAATGTTAAACTGGCACTAAAACGCAAACAGTTTGCATAGAAAATTGTCAAACTGCAAGTAAAACTGAAACAGTTTGCTCAGAAAATGGTAAACTGACACTTAAACGCAAACAGTTTTCGAAGAAGTTTGATGAAATACGTTGAGATATAATATCGTTGGTGTATAGAGATCCAAAGAAGAACAAAGACTTCGGTTTCGGCATAATCTGAGAACGTTAATTCGTTCGCTATTTTGTAAGAACGTCTTAAACTGCCAGCAAAACGCAAATAGTTTGCACAGAAAATTGTCAAACTGACAGTAAAACACAAACAGTTTGCTCAAAAAATATTAAACTGATACTAAAACGCAAACTCTTCTCTCATAAAATTGTCAAACTGCCACTAAAACGCAAACAGTTTGCAGAGAATATTGTCAAACTGTCAGTAAAACACAAACATTTTACTCAGAATATGTTAAACTGACACTAGAACGCAAACAGTTTGCACAGAAAATTGTCAAACTGCCTGTAAAACACAAACAGTTTGCTCAGAAAATATTAAACTGGCACTAAAACGCAAACAGTTTCTCAGAAATTGTCAAACAGGCAGTAAAACTGAAACAGTTTGCTCAGAAAATATTAAACTGACACTTAAACGCAAGCAGTTTTCTTAGAAAATTGTCAAACTGCCAGTAAAACACAAACATATTTCTAAGAATATGTTAAAATTGTCACATCCCGACTTGTAAAATTTTATCGGATTTACTAGCTTGATTGTAATAAGAATTTTACCGTCTCCGACATTGAGATATAGTTTAATTGGTCCCTAAAGGGGTTTTGAGGGACGATTATTCCGGAGAGTTATTCGTAGGAGAAAAATATAACGACGGTAAAATAGTAAATTTTAGCTAATAAAATATAATTTTTATTAGGGTATTTTTTTTTTTGGGTATTAAATTTGGATTTGGGTATTTTTAAAAGTGTTGGGCCGGGTTGGTGTAAGGCCCAAAACCTTTTTTTTCTTTTTCTTTTCTCTTCTCTCTCTCTCTCTCTTTTCTCTCTTCCTCTTCCCGCTGCCGGAATCTTTCTCCGCCCGTCCGCCGCCATCCGGCCAAGCCAGGCCGCCGCATCGGTCCCGTTTGGACCCCCGCCACCTCCTCTCCCTCCCGGCCTAGCACCCGAGCCTCTAACCCACCGGGAAGAGTCTCAACTTGCGGAGACGCCGGGAAGAATTTTTGCCGGAACTCCCTCCTCCGGCCACCAATCCGGGCAAGCTTGGTACGGTTTTGTAGCTCTCCTCCCGTGCAATAACCCCTCCAAAAGGCTCACTCCCTCTTGAGCTCGGTAAGGAGAAATTCGAAGTTAAAATTCTAGGGCTTTTAAGGTGTTTTCGTTCGATTAACGTAGTTAGGCTTGAAATTGGACTTAGTGATAGTTATGAAAGTTGTTTGGGATGTTGAGAGGAAGCTACTGTTAAAATTTGGTAGAATTTGGACGTCAACGGAATCGGTCTCCGGCCGTCGTTGTTTTGGGGTTTTGTATAATTTTAAATGTGTAATAATTAGAGGAGTTTAATGAAGTGAATTGTGGAATTTTCGGACGAGTTTTGAATAGGTTTGTGAATTTCTGAAGTTTGGTATTTTGGCGGTTCAATAATGTAAAATCCGACCGTAGAATTTAAATCAATTTCTGGAAAATGTTGTATTTACGACTGCCAATTATGATATTAAAGTTTGGATCGTTTCGATTTAAGAATATCGAAGTTAGCCAATGATGAGCGTATTTATAGCTCACGATTAATTTTGCCTATTTTATGAATACTGGATTTTAGTTGGTAAATTAATTATATATTTAGAACAGGACGTGAGGAAACTAAAATTGGAGAGACCTCGGATCGACGTCAGGCTTAGGCCTAAAGTTGTGAGTGGACCTTTATTTAAATAAAAAGCATGCGATGAATGATTGTATTAATCATTTATTTCTTCTGAAGAGATTTATTGATTTCTCGACTATTTGACAATTTTTTCTCCTTTAGAGAGATCCCGAAAATGAGATTTTCGGTGGATATATATATTTTGGATATTATGAATTTAGTATGTATATAAATGCTAGCTAGCCATACGTGCTTGGTTCGTCATAATGAGGTAAAATACCATTATGGCGTGTCGTGAGGTGTTAGACACAAGCGTCATAGCCCTATATAAAAACTACTTTCTTTTTCAGTTTGTTTAGGTTTTCATATAGCGAGTCCACACGTATATATACAACGTCCTTTTCGGTCATAATGAGGAAAAATACCATTATGGCGCAACGTGAGCGTTAGACGCCAGCGTTGTAGCCTTGTATGAATTTCTATTTTTCTAAATTGTTTCTAGGATTCATATAAGGAGTCTGACGAGTGTAGATACATACAAATATATGTTTATATATAGTTTAGCCTGAGAGGCTCCATTTTATTTGAGTTTGTGACTAGCCAGTGCTAGTCGTGAAATTGTCAGATTATGAATTGAGCGCTTTTGAGCTACCGCATGCAGTATATTTTTCTATGAAATTAAAATGGGAATACATAATTATTTTGGTATTAAATTATTTTTGTCCACTCACTTTAACGTTATTAAATGTCTTCTCCTGGGCCCTTCGTTTTAAAATGCCCAGTGTGCAGGATTGCATAGTTGAGATCGGGCGTATATGGAGAAGAGGCATACTCAATAGTATAGCTTCCGCTCTCTTTCTATTTATTTCTAGTTCATTTCCTCTCAAATAGAGTTGCTCTAAGTATGTTGGTTACAGGATCTTTGTTAAATCTAAATTGGGAGATGTTGTGATTTATGGAGAGCACGAAGACTCCAGGAGTCTATAAGGTTGGATTTAGAACCTTTAGACGTGTTTGCAGGTTTTTGTTTGGAAGGGTTGTCCATTTCCAAGGGAGGTTTGTACCGAATTTAGCGCTAAATCTTTCCTTGGAGGTGGTCCCTGACGTGCTCGTTTCCGGGCGCGTAATTTAAAAACCCTTTTGTAATCAGAATGTAGTATTGGCAAATAGGGTTCGATCAATCCGGGGACCTAAAGGGCGCTCCTGCAGTCACGGTTACATTAAATAATTAGTAACTATAAGTATTTACTAGTATACACTTGGTACAATAGATAAAGGGGGGGTTTTGAAGGTTTGTTCTATGTTCCTACTAAAACATAAATAAAAGCTAAACTATATATACCAGTGATCGACTTCAAACACACACAAACATATAAAAATCATGTAAACAGGTTGTTTCAATCTACACAACTTCAAAATCATGCCAATCAAGTATTATGAAACGAATTCAGAATTACACGCCTCAGCGGTCATATAACCTATAATAATCTTCTTATGCATCCTATGTTTGCCTTAGCGGTTTAACACAGAAAATTCCATGCAATATGTCATGTTAATACTCAGCGCAACCATATAACATATAACATGAATCATTAAGATCAAAGAAGAATTCGAACATGTAAACAGGTTTATCTCAGCGCTTAAACCTGTCTACATGCAACTTATGATCAAGACCCGACTCATTCCCATGAATCGAAGCTTTCGCCACTTAGTTAATCTGTGTTTGCCTCAGCGGTTTAACACAGACCAATGGCAATACCAACCCTGCAGAAGTTAGTAATTTAAATAACCAGATCATAAGTTTTCAATAAGAAGAATGACATGAAGATAAATTATGCAGATCTCATAAACAACTTAAGAACATAACTTTATAATTCTGAAAATTAATATAACCATATTCTCAACATCAATCTCAATCCAAAACGCAGAAGTTCTAAAAATCTAACAAGAAAAATACTACAGAACGGAGAGGAATCGATTGAGGCATTGTTACACTTTTTATTCTCCGAATTGACTTTCTGAAGAGCACCAAGGTAAAGCAAGCTTCAATGGATGGAGGGCTCTGCTATCTTGAAACGAAAATAATGAAGAGAAGGCTATTGCGAAATTAGGGCAGAAGTTTGTGCGTGAGAAGTGATACCGAAAACGTTCCTCTGTGCTCCTTTATATGTGCCTTGGCCGAACCCTAGCTGTCCTCCTAGCCCTTGATTGATTTGTGATCCAACAATGCAGAATTATTGCTTTAAATTCTGAGTTTGCTCAGAATATGTTAAACAGGCACTAAAACGCAGACAGTTTGCACAGAAAATTGTCAAACTGCAAATAAAACTGAAACAGTTTGCTCAGAAAAGGGTAAACTGGCACTTAAACGCAAACAGTTTTCGAAGAAGTTTGATGAAATACGTTGAGATATAATGTCGTTGGTGTATACAGGTCCCAAGAAGAACAAAGACTTTCGTTTCGGCAGATTCTGAGGACGTCAATTCGTTCGTTATTTGTAAGAACGTCTTAAACTACCAGTAAAATGCAAATAGTTTGCAAAGAGAATGTTAAACTGGCACTAAAACGAAACTCTTTTCTCATGAAATTGTCCAACTACCAGTAAACACAAACAATTTGCTCAGAAAATGTTAAACTGGCACTAAAACACAATAAGTTTGCACAGAAAATGGTCAGACTGCCAGTAAAACACAAACATTTTGCTCAGAATATGTTAAACAGGCACTAAAACGCAAACCGTTTGCACAGAAAATTGTCAAACTGCAAGTAAAACTGAAGCAGTTTGCTCAGAAAGTGGTAAACTGGCACTTAAACGCAAACAGTTTCAAAGAAGTTTGATGAAATACTTTGAGATATAATGTCGTTGCTGTGTAGAGGTCCCAGGAAGAACAAAGACTTTCGTTTCGGCAGATTCTGAGAACGTCAATTCGTTCGTTATTTTGTAAGAACGTCTTAAACTACCAGTAAAATGCAAACAGTTTGCACAGAAAATGGTCAAACTGCCAGTAAAACACAAACATTTTGCTCAGAACATGTTAAGCAGGCACTAAAACGCAAACAGTTTGCACAGAAAATTTTCAAACTGCAAGTAAAACAGGAACAGTTTGCTCAGAAAATGGTAAACTGGCATAATCTGAGAACGTCAATTCGTTCGCTATTTTGTAAGATCGTCTTCAACTACCAGTAAAATGCAAATAGTTTGTGAAGAAAATGTTAAACTGGCACTAAAACGAAACTCTTTTCTCATAAAATCGTCTTAAACTACCAGTAAAACACAAACAGTATGCTCAGAAAATATTAAACTGGCACTAAAACGCAAACAGTTTCTACAGAAATTGTCAAACTGCCAGTAAAACTGAAGCAGTTTGCTCAGAAAATGTTAAACTGGGACTTAAACGCAAACAGTTTCGAAGAAGTTTGATGAAATACGTTGAGATATAATGTCGTTGGTGTGTAGAGGTCACAAGAAGAACAAAGACTTTCGTTTCGGCAGATTCTGAGAACGTCAATTCGTTCGCTATTTTGTAAGAACGTCTTAAACTACCAGTAAAATTCAAACAGTTTGCACAGAAAATGGTCAAACTGCCAGTAAAACACAAACATTTTGCTCAGAATATGTTAAACAGGCACTAAAACGCAAACAGTTTGCACAGAAAATTGTCAAACTGCAAGTAAAACTGGAACAGTTTGCTCAGAAAATGGTAAACTGGCACTTAAACGCAAACAGTTTTCCAAGAAGTTTGATGAAATACGTTGAGATATAATGTCGTTGGTGTGTAGAGGTCCCCGGAAGAACAAAGACTTTCGTTTCGGCAGATTCTGAGGACGTCAATTCGTTCGCTATTTTGTAAGATCGTCTTAAACTACCAGTAAAATGCAAATAGTTTGCAAAGAAAATGTTAAACCGGCACTAAAACGCAAATTCTTTTCTCATAAAATTGTCAAACACAAACAGTTTGCTCAGAATGTGTTAAACTGGCATTAAAACGCAAACAGTTTTCTTAGAAAATTGTCAAACTGCCAGTAAAACTGAAGCAGTTTGCTCAGAATATGTTAAACAGGCACTAAAACGCAGACGGTTTGCACAGAAAATTGTCAAACTGCAAATAAAACTGAAACAGTTTGCTCAGAAAAGGGTAAACTGGCACTTAAACGCAAACAGTTTTCGAAGAAGTTTGATGAAATACGTTGAGATATAATGTCGTTGGTGTATACAGGTCCCAAGAAGAACAAAGACTTTCGTTTCGGCAGATTCTGAGGACGTCAATTCGTTCGTTATTTTGTAAGAACGTCTTAAACTACCAGTAAAATGCAAATAGTTTGCAAAGAGAATGTTAAACTGGCACTAAAACGAAACTCTTTTCTCATGAAATTGTCCAACTACCAGTAAACACAAACAATTTGCTCAGAAAATGTTAAACTGGCACTAAAACACAATAAGTTTGCACAGAAAATGGTCAGACTGCCAGTAAAACACAAACATTTTGCTCAGAATATGTTAAACAGGCACTAAAACGCAAACCGTTTGCACAGAAAATTGTCAAACTGCAAGTAAAACTGAAGCAGTTTGCTCAGAAAGTGGTAAACTGGCACTTAAACGCAAACAGTTTTCAAAGAAGTTTGATGAAATACTTTGAGATATAATGTCGTTGCTGTGTAGAGGTCCCAGGAAGAACAAAGACTTTCGTTTCGGCAGATTCTGAGAACGTCAATTCGTTCGCTATTTTGTAAGAACGTCTTAAACTACCAGTAAAATGCAAACAGTTTGCACAGAAAATGGTCAAACTGCCAGTAAAACACAAACATTTTGCTCAGAACATGTTAAGCAGGCACTAAAACGCAAACAGTTTGCACAGAAAATTTTCAAACTGCAAGTAAAACAGGAACAGTTTGCTCAGAAAATGGTAAACTGGCATAATCTGAGAACGTCAATTCGTTCGCTATTTTGTAAGATCGTCTTCAACTACCAGTAAAATGCAAATAGTTTGTGAAGAAAATGTTAAACTGGCACTAAAACGAAACTCTTTTCTCATAAAATCGTCTTAAACTACCAGTAAAACACAAACAGTATGCTCAGAAAATATTAAACTGGCACTAAAACGCAAACAGTTTCTACATAAAATTGTCAAACTGCGAGTAAAACTGAAGCAGTTTGCTCAGAAAATGTTAAACTGGGACTTAAACGCAAACAGTTTTCGAAGAAGTTTGATGAAATACGTTGAGATATAATGTCGTTGGTGTGTAGAGGTCACAAGAAGAACAAAGACTTTCGTTTCGGCAGATTCTGAGAACGTCAATTCGTTCGCTATTTTGTAAGAACGTCTTAAACTACCAGTAAAATTCAAACAGTTTGCACAGAAAATGGTCAAACTGCCAGTAAAACACAAACATTTTGCTCAGAATATGTTAAACAGGCACTAAAACGCAAACAGTTTGCACAGAAAATTGTCAAACTGCAAGTAAAACTGGAACAGTTTGCTCAGAAAATGGTAAACTGGCACTTAAACGCAAACAGTTTTCCAAGAAGTTTGATGAAATACGTTGAGATATAATGTCGTTGGTGTGTAGAGGTCCCCGGAAGAACAAAGACTTTCGTTTCGGCAGATTCTGAGGACGTCAATTCGTTCGCTATTTTGTAAGATCGTCTTAAACTACCAGTAAAATGCAAATAGTTTGCAAAGAAAATGTTAAACCGGCACTAAAACGCAAATTCTTTTCTCATAAAATTGTCAAACACAAACAGTTTGCTCAGAATGTGTTAAACTGGCATTAAAACGCAAACAGTTTTCTTAGAAAATTGTCAAACTGCCAGTAAAACTGAAGCAGTTTGCTCAGAATATGTTAAACAGGCACTAAAACGCAGACGGTTTGCACAGAAAATTGTCAAACTGCAAATAAAACTGAAACAGTTTGCTCAGAAAAGGGTAAACTGGCACTTAAACGCAAACAGTTTTCGAAGAAGTTTGATGAAATACGTTGAGATATAATGTCGTTGGTGTATACAGGTCCCAAGAAGAACAAAGACTTTCGTTTCGGCAGATTCTGAGGACGTCAATTCGTTCGTTATTTTGTAAGAACGTCTTAAACTACCAGTAAAATGCAAATAGTTTGCAAAGAGAATGTTAAACTGGCACTAAAACGAAACTCTTTTCTCATGAAATTGTCCAACTACCAGTAAACACAAACAATTTGCTCAGAAAATGTTAAACTGGCACTAAAACACAATAAGTTTGCACAGAAAATGGTCAGACTGCCAGTAAAACACAAACATTTTGCTCAGAATATGTTAAACAGGCACTAAAACGCAAACCGTTTGCACAGAAAATTGTCAAACTGCAAGTAAAACTGAAGCAGTTTGCTCAGAAAGTGGTAAACTGGCACTTAAACGCAAACAGTTTTCAAAGAAGTTTGATGAAATACTTTGAGATATAATGTCGTTGCTGTGTAGAGGTCCCAGGAAGAACAAAGACTTTCGTTTCGGCAGATTCTGAGAACGTCAATTCGTTCGCTATTTTGTAAGAACGTCTTAAACTACCAGTAAAATGCAAACAGTTTGCACAGAAAATGGTCAAACTGCCAGTAAAACACAAACATTTTGCTCAGAACATGTTAAGCAGGCACTAAAACGCAAACAGTTTGCACAGAAAATTTTCAAACTGCAAGTAAAACAGGAACAGTTTGCTCAGAAAATGGTAAACTGGCATAATCTGAGAACGTCAATTCGTTCGCTATTTTGTAAGATCGTCTTCAACTACCAGTAAAATGCAAATAGTTTGTGAAGAAAATGTTAAACTGGCACTAAAACGAAACTCTTTTCTCATAAAATCGTCTTAAACTACCAGTAAAACACAAACAGTATGCTCAGAAAATATTAAACTGGCACTAAAACGCAAACAGTTTCTACATAAAATTGTCAAACTGCGAGTAAAACTGAAGCAGTTTGCTCAGAAAATGTTAAACTGGGACTTAAACGCAAACAGTTTTCGAAGAAGTTTGATGAAATACGTTGAGATATAATGTCGTTGGTGTGTAGAGGTCACAAGAAGAACAAAGACTTTCGTTTCGGCAGATTCTGAGAACGTCAATTCGTTCGCTATTTTGTAAGAACGTCTTAAACTACCAGTAAAATTCAAACAGTTTGCACAGAAAATGGTCAAACTGCCAGTAAAACACAAACATTTTGCTCAGAATATGTTAAACAGGCACTAAAACGCAAACAGTTTGCACAGAAAATTGTCAAACTGCAAGTAAAACTGGAACAGTTTGCTCAGAAAATGGTAAACTGGCACTTAAACGCAAACAGTTTTCCAAGAAGTTTGATGAAATACGTTGAGATATAATGTCGTTGGTGTGTAGAGGTCCCCGGAAGAACAAAGACTTTCGTTTCGGCAGATTCTGAGGACGTCAATTCGTTCGCTATTTTGTAAGATCGTCTTAAACTACCAGTAAAATGCAAATAGTTTGCAAAGAAAATGTTAAACCGGCACTAAAACGCAAATTCTTTTCTCATAAAATTGTCAAACACAAACAGTTTGCTCAGAATGTGTTAAACTGGCATTAAAACGCAAACAGTTTTCTTAGAAAATTGTCAAACTGCCAGTAAAACTGAAGCAGTTTGCTCAGAATATGTTAAACAGGCACTAAAACGCAGACGGTTTGCACAGAAAATTGTCAAACTGCAAATAAAACTGAAACAGTTTGCTCAGAAAAGGGTAAACTGGCACTTAAACGCAAACAGTTTTCGAAGAAGTTTGATGAAATACGTTGAGATATAATGTCGTTGGTGTATACAGGTCCCAAGAAGAACAAAGACTTTCGTTTCGGCAGATTCTGAGGACGTCAATTCGTTCGTTATTTTGTAAGAACGTCTTAAACTACCAGTAAAATGCAAATAGTTTGCAAAGAGAATGTTAAACTGGCACTAAAACGAAACTCTTTTCTCATGAAATTGTCCAACTACCAGTAAACACAAACAATTTGCTCAGAAAATGTTAAACTGGCACTAAAACACAATAAGTTTGCACAGAAAATGGTCAGACTGCCAGTAAAACACAAACATTTTGCTCAGAATATGTTAAACAGGCACTAAAACGCAAACCGTTTGCACAGAAAATTGTCAAACTGCAAGTAAAACTGAAGCAGTTTGCTCAGAAAGTGGTAAACTGGCACTTAAACGCAAACAGTTTTCAAAGAAGTTTGATGAAATACTTTGAGATATAATGTCGTTGCTGTGTAGAGGTCCCAGGAAGAACAAAGACTTTCGTTTCGGCAGATTCTGAGAACGTCAATTCGTTCGCTATTTTGTAAGAACGTCTTAAACTACCAGTAAAATGCAAACAGTTTGCACAGAAAATGGTCAAACTGCCAGTAAAACACAAACATTTTGCTCAGAACATGTTAAGCAGGCACTAAAACGCAAACAGTTTGCACAGAAAATTTTCAAACTGCAAGTAAAACAGGAACAGTTTGCTCAGAAAATGGTAAACTGGCATAATCTGAGAACGTCAATTCGTTCGCTATTTTGTAAGATCGTCTTCAACTACCAGTAAAATGCAAATAGTTTGTGAAGAAAATGTTAAACTGGCACTAAAACGAAACTCTTTTCTCATAAAATCGTCTTAAACTACCAGTAAAACACAAACAGTATGCTCAGAAAATATTAAACTGGCACTAAAACGCAAACAGTTTCTACATAAAATTGTCAAACTGCGAGTAAAACTGAAGCAGTTTGCTCAGAAAATGTTAAACTGGGACTTAAACGCAAACAGTTTTCGAAGAAGTTTGATGAAATACGTTGAGATATAATGTCGTTGGTGTGTAGAGGTCACAAGAAGAACAAAGACTTTCGTTTCGGCAGATTCTGAGAACGTCAATTCGTTCGCTATTTTGTAAGAACGTCTTAAACTACCAGTAAAATTCAAACAGTTTGCACAGAAAATGGTCAAACTGCCAGTAAAACACAAACATTTTGCTCAGAATATGTTAAACAGGCACTAAAACGCAAACAGTTTGCACAGAAAATTGTCAAACTGCAAGTAAAACTGGAACAGTTTGCTCAGAAAATGGTAAACTGGCACTTAAACGCAAACAGTTTTCCAAGAAGTTTGATGAAATACGTTGAGATATAATGTCGTTGGTGTGTAGAGGTCCCCGGAAGAACAAAGACTTTCGTTTCGGCAGATTCTGAGGACGTCAATTCGTTCGCTATTTTGTAAGATCGTCTTAAACTACCAGTAAAATGCAAATAGTTTGCAAAGAAAATGTTAAACCGGCACTAAAACGCAAATTCTTTTCTCATAAAATTGTCAAACACAAACAGTTTGCTCAGAATGTGTTAAACTGGCATTAAAACGCAAACAGTTTTCTTAGAAAATTGTCAAACTGCCAGTAAAACTGAAGCAGTTTGCTCAGAATATGTTAAACAGGCACTAAAACGCAGACGGTTTGCACAGAAAATTGTCAAACTGCAAATAAAACTGAAACAGTTTGCTCAGAAAAGGGTAAACTGGCACTTAAACGCAAACAGTTTTCGAAGAAGTTTGATGAAATACGTTGAGATATAATGTCGTTGGTGTATACAGGTCCCAAGAAGAACAAAGACTTTCGTTTCGGCAGATTCTGAGGACGTCAATTCGTTCGTTATTTTGTAAGAACGTCTTAAACTACCAGTAAAATGCAAATAGTTTGCAAAGAGAATGTTAAACTGGCACTAAAACGAAACTCTTTTCTCATGAAATTGTCCAACTACCAGTAAACACAAACAATTTGCTCAGAAAATGTTAAACTGGCACTAAAACACAATAAGTTTGCACAGAAAATGGTCAGACTGCCAGTAAAACACAAACATTTTGCTCAGAATATGTTAAACAGGCACTAAAACGCAAACCGTTTGCACAGAAAATTGTCAAACTGCAAGTAAAACTGAAGCAGTTTGCTCAGAAAGTGGTAAACTGGCACTTAAACGCAAACAGTTTTCAAAGAAGTTTGATGAAATACTTTGAGATATAATGTCGTTGCTGTGTAGAGGTCCCAGGAAGAACAAAGACTTTCGTTTCGGCAGATTCTGAGAACGTCAATTCGTTCGCTATTTTGTAAGAACGTCTTAAACTACCAGTAAAATGCAAACAGTTTGCACAGAAAATGGTCAAACTGCCAGTAAAACACAAACATTTTGCTCAGAACATGTTAAGCAGGCACTAAAACGCAAACAGTTTGCACAGAAAATTTTCAAACTGCAAGTAAAACAGGAACAGTTTGCTCAGAAAATGGTAAACTGGCATAATCTGAGAACGTCAATTCGTTCGCTATTTTGTAAGATCGTCTTCAACTACCAGTAAAATGCAAATAGTTTGTGAAGAAAATGTTAAACTGGCACTAAAACGAAACTCTTTTCTCATAAAATCGTCTTAAACTACCAGTAAAACACAAACAGTATGCTCAGAAAATATTAAACTGGCACTAAAACGCAAACAGTTTCTACATAAAATTGTCAAACTGCGAGTAAAACTGAAGCAGTTTGCTCAGAAAATGTTAAACTGGGACTTAAACGCAAACAGTTTTCGAAGAAGTTTGATGAAATACGTTGAGATATAATGTCGTTGGTGTGTAGAGGTCACAAGAAGAACAAAGACTTTCGTTTCGGCAGATTCTGAGAACGTCAATTCGTTCGCTATTTTGTAAGAACGTCTTAAACTACCAGTAAAATTCAAACAGTTTGCACAGAAAATGGTCAAACTGCCAGTAAAACACAAACATTTTGCTCAGAATATGTTAAACAGGCACTAAAACGCAAACAGTTTGCACAGAAAATTGTCAAACTGCAAGTAAAACTGGAACAGTTTGCTCAGAAAATGGTAAACTGGCACTTAAACGCAAACAGTTTTCCAAGAAGTTTGATGAAATACGTTGAGATATAATGTCGTTGGTGTGTAGAGGTCCCCGGAAGAACAAAGACTTTCGTTTCGGCAGATTCTGAGGACGTCAATTCGTTCGCTATTTTGTAAGATCGTCTTAAACTACCAGTAAAATGCAAATAGTTTGCAAAGAAAATGTTAAACCGGCACTAAAACGCAAATTCTTTTCTCATAAAATTGTCAAACACAAACAGTTTGCTCAGAATGTGTTAAACTGGCATTAAAACGCAAACAGTTTTCTTAGAAAATTGTCAAACTGCCAGTAAAACTGAAGCAGTTTGCTCAGAATATGTTAAACAGGCACTAAAACGCAGACGGTTTGCACAGAAAATTGTCAAACTGCAAATAAAACTGAAACAGTTTGCTCAGAAAAGGGTAAACTGGCACTTAAACGCAAACAGTTTTCGAAGAAGTTTGATGAAATACGTTGAGATATAATGTCGTTGGTGTATACAGGTCCCAAGAAGAACAAAGACTTTCGTTTCGGCAGATTCTGAGGACGTCAATTCGTTCGTTATTTTGTAAGAACGTCTTAAACTACCAGTAAAATGCAAATAGTTTGCAAAGAGAATGTTAAACTGGCACTAAAACGAAACTCTTTTCTCATGAAATTGTCCAACTACCAGTAAACACAAACAATTTGCTCAGAAAATGTTAAACTGGCACTAAAACACAATAAGTTTGCACAGAAAATGGTCAGACTGCCAGTAAAACACAAACATTTTGCTCAGAATATGTTAAACAGGCACTAAAACGCAAACCGTTTGCACAGAAAATTGTCAAACTGCAAGTAAAACTGAAGCAGTTTGCTCAGAAAGTGGTAAACTGGCACTTAAACGCAAACAGTTTTCAAAGAAGTTTGATGAAATACTTTGAGATATAATGTCGTTGCTGTGTAGAGGTCCCAGGAAGAACAAAGACTTTCGTTTCGGCAGATTCTGAGAACGTCAATTCGTTCGCTATTTTGTAAGAACGTCTTAAACTACCAGTAAAATGCAAACAGTTTGCACAGAAAATGGTCAAACTGCCAGTAAAACACAAACATTTTGCTCAGAACATGTTAAGCAGGCACTAAAACGCAAACAGTTTGCACAGAAAATTTTCAAACTGCAAGTAAAACAGGAACAGTTTGCTCAGAAAATGGTAAACTGGCATAATCTGAGAACGTCAATTCGTTCGCTATTTTGTAAGATCGTCTTCAACTACCAGTAAAATGCAAATAGTTTGTGAAGAAAATGTTAAACTGGCACTAAAACGAAACTCTTTTCTCATAAAATCGTCTTAAACTACCAGTAAAACACAAACAGTATGCTCAGAAAATATTAAACTGGCACTAAAACGCAAACAGTTTCTACATAAAATTGTCAAACTGCGAGTAAAACTGAAGCAGTTTGCTCAGAAAATGTTAAACTGGGACTTAAACGCAAACAGTTTTCGAAGAAGTTTGATGAAATACGTTGAGATATAATGTCGTTGGTGTGTAGAGGTCACAAGAAGAACAAAGACTTTCGTTTCGGCAGATTCTGAGAACGTCAATTCGTTCGCTATTTTGTAAGAACGTCTTAAACTACCAGTAAAATTCAAACAGTTTGCACAGAAAATGGTCAAACTGCCAGTAAAACACAAACATTTTGCTCAGAATATGTTAAACAGGCACTAAAACGCAAACAGTTTGCACAGAAAATTGTCAAACTGCAAGTAAAACTGGAACAGTTTGCTCAGAAAATGGTAAACTGGCACTTAAACGCAAACAGTTTTCCAAGAAGTTTGATGAAATACGTTGAGATATAATGTCGTTGGTGTGTAGAGGTCCCCGGAAGAACAAAGACTTTCGTTTCGGCAGATTCTGAGGACGTCAATTCGTTCGCTATTTTGTAAGATCGTCTTAAACTACCAGTAAAATGCAAATAGTTTGCAAAGAAAATGTTAAACCGGCACTAAAACGCAAATTCTTTTCTCATAAAATTGTCAAACACAAACAGTTTGCTCAGAATGTGTTAAACTGGCATTAAAACGCAAACAGTTTTCTTAGAAAATTGTCAAACTGCCAGTAAAACTGAAGCAGTTTGCTCAGAATATGTTAAACAGGCACTAAAACGCAGACGGTTTGCACAGAAAATTGTCAAACTGCAAATAAAACTGAAACAGTTTGCTCAGAAAAGGGTAAACTGGCACTTAAACGCAAACAGTTTTCGAAGAAGTTTGATGAAATACGTTGAGATATAATGTCGTTGGTGTATACAGGTCCCAAGAAGAACAAAGACTTTCGTTTCGGCAGATTCTGAGGACGTCAATTCGTTCGTTATTTTGTAAGAACGTCTTAAACTACCAGTAAAATGCAAATAGTTTGCAAAGAGAATGTTAAACTGGCACTAAAACGAAACTCTTTTCTCATGAAATTGTCCAACTACCAGTAAACACAAACAATTTGCTCAGAAAATGTTAAACTGGCACTAAACACAATAAGTTTGCACAGAAAATGGTCAGACTGCCAGTAAAACACAAACATTTTGCTCAGAATATGTTAAACAGGCACTAAAACGCAAACCGTTTGCACAGAAAATTGTCAAACTGCAAGTAAAACTGAAGCAGTTTGCTCAGAAAGTGGTAAACTGGCACTTAAACGCAAACAGTTTTCAAAGAAGTTTGATGAAATACTTTGAGATATAATGTCGTTGCTGTGTAGAGGTCCCAGGAAGAACAAAGACTTTCGTTTCGGCAGATTCTGAGAACGTCAATTCGTTCGCTATTTTGTAAGAACGTCTTAAACTACCAGTAAAATGCAAACAGTTTGCACAGAAAATGGTCAAACTGCCAGTAAAACACAAACATTTTGCTCAGAACATGTTAAGCAGGCACTAAAACGCAAACAGTTTGCACAGAAAATTTTCAAACTGCAAGTAAAACAGGAACAGTTTGCTCAGAAAATGGTAAACTGGCATAATCTGAGAACGTCAATTCGTTCGCTATTTTGTAAGATCGTCTTCAACTACCAGTAAAATGCAAATAGTTTGTGAAGAAAATGTTAAACTGGCACTAAAACGAAACTCTTTTCTCATAAAATCGTCTTAAACTACCAGTAAAACACAAACAGTATGCTCAGAAAATATTAAACTGGCACTAAAACGCAAACAGTTTCTACATAAAATTGTCAAACTGCGAGTAAAACTGAAGCAGTTTGCTCAGAAAATGTTAAACTGGGACTTAAACGCAAACAGTTTTCGAAGAAGTTTGATGAAATACGTTGAGATATAATGTCGTTGGTGTGTAGAGGTCACAAGAAGAACAAAGACTTTCGTTTCGGCAGATTCTGAGAACGTCAATTCGTTCGCTATTTTGTAAGAACGTCTTAAACTACCAGTAAAATTCAAACAGTTTGCACAGAAAATGGTCAAACTGCCAGTAAAACACAAACATTTTGCTCAGAATATGTTAAACAGGCACTAAAACGCAAACAGTTTGCACAGAAAATTGTCAAACTGCAAGTAAAACTGGAACAGTTTGCTCAGAAAATGGTAAACTGGCACTTAAACGCAAACAGTTTTCCAAGAAGTTTGATGAAATACGTTGAGATATAATGTCGTTGGTGTGTAGAGGTCCCCGGAAGAACAAAGACTTTCGTTTCGGCAGATTCTGAGGACGTCAATTCGTTCGCTATTTTGTAAGATCGTCTTAAACTACCAGTAAAATGCAAATAGTTTGCAAAGAAAATGTTAAACCGGCACTAAAACGCAAATTCTTTTCTCATAAAATTGTCAAACACAAACAGTTTGCTCAGAATGTGTTAAACTGGCATTAAAACGCAAACAGTTTTCTTAGAAAATTGTCAAACTGCCAGTAAAACTGAAGCAGTTTGCTCAGAATATGTTAAACAGGCACTAAAACGCAGACGGTTTGCACAGAAAATTGTCAAACTGCAAATAAAACTGAAACAGTTTGCTCAGAAAAGGGTAAACTGGCACTTAAACGCAAACAGTTTTCGAAGAAGTTTGATGAAATACGTTGAGATATAATGTCGTTGGTGTATACAGGTCCCAAGAAGAACAAAGACTTTCGTTTCGGCAGATTCTGAGGACGTCAATTCGTTCGTTATTTTGTAAGAACGTCTTAAACTACCAGTAAAATGCAAATAGTTTGCAAAGAGAATGTTAAACTGGCACTAAAACGAAACTCTTTTCTCATGAAATTGTCCAACTACCAGTAAACACAAACAATTTGCTCAGAAAATGTTAAACTGGCACTAAAACACAATAAGTTTGCACAGAAAATGGTCAGACTGCCAGTAAAACACAAACATTTTGCTCAGAATATGTTAAACAGGCACTAAAACGCAAACCGTTTGCACAGAAAATTGTCAAACTGCAAGTAAAACTGAAGCAGTTTGCTCAGAAAGTGGTAAACTGGCACTTAAACGCAAACAGTTTTCAAAGAAGTTTGATGAAATACTTTGAGATATAATGTCGTTGCTGTGTAGAGGTCCCAGGAAGAACAAAGACTTTCGTTTCGGCAGATTCTGAGAACGTCAATTCGTTCGCTATTTTGTAAGAACGTCTTAAACTACCAGTAAAATGCAAACAGTTTGCACAGAAAATGGTCAAACTGCCAGTAAAACACAAACATTTTGCTCAGAACATGTTAAGCAGGCACTAAAACGCAAACAGTTTGCACAGAAAATTTTCAAACTGCAAGTAAAACAGGAACAGTTTGCTCAGAAAATGGTAAACTGGCATAATCTGAGAACGTCAATTCGTTCGCTATTTTGTAAGATCGTCTTCAACTACCAGTAAAATGCAAATAGTTTGTGAAGAAAATGTTAAACTGGCACTAAAACGAAACTCTTTTCTCATAAAATCGTCTTAAACTACCAGTAAAACACAAACAGTATGCTCAGAAAATATTAAACTGGCACTAAAACGCAAACAGTTTCTACATAAAATTGTCAAACTGCGAGTAAAACTGAAGCAGTTTGCTCAGAAAATGTTAAACTGGGACTTAAACGCAAACAGTTTTCGAAGAAGTTTGATGAAATACGTTGAGATATAATGTCGTTGGTGTGTAGAGGTCACAAGAAGAACAAAGACTTTCGTTTCGGCAGATTCTGAGAACGTCAATTCGTTCGCTATTTTGTAAGAACGTCTTAAACTACCAGTAAAATTCAAACAGTTTGCACAGAAAATGGTCAAACTGCCAGTAAAACACAAACATTTTGCTCAGAATATGTTAAACAGGCACTAAAACGCAAACAGTTTGCACAGAAAATTGTCAAACTGCAAGTAAAACTGGAACAGTTTGCTCAGAAAATGGTAAACTGGCACTTAAACGCAAACAGTTTTCCAAGAAGTTTGATGAAATACGTTGAGATATAATGTCGTTGGTGTGTAGAGGTCCCCGGAAGAACAAAGACTTTCGTTTCGGCAGATTCTGAGGACGTCAATTCGTTCGCTATTTTGTAAGATCGTCTTAAACTACCAGTAAAATGCAAATAGTTTGCAAAGAAAATGTTAAACCGGCACTAAAACGCAAATTCTTTTCTCATAAAATTGTCAAACACAAACAGTTTGCTCAGAATGTGTTAAACTGGCATTAAAACGCAAACAGTTTTCTTAGAAAATTGTCAAACTGCCAGTAAAACTGAAGCAGTTTGCTCAGAATATGTTAAACAGGCACTAAAACGCAGACGGTTTGCACAGAAAATTGTCAAACTGCAAATAAAACTGAAACAGTTTGCTCAGAAAAGGGTAAACTGGCACTTAAACGCAAACAGTTTTCGAAGAAGTTTGATGAAATACGTTGAGATATAATGTCGTTGGTGTATACAGGTCCCAAGAAGAACAAAGACTTTCGTTTCGGCAGATTCTGAGGACGTCAATTCGTTCGTTATTTTGTAAGAACGTCTTAAACTACCAGTAAAATGCAAATAGTTTGCAAAGAGAATGTTAAACTGGCACTAAAACGAAACTCTTTTCTCATGAAATTGTCCAACTACCAGTAAACACAAACAATTTGCTCAGAAAATGTTAAACTGGCACTAAAACACAATAAGTTTGCACAGAAAATGGTCAGACTGCCAGTAAAACACAAACATTTTGCTCAGAATATGTTAAACAGGCACTAAAACGCAAACCGTTTGCACAGAAATTGTCAAACTGCAAGTAAAACTGAAGCAGTTTGCTCAGAAAGTGGTAAACTGGCACTTAAACGCAAACAGTTTTCAAAGAAGTTTGATGAAATACTTTGAGATATAATGTCGTTGCTGTGTAGAGGTCCCAGGAAGAACAAAGACTTTCGTTTCGGCAGATTCTGAGAACGTCAATTCGTTCGCTATTTTGTAAGAACGTCTTAAACTACCAGTAAAATGCAAACAGTTTGCACAGAAAATGGTCAAACTGCCAGTAAAACACAAACATTTTGCTCAGAACATGTTAAGCAGGCACTAAAACGCAAACAGTTTGCACAGAAAATTTTCAAACTGCAAGTAAAACAGGAACAGTTTGCTCAGAAAATGGTAAACTGGCATAATCTGAGAACGTCAATTCGTTCGCTATTTTGTAAGATCGTCTTCAACTACCAGTAAAATGCAAATAGTTTGTGAAGAAAATGTTAAACTGGCACTAAAACGAAACTCTTTTCTCATAAAATCGTCTTAAACTACCAGTAAAACACAAACAGTATGCTCAGAAAATATTAAACTGGCACTAAAACGCAAACAGTTTCTACATAAAATTGTCAAACTGCGAGTAAAACTGAAGCAGTTTGCTCAGAAAATGTTAAACTGGGACTTAAACGCAAACAGTTTTCGAAGAAGTTTGATGAAATACGTTGAGATATAATGTCGTTGGTGTGTAGAGGTCACAAGAAGAACAAAGACTTTCGTTTCGGCAGATTCTGAGAACGTCAATTCGTTCGCTATTTTGTAAGAACGTCTTAAACTACCAGTAAAATTCAAACAGTTTGCACAGAAAATGGTCAAACTGCCAGTAAAACACAAACATTTTGCTCAGAATATGTTAAACAGGCACTAAAACGCAAACAGTTTGCACAGAAAATTGTCAAACTGCAAGTAAAACTGGAACAGTTTGCTCAGAAAATGGTAAACTGGCACTTAAACGCAAACAGTTTTCAAGAAGTTTGATGAAATACGTTGAGATATAATGTCGTTGGTGTGTAGAGGTCCCCGGAAGAACAAAGACTTTCGTTTCGGCAGATTCTGAGGACGTCAATTCGTTCGCTATTTTGTAAGATCGTCTTAAACTACCAGTAAAATGCAAATAGTTTGCAAAGAAAATGTTAAACCGGCACTAAAACGCAAATTCTTTTCTCATAAAATTGTCAAACACAAACAGTTTGCTCAGAATGTGTTAAACTGGCATTAAAACGCAAACAGTTTTCTTAGAAAATTGTCAAACTGCCAGTAAAACTGAAGCAGTTTGCTCAGAATATGTTAAACAGGCACTAAAACGCAGACGGTTTGCACAGAAAATTGTCAAACTGCAAATAAAACTGAAACAGTTTGCTCAGAAAAGGGTAAACTGGCACTTAAACGCAAACAGTTTTCGAAGAAGTTTGATGAAATACGTTGAGATATAATGTCGTTGGTGTATACAGGTCCCAAGAAGAACAAAGACTTTCGTTTCGGCAGATTCTGAGGACGTCAATTCGTTCGTTATTTTGTAAGAACGTCTTAAACTACCAGTAAAATGCAAATAGTTTGCAAAGAGAATGTTAAACTGGCACTAAAACGAAACTCTTTTCTCATGAAATTGTCCAACTACCAGTAAACACAAACAATTTGCTCAGAAAATGTTAAACTGGCACTAAAACACAATAAGTTTGCACAGAAAATGGTCAGACTGCCAGTAAAACACAAACATTTTGCTCAGAATATGTTAAACAGGCACTAAAACGCAAACCGTTTGCACAGAAAATTGTCAAACTGCAAGTAAAACTGAAGCAGTTTGCTCAGAAAGTGGTAAACTGGCACTTAAACGCAAACAGTTTTCAAAGAAGTTTGATGAAATACTTTGAGATATAATGTCGTTGCTGTGTAGAGGTCCCAGGAAGAACAAAGACTTTCGTTTCGGCAGATTCTGAGAACGTCAATTCGTTCGCTATTTTGTAAGAACGTCTTAAACTACCAGTAAAATGCAAACAGTTTGCACAGAAAATGGTCAAACTGCCAGTAAAACACAAACATTTTGCTCAGAACATGTTAAGCAGGCACTAAAACGCAAACAGTTTGCACAGAAAATTTTCAAACTGCAAGTAAAACAGGAACAGTTTGCTCAGAAAATGGTAAACTGGCATAATCTGAGAACGTCAATTCGTTCGCTATTTTGTAAGATCGTCTTCAACTACCAGTAAAATGCAAATAGTTTGTGAAGAAAATTAAACTGGCACTAAAACGAAACTCTTTTCTCATAAAATCGTCTTAAACTACCAGTAAAACACAAACAGTATGCTCAGAAAATATTAAACTGGCACTAAAACGCAAACAGTTTCTACATAAAATTGTCAAACTGCGAGTAAAACTGAAGCAGTTTGCTCAGAAAATGTTAAACTGGGACTTAAACGCAAACAGTTTTCGAAGAAGTTTGATGAAATACGTTGAGATATAATGTCGTTGGTGTGTAGAGGTCACAAGAAGAACAAAGACTTTCGTTTCGGCAGATTCTGAGAACGTCAATTCGTTCGCTATTTTGTAAGAACGTCTTAAACTACCAGTAAAATTCAAAACAGTTTGCACAGAAAATGGTCAAACTGCCAGTAAAACACAAACATTTTGCTCAGAATATGTTAAACAGGCACTAAAACGCAAACAGTTTGCACAGAAAATTGTCAAACTGCAAGTAAAACTGGAACAGTTTGCTCAGAAAATGGTAAACTGGCACTTAAACGCAAACAGTTTTCCAAGAAGTTTGATGAAATACGTTGAGATATGTCGTTGGTGTGTAGAGGTCCCCGGAAGAACAAAGACTTTCGTTTCGGCAGATTCTGAGGACGTCAATTCGTTCGCTATTTTGTAAGATCGTCTTAAACTACCAGTAAAATGCAAATAGTTTGCAAAGAAAATGTTAAACCGGCACTAAAACGCAAATTCTTTTCTCATAAAATTGTCAAACACAAACAGTTTGCTCAGAATGTGTTAAACTGGCATTAAAACGCAAACAGTTTCTTAGAAAATTGTCAAACTGCCAGTAAAACTGAAGCAGTTTGCTCAGAATATGTTAAACAGGCACTAAAACGCAGACGGTTTGCACAGAAAATTGTCAAACTGCAAATAAAACTGAAACAGTTTGCTCAGAAAAGGGTAAACTGGCACTTAAACGCAAACAGTTTTCGAAGAAGTTTGATGAAATACGTTGAGATATAATGTCGTTGGTGTATACAGGTCCCAAGAAGAACAAAGACTTTCGTTTCGGCAGATTCTGAGGACGTCAATTCGTTCGTTATTTTGTAAGAACGTCTTAAACTACCAGTAAAATGCAAATAGTTTGCAAAGAGAATGTTAAACTGGCACTAAAACGAAACTCTTTTCTCATGAATTGTCCAACTACCAGTAAACACAAACAATTTGCTCAGAAAATGTTAAACTGGCACTAAAACACAATAAGTTTGCACAGAAAATGGTCAGACTGCCAGTAAAACACAAACATTTTGCTCAGAATATGTTAAACAGGCACTAAAACGCAAACCGTTTGCACAGAAAATTGTCAAACTGCAAGTAAAACTGAAGCAGTTTGCTCAGAAAGTGGTAAACTGGCACTTAAACGCAAACAGTTTTCAAAGAAGTTTGATGAAATACTTTGAGATATAATGTCGTTGCTGTGTAGAGGTCCCAGGAAGAACAAAGACTTTCGTTTCGGCAGATTCTGAGAACGTCAATTCGTTCGCTATTTTGTAAGAACGTCTTAAACTACCAGTAAAATGCAAACAGTTTGCACAGAAAATGGTCAAACTGCCAGTAAAACACAAACATTTTGCTCAGAACATGTTAAGCAGGCACTAAAACGCAAACAGTTTGCACAGAAAATTTTCAAACTGCAAGTAAAACAGGAACAGTTTGCTCAGAAAATGGTAAACTGGCATAATCTGAGAACGTCAATTCGTTCGCTATTTTGTAAGATCGTCTTCAACTACCAGTAAAATGCAAATAGTTTGTGAAGAAAATGTTAAACTGGCACTAAAACGAAACTCTTTTCTCATAAAATCGTCTTAAACTACCAGTAAAACACAAACAGTATGCTCAGAAAATATTAAACTGGCACTAAAACGCAAACAGTTTCTACATAATTGTCAAACTGCGAGTAAAACTGAAGCAGTTTGCTCAGAAAATGTTAAACTGGGACTTAAACGCAAACAGTTTTCGAAGAAGTTTGATGAAATACGTTGAGATATAATGTCGTTGGTGTGTAGAGGTCACAAGAAGAACAAAGACTTTCGTTTCGGCAGATTCTGAGAACGTCAATTCGTTCGCTATTTTGTAAGAACGTCTTAAACTACCAGTAAAATTCAAACAGTTTGCACACAAAAATGGTCAAACTGCCAGTAAAACACAAACATTTTGCTCAGAATATGTTAAACAGGCACTAAAACGCAAACAGTTTGCACAGAAAATTGTCAAACTGCAAGTAAAACTGGAACAGTTTGCTCAGAAAATGGTAAACTGGCACTTAAACGCAAACAGTTTTCCAAGAAGTTTGATGAAATACGTTGAGATATAATGTCGTTGGTGTGTAGAGGTCCCCGGAAGAACAAAGACTTTCGTTTCGGCAGATTCTGAGGACGTCAATTCGTTCGCTATTTTGTAAGATCGTCTTAAACTACCAGTAAAATGCAAATAGTTTGCAAAGAAAATGTTAAACCGGCACTAAAACGCAAATTCTTTCTCATAAAATTGTCAAACACAAACAGTTTGCTCAGAATGTGTTAAACTGGCATTAAAACGCAAACAGTTTTCTTAGAAAATTGTCAAATGCCAGTAAAACTGAAGCAGTTTGCTCAGAATATGTTAAACAGGCACTAAAACGCAGACGGTTGCACAGAAATTGTCAAACTGCAAATAAAACTGAAACAGTTTGCTCAGAAAAGGTTAAACTGGCACTTAACGCAAACAGTTTTCGAAGAAGTTTGATGAAATACGTTGAGATATAATGTCGTTGGTGTATACAGGTCCCAAGAAGAACAAAGACTTTCGTTTCGGCAGATTCTGAGGACGTCAATTCGTTCGTTATTTTGTAAGAACGTCTTAAACTACCAGTAAAATGCAAATAGTTTGCAAAGAGAATGTTAAACTGGCACTTTCTAAAACGAAAATCTTTCTCATGAAATTGTCCAACTACCAGTAACACAAACAATTTGCTCAGAAAATGTTAAACTGGCACTAAAACACAATAAGTTTGCACAGAAAATGGTCAGACTCTCAGTAAAACACAAACATTTTGCTCAGAATATGTTAAACAGGCACTAAAACGAAACCGTTTGCACAGAAAATGTAAAATGCAAGTAAAACTGAAGCAGTTTGCTCAGAAAGTGGTAAACTGGCACTTAAACGAAACAGTTTTCAAAGAAGTTTGATGAAATACTTTGAGATATAATGTGTTGGGTGTAAGGTCCAGGAAGAACAAAGACTTTCGTTTCGGAGATTCTGAGAACGTCAATTCGTTCGCTATTTTGTAAGAACGTTTAAACTACCAGTAAAATGCAAACAGTTTGCACAGAAAATGGTCAAACTGCCAGAAACACAAACATTTTGCTCAGAAAATGTAAGCAGGCACTAAAACGCAAACAGTTTGACAGAAAATTTTCAAACTGCAAGTAAAACAGGAACAGTTTGCTCAGAAAATGGAAACTGGCATAATCTGAGAACGTCAATTCGTTCGCTATTTTGTAAGATCGTCTTCAACTACCAGTAAAATGCAAATAGTTTGTGAAGAAAATGTTAAACTGGCACTAAAACGAAACTCTTTTCTCATAAAATCGTCTTAAACTACCAGTAAAACAAAACAGTATGCTCAGAAAATATTAAACTGGCACTAAAACGCAAACAGTTTCTACATAAAATGTCAAACTGCGAGTAAAACTGAAGCAGTTTGCTCAGAAAATGTTAAACTGGGACTTAAACGCAAAACAGTTTTCGAAGAAGTTTGATTAAATACGTTGAGATATAATGTCGTTGGTGTGTAGAGGTCACAAGAAGAACAAAGACTTTCGTTTCGGCAGATTCTGAGAACGTCAATTCGTTCGCCATTTTGTAAGAACGTCTTAAACTACCAGTAAAATTCAAACAGTTTGCACAGAAAATGGTCAAACTGCCGTAAAACACAAACATTTGCTCAGAATATGTTAAACAGGCACTAAAACGCAAACAGTTTGCACAGAAAATTGTCAAACTGCAAGTAAACTGGAACAGTTTGCTCAGAAAATGGTAAACTGGCACTTAAACGCAAACAGTTTCCAAGAAGTTTGATGAAATACGTTGAGATATAATGTCGTGGGTGTGTAGAGGTCCCCGGAAGAACAAAGACTTTCGTTTCGGCAGATTCTGAGGACGTCAATTCGTTCGCTATTTTGTAAATCGTCTTAAACTACCAGTAAAATGCAAATAGTTTGCAAAGAAAATGTTAAACCGGCATAAAACGCAAATTCTTTTTCTCATAAAATTGTCAAACACAAACAGTTTGCTAGAATGTGTTAAACTGGCATTAAAAAGCAAACAGTTTCTTAGAAATTGTCAAACTGCCAGTAAAACTGAAGCAGTTTGCTCAGAATATTAAACAGGCACTAAAACGCAGACGGTTTGCACAGAAAATTGTCAAACTGCAAATAAAAACTGAAACAGTTGCTCAGAAAAGGGTAAACTGGACTTAAACGCAAACAGTTTTCGAAGAAGTTTGATGAAATACGTTGAGATATAATGTCGTGGGGTATACAGGTCCCAAGAAGAACAAAGACTTTCGTTTCGGCAGATTTGAGGACGTCAATTCGTTCGTTATTTTGTAAGAACGTCTTAAAATACCAGTAAAATGCAAATAGTTTGCAAAGAGAATGTTAAACTGGCACAAAACGAAACTCTTTCTCATGAAATTGTCCAACTACCAGTAAACACAAACAATTGCTCAGAAAATGTTAAACGGCACTAAACACAATAAGTTTGCACAGAAAATGTGCCGATGCAGTAAAACACAAACATTTTGTCAGAATATGTTAACAGGCACTAAAACGCAAACCGTTTGCACAGAAAATTGTCAAACTGCAAGTAAAACTGAAGCAGTGCTCAGAAAGTGGTAAACTGGCACTTAAACGCAACAGTTTTCAAAGAAGTTTGATGAAATACTTTGAGATATAATGTCGTTGCGTGTGTAGAGGTCCCAGGAAGAACAAAGACTTTCGTTTCGGCAGATTCTGAGAATCAATTCGTTCGCTATTTGTAAAAACGTCTTAAACTACCAGTAAAATGCAAACAGTTTGCACAGAAAATGGTCAAACTGCCAGTAAAACACAAACATTTTGCTCAGAACATGTTAAGCAGGCACTAAAAACGCAAACAGTTTGCACAGAAAATTTTCAAACTGCAAGTAAAACAGGACAGTTTGCTCAGAAAATGGTAAACTGGCATAATCTGAGAAACGTCAATTCGTTCGCTATTTTGTAAGATCGTCTTCAACTACCAGTAAAATGCAAATAGTTTGTGAAGAAAATGTAAACTGGCACTAAAAAGAACTCTTTTCTCATAAAATCGTCTTAAACTACCAGTAAAACACAAACAGTATGCTCAAGAAATATAAACTGGCACTAAAACGCAAACAGTTTCTAAAAATTGTCAAACTGCGAGTAAAACTGAAGCAGTTTGCTCAGAAAATGTTAAACTGGGACTTAAACGCAAACCGTTTTCGAAGAAGTTTGATGAAAACGTTGAGATATATGTCGTTGGTGTGTAGAGTCACAAAGAACAAAGACTTTCGTTTCGGCAGATTCTGAGAACGTCAATTCGTTCGTATTTTGTAAGAACGTCTTAAACTACCAGTAAAATTCAAACAGTTTGCACAGAGAAAATGGTCAAACTGCCAGTAAAACACAAACATTTTGCTCAGAATAGTTAAACAGGCACTAAAACGCAAACAGTTTGCACAGAAATTGTCAAACTGCAAGTAAAACTGGAAAGTTTGCTCAGAAAATGGTAAACTGGCACTTAAACGCAAACAGTTTTCCAGAAGTTTGATGAAATACGTTGAGATATAATGTCGTTGGTGTGTAGAGGTCCCCGGAAGAACAAAGACTTTCGTTTCGGCAGATTCTGAGGACGTCAATTCGTTCGCTATTTTGTAAGATCGTCTTAAACTACCAGTAAAATGCAAATAGTTGCAAAGAAAAGTTTAAACCGGCACTAAAACGCAAATTCTTTTCTCATAAAATTGTCAAACACAAACAGTTTGCTCAGAATGTGTTAAACTGGCATTAAAACGCAACAGTTTTCTTAGAAATTGAAAAACTGCCAGTAAAAACTGAAGCAGTTGCTCAGAATATGTTAAAAAGGCACTAAAACGCAGACGGTTTGCACAGAAAATTGTCAAACTGCAAATAAAACTGAAAAAGTTTGCTCAGAAAAGGGTAAACTGGCACTTAAACGCAAACAGTTTTCGAAGAAGTTTGATGAAATACGTTGAGTATAATGTCGTTGGTGTATACAGGTCCCAAGAAGAACAAAGACTTTCGTTTCGGCAGATTCTGAGGACGTCCAATTCGTTCGTATTTTGTAAGAACGTCTTAAACTACCAGTAAAATGCAAATAGTTTGCAAAGAGAATGTTAAACTGGCACTAAAACGAAACTCTTTTTCATGAAATTGCCAACTACCAGTAAACACAAACAATTTGCTCAGAAAATGTTAAACTGGCACTTAAACACAATAAGTTTGCACAGAAATGGTCAGATGCCAGTAAAACACAAACATTTTGCTCAGAATATGTTAAACAGGACTAAAACGCAAAAGTTTGCACAGAAAATTGTCAAACTGCAAGAAAACTGAACAGTTTGCTCAGAAAGTGGTAAACTGGCACTTAAACGCAAACAGTTTTCAAAGAAGTTTGATGAAATACTTTGAGATATAATGTCGTTGCTGTGTAGAGGTCCCAGGAAGAACAAAGACTTTCGTTTCGGCAGTTCTGAGAACGTCAATTCGTTCGCATTTTGTAAGACGTCTTAAACTACCAGTAAAATGCAAACAGTTTGCACAGAAAATGGTCAAACTGCCAGTAAAAACACAACATTTTGCTCAGAACATGTTAAGCAGGCACTAAAACGCAAACAGTTTGCACAGAAAATTTTCAAACTGCAAGTAAAACAGGAAACGTTTGCTCAGAAAATGGTAAACGGCATAATCTGAGAACGTCAATTCGTTCGCTATTGTAAGATCGTCTTCAACTACCAGTAAAATGCAAATATTGTGAAGAAAATGTTAAACTGGCACTAAAACGAAACTCTTTTCTCATAAAATCGTCTTAACTACCAGTAAAACCAACAATATGCTCAGAAAATATTAAACTGGCACTAAAACGCAAACAGTTTCTACATAAAATTGTCAAACTGCGAGTAAAACTGAAGCAGTTTGCTCAGAAAAATGTTAAACTGGGACTTAAACGCAAACAGTTTTCGAAGAATTTGATGAAAATCGTTGAGATATAATGTGTTGGTGTGTAGAGGTCAGAAGAACAAAGACTTTCGTTTCGGCAGATTCTGAGAACGAATTCGTTCGCTATTTTGTAAGAACGTTTAAACTACCAGTAAAATTCAAACAGTTTGCAACGAAAATGGTCAAACGCAGTAAAACACAAACATTTGTGTCAGAATATGTTAAACAGGCACTAAAACGCAAACAGTTTGCACAGAAAATTGTCAAACTGCAAGAAAACTGGAACAGTTTGCTCAGAAATGGTAAACTGGCACTTAAACGCAAACAGTTTTCAAGAAGTTTGATGAAATACGTTGAGATATAATGTCGTTGTGTGTAGAGGTCCCCGGAAGAACAAAAGCTTTCGTTTCGGCAGATTCTGAGGACGTCAATTCGTTCGCTATTTTGTAGATCGTCTTAAACTACCAGTAAAATGCAAATAGTTTGCAAAGAAAATGTTAAACCGACTAAAACGCAAACTTTTTTCTCATAAATTGTCAAACACAAACAGTTTGCTCAGAATGTGTTAAACTGGCATTAAAACGCAAACAGTTTTCTTAGAAAATTGTCAAACAGCCAGTAAAACTAGCAGTTTGCTCAGAATATGTAAACAGGCACTAAAACGCAGACGGTTGCACAGAAAATTTCAAACTGCAAAAAAAACTGAAACAGTTTGCTCAGAAAAGGGTAAACTGCACTTAAACGCAAACAGTTTTCGAAGAAGTTTGATGAAATACGTTGAGATATAATGTCGTGGTGGTGTATACAGGTCCCAAGAAGAACAAAGACTTTCGTTTCGGCAGATCTGAGGACGTCAATTCGTTCGTTATTTGTTGAAGAACGTCTTAAACTACCAGTAAATGCAATAGTTTGCAAAGAGAATGTTAAACTGGCACTAAAACGAAACTTTTCTCATGAAATTGTCCAAATACCAGTAAACACAAACAATTTGCTCAGAAAATGTTAAACTGGCACTAAAACACAATAAGTTTGCACAGAAAATGGTCAGACTGCCAGTAAACACAAACATTTTGCTCAGAATATGTTAAACAGGCACTAAAACGCAAACCGTTTGCACAGAAAATTGTCAAACTGCAAGTAAAACTGAAGCAGTTTGCTCAGAAAGTGGTAAACTGGCACTTAAACGCAAACAGTTTTCAAAGAAGTTTGATGAAATACTTTGAGATATAATGTCGTTGCTGTGTAGAGGTCCCAGGAAGAACAAAGACTTTCGTTTCGGCAGATCTTGAGAACGTCAATTCGTTCGCTATTTTGTAAGAACGTCTTAAAACACAGTAAAATGCAAACGTTTGCACAGAAAATGGTCAAACTGCCAGTAAAACACAAACTTTGCTAGAACATGTTAAGCGGCACTAAAACGCAAACAAGTTTGCACAGAAAAATTTTCAAACTGCAAGTAAAACAGGAACAGTTTGCTCAGAAAATGGTAAACTGGCATTCTTGAGAACGTCAATCGTTCGCTATTTTGTAAGATCGTCTTCAACTACCAGTAAAATGCAAATGTTTGTGAAGAAAATGTTAAACTGGCACTAAAACGAAACTCTTTTCTCATAAAATCGTCTAAACTACCAGTAAAACACAAACAGTTGCTCAGAAAATATTAAACTGGCACTAAAACGCAAACAGTTTCTACTAAAATTGTCAACTGAGTAAAACTGAGCAGTTTGCTCAGAAAATGTTAAACTGGGACTTAAACGCAAACAGTTTTCGAAGAGTTTGATGAAATACGTTGAGATATAATGTCGTTGGTGTGTAGAGGTCACAAGAAGAAAAAAGACTTTCGTTTCGGCAGATTCTGAGAACGTCAATTCGTTTCGCTATTTTGTAAGAAAGTCTTAAACTACCAGTAAAATTCAAACAGTTTGCACAGAAAATGGTCAAACTGCCAGTAAAACACAAACATTTTGCTCAGAATATGTTAAACAGGCACTAAAACGCAAACAGTTTGCACAGAAAATTGTCAAACTGCAAGTAAAACTGGAACAGTTTGCTCAGAAAATGGTAAACTGGCACTTAAACGCAAACAGTTCCAGAAGTTTGATGAATACGTTGAGTATAATGTCGTTGGTGTGTAGAGGTCCCCGGAAGAACAAAGACTTTCGTTTCGGCAGATTCTGAGGACGTCAATTCGTTCGCTATTTTTGAGATCGTCTTAAACTCCAGTAAAATGCAAATAGTTTGCAAAGAAAATGTTAAACCGGCACTAAAACGCAAATTCTTTTCTATAAATTGTCAAAAAACAAACAGTTTGCTCAGAATGTGTTAAACTGGCATTAAAACGCAAACAGTTTTCTTAGAAAAATTGTCAAACTGCCAGTAAAAACTGAAGCAGTTTGCTCAGAATATGTTAAACAGGCACCTAAACGCAGACGGTTTGCACCGAAAATTGTCAAACTGCAAATAAAACTGAAACAGTTTGCTCAGAAAAGGGTAAACTGGCACTTAAACGCAAACAGTTTTCGAAGAAGTTTGATGAAATACGTTGAGATATAATGTCGTTGGTGTATACAGGTCCCAAGAAGAACAAAGACTTTCGTTTCGGCAGATTCTGGAAGTCAATTCGTTCGTTATTTTGTAAGAACGTCTTAAACTACCAGTAAAATGCAAATAGTTTGCAAAGAGAATGTTAAACTGGCACTAAAACGAAACTCTTTTCATGAAATTGTCCAACTACCAGTAAACACAAACAATTTGCTCAGAAAATGTTAAACTGGCACTAAAAAACAATAAGTTTGACACAGAAAATGGTCAGACTGCCAGAAAACACAAACATTTTGCTCAGATATGTTAAACAGGCACTAAAACGAAACCGTTTGCACAGAAAATTGTCAAACTGCAAGTAAAACTGAAGCAGTTTGCTCAGAAAGTGGTAAACTGGCACTTAAACGCAAACAGTTTCAAAGAAGTTTGATGAAATACTTTGAGATATATGTCGTTGCTGTGTAGAGGTCCCAGGAAGAACAAAGACTTTCGTTTCGGCAGATTCTGAGAACGTCAATTGTTCGCTATTTGAAGAACGTCTTAAACTACCAGTAAAATGCAAACAGTTTGCACAGAAAATGGTCAAACTGCCAGTAAAACACAAACATTTTGCTCAGAACCTGTTAAGCAGGCACAAAACGCAACAGTTTGCACAGAAAATTTTCAAACTGCAAGTAAAACAGGAACAGTTGCTCAGAAAATGGTAAACTGGCATAATCTGAGAACGTCAATTCGTTCGCTATTTTGTAGATCGTCTTCAACTACCAGTAAAAGCAAATAGTTTGTGAAGAAAAGTTTAAACTGGCACTAAAACGAAACTCTTTTCTCATAAAATCGTCTAAATACCTAGTAAAACACAAAACTAGTGCTCAGAAAAATATTAAAACTGGCACTAAAACGCAAACAGTTTCTACATAAAATGTCAAAATGCGAGTAAAACTGAAGCAGTTTGCTCGAAAATGTTAAACTGGGACTTAAACGCAAACAGTTTTCGAAGAAGTTTGATGAAATACGTTGAGATATAATGTCGTTGGTGTGTAGAGGTCACAAGAAGAACAAAGACTTTGTTTCGGCAGATTCTGAGAACGTCAATTCGTTCGCTATTTGTAAGAAAGTCTTAAAACTACCAGTAAAATCAAACAGTTGCACAGAAAATGGTCAAACTGCCAGAAAACACAAACATTTGCTCAAATATGTTAACACGGCACTAAAACGCAAAAACGTTTGACAGAAATGTCAAACTGCAAGTAAAACTGGAACAGTTTGCTCAGAAAATGGTAAACTGGCACTTAAACGCAAACAGTTTTCCAAGAAGTTTGATGAAATACGTTGAGATATAATGTCGTGTGTGTGTAGAGTCCCGGAAGAACAAAGACTTTCGTTTCGGCAATTCTGAGGACGTCAATTCGTTCGCTATTTTGTAAGATCGTCTTAAACTACCAGTAAAATGCAAATAGTTTGCAAAGAAAATAAAACGGCACTAAAACGCAAATTTTTTCTCATAAAATTGTCAAACACAAAACAGTTTTGCTCAGAATGTGTTAAACTGGCATTAAAACGCAAACAGTTTTCTTAGAAAATTGTCAAACTGCCAGTAAAACTGAAGCAGTTTGCTCAGAATATGTTAAACAGGCACTAAACGCAGCGGTTTGCACAGAAAATGTCAAACTGCAAAAAAACTGAAACAGTTTGCTCAGAAAGGTAAACTGGCACTTAAACGCAAACAGTTTTCGAAGAAGTTTGATGAAAATACGTTGAGATATAATGTCGTTGGTGTATACAGGTCCCAAGAAGAACAAAGACTTTGTTTCGGCAGATTCTGGAGAGTAATTCGTTCGTTATTTGTAAGAACGTCTTAAACTACCAGTAAATGCAAATAGTTTGCAAAGAGAATGTAAACTGGCACTAAAACGAAACTCTTTTCTCATGAAATTGTCCAACTACCGTAACACAAACAATTTGCTCAGAAATGTTAAACTGCACTAAAACACAATAAGTTGCACAGAAAATGTCAGACTGCCAGTAAAACACAAACATTTTGCTAGAATATGTAAACAGGCACTAAAACGCAAACCTTGCACAGAAATTGTCAAACTGCAAGTAAAACTGAAGCAGTTTGCTCAGAAAGGTGTAAACTGGCACTTAAACGCAAACAGTTTTCAAAGAAGTTTGATGAAATACTTTGAGATATAGTCGTTGTGTGTAGAGGTCCCAGGAAGAACAAAGACTTGTCTTCGGCAGATCTGAGAACGTCAATTCGTTCGCTATTGTAAGAACGTCTTAAACTACCAGTAAAATGCAAACAGTTTGCACAGAAAATGGGTCAAACTGCCAGTAAAACACAAACATTTTGCTCAGAACATGTTAAGCAGGCACTAAAACGCAAACAGTTTGCACAGAAAATTTTCAAACTGCAAGTAAAACAGGAACAGTTTGCTCAGAAATGGTTAAACTGGCATAATCTGAGAACGTCAATTCGTTCGCTATTTTGTAAGATCGTCTTCAACTACCAGTAAAATGCAAATAGTTGTTGAAGAAAATGTTAAACTGGCACTAAAACGAAACTCTTTTCTATAAAATAGTTCTTAAACTACCAGTAAAACACAAACAGATGCTCAGAAAATATTAAACTGGCACTAAAACGCAAACAGTTTCTACATAAAATTGTCAAACTGCGAGTAAAACTGAAGCAGTTTGCTCAGAAAAGTTAAACTGGGACTTAAACGCAAACAGTTTTCGAAGAAGTTTGATGAAATACGTTGAGATATAATGTCGTGGTGTGTAGAGGTCACAAGAAGAACAAAGACTTTCGTTTCGGCAGATTCTGAGAACGTCAATTCGTTCGCTATTTGTAAGAACGTTTAAACTACCAGTAAATTCAAACAGTTTGAACGAAAATGGTCAAATGCCAGTTAAACACAAACATTTGCTCAGAATATGTTAACACGGCACTAAAACGCAAACAGTTTGCACAGAAAATTGTCAAACTGCAAGTAAAACTGGAACAGTTTGCTCAGAAAATGGTAAACTGGCACTTAAACGCAAACAGTTTTCCAAGAAGTTTGATGAAATACGTTGAGATATAATGTCGTGTTGTGTTAGAGGTCCCCGGAAGAACAAAGACTTTGTTTCGGCAGATTCTGAGGACGTCAATTCGTTCGCTATTGTAAGATCGTTTAAACTACCAGTAAAATGCAAATAGTTTGCAAGAAATGTTAAACCGGCACTAAAACGCAAATTCTTTTCTCATAAAATTGTCAAACACAAACAGTTTGCTCAGAATGTGTTAAACTGGCATTAAACGCAAACAGTTTTCTTAGAAATTGTCAAACTGCCAGTAAAACTGAAGCAGTTTGCTAGAATATGTAAACAGGCACTAAAACGCAGACGGTTTGCACAGAAAATTGTCAAACTGCAAATAAAACTGAAAAAGTTTGCTCAGAAAAGGGTAAACTGGCACTTAACGCAAACAGTTTTCGAAGAAGTTTGATGAAATACGTTGAGATATAATGTCGTTGGTGTATACAGGTCCAAGAAGAACAAAAGATTTTCGTTTGGCAGATTCGAGGACGTCAATTCGTTGTTATTTTGTGAAAGAACGTTTAAAAACTACCAGTAAAATGCAAATAGTTTGCAAAGAGAATGTTAAACTGGCACTAAAACGAAACTCTTTTCTCATGAAATTGTCCAACTACCAGTACCACAAACAATTTGTCAGAAAATGTTAAACTGGCACTAAAACACAATAAGTTTGCACAGAAAATGGTCAGACTGCCAGTAAAACACAAACATTTTGCTCAGAATATGTTAAACAGGCACTAAAACGCAACCGTTGCACAGAAAATTGTCAAACTGCAAGTAAAACTGAAGCAGTTTGCTCAGAAATTGGTAAACTGGCACTTAAACGCAAACAGTTTTCAAAGAAGTTTGATGAAATACTTTGAGATATAATGTCGTTGCTGTGTAGAGGTCCAGGAAGAACAAAGACTTTCGTTTCGGCAGATTCTGAGAACGTCAATTCGTTCGCTATTTTGTAAGAACGTCTTAAACTACCAGTAAATGCAAACAGTTTGCACAGAAAATGGTCAAACTGCCAGTAAAACACAAACATTTTGCTCAGAACATGTTAAGCAGGCACTAAAACGCAAACAGTTTGCACAGAAAATTTTCAAACTGCAAGTAAAACAGACAGGAACAGTTTGCTCAGAAAATGGTAAACTGGCATAATCTGAGAACGTCAATTCGTTCGCTATTTTGTAAGATCGTCTTCAACTACCAGTAAAATGCAAATAGTTTGTGAAGAAAATGTTAAACTGGCACTAAAACGAAACTCTTTTCTCATAAAATCGTCTTAAACTACCAGTAAAACACAAAACAGTATGCTCAGAAATATTAAACTGGCACTAAAACGCAAACAGTTTCTACATAAAATTGTCAAACTGCGAGTAAAACTGAAGCAGTTTGCTCAGAAAATGTTAAACTGGGACTTAAAACGCAAACAGTTTTCGAAGAAGTTGATGAAATACGTTGAGATATAATGTCGTTGGTGTGTAGAGGTCACAAGAAGAACAAGACTTTCGTTTCGGCAGATTCTGAGAACGTCAATTCGTTCGCTATTTTGTAAGAACGTCTTAAACTACCAGTAAATTCAAACAGTTTGCACAGAAAATGGTCAAACTGCCAGTAAAACACAAACATTTTGCTCAGAATATGTTAAACAGGCACTAAAACCGCAAACAGTTTGCACAGAAAATTGTCAAACTGCAAGTAAAACTGGAACAGTTTGCTCAGAAAATGGTAAACTGGCACTTAAACGCAAACATTTTCCAAGAAGTTTGATGAATACGTTGAATATAATGTCGTTGGTGTGTAGAGGTCCCCGGAAGAACAAAGACTTTCGTTTCGGCAGATTCTGAGGACGTCAATTCGTTCGCTATTTTGTAAGATCGTCTTAAACTACCAGTAAAATGCAAATAGTTTGCAAAGAAAATGTTAAACCGGCACTAAAACGCAAATTCTTTTCTCATAAAATTGTCAAACACAAACAGTTTGCTCAGAATGTGTTAAACTGGCATTAAACGCAAACAGTTTTCTTAGAAAATTGTCAAACTGCCAGTAAAACTGAAGCAGTTTGCTCAGAATATGTTAAACAGGCACTAAAACGCAGACGGTTTGCACAGAAAATTGTCAAACTGCAAATAAAACTGAAACAGTTTGCTCAGAAAAGGGTAAACTGGCACTTAAACGCAAACAGTTTTCGAAGAAGTTGATGAAATACGTTGAGATATAATGTCGTTGGTGTATACAGGTCCCAAGAAGAACAAAGACTTTCGTTTCGGCAGATTCTGAGGACGTCAATTCGTTCGTTATTTTGTAAGAACGTCTTAAACTACCAGTAAAATGCAAATAGTTTGCAAAGAGAATGTTAAACTGGCACTAAAACGAAACTCTTTTCTCATGAAATTGTCCAACTACCAGTAAAAACAAACAATTTGCTCAGAAAATGTTAAACTGGCACTAAAACACATAAGTTTGCACAGAAAATGGTCAGACTGCCAGTAAAACACAAACATTTTGCTCAGAATATGTTAAACAGGCACTAAAACGCAAACCGTTTGCACAGAAAATTGTCAAACTGCAAGTAAACTGAAGCAGTTTGCTCAGAAAGTGGTAAACTGGCACTTAAACGCAAACAGTTTTCAAAGAAGTTTGATGAAATACTTTGAGATATAATGTCGTTGCTGTGTAGAGGTCCCAGGAAGAACAAAGACTTTCGTTTCGGCAGATTCTGAGAACGTCAATTCGTTCGCTATTTTGTAAGAACGTCTTAAACTACCAGTAAATGCAAACAGTTTGCACAGAAAATGGTCAAACTGCCAGTAAAACACAAAACATTTGCTCAGAACATGTTAAGCAGGCACTAAAACGCAAACAGTTTGCACAGAAATTTTCAAACTGCAAGTAAAACAGGAACAGTTTGCTCAGAAAATGGTAAACTGGCATAATCTGAGAACGTCAATTCGTTCGCTATTTTGTAAGATCGTCTTCAACTACCAGTAAAATGCAAATAGTTTGTGAAGAAAATGTTAAACTGGCACTAAAACGAAACTCTTTTCTCATAAAATCGTCTTAAACTACCAGTAAAACACAAACAGTATGCTCAGAAAATATTAAACTGGCACTAAAACGCAAACAGTTTCTACATAAATTGTCAAACTGCGAGTAAAACTGAAGCAGTTTGCTCAGAAAATGTTAAACTGGGACTTAAACGCAAACAGTTTTCGAAGAAGTTTGATGAAATACGTTGAGATATAATGTCGTTGGTGTGTAGAGGTCACAAGAAGAACAAAGACTTTCGTTTCGGCAGATTCTGAGAACGTCAATTCGTTCGCTATTTTGTAAGAACGTCTTAAACTACCAGTAAAATTCAAACAGTTTGCACAGAAAATGGTCAAACTGCCAGTAAAACACAAACATTTTGCTCAGAATATGTTAAACAGGCACTAAAACGCAAACAGTTTGCACACAAAATTGTCAAACTGCAAGTAAAACTGGAACAGTTTGCTCAGAAAATGGTAAACTGGCACTTAAACGCAAACAGTTTTCCAAGAAGTTTGATGAAATACGTTGAGATATAATGTCGTTGGTGTGTAGAGGTCCCCGGAAGAACAAAGACTTTCGTTTCGGCAGATTCTGAGGACGTCAATTCGTTCGCTATTTTGTAAGATCGTCTTAAACTACCAGTAAAATGCAAATAGTTTGCAAAGAAAATGTTAAACCGGCACTAAAACGCAAATTCTTTTCTCATAAAATTGTCAAACACAAACAGTTTGCTCAGAATGTGTTAAACTGGCATTAAAACGCAAACAGTTTTCTTAGAAAATTGTCAAACTGCCAGTAAAACTGAAGCAGTTTGCTCAGAATATGTTAAACAGGCACTAAAACGCAGACGGTTTGCACAGAAATTGTCAAACTGCAAATAAAACTGAAACAGTTTGCTCAGAAAAGGGTAAACTGGCACTTAAACGCAAACAGTTTTCGAAGAAGTTTGATGAAATACGTTGAGATATAATGTCGTTGGTGTATACAGGTCCCAAGAAGAACAAAGACTTTCGTTTCGGCAGATTCTGAGGACGTCAATTCGTTCGTTATTTTGTAAGAACGTCTTAAACTACCAGTAAAATGCAATAGTTTTGCAAAGAGAATGTTAAACTGGCACTAAAACGAAACTCTTTTCTCATGAAATTGTCCAACTACCAGTAAACACAAACAATTTGCTCAGAAAATGTTAAACTGGCACTAAAACACAATAAGTTTGCACAGAAAATGGTCAGACTGCCAGTAAAACACAAACATTTTGCTCAGAATATGTTAAACAGGCACTAAAACGCAAACCGTTTGCACAGAAAATTGTCAAACTGCAAGTAAAACTGAAGCAGTTTGCTCAGAAAGTGGTAAACTGGCACTTAAACGCAAACAGTTTTCAAAGAAGTTTGATGAAATACTTTGAGATATAATGTCGTTGCTGTGTAGAGGTCCCAGGAAGAACAAAGACTTTCGTTTCGGCAGATTCTGAGAACGTCAATTCGTTCGCTATTTTGTAAGAACGTCTTAAACTACCAGTAAAATGCAAACAGTTTGCACAGAAAATGGTCAAACTGCCAGTAAAACACAAACATTTTGCTCAGAACATGTTAAGCAGGCACTAAAACGCAAACAGTTTGCACAGAAAATTTTCAAACTGCAAGTAAAACAGGAACAGTTTGCTCAGAAAATGGTAAACTGGCATAATCTGAGAACGTCAATTCGTTCGCTATTTTGTAAGATCGTCTTCAACTACCAGTAAAATGCAAATAGTTTGTGAAGAAAATGTTAAACTGGCACTAAAACGAAACTCTTTTCTCATAAAATCGTCTTAAACTACCAGTAAAACACAAACAGTATGCTCAGAAAATATTAAACTGGCACTAAAACGCAAACAGTTTCTACATAAAATTGTCAAACTGCGAGTAAAACTGAAGCAGTTTGCTCAGAAAATGTTAAACTGGGACTTAAACGCAAACAGTTTTCGAAGAAGTTTGATGAAATACGTTGAGATATAATGTCGTTGGTGTGTAGAGGTCACAAGAAGAACAAAGACTTTCGTTTCGGCAGATTCTGAGAACGTCAATTCGTTCGCTATTTTGTAAGAACGTCTTAAACTACCAGTAAAATTCAAACAGTTTGCACAGAAAATGGTCAAACTGCCAGTAAAACACAAACATTTTGCTCAGAATATGTTAAACAGCACTAAAACGCAAACAGTTTGCACAGAAAATTGTCAAACTGCAAGTAAAACTGGAACAGTTTGCTCAGAAAATGGTAAACTGGCACTTAAACGCAAACAGTTTTCCAAGAAGTTTGATGAAATACGTTGAGATATAATGTCGTTGGTGTGTAGAGGTCCCCGGAAGAACAAAGACTTTCGTTTCGGCAGATTCTGAGGACGTCAATTCGTTCGCTATTTTGTAAGATCGTCTTAAACTACCAGTAAAATGCAAATAGTTTGCAAAGAAAATGTTAAACCGGCACTAAAACGCAAATTCTTTTCTCATAAAATTGTCAAACACAAACAGTTTGCTCAGAATGTGTTAAACTGGCATTAAAACGCAAACAGTTTTCTTAGAAAATTGTCAAACTGCCAGTAAAACTGAAGCAGTTTGCTCAGAATATGTTAAACAGGCACTAAAACGCAGACGGTTTGCACAGAAAATTGTCAAACTGCAAATAAAACTGAAACAGTTTGCTCAGAAAAGGGTAAACTGGCACTTAAACGCAAACAGTTTTCGAAGAAGTTTGATGAAATACGTTGAGATATAATGTCGTTGGTGTATACAGGTCCCAAGAAGAACAAAGACTTTCGTTTCGGCAGATTCTGAGGACGTCAATTCGTTCGTTATTTTGTAAGAACGTCTTAAACTACCAGTAAAATGCAAATAGTTTGCAAAGAGAATGTTAAACTGGCACTAAAACGAAACTCTTTTCTCATGAAATTGTCCAACTACCAGTAAACACAAACAATTTGCTCAGAAAATGTTAAACTGGCACTAAAACACAATAAGTTTGCACAGAAAATGGTCAGACTGCCAGTAAAACACAAACATTTTGCTCAGAATATGTTAAACAGGCACTAAAACGCAAACCGTTTGCACAGAAAATTGTCAAACTGCAAGTAAAACTGAAGCAGTTTGCTCAGAAAGTGGTAAACTGGCACTTAAACGCAAACAGTTTTCAAAGAAGTTTGATGAAATACTTTGAGATATAATGTCGTTGCTGTGTAGAGGTCCCAGGAAGAACAAAGACTTTCGTTTCGGCAGATTCTGAGAACGTCAATTCGTTCGCTATTTTGTAAGAACGTCTTAAACTACCAGTAAAATGCAAACAGTTTGCACAGAAAATGGTCAAACTGCCAGTAAAACACAAACATTTTGCTCAGAACATGTTAAGCAGGCACTAAAACGCAAACAGTTTGCACAGAAAATTTTCAAACTGCAAGTAAAACAGGAACAGTTTGCTCAGAAAATGGTAAACTGG
Organism: Fragaria nilgerrensis; assembly: GCA_010134655.1. Taxonomy (NCBI): domain Eukaryota; kingdom Viridiplantae; phylum Streptophyta; class Magnoliopsida; order Rosales; family Rosaceae; genus Fragaria; species Fragaria nilgerrensis. The sequence continues at coordinate 16,837,055 of CM020977.1, forward strand.
CATAATCTGAGAACGTCAATTCGTTCGCTATTTTGTAAGATCGTCTTCAACTACCAGTAAAAAATGCAAATAGTTTGTGAAGAAAATGTTAAACTGGCACTAAAACGAAACTCTTTTCTCATAAAATCGTCTTAAACTACCAGTAAAACACAAACAGTATGCTCAGAAAATATTAAACTGGCACTAAAACGCAAACAGTTTCTACATAAAATTGTCAAACTGCGAGTAAAACTGAAGCAGTTTGCTCAGAAAATGTTAAACTGGGACTTAAACGCAAACAGTTTTCGAAGAAGTTTGATGAAATACGTTGAGATATAATGTCGTTGGTGTGTAGAGGTCACAAGAAGAACAAAGACTTTCGTTTCGGCAGATTCTGAGAACGTCAATTCGTTCGCTATTTTGTAAGAACGTCTTAAACTACCAGTAAAATTCAAACAGTTTGCACAGAAAATGGTCAAACTGCCAGTAAAACACAAACATTTTGCTCAGAATATGTTAAACAGGCACTAAAACGCAAACAGTTTGCACAGAAAATTGTCAAACTGCAAGTAAAACTGGAACAGTTTGCTCAGAAAATGGTAAACTGGCACTTAAACGCAAACAGTTTTCCAAGAAGTTTGATGAAATACGTTGAGATATAATGTCGTTGGTGTGTAGAGGTCCCCGGAAGAACAAAGACTTTCGTTTCGGCAGATTCTGAGGACGTCAATTCGTTCGCTATTTTGTAAGATCGTCTTAAACTACCAGTAAAATGCAAATAGTTTGCAAAGAAAATGTTAAACCGGCACTAAAACGCAAATTCTTTTCTCATAAAATTGTCAAACACAAACAGTTTGCTCAGAATGTGTTAAACTGGCATTAAAACGCAAACAGTTTTCTTAGAAAATTGTCAAACTGCCAGTAAAACTGAAGCAGTTTGCTCAGAATATGTTAAACAGGCACTAAAACGCAGACGGTTTGCACAGAAAATTGTCAAACTGCAAATAAAACTGAAACAGTTTGCTCAGAAAAGGGTAAACTGGCACTTAAACGCAAACAGTTTTCGAAGAAGTTTGATGAAATACGTTGAGATATAATGTCGTTGGTGTATACAGGTCCCAAGAAGAACAAAGACTTTCGTTTCGGCAGATTCTGAGGACGTCAATTCGTTCGTTATTTTGTAAGAACGTCTTAAACTACCAGTAAAATGCAAATAGTTTGCAAAGAGAATGTTAAACTGGCACTAAAACGAAACTCTTTTCTCATGAAATTGTCCAACTACCAGTAAACACAAACAATTTGCTCAGAAAATGTTAAACTGGCACTAAAACACAATAAGTTTGCACAGAAAATGGTCAGACTGCCAGTAAAACACAAACATTTTGCTCAGAATATGTTAAACAGGCACTAAAACGCAAACCGTTTGCACAGAAAATTGTCAAACTGCAAGTAAAACTGAAGCAGTTTGCTCAGAAAGTGGTAAACTGGCACTTAAACGCAAACAGTTTTCAAAGAAGTTTGATGAAATACTTTGAGATATAATGTCGTTGCTGTGTAGAGGTCCCAGGAAGAACAAAGACTTTCGTTTCGGCAGATTCTGAGAACGTCAATTCGTTCGCTATTTTGTAAGAACGTCTTAAACTACCAGTAAAATGCAAACAGTTTGCACAGAAAATGGTCAAACTGCCAGTAAAACACAAACATTTTGCTCAGAACATGTTAAGCAGGCACTAAAACGCAAACAGTTTGCACAGAAAATTTTCAAACTGCAAGTAAACAGGAACAGTTTGCTCAGAAAATGGTAAACTGGCATAATCTGAGAACGTCAATTCGTTCGCTATTTTGTAAGATCGTCTTCAACTACCAGTAAAATGCAAATAGTTTGTGAAGAAAATGTTAAACTGGCACTAAAACGAAACTCTTTTCTCATAAAATCGTCTTAAACTACCAGTAAAACACAAACAGTATGCTCAGAAAATATTAAACTGGCACTAAAACGCAAACAGTTTCTACATAAAATTGTCAAACTGCGAGTAAAACTGAAGCAGTTTGCTCAGAAAATGTTAAACTGGGACTTAAACGCAAACAGTTTTCGAAGAAGTTTGATGAAATACGTTGAGATATAATGTCGTTGGTGTGTAGAGGTCACAAGAAGAACAAAGACTTTCGTTTCGGCAGATTCTGAGAACGTCAATTCGTTCGCTATTTTGTAAGAACGTCTTAAACTACCAGTAAAATTCAAACAGTTTGCACAGAAAATGTCAAACTGCCAGTAAAACACAAACATTTTGCTCAGAATATGTTAAACAGGCACTAAAACGCAAACAGTTTGCACAGAAAATTGTCAAACTGCAAGTAAAACTGGAACAGTTTGCTCAGAAAATGGTAAACTGGCACTTAAACGCAAACAGTTTTCCAAGAAGTTTGATGAAATACGTTGAGATATAATGTCGTTGGTGTGTAGAGGTCCCCGGAAGAACAAAGACTTTCGTTTCGGCAGATTCTGAGGACGTCAATTCGTTCGCTATTTTGTAAGATCGTCTTAAACTACCAGTAAAATGCAAATAGTTTGCAAAGAAAATGTTAAACCGGCACTAAAACGCAAATTCTTTTCTCATAAAATTGTCAAACACAAACAGTTTTGCTCAGAATGTGTTAAACTGGCATTAAAACGCAAACAGTTTTCTTAGAAAATTGTCAAACTGCCAGTAAAACTGAAGCAGTTTGCTCAGAATATGTTAAACAGGCACTAAAACGCAGACGGTTTGCACAGAAAATTGTCAAACTGCAAATAAAACTGAAACAGTTTGCTCAGAAAGGGTAAACTGGCACTTAAACGCAAACAGTTTTCGAAGAAGTTTGATGAAATACGTTGAGATATAATGTCGTTGGTGTATACAGGTCCCAAGAAGAACAAAGACTTTCGTTTCGGCAGATTCTGAGGACGTCAATTCGTTCGTTATTTTGTAAGAACGTCTTAAACTACCAGTAAAATGCAAATAGTTTGCAAAGAGAATGTTAAACTGGCACTAAAACGAAACTCTTTTCTCATGAAATTGTCCAACTACCAGTAAACACAAACAATTTGCTCAGAAAATGTTAAACTGGCACTAAAACACAATAAGTTTGCACAGAAAATGGTCAGACTGCCAGTAAAACACAAACATTTTGCTCAGAATATGTTAAACAGGCACTAAAACGCAAACCGTTTGCACAGAAAATTGTCAAACTGCAAGTAAAACTGAAGCAGTTTGCTCAGAAAGTGGTAAACTGGCACTTAAACGCAAACAGTTTTCAAAGAAGTTTGATGAAATACTTTGAGATATAATGTCGTTGCTGTGTAGAGGTCCCAGGAAGAACAAAGACTTTCGTTTCGGCAGATTCTGAGAACGTCAATTCGTTCGCTATTTTGTAAGAACGTCTTAAACTACCAGTAAAATGCAAACAGTTTGCACAGAAAATGGTCAAACTGCCAGTAAAACACAAACATTTTGCTCAGAACATGTTAAGCAGGCACTAAAACGCAAACAGTTTGCACAGAAAATTTTCAAACTGCAAGTAAAACAGGAACAGTTTGCTCAGAAAATGGTAAACTGGCATAATCTGAGAACGTCAATTCGTTCGCTATTTGTAAGATCGTCTTCAACTACCAGTAAAATGCAAATAGTTTTGTGAAGAAAATGTTAAACTGGCACTAAAACGAAACTCTTTTCTCATAAAATCGTCTTAAACTACCAGTAAACACAAACAGTATGCTCAGAAAATATTAAACTGGCACTAAAACGCAAACAGTTTCTACATAAAATTGTCAAACTGCGAGTAAAACTGAAGCAGTTTGCTCAGAAAATGTTAAACTGGGACTTAAACGCAAACAGTTTTCGAAGAAGTTTGATGAAATACGTTGAGATATAATGTCGTTGGTGTGTAGAGGTCACAAGAAGAACAGACTTTCGTTTCGGCAGATTCTGAGAACGTCAATTCGTTCGCTATTTTGTAAGAACGTCTTAAACTACCAGTAAAATTCAAACAGTTTGCACAGAAAATGGTCAAACTGCCAGTAAACACAAACATTTTGCTCAGAATATGTTAAACAGGCACTAAAACGCAAACAGTTTGCACAGAAAATTGTCAAACTGCAAGTAAAACTGGAACAGTTTGCTCAGAAAATGGTAAACTGGCACTTAAACGCAAACAGTTTTCCAAGAAGTTTGATGAAATACGTTGAGATATAATGTCGTTGGTGTGTAGAGGTCCCAAGAACAAAGACTTTCGTTTCGGCAGATTCTGAGGACGTCAATTCGTTCGCTATTTTGTAAGATCGTCTTAAACTACCAGTAAAATGCAAATAGTTTGCAAAGAAAATGTTAAACCGGCACTAAAACGCAAATTCTTTTCTCATAAAATTGTCAAACACAAACAGTTTGCTCAGAATGTGTTAAACTGGCATTAAAACGCAAACAGTTTTCTTAGAAAATTGTCAAACTGCCAGTAAAACTGAAGCAGTTTGCTCAGAATATGTTAAACAGGCACTAAAACGCAGACGGTTTGCACAGAAAATTGTCAAACTGCAAAAAAAAACTGAAACAGTTTGCTCAGAAAAGGGTAAACTGGCACTTAAACGCAAACAGTTTTCGAAGAAGTTTGATGAAATACGTTGAGATATAATGTCGTTGGTGTATACAGGTCCCAAGAAGAACAAAGACTTTCGTTTCGGCAGATTCTGAGGACGTCAATTCGTTCGTTATTTTGTAAGAACGTCTTAAACTACCAGTAAAATGCAAATAGTTTGCAAAGAGAATGTTAAACTGGCACTAAAACGAAACTCTTTTCTCATGAAATTGTCCAACTACCAGTAAACACAAACAATTTGCTCAGAAAATGTTAAACTGGCACTAAAACACAATAAGTTTGCACAGAAAATGGTCAGACTGCCAGTAAAACACAAACATTTTGCTCAGAATATGTTAAACAGGCACTAAAACGCAAACCGTTTGCACAGAAATTGTCAAACTGCAAGTAAAACTGAAGCAGTTTGCTCAGAAAGTGGTAAACTGGCACTTAAACGCAAACAGTTTTCAAAGAAGTTTGATGAAATACTTTGAGATATAATGTCGTTGCTGTGTAGAGGTCCCAGGAAGAACAAAGACTTTCGTTTCGGCAGATTCTGAGAACGTCAATTCGTTCGCTATTTTGTAAGAACGTCTTAAACTACCAGTAAAATGCAAACAGTTTGCACAGAAAATGGTCAAACTGCCAGTAAAACACAAACATTTTGCTCAGAACATGTTAAGCAGGCACTAAAACGCAAACAGTTTGCACAGAAAATTTTCAAACTGCAAGTAAAACAGGAACAGTTTGCTCAGAAAATGGTAAACTGGCATAATCTGAGAACGTCAATTCGTTCGCTATTTTGTAAGATCGTCTTCAACTACCAGTAAAATGCAAATAGTTTGTGAAGAAAATGTTAAACTGGCACTAAAACGAAACTCTTTTCTCATAAAATCGTCTTAAACTACCAGTAAAACACAAACAGTATGCTCAGAAAATATTAAACTGGCACTAAAACGCAAACAGTTTCTACATAAAATTGTCAAACTGCGAGTAAAACTGAAGCAGTTTGCTCAGAAAATGTTAAACTGGGACTTAAACGCAAACAGTTTTCGAAGAAGTTTGATGAAATACGTTGAGATATAATGTCGTTGGTGTGTAGAGGTCACAAGAAGAACAAAGACTTTCGTTTCGGCAGATTCTGAGAACGTCAATTCGTTCGCTATTTTGTAAGAACGTCTTAAACTACCAGTAAAATTCAAACAGTTTGCACAGAAAATGGTCAAACTGCCAGTAAAACACAAACATTTTGCTCAGAATATGTTAAACAGGCACTAAAACGCAAACAGTTTGCACAGAAAATTGTCAAACTGCAAGTAAAACTGGAACAGTTTGCTCAGAAAATGGTAAACTGGCACTTAAACGCAAACAGTTTTCCAAGAAGTTTGATGAAATACGTTGAGATATAATGTCGTTGGTGTGTAGAGGTCCCCGGAAGAACAAAGACTTTCGTTTCGGCAGATTCTGAGGACGTCAATTCGTTCGCTATTTTGTAAGATCGTCTTAAACTACCAGTAAAATGCAAATAGTTTGCAAAGAAAATGTTAAACCCGCACTAAAACGCAAATTCTTTTCTCATAAAATTGTCAAACACAAACAGTTTGCTCAGAATGTGTTAAACTGGCATTAAAACGCAAACAGTTTTCTTAGAAAATTGTCAAACTGCCAGTAAAACTGAAGCAGTTTGCTCAGAATATGTTAAACAGGCACTAAAACGCAGACGGTTTGCACAGAAAATTGTCAAACTGCAAATAAAACTGAAACAGTTTGCTCAGAAAAGGGTAAACTGGCACTTAAACGCAAACAGTTTTCGAAGAAGTTTGATGAAATACGTTGAGATATAATGTCGTTGGTGTATACAGGTCCCAAGAAGAACAAAGACTTTCGTTTCGGCAGATTCTGAGGACGTCAATTCGTTCGTTATTTTGTAAGAACGTCTTAAACTACCAGTAAAATGCAAATAGTTTGCAAAGAGAATGTTAAACTGGCACTAAAACGAAACTCTTTTTCTCATGAAATTGTCCAACTACCAGTAAACACAAACAATTTGCTCAGAAAATGTTAAACTGGCACTAAAACACAATAAGTTTGCACAGAAAATGGTCAGACTGCCAGTAAAACACAAACATTTTGCTCAGAATATGTTAAACAGGCACTAAAACGCAAACCGTTTGCACAGAAAATTGTCAAACTGCAAGTAAAACTGAAGCAGTTTGCTCAGAAAGTGGTAAACTGGCACTTAAACGCAAACAGTTTTCAAAGAAGTTTGATGAAATACTTTGAGATATAATGTCGTTGCTGTGTAGAGGTCCCAGGAAGAACAAAGACTTTCGTTTCGGCAGATTCTGAGAACGTCAATTCGTTCGCTATTTTGTAAGAACGTCTTAAACTACCAGTAAAATGCAAACAGTTTGCACAGAAAATGGTCAAACTGCCAGTAAAACACAAACATTTTGCTCAGAACATGTTAAGCAGGCACTAAAACGCAAACAGTTTGCACAGAAAATTTTCAAACTGCAAGTAAAACAGGAACAGTTTGCTCAGAAAATGGTAAACTGGCATAATCTGAGAACGTCAATTCGTTCGCTATTTTGTAAGATCGTCTTCAACTACCAGTAAAATGCAAATAGTTTGTGAAGAAAATGTTAAACTGGCACTAAAACGAAACTCTTTTCTCATAAAATCGTCTTAAACTACCAGTAAAACACAAACAGTATGCTCAGAAAATATTAAACTGGCACTAAAACGCAAACAGTTTCTACATAAAATTGTCAAACTGCGAGTAAAACTGAAGCAGTTTGCTCAGAAAATGTTAAACTGGGACTTAAACGCAAACAGTTTTCGAAGAAGTTTGATGAAATACGTTGAGATATAATGTCGTTGGTGTGTAGAGGTCACAAGAAGAACAAAGACTTTCGTTTCGGCAGATTCTGAGAACGTCAATTCGTTCGCTATTTTGTAAGAACGTCTTAAACTACCAGTAAAATTCAAACAGTTTGCACAGAAAATGGTCAAACTGCCAGTAAAACACAAACATTTTGCTCAGAATATGTTAAACAGGCACTAAAACGCAAACAGTTTGCACAGAAAATTGTCAAACTGCAAGTAAAACTGGAACAGTTTGCTCAGAAAATGGTAAACTGGCACTTAAACGCAAACAGTTTTCCAAGAAGTTTGATGAAATACGTTGAGATATAATGTCGTTGGTGTGTAGAGGTCCCCGGAAGAACAAAGACTTTCGTTTCGGCAGATTCTGAGGACGTCAATTCGTTCGCTATTTTGTAAGATCGTCTTAAACTACCAGTAAAATGCAAATAGTTTGCAAAGAAAATGTTAAACCGGCACTAAAACGCAAATTCTTTTCTCATAAAATTGTCAAACACAAACAGTTTGCTCAGAATGTGTTAAACTGGCATTAAAACGCAAACAGTTTTCTTAGAAAATTGTCAAACTGCCAGTAAAACTGAAGCAGTTTGCTCAGAATATGTTAAACAGGCACTAAAACGCAGACGGTTTGCACAGAAAATTGTCAAACTGCAAATAAAACTGAAACAGTTTGCTCAGAAAAGGGTAAACTGGCACTTAAACGCAAACAGTTTTCGAAGAAGTTTGATGAAATACGTTGAGATATAATGTCGTTGGTGTATACAGGTCCCAAGAAGAACAAAGACTTTCGTTTCGGCAGATTCTGAGGACGTCAATTCGTTCGTTATTTTGTAAGAACGTCTTAAACTACCAGTAAAATGCAAATAGTTTGCAAAGAGAATGTTAAACTGGCACTAAAACGAAACTCTTTTCTCATGAAATTGTCCAACTACCAGTAAACACAAACAATTTGCTCAGAAAATGTTAAACTGGCACTAAAACACACATAAGTTTGCACAGAAAATGGTCAGACTGCCAGTAAAACACAAACATTTTGCTCAGAATATGTTAAACAGGCACTAAAACGCAAACCGTTTGCACAGAAAATTGTCAAACTGCAAGTAAAACTGAAGCAGTTTGCTCAGAAAGTGGTAAACTGGCACTTAAACGCAAACAGTTTTCAAAGAAGTTTGATGAAATACTTTGAGATATAATGTCGTTGCTGTGTAGAGGTCCCAGGAAGAACAAAGACTTTCGTTTCGGCAGATTCTGAGAACGTCAATTCGTTCGCTATTTTGTAAGAACGTCTTAAACTACCAGTAAAATGCAAACAGTTTGCACAGAAAATGGTCAAACTGCCAGTAAAACACAAACATTTTGCTCAGAACATGTTAAGCAGGCACTAAAACGCAAACAGTTTGCACAGAAAATTTTCAAACTGCAAGTAAAACAGGAACAGTTTGCTCAGAAAATGGTAAACTGGCATAATCTGAGAACGTCAATTCGTTCGCTATTTTGTAAGATCGTCTTCAACTACCAGTAAAATGCAAATAGTTTGTGAAGAAAATGTTAAACTGGCACTAAAACGAAACTCTTTTCTCATAAAATCGTCTTAAACTACCAGTAAAACACAAACAGTATGCTCAGAAAATATTAAACTGGCACTAAAACGCAAACAGTTTCTACATAAAATTGTCAAACTGCGAGTAAAACTGAAGCAGTTTGCTCAGAAAATGTTAAACTGGGACTTAAACGCAAACAGTTTTCGAAGAAGTTTGATGAAATACGTTGAGATATAATGTCGTTGGTGTGTAGAGGTCACAAGAAGAACAAAGACTTTCGTTTCGGCAGATTCTGAGAACGTCAATTCGTTCGCTATTTTGTAAGAACGTCTTAAACTACCAGTAAAATTCAAACAGTTTGCACAGAAAATGGTCAAACTGCCAGTAAAACACAAACATTTTGCTCAGAATATGTTAAACAGGCACTAAAACGCAAACAGTTTGCACAGAAAATTGTCAAACTGCAAGTAAAACTGGAACAGTTTGCTCAGAAAATGGTAAACTGGCACTTAAACGCAAACAGTTTTCCAAGAAGTTTGATGAAATACGTTGAGATATAATGTCGTTGGTGTGTAGAGGTCCCCGGAAGAACAAAGACTTTCGTTTCGGCAGATTCTGAGGACGTCAATTCGTTCGCTATTTTGTAAGATCGTCTTAAACTACCAGTAAAATGCAAATAGTTTGCAAAGAAAATGTTAAACCGGCACTAAAACGCAAATTCTTTTCTCATAAAATTGTCAAACACAAACAGTTTGCTCAGAATGTGTTAAACTGGCATTAAAACGCAAACAGTTTTCTTAGAAAATTGTCAAACTGCCAGTAAAACTGAAGCAGTTTGCTCAGAATATGTTAAACAGGCACTAAAACGCAGACGGTTTGCACAGAAAATTGTCAAACTGCAAATAAAACTGAAACAGTTTGCTCAGGAAAAGGGTAAACTGGCACTTAAACGCAAACAGTTTTCGAAGAAGTTTGATGAAATACGTTGAGATATAATGTCGTTGGTGTATACAGGTCCCAAGAAGAACAAAGACTTTCGTTTCGGCAGATTCTGAGGACGTCAATTCGTTCGTTATTTTGTAAGAACGTCTTAACTACCAGTAAAATGCAAATAGTTTGCAAAGAGAATGTTAAACTGGCACTAAAACGAAACTCTTTTCTCATGAAATTGTCCAACTACCAGTAAAACACAAACAATTTGCTCAGAAAATGTTAAACTGGCACTAAAACACAATAAGTTTGCACAGAAAATGGTCAACTGCCAGTAAAACACAAACATTTTGCTCAGAATATGTTAAACAGGCACTAAAACGCAAACCGTTTGCACAGAAAATTGTCAAACTGCAAGTAAAACTGAAGCAGTTTGCTCAGAAAGTGGTAAACTGGCACTTAAACGCAAACAGTTTTCAAAGAAGTTTGGAAATACTTTAGATATAATGTCGTTGCTGTGTAGAGGTCCCAGGAAGAACAAAGACTTTCGTTTCGGCAGATTCTGAGAACGTCAATTCGTTCGCTATTTTGTAAGAACGTCTTAAACTACCAGTAAAATGCAAACAGTTTGCACAGAAAATGGTCAAACTGCCAGTAAAACACAAACATTTTGCTCAGAACATGTTAAGCAGGCACTAAAACGCAAACAGTTTGCACAGAAAATTTTCAAACTGCAAGTAAAACAGGAACAGTTTGCTCAGAAAATGGTAAACTGGCATAATCTGAGAACGTCAATTCGTTCGCTATTTTGTAAGATCGTCTTCAACTACCAGTAAAATGCAAATAGTTTGTGAAGAAAATGTTAAACTGGCACTAAAACGAAACTCTTTTCTCATAAAATCGTCTTAAACTACCAGTAAAACACAAACAGTATGCTCAGAAAATATTAAACTGGCACTAAAACGCAAACATTTCTACATAAAATTGTCAAACTGCGAGTAAAACTGAAGCAGTTTGCTCAGAAAATGTTAAACTGGGACTTAAACGCAAACAGTTTTCGAAGAATTTGATGAAATACGTTGAGATATAATGTCGTTGGTGTGTAGAGGTCACAAGAAGAACAAAGACTTTCGTTTCGGCAGATTCTGAGAACGTCATTCGTTCGCTATTTTGTAAGAACGTCTTAAACTACCAGTAAAATTCAAACAGTTTGCACAGAAAATGGTCAAACTGCCAGTAAAACACAAACATTTTGCTCAGAATATGTTAACAGGCACTAAAACGCAAACAGTTTGCACAGAAAATTGTCAAACTGCAAGTAAAACTGAACAGTTTGCTCAGAAAATGGTAAACTGGCACTTAAACGCAAACAGTTTTCCAAGAAGTTTGATGAAATACGTTGAGATATAATGTCGTTGGTGTGTAGAGGTCCCCGGAAGAACAAAGACTTTCGTTTCGGCAGATTCTGAGGACGTCAATTCGTTCGCTATTTTGTAAGATCGTCTTAAACTACCAGTAAAATGCAAATAGTTTGCAAAGAAAATGTTAAACCGGCACTAAAACGCAAATTCTTTTCTCATAAAATCGTCTTAAACTACCAGTCAAACCAAACAGTTTGCTCAAGAAAAGAAATGTTAACTGCACTAAAACGCAAACAGTTTGTACAGAAAATTGTCAAACTGCCAGTAAAACTGAAGCAGTTTGCTCAAAAATGTTATACTGGCACTTAAACGCAAACTGTTTTCGAAGAAGTTTGATGAAATACGTTGAGATATAATGTTGTTGGTATAGAGGTCCTAAGAAGAACAATAACTTTAGTTTCGGCAGATTCTGAGAACGTTAATTCGTTCGCTATGTTGTAAGAACGTCTTAAACTACTAGTAAAATGCAATAGTTTGCAAAGAAAATATTAAACTGGCACTATATTTTGTCGAAATTGGAAACAGATAGTCATTTTGTAGACATTTCTTATATAATTCTGTTGCTAGCGAGATAAATTGCATACCAAAATGGATTATTTTTAATTGTTTGTTTCTGATGAATATGGCCTTTTTCAGCACGTTTCAGCGTTTTCGTTCTCTTCTCTTTATCTCGGTTGATCATTGAGCGGTTAGTTTTCCATTAAATTGTTCATTGCAACTAGTTCCTTGAATCCTTTTTTTTTTATTGATACGAATTTCAACCTAAGATAGCTTGGCTGTATGTACTTTGTTGCTAGTTGGATTCCACATCCTTATTACTTTGGTCAAAATTTCTGTTATAAGTGAAGTTATATTTCTCCTTGATTCATAATTTCATTACACAGAATTTGGGCATTTTGAGTAGTACAGAATCAATACATTATTGCATAATTTGATTGAGAAATAAGGAAGTTATGAATCTGTATGCCCCTTTTCTCTATGAACTTTGCTGTGTTTGCTTATGGTTTTCTTTACTCACTGTATATATATGTTTGCCAAGTGCATTAGCATTTAATTGGAATTCGTGTATCTCAAAACTATTGCATTCTGCTTGTACTAACTTATATTACAAAAAAGGGAAATGACAATTTGCGCAATAATATTAACCTGTTTTAGTAGGCATTGGACAGTTAGCTATTAGCAATTACCTTATGTTATTGTAATCTACTCTGGCCGAACGTAGATAGAGAAGCCCCTTTTTGTCCCTTCGCTCAGTCATGCAACGTACCGTACAGAACAGAGCTTGAGAACATGTACTTGGCTTTTAACTGTGCTTATTTGTCTGAGTATTAAGATTAGTCCACCAAATGAGTTTTGATCCGTGTTAATGTATAGCCCTGCTCGGTGAGTTTGATCCTTGTGGGGGTTGTAAAGAGGAGATCTCAAGTGTAATCTTACTATTAAAAGTGTAAGTAAAGTACTGTGTGTGCCATCTACCTTAAGTTATTATAACTAACTGTGTCTGCCATTTACCTTGAGTTAGTATAACTATTGAGTGTGTCATTTACCTTGAGTTAGTATTAACAGCAAGAAGTGATATGATTATATCCATATATTGTATTGTATGAGACCTACAAGAAGTTGTACCTAATGGTCTAATAGGCAAGAGATAGTCTCTGTTCCAATCTCCAAGTAATTAATATGTACATACACACCAGACGACCATTTAGCATGTAAACTTCTACTAAAAGTTTGATACGCATGTATGAGAAGCTTCATTTTACTACAAAGTAAGAAATAGGGATCTCATTTTAAAATGTGTCACTTGTCAATAATATAAAGTAAAAAGACAAATTGTGCAGTTTATTACAAAGGAGCAAGTTAGCAGGAGCCAAAAAAAAAGAAAAAAGGAAAAGATGAGAGAAACTTTACTCTGTCCCAGCAAAAAAGGCTGAAGGCTCTCAAGCATTAGTCATTCTGATTTCTGCTTTTGCACTGTGGAGGTTGACCTAGGCCTGAATTTTTTTGCTTCTTTCTGATAACTGAAAATTGCAAAACACAGATACCTTATTGGGAACAATTAATAGGATGGTCTAACCTAATTATCCAATAACTTAAGATAGCATTTGTTATTCTCTTCTTCTTTCTAAGAGGCTGTTCTTGCTAATCGTGTGCTTAAGACTATATTAATGATCTTAATAAAGGTTGCAGATATACATCTTAAGTGAACTTTCTCTTAGGTTGCTCTCTAAATGGTGTTACCTACAACACATTTATTCAAGGGCTTATTACCAGTAAGAGTGAGATATCAAAGGCGATGGGGTCTTACAACTCTTATTCATCAAATGGTGTTCACTGCATATGCATCGACCATGGACAGTTATTAAAATTTTGATTTATTATATATATATATATATATATATATATATATATATATATATATATATATATATATTTAACTAAATATTATGCAGCCTCGCGCGCCGCCTTACTGTTTTTAAGAATTGGGCTTGGGCCTCCGTGTTGGACCTGGATTTCTCGAGCGAACTCTCTTCTTCTTCTTCATTGATCAGTTCTCTCTCTCCCTTTTGTTTTCCCCTTTCTTTCTCTCGGCACACCTCTAGAAGAATCGAAATCAATCTCTGAGACCTTTTCCTTTTCCCCTCTCTTATCCTTCTGCTTCTTCATGCTTTTGCTCTCTCGCTTTCTCTCTCAATTTGATATTGCTGTGTTGGTTTTGGAACGAACGGGTCTTCGATTTTTGGCTATCTCTAGAAGAATCGAAATCAATCTCTTGAGACCTTTTCCTTTTCCCCTCTCTTATCCTTCTGCTTCTTCATGCTTTTGCTCTCTCTCGCTTTCTCTCTCAATTTGATATTGCTGTGTTGGTTTTGGAACGAACGGGTCTTCGATTTTTGGCTATCGACTTCAGTGATCGGTTTCGAGAGGAACAATCTGGCGATTCTTTGCTTTTGATGTGCGAATTTGGATCCAGCTTTACATCCTTGATTCTTCGAACTGATCATTGTCATTATTCAAACGGATTTCACCCCTCCGTTAAAGACAATAGGCTGCTCTCCAAATGGTGTTACCTACAACACATTTATTCGAGGGCTTACCAATAAGAGTGAGATATCAAAGGCAATGGGTCGTACAACTCTTATTCATCAAATGGTGCTGCCGGGTTTCTCTCTTTACTGCAGATGCATCGACCATGGACAGTTAATAAAATTTTGATTTATTGTACTCGACAATGGCACACTGCCTTCGGCGACTGTTATGTAGTCCAGTATTTATCTTTTAAGGTAAGAGGAAAACTTGCATCTCACCGTCTGTTTTCACAATTGACAAAACTGCTGTTCTCACTGTCTCTCGCATCCAGACAGATTCCAACGTCTTCCCTGTATAAAGTTTTCCTGTTGTAGCCTGGTTTTTATTGCAACACTCACAAGGCTCAGCCACCAAATCGATATATAATTTCCCATGAAAAGGCAAACTTTTCCTGATTATATCAGGAAATTGAGCTGGTCATGAAATAGGTATATTTCCCAAAGCCAAAAACTGAGGAAGAGGGAAGAACATGGAACTCAATAAAGGTACAGAAACCAGAGTACATAGGAAACTAATACACTTGGAATTTAGATGAGCCAACATCTAACATAATAGAAATGAAATATTCAGCTACCATCTCTACCCACCCTCTTCATTATTTCTTTCCGAAACGAACAGCACAGTTGCCCGACTCTGAAAAAAAAATCATGTTAGCTTTACCAAATAATAAATGTGAGGAGAAATGTGAGAAATGAAAAAGTAAAAAATTGAAGGTAGAACTTAAGTAAACACTTGTAAAATCACAAGGATGAGAGAAGCAAAAATATTCAAATGAAAATTTATACTTATATTTGACATGTGTTAAATTTTCCATGTATGAAACAGGTACTTAGCAATAATTCATGTCAGCACACAAGGCATGAAACACAACAAAAATAAATTAGGATTTGGTACATACAACAAAAATAAATTAGGATTTGGTACATAGAATCAAGTTCACTTACAACTAGGCTTTCAACAAAGCTTCGCTTTCAGTTCGGCAGCCACGGCATCAATGAACTCTTCTGTGTTCAAGTAGTGGTTCCTAGCAAGCCTACACCACAGGAAGCATATGATGAAAACAATGTTCATGCAAAAAACAGAAACACAAAACCCAAGTGTGTGCGGCCCACACACAAACACCCAAGGTGGAATAAATAACTGTCTTATAGATACTTACTTAGGTCCATGAAGAATTAGTGCAAGATCCTTGGTCATTTTCCCAGATTCCACAGTTCCAATACATGCCTCTTCCAGCTTCTGAGTGAATTCCAACAATTTAGCGTTGTCATCCAACTTTGCCCTGTTAAGAAGATAACATTCAAATTCCATTCAAATTTTTCACTGTAGAACCTTGAAAAATCAAGAGATCTTGAAGAACAAGATTTATAAATTACCTGTGTGCAAGCCCTCTTGTCCAAGCAAAAATAGAAGCTATGCTGTTTGTGCTTGTTTCACCACCTCTCTGGTGAACTCTATAATGCCGAGTAACTGTTCCATGGGCAGCTTCAGCTTCTATGGTCTTTCCATCTGGGCACACCTACACCAATGAACAGCTCTAGTAAGTGAATGAATTTATACAAAAAGAATGTATTAATGGAAGGGTTAAATGGATAGGATAGAAAGAAACACCCCAAACAGCTATAGCATACCAGTACAGATGTCATCAATCCAAGAGATCCAAAACCTACAATGCATCCAAAAGTTAGAAACTATAACCCTCTGTATGTCAAATATGATGATAGAGTAACAAAAATTGCTAGCAGCCTGTTATACAAACCTTGAGCTAAGAAATCACTTTGCACATCTCCATCATAGTTCTTGCATGCCCAAACATAACCACCTTCGCTTTTAAGTGCATAAGCCACCATATCATCAATGAGACGATGTTCATACCTGCCAATTAATTCCTATAAAGTTAATAAGAAGTGAAAGACCTCAAAATCCATCAAGAATATGAAAGAACTAGAGTTCCTCACCATATGCCAGCAGCTTCATACTTGGATTCCCAGTGGGCTTCATATACTTCTTGAAATATGTCCTTGAATCTTAACGCATGAACATACAGGAGTATATAGTCAGATAATGTTAAGAATAATCATAGTTATATGAAACCAGGCTAATAGAGAATCTGCATACCTTCCATCATACTTCTTAAGAATAGTGTTTTTTGTGCTAAGATAAAGAGGCCACTTTTTCTCATAAGCTGTGTTCATAGAAGCTTCTGCAAAAGCACGGATTGACTGCATGGAAGAAAAAAAAAAGTTACATTACAAAAGAAGCAAAAAGATTACAAGCAGCATCGAGCAGCTGTTTCAGTATCACCAAGGATTATCAAATCAACCTCATCAGTGTTGTACATGGCAATTGCTACTCCACCTTCCCCTGTAAAGTTGAATACTTCAAATTCCATCTTCTCATCCTTTCCCTCTGGAACTGCAAGTATTTCAACATTATCAGAAATCCCTATCCCCAAGTATTAAGACAAGAAATGAAAAGAAAATCTTCTTCAATAAAGTTTAAGTGAAAATGTATAAGCATTTCCAATATCTATATACACAATCCTGTAAACTATCCCGCAACAATGGAAGTTTACCAAACATCAATTTCAGCTTCCCAGGTCCTTTGATAACTGTATCAGTTGCTCGATATTGATCACCGAAAGCATGTCTTCCAATGCATATTGGCTTCGTCCAACCTGAAAAAAAGAAGCAAGAATCAGCATGGCACTACTCCAACGAAACACTATAGACGCTATATGATGTTAAATACCTGGGATCAGACGAGGAATGTTCTTGCAAAGAATCGGTTCTCTGAAAACAGTACCTGAAGAAAGCCCACAACCCTTCTAATTTACCCATCAAAAGTTTCAAAATACAAAAAGTTTACTGCTTCAAGTTTACTAACCATTCAGAATATTCCTAATAGTCCCATTGGGACTCCTCCACATTTGCTTCAAGTTAAACTCCTTCATGCGAGCTTCATCTGTCACAGTATAACCACAATATAATGGACTGGTATCCTTGAGTGTCAGTTGAAAATATATATATATATATATATATATATATATGCCAGAAAAATGCCGAAAATAGAGTTCACGAAAATCTCCAGCATGCTAAAAAGTTATACCTGGTGTGATAGTCGCGCATTTGATTGCTACGTTGTACCTAAATACAAAGTGATTGAGGCAACATGAATACCCGAATAATATTACAAGTAAAATGCACTTGCGCACTCTTTAATTTCACACGTCATAGAAAAGTATCATTTTTAGAAGATTAAGTGGAAATTCAATAAGACGTACTTAAGAGTAGCCTCCGCACTTTCAATGGTAACTTTGTCATCAGTGGCATCACGGTGAGTAAGACCGAGATCAAAGTACTTGATGTCCAAATCCAAAAGGGCAAAATAAGCTGCAGATGGAAAATGGAGAAAAGAGAAAACATGAGTAATCAAGATCTTGACCAGAAATAGTAAACTGATAAAAAAATACAATATTTAACATATTATATATAAATTGATGGAGTAAGATTACAATCAACACACCTTATCCTTGATTGATTGCCAGAAAATTCGAGTCATCTCATCTCCTGTACCACATATCAAAAATGTCATGGTATCAGAAAGAGGAATGTAAATCTTTTCAACCCATGTATTTACAATACATATAAAGTCTGCAAGTTCCCCATGCAGTGTTAACTTTTGCCTAGCCTTAACGTGAAAAAAGAAGCCTTGTTGGATGACTCAATACTCTTTTCGAGACAACTTAATTCCGAGACCGTACTGATTTTATTCATAGATTTCGGACGAACGATGATTACAGTAAGTAGAAGAATACAAGTGAGAGTTGCGGACAATGAAATCAATACATAAATCCCGTAGGACGCTCAGAAGCATAAATCATTTAACTCATCCAAACAATTTACATATCAAAGGTGTCCAGAATTCCAATCAGAGTTTTCTTATTTATTTTGTATGCAATCAGATTGATATATAGATCAAACACTTGCTTAGCCATAGAGAAGAGATGACAGTTCATCCCACAGATCTTTATTAACAAACTTATAGATTCAGATAACGCGAATCTGTCAATTCACACTGTGAATTAACCAGGATCACAATAAGATCAACTCAAAAGTAACTAGGAAATCTCAAAAACAAAACGAGGAACGACCCGATGAGTGAAATGATCAGATCGCAGAAGAGCTCACCGTCCATCTCGACGATGGGGTTAGCGACCTTGATCTTCTCGAACGCCATTGAGTGATTGGGACAAGCAAGGCTGAGTCGCTCGCTGGTTTTTTTGACTAATGAACCGAATGGGGCAGACCGGCTCGGGATGGACAAGCTTTCCTTTTATAGTCTCCAACTTTCGATTTTTTTTTTGTTGTTGTTGTTGTTGAATGTTGAGGGTACGCTCTTATCGGGTGTCCACCTACCGCACTCAATTTTTAGATTTTATTTTCTGACACATATGGACGTGACCGACTGTTAGAGATGCTTTCAAATATTTCTCAGCAACTTAGCCAAATGGGACCGATTGATATCGTATATGTCCGTCGGTCTCATAGTTGGTACGGTGAGTAGTTGGATCTGGTTTTATGATGAATCGCTGAATCACGCGCGGAGCAGAAAACGAAGCCATACCTCTAGTTATTCTTGCGGCAATCCGAAGCGGAGCATGCGTATGAGTTTTTATTCAGAATTTAACGTTTGTTTAACGGAGTCTCACAGGGAACTGCTCCACACGCACCAATCGCTGCTCACACGTACTCAAGACAATCAAAGTACTCGATGTACTATGTACATTCCAGAACACATCTAAATTGAAATCATTCATGGCACTTTCTTTTATTTTATTTTATTGCCTTTGGTTTTTCATTTATTTTTTAAAATTGATTTTCAGGTACTTTATCTAAAATTAGACAGATGGATGAGATGTTCATGATTTTCGCATATTGATTTCATCAGTAAGGCTACACTAAATGAATAACTCGTTCTAAGTTAATTTTTCTTTTGTACTTCTATCAAAAAATTTATTTCTGTTTCTTTTTTAATTTCATTTCATTTCATGAACTTTCAAATGTCAATCTGTATCATATTGAGATAAGTGGGGTGGGGAAAGTTGGCAAAGCATGCTAAAGCACTTCAACAACTATCAAAACATATCTTTTTAATTTCATGAGTCGTCTTGTTCCAGACTTCGTCTCTTTAAGTCGTGACTTGACAATCTGAACCTATATTACTTTAATGATGAAAAAATGATTGAAGAGAACCACAACAGCACCATCAACATTCAAAGATTTATTTTTCTTCTAGGAGTAGTCTTAGAAATTGGCTGCATACATAGCAACACCTCAAGAGAAACATAAAGACATGCTGATCAAGAGAACCAAGGAGACTATATGTGGAGCAACTTTTGATCGTTGGAGCATAGCAACAATCACAAACCAGACGGTTTGTCAAGTTGTGATTGAAAATAAATAGTAAGGATCAAATACAATTTTGTTTTTCATCAATTTCTTCAAAAGTAGCCCAAATTTCAAAAGAAAATCAATATTCACAGCTCCAATTAGATCAAGACTTACGGATGAACAACTTTGCATTACATTGTCCCTCTCATATCGCTATTGTTTAGGTACCAGGTATTCTAAGAATTCTTGTGACTTCCTCCGTATGTCAATTTTTTTTCCCATCATCTCTTTACATAATGAAATGATTATTTTGACAATACTGAACAGATTGAATTTCATGATACAATCATAGTAGAACAGATATCTCTCCGATATTATCATGCACTTAAACTTCCGCGCAAACAAGAGCAATTTGGAGAACGGAGAAGCTGAACTATGATATTAGTAGCTCAAGTATATTATGCTCCAACAAAATGAAATTTTATGGAAAAGGGCCAAGTCCTGAACCAGGAGAATCAGTTTTTTTTTTCCTGAGCAGAAGCAAACTCTACAGAGTACAGACCACTCAAAATTGATGTTTGGATACTGACACTGCCACTAGCTCAACTGTTTACTCACGCACCATCAATTCGCAGAACTTAACCAGACATGCATTTTTCCTTGCAATCCGTCTTCATGCGTCTCTTTCATCAAGTTTCGACGAAAGTCTTGTCACCTGGTCAGAAAGAAAGTCCTGAACAAATTATATATTGCATAGGAAAACTCTGTGGTGAACAACACATTGTTGAATGAGGTTATTTTATAACAAAGTGACCATTTTATCCCAACAAACCCTTTCTTATTCTCCCTCCATATATATCATGAACGCTCACATATACACATAGAAGGGAATAACACACGCAAACATGATTGACAAAGAATACTTACGAATCCACAATTAGCTTTCTGTAAATGCTTGAGAAAGTTTGGTAGAATGCCTTGAAATATTTGTGAGCAATGTCTATATCTTCCTTCCCACATATTTCCCTCACACTGCAGTTAAAGATGGAAAGAGACCATGAGTAAGGTGTTCATTGACAAATAGGTAGCAGAGAACAGAACACGCTTTATTTTGCAGTTCTCCTTCCAAACATGCAGTCCTGAGTACTGACCACAAGAATTAAGCCCATCAATTTGCTCATAATACCAACAATGTTTTGTTGACAAAAATTTTCATTAAAAATGTGAAATCAAAAAAATCAAAACACTACATGAGACATTTTCAGACAAAACTAGAATCATGGGAACATATTATAATCCAAACCCTTACTATGATAGAGTAGTTAATCCAAACCCTACGGTATGTACCCATTAAAAGACATAGACTAACAGACAATGGGGGATTCTAAATGCTTGCTTACAAGTTACTGTTTAAGGTATATTGAATTCATTAAAGCCAATTCTAGCAACAGGTAACCAAGTTTAAGTACACCAAAACATGACATATGAACTAGCAATATCTTTGGGCAGATGACTAGGCCGTATCTAGTTAAATAATGAGTAACCAGCGAACAAAATCTGGGACTTGTTCTAGTATGTTTAGCATCAATCCAGCGGTACCTGTGCATAGAAAGCTGAGCAATTCCACAATCAACAGTACGGATGCCAGCCCCTGAAGCTCGTATGGGACCAATTGTCGACCCACATCCCATATCGTTCCTCACCACAAATTCCTACACAGAAAGAAGTAAATTGTAAAATGTATGTACCATTCTTGTTACCTTAGGTAAGAACATAAAATCTAAGATATTAATCGCTTCACTCATATTATTCATGATAATGTAACAATTGAATCAGCTTGATCTCATTCCAAACGCTCAAAAAGAAATTACAGAGTAAGGATGATACTTGGTATCATCAATTAATATCTTGAATGGGTGATATCCTAAAATACTGACGAAAGAAGAATTCATGAACTTAAAATTGAATACACTAGTACTTCAAACAGTCATAGGTCAACATCTCTGATATAATACATTTTTGAAGTAATCCACATTTTCAGGTAGAACATATGAGAAAGTGTATGTGTGTGTAGCCTATCAATAGTACAATCGTTTGTTTTCACTTTCATAAGGCCACTTTTTTCAATTAAAAAGGTGCACTTACTCAATCACATAAGTTCAAGTGCATAATGAATTAAATAGTTTAGGATGGGTTTGATACATGCATTTTATGCTATATTCTTAATGTGTTTCCAACCTTATTTAGCTTTGTTGTTTCCTTAATAATGCCATTTCTAGCTTATTTCTGTTTTATAGGTCAAAAAAGGAATTTAGTGAAATCCTAATCAAGGAGGATTCCTGTTGCAGCAAGGTGTCTCATTAAGTCGCAAAATCTGGGGATAAGTCGTTTAGGAAACTTTCCTGTTTTAAAAAGGGAAACTTGCCTATTTCATTTTAAGAAACTTTCTCATTTTGATTTAGGAAACTTGCTATTTATGATTCTTTCCTATTCTGACTTTCCTAAAATATTTTAGGAAACTTTCTTTTCTAATGAGACAGGGAAACCATTTGAAGTCAGGAAACCTAATCCAACTTGAAAAAGGGATCTGTGAATGTCTATAAAAGGGGGAGAACGAATTCTGCAGCAATCAAGGATCTTATATGTGCTAATCAGAGAATTAAGGGAGATACTTTCCTTTAAATTCATCATTTGAATTCTGTTATTCCCCTCCCATATCTATCTGATTTTATTTCCCTTGCAGGAACCCTAATAGCGCACAAATAAAGGAAAGGAATTTTCGTCAAAAGCCTGATTGATAGCAGAGAAGGAAAGTTCTTAATCGCTGGGATTTACTTTGGAGAACAAGGAGTGTACCTGGTCCATATTCAAGCCTCATTAAATGAATTATTGCACAAGACATTCCAGAGAATTCTGGGAAGGTCTAAATCAGGATTTAAAGCAATAATTCATCACCGTTGGATCATAAATTAATCAAGGGCTAGGAGGACAGCTAGGTTTCGGCCATACCACTATATAAAGGAGCAGAGAACAACGTTTTCAGCATCACTTCTTCCACCAAAAATTCAGAAAACGTTTTGTCTCTTCTGTTCTCTAGTCCGTGTGAGTGCCAAGCCAAAAAGGAGCAAGCACGCAGCCACAAGAGCTTCCTCACTCTGCCAAAGTTCTTCTTGCACTAGTTCGACACCCCTTTGAAGCTTCAAGGCCAAGAAGACTCAAAAGTGTAAAACTATGCTCTGGATTTACTATCTTGTTCTTACTGCCTTTGTATTTTTAATTGCATGGATTATGAGTACTGTTGTTGACAATATGTTTTATGCATGAATTTTATAAAGTTTTGTTCTTAGATTGTTAATGAAATTTGCGTAACTTAATGAAATTTCAAACGCAAACAGTTTGATTTACTGAGCTTGTCATTTCAGGAGTACTTTTTGATCCTGGATATCTTGTCCACTGCAACATGTTATCTAATTTTAGGTAATGAATTATCTGGCTCTTATCCAAAAATAATAATAATAATCATAAAAATAAAAATATGACCACGGATAATGGAAATAGGAAATAGAGAAATATACAATAATACATTATGCATACGTTTTTTAGGTGTTTCCATCTTCACTTGTTTGATTGTATGTGATAACTTGGAATTACATAATCTTATGATTCTAAGTACTTGCATTTCATGGCATAGTTCACAACTGATCCGAACACTCATAAAATAGTCTGTTCTTTAAATTAGGGCATACAACTTCAGGTAACTTCAGGTGTGTGATTTACCTGTTATGGACAACTGTTATTACCACAAAATGCTGAGGGACAGCTCTCTAGCTTAGAAATGTGTCATACTATCAAACACTTATAGACTAGAATAACACATAACCAAATTAGTAATTACGATAAAAAATATTATGAAGGATCCAACTGCCAGACTGAAAACGGTGTGGTAGAAAAATTACCAAGGAATGATTGGCGTATTGCACGCTCAAAGGAACCTTCACCAACGTACTTTTCAGCTAAGCAACTAATTATGCGTCTCATAGCCTGAAACATAGTTGGAGCACCAGCACCCTGAATGGATCCTGAACCCACCTAAACAGTAAGAATAATTTGTTACATATACTGGCTTTGAGGGTAAGAGATTATTACATGAAAGTCATCAATAGGCAACTGCAGATGTAAGTAAAGTAGCAAGTGGGATTGTCCCTCCCATTGTCCCTTAGAAAGAACTGGGTACACTGATAATGAAAAACCTCGGTTGAAAACCCAAGTTTTAGATAATTAGTATGCGCTTACAAGCTGGCCATGACACCTATATACGAAAATAATAATGTGGAGTGAAAAAACAGTACGACAAGGAATTCTACAACCTCAAAATAATATATTCTCCAACTCCTAGATAGTTTTGGGATGTCTGGTCATGATTTGAAATTAGAGAACAGAACAAACTAGTTAGAAACCTTGGTTCATCCTCTAAAAAAACTTGCATTGTAGGTTACAATAACTGCATGGTGAAGTCAACGTGATCAATGATGGTTGAGGGAATGTCCGTTTTAGACTCGCGTGTGTGTATATATATATACACATACATATTTACAATTAGTCCATCAAATAATTCTGGTATTTGTAATAAGGGATGATTGATTTATTATACAAGTTTCTCATAACACGGAGAATATCCAAGGCAATGGAAATTATCCCAAGAGACGCTCAACAAAAACTGAAATTAAAAAGTAAAATACTAGGATCCATTTACATAAAGTAAACTTCATGCAATAAGAGAAACTGAGAAGATGGATATACCTCTTCATTGTCAAATAAAGCAACCATGCGTATAGCATGCTCACTTGCTAAATCACCAGGTGATTTACAAGAATCAATAAGAGCTCTTAGTGCACAGTAACTTGAGGCAAGATTATCTAGTCTTCCAAGGCAGCTCGGTTGGGTATCACAGACATTCAACTCAATGCTCACTATGTCATCAACGTTACAATTGATCTCATCTGATAATGCCTGAAAATAACACTTGTGGGTTAATGCATATTGTCACTGAAAAAAAAAAGAAGAAAAAACAGAATTGACACCGAAAGCCACTTTACAGAACTATTGTAGTTCTCCCTCACCTTAATCTTTTTATTTTTCCTCCCTTTCTTCAACTTTTTTGAAATCATACAAATCGCAAATTACTCCATATGCAAATAAAAATTGCATTCATTAAAATAGCCTTAAATTTAGCCACACAGCACAAATGAAAACTGTTTAATATCAGTTTCAGCAAACAAACAAAACACAAACCAAACAAGCGACCCAGTATCCTAACTAACTCCAAAAAAGGCCCACAATATAAAATAGTAGTTCATCATTAAAAGAAGAGAATTAGTGATAACCGCCTCTAACAGTCAAAGGGCCAGGAAATAGACTACTAGATGGAGAGAACACTGCAGAGGTAAAAGGAAAGGTTAAAAAGCAATGATAGACCAGAATCTACATCGTATACCTCTCTATTGCCTCTCCAGCAGCATCAACAGAGTTTTATAGTATGTGCCCATTGTGCTGTCTGCTTGATAAGAGCACAAAGTGTTATGTTATAATGTGTTTGCTGCCCAATTTAGCTATGTTATTCTTGTAATAATACCATTTCTAACATGTCTTGTAACTGTGAAGGCAAGGGAGCAGAAAAACAGAAAAGTAAGCTAAAACCGGCAATTTAAGAGAAATCTTAATCGAAGGAGGATTCCTGTTGCAGCAAGGAGTCTCATTAAGTCGCAAAATCTGAGGATAAGTCATTTAGAAAATTTTCCTCTTAAAAAAAAGAAACTTGCCTATTTCATTTTAAGAAACATTCTTATTTTGATTTAGGAAACTTGCTATTTCTGAATCTTTCCTATTCTGACTTTCCTAAAATAATTAGGAAACTTTCTTCTCTAATGAGACAGGGAAACCATTTGCAGTCAGAAAACCTAATCCAACTTGGAATAGGAATTGTTTGAACGTGTATAAAAGGAGGAGGACAAATTTTGCAGAAATCAAGGGATTTTTGTGTTAATTTAAATGACGAAATTATGGAAAGAATCCCTTAATTCCTGATTTATAGTGATTCTGAAAACGTTGCTCTCTGCTCCTGTATATAGTGGTCTAGCCGAACCCTAGCTGTCCTCCTAGCCCTTGATTAATTTCTGATCCAACGATTATTGCTTTAAATTCTGATTTAGACCTTCCCAGAATTCTCTATAATGTCTTGTGCAGTAATTCATTGCATGAGGCTTGAATACGGACCAGGTACACTCCTTGTTCTCCAAAGAAACTCCCAGCGATTAAGAACTTTCCAGCTTCTGCTATCAATCAGGCCTTTGACGAAAATTCCCTTCTTTTATTTGTGCGTAATTAAGGTTCCTGCAAGGGAAATACAATCAAATAGATAAGGTAGGAATACTCAGAATTCAAACCATGAAATTAAAGGAAAGAATCTCCCTTAATTTTCTGATTTATATTAGCACAGATAACTCCTTGATTACTGCAGAATTCGTCCTTCCCCTTTTATACACGTTCACATATTCCTATTCCAAGTTGGATTAGGTTTCCTGACTTCAAATGGTTTCCCTGTCTCATTAGAAAAGAAAGTTTCCTAAATATTTTAGGAAAGTCAGAATAGGAAAGATTGAGATATAGTAAGTTTCCTAAATCAAAATAAGAAAGTTTCTTAAAATGAAATAGGTAACTTTTCCCTTTTCAAAACAGAAAAGTTTCCTAGACGACTTATCCTCAGATTTTGCGACTCAATGAGACTCCTTGCTGCACCAGGAATCCTCCTATGATTATGATTACTCTCAATTCTTGCGTTTTAACCTCCTTTGTGTAAAACTGCCTCTTTTGACCTACAACACATAAACAAGCTAGAAATGGCATTATTAAGGAAATAACGAAGCTACATAGGGTCGGAAATACATTAAGAATATAGTATAAAATGCGTGTATCAAATTCCCCCACACTTAGCTTTCGCTAGTCCCTTAGCAAAACCAAACTAACAACAGACTCTAACACAAACAAAAACGAAAATTCACAAAATAAAAATTCAAACTCTATGACGTGCTCGTTACCGGGCGGGTAATTTAAAAACCCTTTTTTATCAGAATGTAGTATTGGCAAATAGGGTTCGATCAATCCGGGGACCTAAAGGGCGCTCCTGCAGTCATGGTTACACTCAAGAATCAGTAACTATAAGTATTTACAAGTATTCAATTACAAATATACACATGGTACAATAGATAAAAGGGGGGGGGGGTTTTGAAGGTTTGTTCTATGTTCCTACTAAATCAGAAAATAAAAGCTAAACTATATATACAAGTGATCGATTCATTCAACATATCCATCAGAGAAGACTCAGATTCTGACCACACATCAAAGTTCACGTTTCAACCTTAGCAATCCGATAACATGCCAATTCAAAGAACTAGAAACAATCTCAAAATACAAGCCTACGAGGTCATGCATTTTATAGTTCTACTTACTTGTCCCTAGCACAGAACGTCTAGAACTAGGACATCTCATGCAAGGTTGCTATCAATACTTAGTGTATCTGTCTACACTTAACATGAGTCCTTAGAATCTATAGAACGAGATTGAACACAATTATATTATGAACGTCACAACAGGGAACTGCATAGTATACGTTTTCAGCCATTTTGACATAGCTTCCACCACTGGAGATCCATACTTACCTACGAGGCTTAGTATAAATCATGGCACTAGTTAGCATGCATTCTAACATAGTAATAAAACAAAAACGCATACTTCCTAAACAATGAATTAACAAGATCAGATTGCCAAGAATATCATGAACGAAACTTCAACATGCTTTACTAAAATTCTGAATCTATTGAATACAAGAACAAGCAAAACGTGCTTACAAATCCAGAGTTAACATTCGAAACATGCTTTCAAACTGTAAAGAAAATCAAAACAAAGTAAAGGCAGTGTTTACACTTTTTCAGTTTCCAAGGAAGCTTGGCAACGTCAAAAGGATGTTTGGCTTCGTCCTTCAAGTCTCCAACTCTGCTACCTTCGTGGAGAAGTCCTTCAAGGTCTGGCAAGAGAGGATGAACTCGGCAGGGGAGGAAAAGAAGGCTTGCTGCTGCTTTCGTATCTCTCTGGTTTTTACGTGAATGAATGATCAAAATTGTGAAACATAAAGTCTCTATTTATAGTGAACAGACCCAGCCCTAGGTCTTCTCCAAGCCCTTGATCAACTTCTGATCCAATGGTCTGGAATAATTGCGTTAATATCTTGAATTAAAAGTCTGGCGCAATAATTCCTTGAATGTAGCTTGAATAGCAACCAGGTGCATGTCTTAATCAGCAAGAAAATCTCCTCCTTATTTTCTTCTGCGTCAATCATATCCTTGAGGAAGATTTTCGATCTTTTCCTTTCATGCTGCACACAATTAGTCCTGCAATTTATGGAAATCAGATTAGGGCATAATTATGTACCAATCAGGAATCTAATAAAAGGAATAACAAATAACTCCCTTATTTTCTGATTCTCAATCAATTAAGGATTCCATGATTTGAGGAAGATTCCTATCAATTTGCTGCAGTCATAAAATCCATGTTTGGGCTCCTAAATTTCGTCCAGAAATCTCTAGATATTTCTGGTTTCCTTCTTTGCCTCTGACACCTCCAGCAAATCAACTCTTTAATTTCCTTTCCTTCTTTTACTCAATTTCCTAGTGAGATTCCTTGCTTGAGTCGGAATTGTTTCCTAGTTTGACTAGGATTTCTCTTTAATTGCTGGTTTTAGCATCCTTTTCTGCTTTTATGCTCTTTTGCCTTCACACTCACAAAACATGTTAGAAATGGCTTTATTATGAAAATATCATAGCTAAGTAGGGAAGGTAATACATTATAAATATAGCACTTTGTGCTCGTATCAAATTCTCCCACACTTAGCTTTTGCTAGTCCCATAGCAAAACCAAAACAACAAGACTTAAAAACAATTACAAAAATTAAAAACGTCACAAAGTGGCAAACAAACTCTAATGCCCTTAACTATTGTCTCAGATTCTCCAATCTTGGCATCCAACTTAGCACTCAATCAAGAATTATTCCATGAAGTTTCAGAAGCTAATTGCCATGCATAGATCACATATTTACATGTAGGACATGGAAGAACAGTGGTGATGGTTAAGCTCAGCATGTTTCGGACAAATATGATTCAATCTCACAAGGTATGTACTCATTTTTCACACAGATTTTCTGGCTTAATCACTCAAAAAGTATGCAAGAGAAATGATATTGAGGCATTCAGAAAGCTTGCATTTATAAGAACAGAAGCACAAGTTAACATAAGTAAAACCTCATGAAAAAATCAATTACTCACACAAATGAACCATACCATAAGCTCAACTCTTGGTACAAACTCCACAGATCAAATTTTACTCATCTTTAAGATCAAAAGGAACTTTAAAAGGTGTTAATGGGGCTGGGCTAGGGGTACGAATTTAAGAGCAAGTGTTACGAAATTCCTAAGGACCTAGCAGAGCATCAAACAAGCCTTAAGTCGCCAGATCAAGGGCCAGATACCATCTTGTTGGGCCCTTCGTCATTCGAACCACTTTACAACATCATGAAACAGAACAAAGGCCAAATAATTTCGTTTTTAGGCCTTCCATTTACAACAATAACTCCCATTTCACAACATAAAGACAGTGTCTAGATTTTTATTTTTCGGCCGAAATTTTATTTTTCTTTACTGTTCACGGCATTTTCTTTTCTTTTACACAAGAACAAGTCATTTCCCGCACACTTGTTTTTGATCATCACTTCCACAAAATTCTTCACAATATGCTCTACTAGGCCCAAAGGACAAGGGTAGAGATATCACTGTACTAAGCTCAAGGTAAAAATTTCAAGGGTGGTGAAAGAAAAGGCTAAATGTAGGCTCAAAAGGGGTTCAACTAAGGGGTGTGCAGCGCACACAAATAAGGACACAGGTTTGTTTGGCAATGGAGTTCGTCCTAAAAGGTTCCATTTATCCTTTCAAAAATCAGAGCGTTTTATGATTAAAAGTTTCGAAAGTCCACAAGAGTGAGTTCTAGTCATCTCTAGTTCATTAAAAGCTATGGTGAGCAATCAATCAAATTGAAAGATAATGAGGTTTTCAACAATTTAAAGCCAAGAAAACGATTCAGAATATTTCAATAAGCACTCAGAAAGAATGACACATATAAAGGCTCAAAAACTCACATTAGGGTTCATATGAATCAAAATTTGACTTAACATGCTCATTTCTGTACCAAAGTTTCCAAACCACATCCACTACATTTCATAGATTTCCATTCATTGCAATTGACTTCAGAATATCAGTTGGAAATTATCTCAATCTTGTGCTCTTCCTTTAAACATTTAGAAAAATATGCTCATCACAGACAGTTAAGGGCTCCTAAGACTCAAAAATAAAACAAAAGACTCAAAAGCAACACAAACTGTTTTTGGATTTTTCAAATTTTTCGACTAAAAATTCAACAAACATGTAAGAACGGAATTTATCTAAAGCAAATACAACAGCAAGAAGCTCTTTTTCAGTGGTAGAGTAATTCAATTGTGCGTCATTGAGCGTTCTTGAGGCATAGTAAATGGCATAGGGCTTCTTGTCCTTCCGCTACCCTAGCACAGCTCCAACAGCATAGTCGGATGCATCACACATCAATTCAAAGGGCTCGTCCCAGTTTGGGGGTAACATCACTGGTGCTGTTGTCAACAATTCCTTCAACTTCTCAAATGCCGCCTTGCATTCGTCATCAAAATCAAAGGCTACCTCCTTTTGAAGGAGGCGAGTTAAGGGTCTGGCTATCTTAGAAAAGTCCTTGATAAACCTGCGATAAAAACCTGCATGGCCAAGAAACGAACGTATCTCCCTCACAGTAGTGGGGTATGGTAAGTAACGAATAAGATCAATCTTAGCCTTATCAACTTCAATTCCCCTAGCAGAAATGATATGTCCCAAAACAATTCCTTGTGTCACCATGAAATGACATTTTTCCCAATTCAAAACCAGATTAGTTTCAACACACCTTTTCAAAATGAGTTCTAAATTTCCCAAACATGAATCAAAGTCCTTACCAAAGACACTAAAGTCATCCATAAAGACCTCAATTATATTTTCAATATAATCAGAGAAAATAGACATCATGCAACGTTGAAACGTACCTGGTGCATTGCACAAACCGAAGGGCATGCGCCTATAGGCAAAAGTGCCAAAGGGACATCTGAATGTGGTCTTCTCCTGGTCTTCTTGGGCTATGCAGATCTGGTTGTAACCACTATATCCATCCAAGAAACAGTAAAACTCGTGACCAGCCAACCTCTCGAGCATTTGATCAATGAATGGTAGGGGAAAGTGGTCTTTCCTTGTGGTGGCGTTGAGCTTTCTATAGTCGATGCAGACTCTATGTCCAGTCACAACTCGTTGGGGCACTAGCTCATTCTCAGCATTCTTCACAACCGTCACTCCAGATTTCTTTGGTACAACTTGAACAGGGGAGACCCATTTACAGCAACTTGATGACTTCGTCTTGAACCACCTTCATCATTGGTTGGTGTAGACGTCTTTGGGCTTCTCTGGAGGGTTTTGCTCCATCTTCCAGCAAAATTCGATGGACACATGTGGTTGGGCTTATTCCCTAGCACAGAACGTCTAGAACTAGGACATCTCATGCAAGGTTGCTATCAATACTTAGTGTATCTGTCTACACTTAACATGAGTCCTTAGAATCTATAGAACGAGATTGAACACAATTATATTATGAACGTCACAACAGGAAACTGCATAGTATACGTTTTCAGCCATTTTGACATAGCTTCCACCACTGGAGATCCATACTTACCTACGAGGCTTAGTATAAATCATGGCACTAGTTAGCATGCATTCTAACATAGTAATAAAACAAAAACGCATACTTCCTAAACAATGAATTAACAAGATCAGATTGCCAAGAATATCATGAACGAAACTTCAACATGCTTTACTAAAATTCTGAATCTATTGAATACAAGAACAAGCAAAACGTGCTTACAAATCCAGAGTTTAACATTCGAAACATGCTTTCAAACTGTAAAGAAAATCAAAACAAAGTAAAGGCAGTGTTTACACTTTTTCAGTTTCCAAGGAAGCTTGGCAACGTCAAAAGGATGTTTGGCTTCGTCCTTCAAGTCTCCAACTCTGCTACCTTCGTGGAAAAGTCCTTCAAGGTCTGGCAAGAGAGGATGAACTCGGCAGGGGAGGAAAAGAAGGCTTGCTGCTGCTTTCGTATCTCTCTGGTTTTTACGTGAATGAATGATCAAAATTGTGAAACATAGAGTCTCTATTTATAGTGAACAGACCCAGCCCTAGGTCTTCTCCAAGCCCTTGATCAACTTCTGATCCAATGGTCTGGAATAATTGCGTTAATATCTTGAATTAAAAGTCTGGCGCAATAATTCCTTGAATGTAGCTTGAATAGCAACCAGGTGCATGTCTTAATCAGCAAGAAAATCTCCTCCTTATTTTCTTCTGCGTCAATCATATCCTTGAGGAAGATTTTCGATCTTTTCCTTTCATGCTGCACACAATTAGTCCTGCAATTTATGGAAATCAGATTAGGGCATAATTATGTACCAATCAGGAATCTTAATAAAAGGAATAACAAATAACTCCTTATTTTCTGATTCTCAATCAATTAAAGATTCCATGATTTGAGGAAGATTCCTATCAATTTGCTGCAGTCATAAAATCCATGTTTGGGCTCCTAAATTTCGTCCAGAAATCTCTAGATATTTCTGGTTTCCTTCTTTGCCTCTGACACCTCCAGCAAATCAACTCTTTAATTCCTTTCCTTCTTTTACTCAATTTCCTAGTGAGATTCCTTGCTTGAGTCGGAATTGTTTCCTAGTTTGACTAGGATTTCTCTTTAATTGCTGGTTTTAACATCCTTTTCTGCTTTTATGCTCTTTTGCCTTCACACTCACAAAACATGTTAGAAATGACTTTATTATGAAAATATCATAGCTAAATAAGGAAGGTAATACATTATAAATATAGCACTTTGTGCTCGTATCACTCTAATGCCCAAAACTATTGTCTCAGAATTTCAATTCTCATGGCATCAACATTGACATTCAACCAAGAATCATTCCATGAAGTTTCAGAAGCTAATTGCCATGCATAGATCAACATATTTACACGTAAGACCTGATAGAACAATGGTGATATTTAAGCTCAGCATGTTTCAAACAATTATGATTCATTCTCACAAGGTATGCACTCATTTTCACTCAGAATTTCTGGCTAAATCACTCAATAAGTATGCAAGACAGAATCAGGAAGCTTGCATTTATATGAACAAAAGCACAATAAAATAGTAATAAACCTCATGAAAGAATATGATTACCCACACAAATGAACCATACCATAGGCTCAACTCTTGGGATAAACTCCACAGATCAAATTTTACTCATCTTTTAGATCAAAAGGAACCTTAAAAGGTGTTAATGGGGCTAAGCTAGGGGTATGAATTTAAGAGTAAGGAATTGCAAAATTCCTAAGGACCTAGCAGAGCATTATCCAACGCCTTATGTCGTCAAATCAAGGGCCAGATACCATCTTGTTGGGCTCTTCGTCATTCTAACCACTTTACAACATCATGAAACAGAACAAAGGCCAAATAATTTCGTTTTTAGGCCTTCCATTTACAACAATAACTCCCATTTCACAACATATAGACAATGTCCAGATTTTTATTTTTCTGCCGAAATTTTAATCTTTTCTTTTCTTTTTATTCTTTCCACGGCATTTTCTTTTCTTTTTATGCCACAAGGACATTACAGAAACTCTTTCCCCCACACTTGCTCTTCATCATCACCTCCAGTAATCTTCACACAAAATGCTCTACTAGGCCCAGAGGACAAGGGTAGAGATATCACTGTACTAAGCTCAAGGTAAGAATTACATAGGTGATGAAAGAAAAGGCTTAATGTAGGCTCAAAGGGGCTCAAACTAAGGGGTGTGCAGCGCACACAAATAGGGACACAAGTTTCTTTGGCAATGGTGATCATCCTGAAAAGTTCAATTTATCCTTTCTAAAATCAGAGTGTTTTATGACAAAAAGTTTCGAAAGTTCACAAGAGTGAGTTCTAGTCATCTCTAGTTCTTTAAAAGCTATGGTGAGCAATCAATCAAATTGAAAGAATAATGAGGTTTTCAACAATTTATAACCAAGAAAACGAATCAGAATATTTCAATATCAACACTCAGAAAGAATAGCACATATATAGGCTCAAAAGCTCACATTAAAGATTCATATGAATCAAAGCTTGTCTTAGCATGCTCATTTCTGTACCAGAGATTCAAATCATGTCCACTACGTTTCACATGATTTCCATTCATTTCAATTAACTTCAGAATATCAGTTGGAAATCATCTTGTGATCTTATCCATAATTTCAGAGATTAGAATCATAGACAGTTAAAGGCTCCTAAGACTCAAAAACAAACAAAAGACTCAAAAAGCAAACGAATTTTAATTTTAATTTTTGACATTTTTCAATTTTTATGTATTTCAATAAATGACTCAATAAACATGTAAATCATTCCCCCACACTTAACTTAACATTGCCCTCAATATTTTCAATATAAAGCATGCAATATAAAGTAAAGGCATAGAGATATGGATTCACAACAAACAAAACAAATCAAAACAAAGAATAGAGTAAATTGAGAAAGCTCCCCCTTTGTAGACCTCCAATGCTCACGACCTTTGAAGACGATTGAAATATGGGCACCAACCTCAAGGTACAAGACCAAGCCTTCAATTGAAAGCTCCTTGCAATCTATGCTCCAAAGTTGGTGTAGAATGTCCAAAGAGTTGATGACGTCTTGTGATTTCCGTGCAAAATTCATGCTATGACCTTTCGTCCTCCAAATGATGGTTCTGGGAGCGTCGGAACTCCAAATCCACTTCCGTATAAAGCTACAGAAACTAGACTCAAAGCTCTTCCTTCCCTAAAGAGCACGCCTCTTCATTCCAAAGGAGTTGGGAGCTGTGCACATTCAAAGTCAGCAGAACTGCATTTCAAACACAAAAACTTATCAAAACTTCCACAATTTAAACTAAGAAAAATTTAAAATGAAAAAAAGAAAAATAATTAACCAAAAACCGTTGCAAAAGTTGCAACAAAATTATTAATAAAGGTCTTTACATCAAAACCAAAAACTTTGAGAGATAAAATAAATTGACTAAAAAAATGAAATTTGCACCAAGTGTGCGACTCGATGTAGGGCTGCCTCCCTAAAGCGCCTTGTTTAGCGTCCATGAGCTAGACGTATGACTTCTTTAGTCTTCATCCACAAAGGCTTGTTTGGTGTCGAAATTGTCATCCCATCCTTGTGCGTGAAGATACTCATCCTCCCATGGTGAGCCTTGTGAAGTATATGACCTTGGTGAGTTTCCGTGTCTTCCATGGCTAAAGTTGGAGTCATTGTCTTCCTCCTCTTCACTATTTTCTTTTAGTTCTTCCTCTTCCTCACGTTCCAATTCTTGAGCTGCTTCCTCAAAATCAGCATAAACTGCTCTATTGAAGACAAATTCCACCTTGGGGGCCATAGAGTGAATCTCTTTCTCTACTTTGTTCATTTGCTGCCCAAATTTTGCTTGCTCCTTCTTTAAGTCTTCAATGCTTGCTAGCAGCTTGTTCGTTTGAGATTCCTCCTTTTTGATCATTTCGTGGGGCGGCATGAAATAGAGAGACGGTTGAGGGAAGGTTGCCGGATTATAGAAGTGACGTGGCATCTCTTCCCTTCTTTTTGGATTCATTTCAATACGTGCCACATGTTCTTTCTTCAGTCCTCCAAAAGCAAACCTTTTCAGAAAACGTTCTTGGCATTGGCTCCAGGTAACGGTGTTATGGTCCACTCGGTGATTATACCAGTACTTTGCTTCTCCTTTCAAACTCCGACTGAAAACCAAGATTGTCAAGGTCTCCAACTCAATTTCAGGGCACACCATGCGCTCACAAATCCTCTTCACATGGTCTAAATGAGCCTTGGGGTCTTGCTCTGCCCCATAAAAAATCAGGAACGGTGTTGAGGATGATGTGTATCAATTGCTCCTTGTTGAAACGAGGAATGTACTCAAAGATTGATTGAGGAGCTAGTGTCGACATTTCTGCTCCAATGGTGAACACCTGCACAAATTCTTTCTTGCATTCCTCCCAAGTGCTCTCATGATTCAGGTCCTCTTGGAACCATCTATAGGCCTCTCCTTTCAAACTCCTCATGAAGGCATTAACATCTACTTCTTTAGCATGATCTGGCGCCATAAGTTTGCTCACATCCTCCACATAGGTAAGGTGATTTGCTGCATCCACCTTGCTTGTTCCATCGAAATTTGAGAAGAATTTGAGCACCTTGTGCATCTCCTCATGATGTTCGAAAGAGTTGATGATGTCCTTGATATAAATTTGGTTTGAGGCCGACATCTGTTCATTCAAAGAATTGTTCATTCAAAATCAACTAGTAAGCTAATAAGAGTTAGAGTTAAGTTAAACACAAAAGTTAACACGTTAGTCACATATAATTAGATTAGTGTGAAATCACACTTGGGTACGGGAACAGAGGACAATGATATGCAATGGGGCTGAGTCGCTACCCAAGTCAACGTCATGTTTAATCCAATATACCTTAGTGCGACCAAAAACATAGTTAAAATAGAGAAACTAATGATTAGCAAATGACGTGCTCGTTTCCGGGCGTGCGACAATTATGAACCCTGTTTTGACAATTGTAGTATTGGTAAATAAGGTTCGATCAATCCGGGGACTTTAGGGTGCTCCTGCGTTTACAAAACTAAACAGATTAGACTAATTTAAGAATTATGTACATAATATAAACAGCAATTACATTTACATGATTTCTGGGGGGGGGGGGAAGTTTTGGGTGTTTGTTCTATGTTCCTACTAAAACAGAAAATAAAAGCTAAACTATATATACAAGTGATCGATTCATTCAACATATCCATCAGAGAAGACTCAGATTCTGACCACACATCAAAGTTCACGTTTCAACCTTAGCAATCCGATAACATGCCAATTCAAAGAACTAGAAACAATCTCAAAATACAAGCCTACGAGGTCATGCATTTTATAGTTCTACTTACTTGTCCCTAGCACAGAACGTCTAGAACTAGGACATCTCATGCAAGGTTGCTATCAATACTTAATGTATCTGTCTACACTTAACATGAGTCCTTAGAATCTATAGAACGAGATTGAACACAATTATATTATGAACGTCACAACAGGAAACTGCATAGTATACGTTTTCAGCCATTTTGACATAGCTTCCACCACTGGAGATCCATACTTACCTACGAGGCTTAGTATAAATCATGGCACTAGT
Organism: Fragaria nilgerrensis; assembly: GCA_010134655.1. NCBI lineage: Eukaryota > Viridiplantae > Streptophyta > Magnoliopsida > Rosales > Rosaceae > Fragaria > Fragaria nilgerrensis. The sequence goes on from CM020977.1 coordinate 16,874,328, forward strand.
TAGCATGCATTCTAACATAGTAATAAAACAAAAACGCATACTTCCTAAACAATGAATTAACAAGATCAGATTGCCAAGAATATCATGAACGAAACTTCAACATGCTTTACTAAAATTCTGAATCTATTGAATACAAGAACAAGCAAAACATGCTTACAAATCCAGAATTTAACATTCGAAACATGCTTTCAAACTGTAAAGAAAATCAAAACAAAGTAAATGCAGTGTTTACACTTTTTTCAGTTTCCAAGGAAGCTTGGCAACGTCAAAAGGATGTTTGGCTTCGTCCTTCAAGTCTCCAACTCTGCTACCTTCGTGGAGAAGTCCTTCAAGGTCTGGCAAGAGAGGATGAACTCGGCAGGGGAGGAAAAGAAGGCTTGCTGCTGCTTTCGTATCTCTCTGGTTTTTTACGTGAATGAATGATCATAATTGTGAAGCAGACAGCCTCTATTTATAGTGAACATGCCAAACCCTAGCTGTGCTCCTAGCCTTTGATTAAATTGTGATCTAACGGTGTAGAATTACTGCTTTAAATCCTGATTTAGACCTTCCCAGAATTCTCTAGAATGTCTTGTGTAGTAATTCATTGCATGAGGCTTGAATATGGACCAGGTACACTCCTTGTTCTCCAAAGTAAATCCCAGCGATTAAGAACTTTCCTTCTCTGCTATCAATCAGGCTTTTGACGAAAATTCCCTTCCTTTATTTGTGCGCAATTAGGGTTCCTGCAAGGGAAATAAAATCAGATAGATATGGTAGGGGAATAACATAATTCAAATGACGAATTTAAAGGAAAGTATCTCCCTTAATTCTCTGATTAGCACATATAAAATCCTTGATTGCTGCAGAATTCGTTCTCCTCCTTTTATAGACATTCACAGATTCCTATTCCAAGTTGGATTAGGTTTTCTGACTTCAAATGGTTTCCCTGTCTCATTAGAAAGAAAGTTTCCTAAATATTTTAGGAAAGTCAGAATAGGAAAGATTCAAAAGTAGTAAGTTTCCTAAATCAAAATAAGAAAGTTTCCTAAAATGAAATAGGTAAGTTTCCCTTTTTAAAACAGGAAAGTTTCCTAAACGACTTATCCTCAGATTTTGCGACTTAATGAGACTCCTTGCTGCAATAGGAATCCTCCTTTGATTGGGATTTCACTCAATTCTTGCGTTTTAACCTTCTCCGTGTAAAACTGCCTCTTTTGACCTAAAGAACAGAAACAAACTAGAAATGGCATTATTAAGGAAATAACGAAGCTAAATAGGGTTCGAAATATATTAAGAATATAGCATAGAATGCGTGTATCAGCAAACAAGCAATCACTAGCAAAAATAGGTTAAGTAAAATTAAGCACAAAACTAACGATTCTAAGTTTTATGCCTCTTCAAATCCGCATCTTAAATTGTGAGTCAATGGTGATTGAAGCAATGACATCTAAACATAGGCAGTTCCGTGGTTTCAGAAGGCATGAATGACCAGGTAGAAGTGTGAATCGTGCCGGTAGGGAATCGTTTGGTGGAGCCACGGGGGTCGAAGCCCCTATTATATGTGACCAGGTACACTCATTGTAACCGGGGTGGGGGTGCGACAAATTATGAACCCTGTTTTGACAATTGTAGTATTGGTAAATAAGGTTCGATCAATCCGGGGACTTTAGGGTGCTCCTGCGTTTACAAAACTAAACAGATTAGAATCTAATTCAAGAGTCATTACATAATATAAACAACAATTACATTTATATGATTTCAGGAGGCGATTTTAGGGTTTGTTCTAACATTCCTATGAAAACAGTAAAGAAAAGAGACTAAACTACTATTTACAAGTGATCGACTTCCACACTTTCGAAACCAGATTCCAGAAAACATAATCATAATCCAATGAACTTTAATCACACAATCGAGTTATTACCAAAGAGAAACACAGAAGGGTTCTAAATACAAGCCTACGAGGTCATGCATTTAATCGGTTCTTCTAAATAGTCATCCAAGCTAGAACGTCTGAACTTAGAACATTTTACATGCTGCTGCTATCAATACTAAAAGTATCTGTCTACAAACATGCAAATCATTAAGTAAAAGAACGAACCTTAACATGCAAAGAGTTTACGTACGACGCTTAACCATTCATATGCAAAACATGCTCCCAACCATACAGGATACGGCCTCCACTACTGGTGATCGATACTTACCTACGAGGCTTAGTTAAATCATAGCATTAGTTAGCATGCATTCTAACATAGGTATATCAAACACAAACATGCTTTCAACGAATTTCTAAGGCAATTGACTCAATCGCATAACATCATTAGGACAATGAAATCATGACTATTATTAACTGGAAACCACTTAGTTCTCAACAGAGGTTCCATCCAATTCGGAAAATAAAACACATAGTTCTAAAACGAAAACTAAAATAAGAATAAGATGGCCAAAAAGTACTAGACATAGATTTACACTTTTCAATGGACTGATTGGCCGATCAAGAGCTTGAGGTCGTGCAAGGCTGTGCTAGGGCATCAGTACTCCCTGGAATGTCTGAGGCAGCAAGGGCTTCTCTCCTTCTTCTTCTAGGGACTCACGGCAATGAGAGAGACTAAGAGAACTTTTCTGAATTTCTAGAATGTAGGAAGTGATACTGAAAACGTTGCTCTCTGCTCCTATATATAGTGGTCTAGCCGAACCCTAGCTGTCCTCCTAGCCCTTGATTAATTTCTGATCCAACGGTGATGAATTATGCTTTAAATTCTGATTTAGACCTTCCTAGAATTCTCTAGAATGTTTTGTGCAGTAATTCATTGTATGAGGCTTGAATATGGACCAGGTACACTCCTTGTTCCAAAGGAACTCCCAGCGATTAAGAACTTTCCACCTTCTGCTATCAATCAGGCATTTGACGAAAATTTCCTTCCTTTATTTGTGCGTAATTAGGGTTCCTGTAAGGGAAATAAAATCAAATAGATAAGGTAGGAATACTCAGAATTCAAACCATGAAAATTAAAGGAAAGAATCTCCCTTAATTTTCTGATTTATATTAGCACAGATAACTCCTTGATTACTGCAGAATTCGTCCTTCCCCTTTTATACATGTTCACATATTCCTATTCCAAGTTGGATTAGGTTTCCTGACTTCAAATGGTTTCCCTGTCTCATTAGAAAGAAAGTTTCCTAAATATTTTAGGAAAGTCAAAATAGGAAAGATTGAGAATTAGTAAGTTTCCTAAATCAAAATAAGAAAGTTTCTTAAAATGAAATATGCAACTTTTCCCTTTTCAAAACAGGAAAGTTTCCTAGACGACTTATCCTCAGATTTTGCGACTTAATGAGACTCCTTGCTGCACCAGGAATCCTCCTTTGATTATGATTACTCTCAATTCTTGCGTTTTAACCTCCTTTTGTGTAAAACTGCCTTTTTTAACCTACAACACAGAAACAAGCTAGAAATGACATTATTAAGGAAATAACGAAGCTAAATAGGGTCGGAAATACATTAAGAATATAGCATAAAATACGTGTATCAGATGTCAGAGAAGCATTACTCATTGTTTAAATATCTAATCAGCATATAGTCAATAAAGTTGATTTCCATTTAAATGTCAACAATCGAAGCTCGGAATTCCGGAACAATACTCCAAAGAGAGCTTTGAAGAGATTCTTTTCCATAATTTCTATCATCTTATCATTAGTTTCCTCTTCCTATAATTTTCTCAGCAACCAAACAGAGCCTTGACTAACAAAATTCATCTGAAAACCCTAGGATGATAATTGCTCGGAAATGAAAAATAGTCAAAAGTTAGAGCAGTACCCGTAGCATGAAAGTGAGTCCAAGACTCGTTGAGGTAGTCCAGTAGATCCCCAACTATTGATCCGTTGGCTTCTGCAGTTGAAACCTGAGCCTGGACCACGCAACAGTGATATCAAATACGACACATTACGACCACATGTAGATAGATAGATAGATAAAGAGAGAGGACCTGGGCGTTGGAGCAGAGACTGCCAAGACGGCGAGGGGAGTAGAGGGTAGAAGAGGGGAAGCGAGTGATGAATGAGGAGGAAGATTTGAAGGAGGACAAGAGAGAAGGAGGATGAAGCCGAGTTATCGCTGCCATTTCCACAACTCTCGATTATGGAATTCACCTTCACAGATACTAGTAATTAACCAGTGTCCAGTAAACCAGTTACGGATTCTTTTTTTCTTTTTTTCTTCTTCTTTTATTTCATAACAGGTTACGGGCCTACCCCTACATCTTTAAATTTAGTTAAGAAAACAAAATTTATTTAAGACCATACTCTACACTTTAGGGTGCATCGGTCTAAATAAGAACTACTTTTCATATACGCACGTGCGCAAGTGCAGTGCCGCGCTCACACATGTGAATTGTCATTTTCTAACTCTCTTAAAACGTCAACTGTTTATATTATATGTTCATATAACCAAATAATCGCGTTCGCGCATGCGTATTATTATTATTTTTTTTCTTTTGAGTTGTATTGTCAACGTGGGTGCGATCTGAGGCCCTGAACTTAGAGTTTAAGACATATGATCTCTTGCTTACGAAACTTCTTCCTATTTTTTGAACATTTTAGTTGTAAATATTGTTTTGAATATCTATGTTGTAAATATGTTTCAACATATAGTATGTAAAGTGGAGCCTCAATTTTAATAAAAGTGTGAGGCTTCTTATTTGACTTACTTTTCGGTCACATTTTAACATAACTATCGGTCAATGTCCATAACCTTGTGTGTAAAGCATCTCTACAAAGTTTCATCTAATTTGGCTATCATGATTAGTTGTAGACACTGACTGAAAAATGAGCTTGAGGCATTCTTGAAAATGAAATCCAACCACTCCTCCACATGGGGATAAAGAACAAGGGAGGGCAAGCCATTGCAATTAGTCTAAACAACATAACTGCAAGAACATCTTGAGAAAATATGATCAGTTGTTTCCACATCAGAACCACAAAGAGCACATGATTGATCAATCCCACTCGTGAAACGAGCTAAAAAAGCTCTTGTTTTTAATCTCCTTCTAACAAAGAGCCAAGGAAAAATTTTCACCTTATGAGGGATTTTCAAATTCTAAATTTTTCTTAAGATATCAGACTTAATGTTTAGAAACTTTACACCGAAGCCAAGTGGCAAGTTTCACAAAAAAGTACCAATTGGCCCAAGATAAATTCATCTTCAAAGTCAGATATTGAAATATTAGTAATAATTATTGAATTCACAATATGTCTATCAAGGTAAGATAACAACTATTGGAAATGATATCAGCCGCACCAATGTCAATATGTCAATACTGGCTCACACAATCATCAATCAAATCAATTAAGGGGGTAGACAAAAACTCAATCAATGTACTGTCTCACACAATCATTAATGATGATTACCAATAATCCACCAGCAATAATAATAGGATATATCTAGCATCTAAAATTCCTCTCCAAGCGAGAGGATGGTTAGCGTGTCTCTTTAAATCAAAGAAACGAATGTTTTCTAAGATATTTTTGTGTTACAATGTCAGACATCCAGATATTTTTTTGGGTCAAAACTTTCCAACCAAGTTTTAACATTATTATCAATATACAAATGCTCTCTCTCTTTTTTTTGGGGTTTTATTAAGGGTAAAGTCGGAAAATTGAATATAAAGTTCTAGGGTTGGGTGTATTAATTTTGTTGAATGAACAAGAAAGAAAGGTTGTCGATTCGCTATGGATTTGAAACGCCGCAATACTGCTAGTACTACTAGTAAGATGAGAGAGCTGCCCTTTCTGGTTCTCTACGCCGCCGCTTTCTACGCCTTCATCATCCGTCGATCGCTTCAACTGTCTCGCGGTACCAATTCCTTCCTTCACCTCTTTTTCATTTCTCAGTTTCTCAATTTGACTTGTTCTCTCTCTCTCTCTCTCATTATGCCAAACTGTTCGGATTGCGTCCTGGATGGCTCACACCTCAATGCCTTAATGTACTCTCTCTCAATCGAACTCCTTTATCCTCTTTAGTTCGATATTCTACTTTCTCTTAGAGATTAATTATTCGAGTTCTATTATTAGGATAACCATCCAGGTTTCATGTAGCTTAAACAAATAGTTGCGAAATGCTACATCTTCCTGTATATGAATCACAAACAATATGGTTTCTATTGCAGCTCATGCTTCGAATAGAGCTCTATAAAGTGATTGTTCCTGTTAGAGGATCAACAGGGTTGCAGTTGCGTGGCACTTGAATGAAATTATTGCCTAATGTAGGAAATAATGCAGGGCGATGACTCATGCATCTTGCGATATGGTTGAGGCAGTCGCTCTGGATATGGTGTATTTATTTGTATGTTTTGTGTATGTATATGTACAAGTCCTTTCTTACTTGTCATAGAAAAACACGCTTTGGCTTAGAGTTGATACATGCTTATCTTTTAGAATATTTCCTGGATATATGTTTATTTCTTTCTGAGTTCATTTTCTTCAAGGCTGGATGTAGTTGAGTTGAGGCAAAACTCTTGCGCCTATGTTGTCGTTTCTTTCTTCCTTCCTCCAATAAAATGTTGTCATAAATCACTTTCTGGTTTTATCTAATTTGTCAGTGTCGAATTCTTACTTCCATCAATCAGTACAGCAGTTCTGTTCTCTGCATTGCCTGCTCTGGCTTGTACTAGGTTGGCCGTTTCATTATCAGCTAGATATCTATACTATTATTAAGATAACACGCTGTGTCAGCCAAAGTCGGTGTGAAATGACATAAGAATTCCTAGACCCTTAGGTTAATTTGAAAAGATTTTAATATATATATATATATATATATATGATACTACGATAAGCTACAGAATATTAACTATGGAATATTTGAAAAAAATAAAAAAAAGTAACTTTCTAGAGTTGAGAGAACTTCCCTCATCATGTAGATATATAACTCCCCACTTTTTTTTTTCATATGAAAAAAAAAAAATTGTTTTATACATGCATCACATGTGTCGATGAAGGCTGGTATTTTTAAGTCTGTAAAGCACTGCAGCATTTTGCCTCTAAATGTCTCATGTTCGTATTTTATCTACTGCTTCATCGTGACACGCATACCATGAATCATTGAATGTGTAAAAAACTAAACTAATATTATCTTTCTGATATCCCCTTTGTTTTTTCCTAGGACGTGTCTGATGCTCAATGGAGATTGGTTACCTTAAGGCAACAACAGTACTTCATTTTTGAACGAGAGTACTTTGCTTGCTGGACAAGTGATAGATTTCCTCTCATGTTCCTTAAGAAATAACTTTAACATAGTGGACATGTGATAGACGACTGCTACTTACTTAAGTACTCCTTTACACTTCTTTAGTAACTAGTTATGTACTAATGAAAACTAGCATGTCCAGCCTTGCGTTTCTTAGGATATCCGAATAATTATAGGTTTTATCAGATTGCTGTTCAGGAAGTTTGAAGCCAATCTACCTGCTAAACTTGTAATTTGATTAATGTCCATCTCTACTATAACAGTGTCAAATAGTCCCCTATGTCCGCTTGTAGCTTAGAATGACCTGCACAATTGAATAATAAACTTATAAATTCATTGCACATCTGCAAATGTGTACCGATTTCAGTAAAATAGTTAAAAAAGTGATATTGATAAAACAGGATATGAGCACTAGCAGATTAAAGAAGAGAATGAAAATTCAAAGAAAAGAGGAAGCATTTCACTTGGCACAATACATGTTCCATCCGGCTTTTGTGTGTAAAGAATATATATTGATGTAACCAAGTGGCGCCTTTTCTTGTCTGACAGTTCAGTGCATGGTAAGCTTTGGCTATGATTACCATTGGGCTCTTCAAGATTCTCGTTTCGACCATGAGGTATATGTGTTTCCTTTTCCATCCTGTTTGTATAGCATGTATTCTGTAGGTCACTTGTCTAGCATGATTACCATTGACCTCTCGCAATTACTGTTCTGTCACCATGGTTACTTGAAGTATAGTATCTGTTTGTGATAGGAGCACAAAGTACCATGATATTAATGTATTTCCTACCTTATTTAGTTATGTTATTCTCTAACATTGTCATTTTAACATGTTTTGTGATTGTAAAGGTAAAAGAGCGGAAAAGTGAAAAAGGAAGCTAAAACCGGAAATTAAGAAGGATAAGTCGTTAGGAAACTTTCCTGTTTGATAAGGAGAAACTTTCCTATTTCATTTTGGGAAACTTACTAACTTTGAATCTTTCCTATTTTGACTTTCCTAAATTATTTTGGAAACTTTCTTCCCTCTTGAGACAGGGATTCCACATGAAGCAAGGAAACCAAATCCTATATGGATTAGGCCCAAATTCTGTCGCATAAAAGGAGGAGAATGGCGCCATCTTTTTAGGTTTTCAGCCGAATCTATATGGAGATAATGGAGCAAATTTCGATGATAATGGCTGATTGACATCAAGGAAATTAAGGGAAATTCTTACCTTTATTTCTCCATATAAATTCCTAATATTCCTAGAGTTTATATCTGATTTATATTCCTGTTTTAGGAACATTAAATGACGAAAATATGGGAGGAATTATCAGCACCAAATCGGCAATAAATAAGGAGAGATTCAAGCCGGTTTCAGTTTGGAAAACAAGCAATGTATTCGGCCACAATCCAACCGAATTCGAAGTCTTAATGTGCAAGATATTCTAGAGAATTCCAAGGAATATTCTCTGAAAATATTGTGCTATTATTTGTGGCCCTTGGATCGGATTTTAATCAATGGTGTGGAGCAAAACCCTATGTCGACATAACCACTATAAAAGGAGGCTTTTACATCAGAAAAAGGGTCGTTCATTCACATAAAAACTAGAGAAAACCCTAGCAGTAGCCGAGCCTCCTCTTCTCCACCTTTGCCGAGTTCATCCTCCCTTGCCAAGCCTTGAAGGACTTCTCCATTAAGGCAGCAACGTTGGTGACTTGAAGCATTGAAGCCGAGCATCCCTTTGGTGTTATCAGCTTTCTTGGAGATCGATCAAAGTGTAAACCTGCCTTTACTTTTGTATAGACTTCTCTAGCAATTTTAATAGCGTGTTTTAGATGTTAAGTTTGAGTTTTGGGAGCATGTTTTGTTTGCTTTTGTGTTCTTTGGATTCACAATTTTAAAGTAGTGTTAGATTTCGTTTATGATTTTCCTATGATCTGTTCTTGCAATTTTTGTTCATTGAAAGTTTGCGTTTTTGTTTAAATTACTAAAGCTAGAATGCATGCTAGCTGATTGCCATGATTTGTGCTAAGCTTCTTCAAGTAAGTATAGATTTAAAGTGGTGGAAACTATGTAATAATGGTTGAAAACGTAAACTACAACGTTTGCATGTTACGACTTCTCGGATATGTGTTTGTTGTTCAATCTCATTCTAATAAATCGTAATGACTCATGTTTAGTGTGGACGGGTACTTAGAGTCGACGCTAGGTATCGATCGTAGCCTTTGCATGAAATGTTCTAAGTTCTAGACTTCTCTGTGCTTAGACAATTAAAGTAGAATTAATGGGATACAATGACTTCTTCAAGATTGTGTTTCGAGATTGTTTCTTTGAATTAGAATTTGCATGATTTCAGATTATTGGGAATGAACTTGACATTGATGTGTGGTTATAATTTGAATCTATATCTGTTTGAAATGTTGAATGAACCAATCACTTGTAATAATACTTTTATTTTCTGTTTAGTAGGAATGTAGAACAAACCTTCAAAACCCCATTTTATATATGTACCATGTGTATATTTGTGATTGAATACTTGTAAATACTTATAGTTACTGATTATTTAATGTAACCATGACTGCATGAGCGCCCTTTAGGTCCCCGGATTGATCGAACCCTATTTGCCAATACTATATTCTGATAAAAAAAGATTTTTTAAATTACGCGCCCGGAAACGAGCACGTCATTTTTGGCACCGTTGCCGGGGACTTAATAAGTCTCTAATGGTTTTCGGTTACTTTTATTTATACTACTTTAACACAGTTGAACTGTTGTCTGTTTTATTTATTTTCAGGTTACTTGGAAACTGAAAAAGTATAAACACTGCCTTTACTTTGTTTTGATTTTCTTTACAATTTGAAAGCATGTTTCGAATGTTAAACTCTGGATTTGTAAGCATGTTTTGCTTGTTCTTGTATTCAATAGATTCAGAATTTTAGTAAAGCATGTTGAAGTTTCGTTCATGATATTCTTGGCAATCTGATCTTGTTAATTCATTGTTTAGGAAGTATGCGTTTTTTTTGTTTTATTACTATGTTAGAATGCATGCTAACTAGTGCCATGATTTATACTAAGCCTCGTAGGTAAGTATGGATCTCCAGTGGTGGAAGCTATGTCAAAATGGCTGAAAACGTATACTATGCAGTTCCCTGTTGTGACGTTCATAATATAATTGTGTTCAATCTCGTTCTATAGATTCTAAGGACTCATGTTAAGTGTAGACAGATACACTAAGTATTGATAGCAACCTTGCATGAGATGTCCTAGTTCTAGACGTTCTGTGCTAGGGACAAGTAAGTAGAACTATAAAATGCATGACCTCGTAGGCTTGTATTTTGAGATTGTTTCTAGTTCTTTGAATTGGCATGTTACCGGATTGCTAAGGTTGAAACGTGAACTTTGATGTGTGGTCAGAATCTGAGTCTTCTCTGAGATATGTTGAATGAATCGATCACTTGTATATATAGTTTAGCTTTTATTTTCTGTTTTAGTAGGAACATAGAACAAACCTTCAAACCCCCCCCCTTTTATCTATTGTACCATGTGTATATTTGTAATTGAATACTTGTAAATACTTATAGTTACTGATTCTTGAGTGTAACCATGACTGCAGGAGCGCCCTTTAGGTCCCCGGATTGATCGAACCCTGTTTGCCAATACTACATTCTGATAAAAAAAGGGTTTTTAAATTACGCGCCCGGTAACGAGCACGTCAATTTTTGGCGCCGTTGCCGGGGACTTAATAAGTCTCTTTTGGTTTTCGGTTACTTTTATTTATACTACTTTAACACAGTTGACTAACTTGTCTGTTTTATTTATTTTCAGGTACTTTTCTTGTTTTGTAAACCATTGAAGGTTACTTTAGTTAATAGGATCCTAAACCCTTCATTAGTACCTTAGCAGAGGTCTTTTGAAGTTGAGGGCGGATTTTATTAACTCTTGTACGACTGTCAAACATACAAGTGTTTCCTAACTGAGTAAGGGACATTTTGGATGGTGTTTAGGCCCCAGTAAGCGCCTGGGATCAAAATTGGACTTCAAAGAGTTATAGACTGTGCGTAAGCACGATAGGGGTTTCGACCTCCGTAACTCACTGAAACGAAGTCCTACCAGCCCGTTTCACTTCGGCCTGACCATCCAAGTCTTCTGAAACCACGGAAACATTTGTATCAAGACGATCATACCTTATTACAATTGGTTTACCACTTAAGATATGAGCTCGAAAATTAATAAAACCTATAACTGTTAACTTAAACAGATTGTTGTAATTTAGAACCTTTGTAAAATGTAAGTGTTTTACTTAGTTCTAAAGACCTTTTGTGTTTGAGCTCATTTTACAATCTTAGTTACTTTGTTTTTGTTTAATTTTTATTTTGTTTCTTATTTCGTTATTTCGTTTCTGTAGGGGGTTATGAATGTCCGATAAGGAAATTCGTATTCCTGGATTAACCGACGCAGCTTTCACGAACTTGACGGAGCGGTTACAGCGCATTAAGCGAGGAGAACCTTCCCAGATTCTTGATCTTTCTGTTCAAACCCCCAACACATTCAGACAGCTAGAGTTTGAGAGTGAAACAGAATTGGAAGCAGAGGAAGAAGAACACACAAAGTCAATAGTCTCATCACAACCTTCAGATTCTGAAGAAGACATTCCACCAATGGAACAGCAGACTATTAGACAATTATCAAATTCAGTTGTACCAGGAGCCGGAGGTAATGCACCTTCATGTATCACTTATCCTGAACCGGCAGCCACTAAGGAAGGAGAATTCGAGTTGAAAAGTGGACTTCTGCATCAAATCCCAAAATTCCATGGGCTTAGCAATGAAGATCCCAACAAGCATCTGAAGTCTTTTCAGTTTGTTTGTGTGAGCATGTGCCCTCGAAATGCAGATATAAATATTCTGAAGCTGAAAGCATTTCCGTTCTCATTGGAGGACCGGGCCAAGTCATGGCTCATTGATCTACCAGCTGGACATATAGACTCATGGGAGAAGATGATGAGTGAGTTCCTGACCAAGTATTTCCCAGCGTCAAAGATCACGGTGATGAGGAAGCAAATCACCGGAATTCAGCAAGGACCTGAGGAAACATTCTGTGCTTACTATGAGCGATTCAAGGCCCTTGTTGCAGCTTGCCCCTCCCACGGATTCAAAGAGAACAACCTTCTGCAGTACTTTTATGAAGGACTATCATCTTTGGAGCGCCAGCTGCTGGACGCAGCATCTGGAGGGTCCTTCCTTGACAAAACACCAAGAGAAGCATGGGTGTTGCTAGATAATCGTGCCCTAAATGATCAGCAATATGCTGGTGCATTGGCTTCCTCTCGGAAGGTGAATGAAGTAAAACAAGCTCCACTCTGGAAAGTAAGATTGATACATTATTATCTCATCTTGTGCTTGGAAAAAGCCAAGAAGTGAAAGCTTGTGGTGTGTGCTCAAATCAAGGGCATCATACTGATCAGTGCCCTCAATTGGACTCTAAATGCTATGGGACAGCAAAGGTACAATCCTTTCTCCAACACCTACAATCCTGGACTAAGGGATCATCCAAATTTCCGATGGAGCAATACGGAGAATGTGCAAAACCCACCTCAATATTCTGGAGGCCAATTTCCGCGTCCACAAGGCTTCTTTCAGAAGCCCCAGGTTCCTCAAAATTTTGTTTCAAATTCTAATTCTAATAATGCTACTCCTTCTTCATATGATAAGATGCTTGAAGCCCTTTTTCAAGGGCAGCAAAATTTAACAAATTCTACTCAACTCTTGTGCAGGGTCAAACAAATAATACGAAGGATATAGCTGAGCTCAAGAATCAAGTAGGCAAAATAGTGGATTTCATGGGAAAAATTTCTGAAAGTGGAAAGCTTCCACCAAACACTGTTCCAAATCCAAATTTTGAGTCTGCAAAAATAGTGGCAACAAGAGTGGACGTGAGTTCAATGAGGTTCCAAAGAAAGTCCAAAAGAAGGCCCAAGTTACCCAAGAAGAGGAGGAGGAAGTCAAAATTTCCAAGAAAGATTTGGAGGCAGATCCTGCTACTTCCAAAGTCGAAGCAAAACTTCCTCAACCAAGTGAGCCGCACAAAGATAATGGTACTAACTTTCAAAGTTCAGTTATTACTAATTCTCCCTATGCGCGTGTGCCATTTCCAAGCAGGTTTCAAAAGTCGAAGAAACAAGAATCTGATGAAGCCATCTTGGAGGTTTTTAAGAAAGTGCAAGTGAATATCCTTGATTGAGTGCATTACTCAAGTTCCCAAATATGCAAAGTTTTTGAAGGAGTTGTGCACCACAAGGAGGCAAACACATGAGAAAGAAGTTGTGAAGCTGAGTGAGACTGTTTCTGCAGTTCTCCAAAGAAAGTTACCACCCAAGCTAAAGGATCCAGGGAGTTTTTCTATCCCCTGTGTAATTGGTGATACTAGTTTTGAAAATGTCATGCTTGATTTAGGTGCATCCATTAATGTTATGCCATATAGCTTATATGCATCTATGGACTTAGGTGAACTTAAGAAAGACAATGTCATAATTCAATTGGCAGATAGGTCTAACAAATACCCTAAGGGGTATGTGGAGGATATTCTTGTGCAAGTTAATCACTTGATTTTCCCTGCAGATTTTTACATCATTGATATGGAAGACTCACCCTCGAGTTCAACTCCTATACTTTTAGGGCGTCCTTTCATGAGAACTGCAAGAACAAAGATTGATGTGTACGCTGGTGCGTTAACCATGGAGATTGATGGAGATGTTATAGGCTTCAACATCTTTGAAGCCATGAGGTATCCTTTATCTGAGCTTAAACCGTGCTATTCTATTGATATCGTTGACTCTCTTGCGCAGAACTTCTTAAACTCAATGATCGACGATAAATTAGAATACACCATTCTCAAGGAGTGGGATACAATGAAGATGGCTCCATTATGTCAAAGGCAGAAATAGGACAATTGTGGGATGATTGTGTACTTGAAACCGTCGCTGCCCTGGAAGGTTTAGCATGCAGGTCTGACCTTATATTGTCACTTCCCATTTCCACTAACAAATTGTTACCATCTGTAGAGCAGGCACCCAAGTTGGAATTGAAAGCATTACCTGATCACTTGAAGTATGTGTACTTGGGAGAGAATGAGACTTTGCCAGCAATTATATCCTCAAGGCTAGATGAGGCACAAGAAAAGAGATTGGTGGAAGTATTGAAGAAATACAAGACTGCTATTGGATGGACTTTAGCAGACATCAAGGGAATAAGCCCAACCACATGTGTCCATCGAATTCTGCTGGAAGATGGAGCAAAACCACCAGAGAAGCCCAAAGACGTCTACACCAACCAATGATGAAGGTGGTTCAAGACGAAGTCATCAAGTTGCTGGATTGTGGAGTGATCTACCCCATATCTGATAGTAAATGGGTCTCCCTGTTCAAGTTGTACCAAAGAAATCTGAGTGACGGTTGTGAAGAATGCTGAGAATGAGCTAGTGCCCCAACGAGTTGTGACTGGACATAGAGTCTGCATTGACTAGAAAGCTCAACGCCACCACAAGGAAAGACCACTTTCCCCTACCATTCATTGATCAAATGCTCGAGAGGTTGGCTGGTCACGAGTTTTACTGTTTCTTGGATGGATATAGTGGTTACAACCAGATCTGCATAGCCCAAGAAGACCAGGAGAAGACCACATTCACATGTCCCTTTGGCACTTTTGCCTATAGGCGCATGCCCTTCGGTTTGTGCAATGCACCAGGTACGTTTCAACGTTGCATGATGTCTATTTTCTCTGATTATATTGAAAATATAATTGAGGTCTTTATGGATGACTTTAGTGTCTTTGGTAAGGACTTTGATTCATGTTTGGGAAATTTAGAACTCATTTTGAAAAGGTGTGTTGAAACTAATCTGTTTTGAATTGGGAAAAATGTCATTTCATGGTGACACAAGGAATTGTTTTGGGACATATCATTTCTGCTAGGGGAATTGAAGTTGATAAGGCTAAGATTGATCTTATTCGTTACTTACCATACCCCACTACTGTGAGGGAGATACGTTCGTTTCTTGGCCATGCAGGTTTTTATCGCAGGTTTATCAAGGACTTTTCCAAGATAGCCAGACCCTTAACTCGCCTCCTTCAAAAGGAGGTAGCCTTTGATTTTGATGACGAATGCAAGGCGGCATTTGAGAAGTTGAAGGAATTGTTGACAACAGCACCGTGTGATGCTACCCCCAAATTGGGATGAGCCCTTTGAATTGATGTGTGATGCATCTGATTACGCTGTTGGAGCTGTGCTAGGGCAGAGGAAGGACAAGAAGCCCTACGCCATTTACTATGCCTCAAGAACGCTCAATGATGCTCAATTGAACTACTCTACCACTGAAAAAGAGCTTCTTGCTGTTGTATTTGCTTTAGATAAATTTCGTTCTTATTTGCTTCAATCTAAAGTAATTGTTTATACTGATCATGCAGCATTGAGGTACTTGTTTACAAAGAAAGAGGCGAAGCCAAGGCTTATTCGATGGATGTTGTTACTCCAAGAATTCGACATTGAAATTAAAGACAAGAAGGGGAGTGACAACGTGGTTGCTGACCACTTGAGCAGATTAGTACGCGAAGAGGATGCTTCGCCCTTATGTGAGACGTTTCCGGATGAACAACTCTTCGGAATCGAGGTAAGTGAACCATGGTATGCTGATATTGTGAATTATCTTGTGTCTAAGACTTTTCCAGACATTTTACCTCGTTCTCAAAAAGAAAAACTTAAGAAATTGGCTAGGCATTATATTTGGGATGAACCGTATTTGTGGAAACATTGTCAAGATCAAATAATTAGAAGGTGTGTCCCCGAAATTCTTGCCTTTTGCCATTCTGAAGTTTGTGGAGGTCATTTTGGATCTCGAAGAACTGCCCTTAAAGTGTTGGATGCAGGGTTCTTTTGGCCTACAATATTTAAGGATGCTTATTTGTTTTGCAAGACTTGTGATAGGTGTCAAAGATTAGGAAACTTAGGACCTAAGGATCAAATGCCCATGAATATTTTCATAACTGTTGAAATATTTGATGTATGGGGAATTGATTTTATGGGACCCTTTCCTTCATCCAATGGATATTTGTACATTCTTGTGGCAGTTGATTATGTGTCGAAATGGGTGGAAGCGATAGCCACCAAAACTAATGATTCCAAAGTGTGTTGCAGATTTCCTTCGCTCTCACATCTTTTGCAGGTTTGGAATGCCACGTGTTATCATAAGTGATGGAGGATCACATTTCTGCAACAAATCAATTGAGGCTCTGCTGAAGAAGTACAATGTTACACACAAGGTTTCTACACCTTACCATCAAACAAGTGGACAAGCAGAGATTTCAAACCGAGAGATAAAGAGAATCTTGGAGAAAACGGTGAGCCCAAACCGGAAGGATTGGAGCCAAAAGCTGAATGACGCACTGTGGGCTTATCGCACAGCTTACAAAACCCCCATTGGAACATCTCCATTTCGGCTGGTCTATGGGAAAGCATGTCACCTTCCGGTGGAGCTAGAGCACAAAGCATGGTGGGCAGTGAAGAATTTCAACATGAACATTGATGATGCCGGCCTACATAGGAAGCTCCAATTGAATGAACTTGAGGAGATCAGAAATGATGCCTATGACAATGCATGGATCTACAAAGAGAGGACTAAAGCCTACCATGATAAAATGATCCGTGGCAAATCTTTTGTTGTTGGCCAGAAAGTGTTATTGTTTCATTCCAGACTTAAACTTTTTCCCGGTAAGTTACGTTCTAGATGGATTGGTCCTTTCATAGTTACTTATGTTTTTCCACATGGTGCTGTGCAGATTAAGAGTGACAAGACCGGAGAAAAATTCAAGGTGAACGGACATCGTTTGAAGCCATTCTACAAGGCTTTCAAGGAATACAATGTGGAGGAAGTACCCCTTCAAGAACCTCCGTTCACACAGAACTAATGTGTGGTACAATCGTCTGGCTCATGGACGTTAAATGAGGCGCTAATTGGGAGGCAACCCAACTCAACCGAAGAAGTGAAGGAGCCATCAACGTAGATTTGTTTCTCTCCCTTCTTCTCTTTTAAATTCTGTTTTTACTTGTTTTGTTTGTTGTTTATTGTGTCGTGATTTCCTACTCCATACTTTGATTCTACACATTATTTTGTGAACATTGAGGACAATGTAGAGTTTGAGTGTGGGGGAGGGATTTACATGTTTGTTGAATTTTTAGTCGAAAAATTTGAAAAATCCAAAAACAGTTTGTGTTGCTTTTGAGTCTTTTGTTTTATTTTTGAGTCTTAGGAGCCCTTAACTGTCTGTGATGAGCATAATTCTCTAAATGTATAAAGGAAGAGCACAAGATTGAGATAATTTCCAACTGATATTCTGAAGTTAATTCCAATGAATGGAAATCTATGAAATGTAGTGGATGTGGCTTTGAAACTTTGGTACAGAAATGAGCATGTTAAGTCAAATTTTGATTCATATGAACCCTAATGTGAGCTTTTGAAGCCTTTATATGTGCCATTTTTTTCTGAGTGCTCATTGAAATATTCTGATTCGTTTTCTTGGCTATAAATTGTTTAAAACCTCATTATTCTTTCAATTTGATTGATTGCTCACCATAGCTTTTAATGAACTAGAGATGACTAGAACTCACTCTTGTGAACTTTCGAAACTTTTAATCATAAAACGCTCTGATTTTTGAAAGGATAAATGAAACTTTTAGGATGAGCACCATTACCAAATAAGCTTGTGTCCTTAATTGTGTGCGCTGCACACCCCTTAGTTGAACCCCTTTTGAGCCTACATTGAGCCTTTTCTTTCATCACCCTTGAAATTTTTACATTGAGTTAGTACAGTGATATCTCTACCCTTGTCCTTTGGGCCTAGTAGAGCATATTGTGAAGAATTTTGTGGAAGTGATGATCAGAAACAAGTGTGGGGGAAATGACTTGTCCCTATGTAAAAGAAAAGAAATGCCGTAAACAGTAAAAGAAAGATAGAAAAGAATAAAATTTCGGCAGAAAAAGAAGAAATCTGGACATTGTCTTTATATTGTGAAATGGGAGTTTTTGTTGTAATTGGAAGGCCTAAAAACGACACTATTTGGCCTTGTTCTGTTTCATGATGCTGTAAGGTGGTTAGAATGACGAAGGGCCCAACAAGAGGGTATCTGGCCCTTGATTTGGCGACATAAGGCGTGTTTGATGCTCTGCTAGGTCCTTAGGAATTTTGCAACACTTGTTCTTAAATTCATACCCCTGGCCCAGCCCCATTAACACATTTTAAAGTTCCTTTTGATCTTAAAGATGAGTAAAACTTGATCTGTGGAGTTTGTTCCAAGAGTTGAGCCTATGGTATGGTTCATTTGTGTGAGTAATTGGTTCTTTCATGAGGTTTTACTTATGTTAACTTGTGCTTTTTTTATAAATGCAAGCTTTTGAATGCCTCAATATCATTTCTCTTGCTTACTTTTTGAGTGATTAAGCCAGAAAATCTGTGTGAAAAATGAGTGCATACCTTGTGAGATTGAATCATATTTGTCCGAAACATGCTGAGCTTAACCATCACCACTGTTCTTCCATGTCCTACATGTAAATATGTGATCTATGCATGGCAATTAGCTTCTGAAACTTCATGGAATAATTCTTGATTGAGTGCTAAGTTGGATGCCATGATTGGAGAATCTGAGACAATAGTTAAGGGCATTAGAGTTTGTTTGCCACTTTGTGACGTTTTTAATTTTTGTAATTGTTTTTAAGTCTTGTTGTTTTGGTTTTGCTATGGGACTAGCAAAAGCTAAGTGTGGGGGAATTTGATACGAGCACAAAGTGCTATATTTATAATGTATTTCCTTCCCTATTTAGCTATGATATTTTCATAATAAAGCCATTTCTAACATGTTTTGTTACTGTGAAGGCAAAAGAGCATAAAAGCAGAAAAGGATGCTAAAACCAGCAATTAAAGAGAAATCCTAATCAAACTAGGAAACAATTCCGACTCAAGCAAGGAATCTCACTAGGGAAACCATTTGAAGTCAGAAAACCTAATCCAACTTGGAATAGGAATCTGTGAATGCCTATAAAAGGAGGAGAACGAATTCTGCAGCAATCAAGGATTTTATATGTGCTAATCAGAGAATTAAGGGAGATACTTTCCTTTAAATTCGTCATTTGAAATGTTATTCCCCTACCATATCTATCTGATTTTATTTCCTTGCAGGAACCCTAATTGCGCACAAATAAAGGAAGGGAATTTTCGTCAAAAGCCTGATTGATAGCAGAGAAGGAAAGTTCTTAATCGCTGGGATTTACTTTGGAGAACAAGGAGTGTACCTGGTCCATATTCAAGCCTCATGCAATGAATTACTGCACAAGACATTCTAGAGAATTCTGGGAAGGTCTAAATCAGGATTTAAAGCAGTAATTCTACACCGTTAGATCACAATTTAATCAAAGGCTAGGAGCACAGCTAGGGTTTGGCATGTTCACTATAAATAGAGGCTGTCTGCTTCACAATTATCATCATTCATTCACGTAAAAAACAGAGAGAAATACGAAAGCAGCAGCAGGCCTTCTTTTCCTCCCCTGCCGAGTTCATCCTCTCTTGCCAGACCTTGAAGGACTTCTCCACGAAGGTAGCAGAGTTGGAGACTTGAAGGACGAAGCCAAACATCCTTTTGACGTTGCCAAGCTTCCTTGGAAACTGAAAAAGTGTAAACACTGCCTTTACTTTGTTTTGATTTTCTTTACAGTTTGAAAGCATGTTTCGAATGTTAAACTCTGGATTCGTAAGCATGTTTTGCTTGTTCTTGTATTCAATAGATTCAGAATTTTAGTAAAGCATGTTGAAGTTTCGTTCATGATATCTTGGCAATCTGATCTTGTTAATTCATTGTTTAGGAAGTATGCGTTTCTGTTTTATTACTATGTTAGAATGCATGCTAACTAGTGCCATGATTTATACTAAGCCTCGTAGGTAAGTATGGATCTCCAGTGGTGGAAGCTATGTCAAAATGGCTGAAAACGTATACTATGCAGTTCCCTGTTGTGACGTTCATAATATAATTGTGTTCAATCTCGTTCTATAGATTCTAAGGACTCATGTTAAGTGTAGACAGATACACTAAGTATTGATAGCAACCTTGCATGAGATGTCCTAGTTCTAGACGTTCTGTGCTAGGGACAAGTAAGTAGAACTATAAAATGCATGACCTCGTAGGCTTGTATTTTGAGATTGTTTCTAGTTCTTTGAATTGGCATGTTATCGGATTGCTAAGGTTGAAACGTGAACTTTGATGTGTGGTCAGAATCTGAGTCTTCTCTGATGGATATGTTGAATGAATCGATCACTTGTATATATAGTTTAGCTTTTATTTTCTGTTTTAGTAGGAACATAGAACAAACCTTCAAACCCCCCCCCCTTTTATCTATTGTACCATGTGTATATTTGTAATTGAATACTTGTAAATACTTATAGTTACTGATTCTTGAGTGTAACCATGACTGCAGGAGCGCCCTTTAGGTCCCCGGATTGATCGAACCCTGTTTGCCAATACTACATTCTGATAAAAAAAGGGTTTTTAAATTACGCGCCCGGTAACGAGCACGTCACTAGCCATACGTGCTTGGTCCGTCATAATGAGGTAAATACCATTATGGCGTGTCGTGCGTGTTAGACACAAACGTCATAGCCCTATATGAAAACTTCTTTCTTTTTCAGTTTATTTAGTTTTCATATAGGGAGTCCACACGTATATGTACACCGTCCCTTTTCGGTCATAATGAGGAAAAATACCATTATGGCGCAACGTGAGCGTTAGACGCCAGCGTTGTAGCCTTGTATGAATTTCTATTTTTCTGATTGTTTCTAGGATTCATACAAGGAGTCTGACGAGTGTAGATACTACGAATATATGAATATATATGGTTTAGCCTGAGAGGCTCCATTTTATTTGAGTTTGTGACTAGCCAGTGCTAGTCGTGAAATTATCAGTTTATGAGTTGAACACTTTTAAGCTGCCGCATGCAGTATATTTTTCTATGAAATTAAATTGGGAATGCATAAATAGTTTATTATTAAATTATTTTTGTCCACTCACTCTAACGTTATTAAATGTCTTCCCCTGGGCCCTTTGTTTTAAAATGCCCAGTCTGCAGAGTTCGGATTGGATCTCGTAGGAGACGAGGCATAGTCACCCGTATTTCCACCACCTTTCACCAGTAGGTTACCTGTTTAGCCTACTTGTCTTTTCTTGCTTCCGCTAGTGTCTAGTAGCTCTGAATACTTGGGTTTAATGTATATTTTTTTAGTTGTGGGTGAAGGCTTGTTTATATTTTAGAATATTTGACGGATGATGTATATTATCTTAGATAATGTTTATTATCCTGTTGGTGATGATTGTTTTTGAGGAGCACGAAGGCTCCAGAAGTTAAGGTTGGATTTGGAACCTTTAGAAGTGTTTGCAGGTTTTTATTGGAAGGGTTGTCCATTTTCAAGGGAGGTTGTACCGAATTTTGCGGTAAATCTTTCCTTGGAGGTGGTCCCCGCACGATTTACTCCGGGTTTAGGGTGAAATTCGGGGCGGGTCGTGTCAGTTGGTATCAGAGCTTTAGGTTTCCTTTTCCTGCTTCCTTGTCACTATCATATTTGTCTAAGTACCACATAGTGTCTATAGAGTTATGATCCGTCCGCGGCGGATTTATTGGCATTTTATGCTTTTGGTGCTATGTGTTATTGGGTATGTGTGATAGTTGAGTTAGTTTTGTTCATGGACTCCTAAATATTTTCTTCCTCAGGTACTATGCCTCCTAGGCGCCCACGGCAACCCCGTGTGGCTACTTCGACCAATGCCAATGAAGGCCATGAGGTCAGGGGATTGGTTGATGATATTGGAAATTTGCTGAGGGATGTCATGGAACGAGCTCCACAACCTCATGCGGTGAAAAGGAGAGAAGTTTATGAGGCTGGAGCCAGAGAGTTCAAGGGTGCCAAGGGACCCCTTGATGCTCATAATTGGGTGGACAAGATGGAAAATGCTTTTACGATCACTGAGTTACCAGAAGAAAGAAAGAAGTGAAGAGAGTAGCAGTGACTTTTCTGGACGATTCAGCACATCACTGGTGGTCGCTTGCCAGCAGGGATGTTGAGGATGCTCTGAGTATGTCGTGGGAGCAGTTTAAGACTCTTCTTGGGGCAGTATTTCAATCATGCCCACCGCAGCAGAATTCAGTCGGATTTCCTACATATGACGAAGAGGGATAATGAGGGGATCATAGAGTTCCAGGAAAGATTCACTTCCCTGAGCTACCATGTGTCATATCTGGTTCCTGATGAGAAGACCAGGATTGAGATGTTTATTGGAGCACTTGGTGGAGTGTACGCCGACAAGATGACGGGGGTAATTTACCCGACTTTTATGGATGCAGTTGGTGCAGCCATGGCCATTGAGTCCAGGGGGACATATGGTGTTCGACCTCGTGATTATGGTGGCCCCAGTCAGGGTCCATCCAAGAAGGCTGCTTCATCATCCGCTTCTGGGTCTTCTGCTGGTCGTGGTAGTAGTGGATGATCGACCTCTGGTGCTCGGAACAGAAATAGAGGACGTTTCAGGACGCCTTCTCAGAGTTATTTGGGTAGGCAGCAGTTTAGACGATATGGTACTAGTGGCAGTTTCCAAGGTGGATCATCCAGTAGCCAGCCTTATTCTTATGGGCAGCAGCAGTTTTCTAGATGCTATGAGTGTGGTAGTCTGGATCACTTCAGGAGAGATTGCCCATTGTTGGCTCAGAGGACCACCCTACCCCTACTCAGTCAGTTGGTCAACCTTCAGCTAGAGGTTCTAGTAGTAGTGCCCAAGGCAGTGCTACGATCAGAGGTGGCTCTCAGCGGGGCAGTGGTCAGCGTAGACTTCCCATGACTCGCGCTAGATTGCATGCTATGACCCAGCAGGAAGGACGTACTTCTCCAGATGTCATCATTGGTACGTTATTAATTTTGGTCAGCCTGCATGTACTTTAATTGATCCTGGAGCCACGCATTCATTCATGTCTAGTAGATTTGCTCTTCATGCCAATGTGCCATCATCGTCTCTTCCAGGCGAGTGGCATGTGTCTCTACCTTCTGGTGAGGTGATGAGAATTAATTGGTATTTAGTGGATGTGAAGTTTTAGTTGAGGGATTTAATTTCAAGGCTGATTTAATTCCTTTAGAAATAGTGGAGTTTGATGTGATCTTGGGGATGGACTTTTTAGAAGCATATAGAGCTTTGATAGATTGTTTTCAGAAAGAAGTGGTGCTTCGAAGTCTAAGTGGATTTGAGGTGCTTTTCAAAGGGAAAGAGATGTTATTTCGAGTTGCCTTATTTCCGCTGTTGCTGCAAGGAAATTATTAAATAAAGGCTGTCAGGCTTATTTAGCTCATGTGGTGGATACAAGTATGGGAGTTTTGGGAGTAGAAGATATTCCTATAGTAAGAGAGTTTCCGGATGTTTTTCCTGAGGAGTTGCCTGGTTTACCTCCTGCAAGGGAGATAGACTTCTCTATAGAATTACTTCCCGGAACTATGCCTATCTCTCAGGCACCTTATAGAATGGCTCCAGCAGAGTTGAAAGAGTTGAAGACTCAATTGCAAGAGTTGGTAGACAAGGGTTTTGTTCGGCCTAGCATGTCTCCTTGGGGTGCTCGGTATTGTTTGTTAAGAAGAAAGATGGCACTATGAGACTATGCATTGATTATAGGAAGTTGAATCAGATCACAGTGAAGAATAAATATCCGTTGCCTCGGATCGATGATTTATTTGATCAGTTGAGGGGTGCTTCTGTTTTCTCCAAGATTGACTTGAGATCTGGGTATCATCAATTACGGATTAAGGAGAGTGACATAGTCAAGACCGCCTTTCGATCACGTTATGGTCATTATGAATTTATGGTGATGCCATTTGGACTTACTAACGCACCTGCTGCTTTTATGGATCTCATGAATAGGGTGTTTAGTCCATATCTTGATCGTTTTGTGATCGTATTCATAGATGATATTTTGGTTTACTCAAAAAGTGAGAAGGAGCATGCCAAACATCTAAGAATATATTGCGGACTTTGAGGAATTCCCAGTTATATGCTAAGTTAAGCAAGTGTGAGTTTTGGCTAGATAAAGTGGGATTCTTGGGCCATGTGGTTTCGGCTGAAAGGAGTTAGTGTAGATTCCCAAAAGGTGGAAGCGGTGTCAAATTGGAGAAGACCTACCACTGTGACGGAGATCCGTAGTTTCTTGGGATTAGCAGGTTATTATCGGCGCTTTGTGCAAGATTTTTCAAGGATTGCTGCTCCTCTTACAAGGTTGACCAAGAAGACTGTTAAATTTGAATGGTCAGATGAGTGTGAGCAAAGTTTTCAAGAATTGAAGAATCGTTTGATTAGTGCTCCTGTTTTGGCACTTCCGGATGATCGTGGGGAGTATGTGGTATTTTGTGATGCTTCTGGACGTGGTCTAGGTGGGGTATTGATGCAGCATGAGCGAGTTATTGCCTATGCTTCCAGGCAATTAAAGCCGCACGAGGGGAATTATCCTACTCATGATTTGGAGTTTGCAGCGGTAGTTTTTGCTCTTAAGTTGTGGAGACATTATCTTTATGGAGCCAAGTGTCAGATTTTTACCGATCACAAGAGTCTTCGGTATGTGTTCACTCAGAGAGAGCTAAACTTGAGACAGAGAAGGTGGATGGGGTTGATTAGTGATTATGATTGCACTATCGAGTATCATCCTGGAAAAGCTAATGTAGTAGCTGATGCTCTTAGTCGAAATCCCTCCGTATCCTTATCTCACTTGAGGACAGTTCGTGTTCCACTTCTTAGTGAGTTGCGAGCTACATGAGTGGATTTGGCAGTAGATGAGGTTGGTGCCTTGGTAGCTAGTTTACATGTGAGGCCAGTTTTGGTTGATAAAGTACGGGAAGCACAGAATAATGATCCTTCCATAGTTCGATTGATGGAAAGAGCTTTGAGCGGAGCCGCAGCCGATCATTTTTCAGTTAGAAGGGATGAGACTTATTGTTTAAGAATCGGCTTTGTGTTCCAAAAAGAAATGAAGAGTTGAAGAGTGAGATATTAGAGGAAGCTCATAGTTCCGCTTATGCAGCTCATCCGGGTAGCACAAAAATGTATCGGATTTTAAAGGATTATTACTGGTGGCCTAACATGAAGAGGGAAATTGCAGCTTATGTAAGTAGATGTCTGATTTGCCAGCAAGTAAAAGCTGAAGGCAGAAGCCTTCTGGATTGCTTGAGCCGTTGCCTATTCCAGTGTGGAAGTGGGACCACATCACCATGGATTTTGTTTTCAGTTTACCTCGTACCCGTGAAGGGCATGACGGTGTTTGGGTGATTGTGGATAGACTCACCAAGTCTGCACATTTCTTGCCAGTGGGAAAGAAGTATAAATTGGATAAATTGGCGGAACTTTATGTGAATGAATTGTGAGGCTTCATGGTGTGCCTGAATCAATAGTGTCAGATCGAGATCCTAGATTTGCTTCTAAATTCTGGAGAGCTCTTCAAGCAGCTTTAGGTACCCGATTACATTTCAGCACTGTTTTTCATCCTCAGACTGATGGGCAGTCCGAGAGGACTATTCAGACTTTGGAGGATATGTTGAGAGCTTGTGTCTTGCAGTTCAGAGGGAGTGGGATAAGAATCTATCCTTGATGGAGTTTGCTTATAATAATAGCTATCATTCTAGCATTGGTATGGCTCCCTTTGAGGCGCTTTATGGGAAACAGTGTCGTACGCCTTTATGTTGGAATGAAGTGGGGGAAAAAGAGCTTTGTGGCCCAGAGTTAATCCATGAGACAAATGAGAAGATTAAAGTGGTTAGAGATAGACTCAAAGCCGCTCAAAGTAGGCAGAAGAGTTATGCAGATGTCCGTAGGAAAGATCTTGAGTTTCAAGTGGGTGATTGGGTATTCTTGAAACTATCTCCTTGGAAAGGGGTAGTACGTTTCGGTAAACGTGGGAAGCTTAGTCCGAGGTATATCGGCCCTTATGAGATTATAGAGCGAGTTGGCTCACTTGCTTATCGGTTAGTTTTGCCTTCAGAATTAGCCAGAATACATAATGTGTTTCATGTATCCATGCTTCGCAATTTATTGCCGATCCTTCTCATGTGCTGCAAGAGCAACCGATCAGTTTGACGAGAGATTTGTCCTATGAAGAGGAACCGGTTCAGATTCTCGACCGAAAGGAGCAAGTGCTCAGGAACAAGACAATCTCACTTGTCAAGGTGCTTTGGAGAAGTCATCAAGTAGAAGAAGCTACTTGGGAATTAGAGGAGCAAATGATGCAGCAGTATCCCTACCTCTTCGAATGACAGGTATGTAAATTTCGAGGACGAAATTTTATAAGGAGGGGAGAATTGTCACATCTGACCCGTAAGATTTTATCTTATTACTAGCTTGATTATAATAAGAATTTTACCGTCTCCGACATTGACATATAGTTTAATTGGTCCCTAGAGGGGTTTTGAGGGACGATTATTTCGGAGAGTTATTCGTAGGAGAAAAATGTAACGACGGTAAAATTGGTAAATTTAGCTAGTAAAAGGTAATTTTTATTAGGGTATTATTTTTTGGGGGTGTTAAATTTTGGATTGGGTTTATATTGGGTTGGAACCAGTTGGGCCAAGCCCAACCGATTTTCTCTCTCTTCCCTCCGATTCTCTCTCCTCTCTCTCTTTCCTCCCGATTCCTCCCCCCGCCGGATTTTCTCTCCGCCGTCCGGCCGCCCCAGACCGCCGCACCGGTCCCAATCGATCGGTCTCCAACCCAGCTACCATTCTAGACCGGTCACAGCCTCCCTAGCGCCGCCGTGAAGGAGAAACGCCGCCCGAAAGGCGCGGCTGCCATAGGCTTTCCGTCGCCGGAACTCCCTCCTCCGGCCACCAATCCGGGCAAGCTTGGTACGGTTTTGAAGCTCTCCTCCCGTGCAACAACCCCTCCAAAAGGCTCGATCCCTCTTGAGCTCGGTAAGGAGAAATTCGAAGTTGAAATTCTAGGGCTTATTGTGTGTTTGCGTTCGATTGACCTAGTTAGGCTTGAAATTGGACTTAGTGATAGTTATGAAAGTTTTTTGGAATGATGAGAGGAAGCTGCTGTTAAAATTTGGTAGAATTTGGACGTCGCCGGAGCTGGTCGCCGACCGCCGCTGCCGGCGGAGCCGCCGCCGGCGCCGGCGCTGGAAAAACTGTTTTAGGTGGAGATTTTTATGAGGAATTTAATGGAATGAGTTTTAGAATTTTCGGACGAATTTTGAATAGGTTCATGAATTTCCGAAGTTTGGTATTTAAGCGGTTAAATAATGTAAAATCCGACCGTAGGATTTAAATCAATTTCTGGGAAAGGTTGTTTATACGACTGCCGACTATGATATAAAAGTTTGGATCGTTCCGATTTAAGAATATCGAACTTAGGCAATGATGAGCGTAATTATGGCTCTCGATTAATTTTGCCTATTTTATAAATACTGGATTTCAGTTAGTAAATTAATTATATATTTGGAACAGGACGTGAGGAGGCCCGAGCAGAAGAAGCCTGGAGCGTCATCAGGCTTAGGCCTAATTTGTGAGTGGACCTTTTTTTAAATAAAAAGCATGCGATGAACGATTTTATTAATCATTTGTTTATTTTGATGAGATTATTGATTTCTCTCATATTTGATAATTTTTCCTCCTTTGGAGAGATCCCGAAAATGAGATTTTCGGTGGATATATATATGTTTTGGATTTTATGAGAATAGTATGTATATAAATGCTAGCTAGCCATACGTGCTTGGTCCGTCATAATGAGGTAAATACCATTATGGCGTGTCGTGCGTGTTAGACACAAACGTCATAGCCCTATATGAAAACTTCTTTCTTTTTCAGTTTATTTAGGTTTTCATATAGGGAGTCCACACGTATATGTACACCGTCCCTTTTCGGTCATAATAAGGAAAAATACCATTATGGCGCAACGTGAGCGTTAGACGCCAGCGTTGTAGCCTTGTATGAATTTCTATTTTTCTGAATTGTTTCTAGGATTCATACAAGGAGTCTGACGAGTGTAGATACATACGAATATATGAATATATATGGTTTAGCCTGAGAAGCTCCATTTTATTTGAGTTTGTGACTAGCCAGTGCTAGTCGTGAAATTATCAGTTTATGAGTTGAACACTTTTAAGCTGCCGCATGCAGTATATTTTTCTATGAAATTAAAATGGGAATGCATAAATAGTTTATTATTAAATTATTTTTGTCCACTCACTCTAACGTTATTAAATGTCTTCCCCTGGGCCCTTTGTTTTAAAATGCCCAGTCTGCAGAGTTCGGATTGGATCTCGTAGGAGACGAGGCATAGTCACCCGTATTTCCACCACCTTTCACCAGTAGGTTACCTGTTTAGCCTACTTGTCTTTTCTTGCTTCCGCTAGTGTCTAGTAGCTCTGAATACTTGGGTTTAATGTATATATTTTTTAGTTGTGGGTGAAGGCTTGTTTATATTTTAGAATATTTGACGGATGATGTATATTATCTTAGATAATGTTTATTATCCTGTTGGTGATGATTGTTTTTGAGGAGCACGAAGGCTCCAGAAGTTAAGGTTGGATTTGGAACCTTTAGAAGTGTTTGCAGGTTTTTATTGGAAGGGTTGTCCATTTTCAAGGGAGGTTGTACCGAATTTTGCGGTAAATCTTTCCTTGGAGGTGGTCCCCGCATGATTTACTCCGGGTTTAGGGTGAAATTCGGGGCGGGTCGTGTCAAGTATAGTATATAAATAAATGCTAGCTAGCTATACGTGCTTTTCCACCATACTGAGATAAAATTCCATTATGGTGCAACGTGAGCGTTAGACGCAATCGTTGTAGCCCTATCTAAATATAATAATTTATATAGGGGATATGCGTGTATATATATATACACCGTCTTTTCGGTCATAATGAGGAAAAATATATCATTATGGCGCAACGCGAGCGTTAGACGCCAGCGTTGTAGCCTTGTATGAATTTCTATTTTTCTAAATTGTTTCTAGGATTCATACAAGGAGTCTGACGAGTGTAAATACATACGAATATATGATTATATATAGTTAGCCTGAGAGGCTTCATTTTATTGAGTACTTTTGAGCTGCCGCATGCAGTATATTTTTCTATGAAATTAAAATGGGAATGCATAATATTTTATTATTAAATTATTTTTGTCCACTCACTCTAACGTTATTAAATGTCTTCCCCTAGGCCCTTCGTTTTAAAATGCCCAGTCTGCAGGATTGCATAGTTGAGATCGGGCGTACATGGAGAAGAGGCATAGTCAATAGTATAGCTTCCGCTCTTTTCTATTTATTTATAGTTCATTTCCTCTCAAATATAGTTGCTCTGATTATGTGGTTGTCTTGTATAATCTTTGTTAGATTAGTAAAATCTTTTTTTGGGAGATGTTGTGATTTGTGGGGAGCACGAAGGCTCCAGGAGTCTATAAAGTTAGAGTTGGAACCTTTTGGAGTGTTTGCAGGTTTTGGTTTGGAAGGGTTGTCCATTTCCAAGGGAGGTTGTACCGAACTTTTTGTGGTAAATCTTTCATTGGAGGTGGTCCCCGCACGATTTACTCCGGGTTCAGGGTGAAATTCGGGGTGGGTCGTGTCAGTTTGGTATCAGAGCCCTAGGTTATTCGATTCCTTTCTCGTTTTAGTACTACCTCATATTCGTGATCATACTTAGTGTCTATAGAGTGATGGTCCGATCGCGACGGATCTATTAGCATTATATGCTTTAGACACTATGTGTTGATTAAGTTTGTGATGTAGTTGTTCTTATCTTATTTATAGACATTGTTGTGCCATAAATGTTCATATGTTTAAGACTATGCCTCTGTACGCCGACCTCTTGAGTAATCATTATGCTTTGAGTAATGAAAATGTGTATGGATTATGCCTTTTCCAAGGGTTATTAAGTTGATATTTTAATTGTTAAGTATTCAATTACGAGTTGGAAACTCTAGTGGGGAACTCATATGTGTAGCAGCATTCCTTTCAATTGACCCAATGATTGATTGGGTTATGATTAAGATGTTAGGGTGAACATCTTGTGTGAATCTGTAGTAGGAAAACGTTTGATTTGATGCATGTCTTAGAGTTTCCTATTTATGGTGGGCAAGTATGGAGTTTGTAATAATCCGGTGGAAGATCTTGGTATCGAGATCGTGACTTCTGGGAGTAAAGAGTTTGAAGGAAAGTTCGAAATAGTGGTGTATTATTTTGAGGTAAGAGTTGGTTGAAGTGATGCGGGAGGTACCCATAGTTATTCAAAGAGGTACCTATGCGAGTTGTTGAGGACTCTAATTTTGGGCTAATTAGTCACGGGGGATTTGTGGCTAATAAAAAGGCTATCAATTTAGAGCAGTCTTGTTTGATGATCAAATTTCCAACTGCCTTGTCCGTAGAGAAAGTCAGTTGAGATTATTTTGATTAATGCTTGTTATGGTATGGTGGCGCAAGTTTTGGCCATACAGCTCTAATCAAGGATATATTTCTTATCCTTGGAATCATTATATTAAAGAGTATAATCAGAACATTTTGGAGAAGGAGGTTATTAGCAGTCGATGAATAGTAAGATTTTTAGGTGACTTTCGTCTATATTGTGGTTTAGCTGAAGCCGGCTAATACGTTAAATATAAGAATCTAAGATTATTTTTTTTCCTTGGATTGTTGGCCTTGCAAGAGTCATTAAGCTTGTTGTTGGCCTCGCAAGAGAATTGAAGAAAGTGAATGGTATATCTAAATATTGTGAATTGCTAGCAAGCTCTGAAGCGTTGAGTAACATTTGTCGGTTATAATATTTTAATTGTGGAGCCATTATGGATTCTTTCAGAATTCTAGGTGTTGAAGTTCGATCTTCGGATTTGTTGAGTGTTTTATAAAGATGGTAAGTGTATTTAACCTTGAAAGTATAATAATAAAGTAGATGCAGAAGAGTTGAGGTCACTTTGACCTTACGAATCGGGAATGGATTAAATATGTTGAGATCTTTGAAAGTTCTTGGTAATGCTAATTTTTAGCAACCTTGGTTGCTAGGATGAAAAAGTGAGGAATGTTGATGTGGCGTGAATGTCCAGAGGAAAGTATTATATCTTAAAGTGCGTGGCTATTGGAGTTGAATATTATGTTATCTAGAATAACTGTAGATGAAAGGATTTATTGGAGAAGCGTGGATGGGTGTTCATAGTGCTTTCAGTCAACGTTGTATTGAATTAGTCGATACAAGTCTTCAATGACATAATATTAATGTTAAGTGTGAACGAAGTCTATTTGCTAATGTCACTTCGTTTGCAGTTGGAGTTTCTTTGGCATACTCCGCTTGGGGATTTGTTCATCTTCCATGCTAGTGACTTAGTAAATTGGATTTTATATGGAACATGTTTTGGCGATATATAAGTTGTTTATGTTGCAGCTTTATGTAACCGAAATGTTTCATTAGCATGATAATCATGTTTCAGATCAAGCTGCTAGTTTGGGTGCTTAAAAATGGTAATGTAATGGTTTTGGTGAAGAGACCTAAGTGACGTGGTTTTGATCTCTTCATAATGTCGTTTCGAGAATCAAGGTTATCATATGTTAGTGGACTGGTCACTTAGGCAGAGCAAGATTTTCTTGTGGACTTGCGAGAGCTTTAACTCCGCGAAAGAGGCATAGTCAATAGTATAGCTTCCGCTCTTTTCTATTTATTTATAGTTCATTTCCTCTCAAATAGAGTTGCTCTAATTATGTGGTTGTCTTATATAATCTTTGTTAGATTAGTAAAATCTTTTTTTGGGAGATGTTGTGATTTGTGGGGAGCACGAAGACTCCAGGAGTCTATAAGGTTGGAGTTGGAACCTTTAGGAGTGTT
This sequence comes from Fragaria nilgerrensis, assembly GCA_010134655.1. Classification (NCBI taxonomy): domain Eukaryota; kingdom Viridiplantae; phylum Streptophyta; class Magnoliopsida; order Rosales; family Rosaceae; genus Fragaria; species Fragaria nilgerrensis. The sequence continues at coordinate 16,906,439 of CM020977.1, forward strand.
TGGTTTAATACCAAACCCGGTTTCAGACTTACGTAATGGCAAGAGTATAATTCTTGGGACAATGGCATCATGTCCAGAAATAGGGGCATCTAGTCTACCATACTGTGACTTGTTTGCAGAAGATTGAAAAAAAACAACCATTTAATTTTCACGACAAGGCAACGTTTGTTTGCAGAAGATTAAATAAAAGGCAACCTTTCTTTTTCAAGCAACAATATTCTCCGAGGCAACATAATCATGAATCTTAATCCAATCTAAGGCAACATATAGCAGACAAAACCTACAACCTTTAAAATCAGGACTTCAACCCCTAGAAAAGAGGGAGCACCAATCTTCAAAGACGACACTTCAACCCCATGAAAAAAGGGAGCACCATTATTTTTAATCTCAGAATCACATAGATTCAAGCAAACACAAATCGAAACTTGTTGGATGGTTTACCAAACCCGGTTTCAGACTTACGTAATGGCAACAGTATAATTCTTGGGACAATGGCAACATGTCCAGAAATAGGGGCATCTAGTCTACCATACTGTGACTTGTTTGCAGAAGATTGAAAAAAAACAACCATTTAATTTTCAGGACAAGGCAACGTTTGTCTGCAGAAGATTGAATAAAAGGCGACCTTTCTTTTTCAAGGCAACAATATTCTCCGAGGCAACATAATCATGAATCTTAATCCAATCTAAGGCAACATATAGCAGACAAAACCTACAACCTTTAAAATCGGCACTTCAACCCCTAGAAAAGAGGGAGCACCAATTTTCAAAGCCGATGCTTCAACCCCAAGAAAAAAGGGAACACCATTATTTTTAATCTCAGAAGATTGAATAAAAGGCAACCTTTCTTTTTCAAGGCAACAATATTCTCCGAGGCAACATAATCATGAATCTTAATCCAATCTAAGGCAACATATAGGAGACAAAACCTACAACCTTTAAAATCGGCACTTCAACCCCTATAAAAGAGGGGACCAATCTTCAAAGACGATGCTTCAACCTCAAGAAAAAAGGGAGCACCATTATTTTTAATCTCAGAATCACGTAGATTCAAGCAAACACAAATCCAAACTTGTTGGATGGTTTAATACCAAACCCGGTTTCAGAATTACGTAATGGCAACTGTATAATTCTTGGGACAATGGCAACATCTCCAGAAATAGGGGCATCCAGTCTACCATACTGTGACTTGTTTGCAGAAGATTGAAAAAAAACAACATTTAATTTTCAGGACAAGGCAACGTTTGTTTGCAGAAGATTGCATAAAAGGCAACCTTTCTTTTTCAAGGCAAAATATTCTACGAGGCAACATAATCATGAATCTCAATCCAATCTAAGGCAACATATAGCAGACAAAACCTACAACCCTTAAAATCGGCACTTCAACCCCTAGAAAAGAGGGAGCACCAATCTTCAAAGACGATGCTTCAACCCCAAGAAAAAAGGGAGCACCATTATTTTTAATCTCAGAATCACATAGATTCAAGCCAACACAAATCGAAACTTGTTGGATGGTTTAATACCAAACCCGGTTTCAGACTTACGTAATGGCAACAGTATCATTCTTGGGACAATGGCAACATATCCAGAAATAGGGGCATCTAGTCTACCATACTGTGACTTGTTTGCAGAAGATTGAAAAAAAACAACCATTTAATTTTCAGGACAAAGCAATGTTTGGTTGCAGAAGATTGAATAAAAGACAACCTTTCATTTTCAAGGCAACAATATTCTCCGAGGCAACATAATCATGAATCTTAATCCAATCTAAGGCAACATATAGCAGACAAAACCTACAACCTTTAAAATCGGCACTTCAACCCCTATAAAAGAGGGAGCACCAATCTTCAAAGACGATGCTTCAACCTCAAGAAAAAAGGGAGCACCATTATTTTTAATCTCAGAATCACATAGATTCAAGCAAACACAAATCCAAACTTGTTGGATGGTTTAATACCAAACCGGTTTCAGAATTACGTAATGGCAACTGTATAATTCTTGGGACAATGGCAACATCTCCAGAAATAGGGGCATCCAGTCTACCATACTGTGACTTGTTTGCAGAAGATTGAAAAAAAAAAACCATTTAATTTTCAGGACAAGGCAACGTTTGTTTGCAGAAGATTGAATAAAAGGCAACCTTTCTTTTTCAAGGCAACAATATTCTCCGAGGCAACATAATCATGAATCTCAATCCAATCTAAGGCAACATATAGCAGACAAAACCTACAACCCTTAAAATCGGCACTTCAACCCCTAGAAAAGAGGGAGCACCAATCTTCAAAGACGATGCTTCAACCCCAAGAAAAAAGGGAGCACCATTATTTTTAATCTCAGAATCACATAGATTCAAGCCAACACAAATCGAAACTTGTTGGATGGTTTAATACCAAACCGGTTTCAGACTTACGTAATGGCAACAGTATAATTCTTGGGACAATGGCAACATATCCAGAAATAGGGGCATCTAGTCTACCATACTGTGACTTGTTTGCAGAAGATTGAAAAAAAACATCCATTTAATTTTCAGGACAAGGCAACGTTTGTTTGCAGAAGATTGAATAAAAGACAACCTTTCATTTTCAAGGCAACAATATTCTCCGAGGCAACATAATCATGAATCTTAATCCAATCTAAGGCAACATATAGCAGACAAAACCTACAACCTTTAAAATCGGCACTTCAACCCCTAGAAAAGAGGGAGCACCAATTTTCAAAGCCGATGCTTCAACCCCAAGAAAAAAGGGAGCACCATTATTTTTAATCTCAGAAGATTGAATAAAAGGCAACCTTTCTTTTTCAAGGCAACAATATTCTCCGAGGCAACATAATCATGAATCTTAATCCAATCTAAGGCAACATATAGCAGACAAAACCTACAACCTTTAAAATCGGCACTTCAACCCCTATAAAAGAGGGAGCACCAATCTTCAAAGACGATGCTTCAACCTCAAGAAAAAAGGGAGCACCATTATTTTTAATCTCAGAATCACATAGATTCAAGCAAACACAAATCCAAACTTGTTGGATGGTTTAATACCAAACCCAGTTTCAGAATTACGTAATGGCAACTGTATAATTCTTGGGACAATGGCAACATCTCCAGAAATAGGGGCATCCAGTCTACCATACTGTGACTTGTTTGCAGAAGATTGAAAAAAAACAACCATTTAATTTTCAGGACAAGGCAACGTTTGTTTGCAGAAGATTGAATAAAAGGCAACCTTTCTTTTTCAAGGCAACAATATTCTCCGAGGCAACATAATCATGAATCTCAATCCAATCTAAGGCAACATATAGCAGACAAAACCTACAACCCTTAAAATCGGCACTTCAACCCTAGAAAAGAGGGAGCACCAATCTTCAAAGACGATGCTTCAACCCAAGAAAAAAGGGAGCACCATTATTTTTAATCTCAGAATCACATAGATTCAAGCCAACACAAATCGAAACTTGTTGGATGGTTTAATACCAAACCCGGTTTCAGACTTACGTAATGGCAACAGTATAATTCTTGGGACAATGGCAACATATCCAGAAATAGGGGCATCTAGTCTACCATACTGTGACTTGTTTGCAGAAGATTGAAAAAAAACACCATTTAATTTTCAGGACAAGGCAACGTTTGTTTGCAGAAGATTGAATAAAAGACAACCTTTCATTTTCAAGGCAACAATATTCTCCGAGGCAACATAATCATGAATCTTAATCCAATCTAAGGCAACATATAGCAGACAAAACCTACAACCTTTAAAATCGGCACTTCAACCCCTAGAAAAGAGGGAGCACCAATTTTCAAAGCCGATGCTTCAACCCCAAGAAAAAAGGGAGCACCATTATTTTTAATCTCAGAAGATTGAATAAAAGGCAACCTTTCTTTTTCAAGGCAACAATATTCTCCGAGGCAACATAATCATGAATCTTAATCCAATCTAAGGCAACATATAGCAGACAAAACCTACAACCTTTAAAATCGGCACTTCAACCCCTATAAAAGAGGGAGCACCAATCTTCAAAGACGATGCTTCAACCTCAAGAAAAAAGGGAGCACCATTATTTTTAATCTCAGAATCACATAGATTCAAGCAAACACAAATCCAAACTTGTTGGATGGTTTAATACCAAACCCAGTTTCAGAATTACGTAATGGCAACTGTATAATTCTTGGGACAATGGCAACATCTCCAGAAATAGGGGCATCCAGTCTACCATACTGTGACTTGTTTGCAGAAGATTGAAAAAAAACAACCATTTAATTTTCAGGACAAGGCAACGTTTGTTTGCAGAAGATTGAATAAAAGGCAACCTTTCTTTTTCAAGGCAACAATATTCTCCGAGGCAACATAATCATGAATCTCAATCCAATCTAAGGCAACATATAGCAGACAAAACCTACAACCCTTAAAATCGGCACTTCAACCCCTAGAAAAGAGGGAGCACCAATCTTCAAAGACGATGCTTCAACCCCAAGAAAAAAGGGAGCACCATTATTTTTAATCTCAGAATCACATAGATTCAAGCCAACACAAATCGAAACTTGTTGGATGGTTTAATACCAAACCCGGTTTCAGACTTACGTAATGGCAACAGTATAATTCTTGGGACAATGGCAACATATCCAGAAATAGGGGCATCTAGTCTACCATACTGTGACTTGTTTGCAGAAGATTGAAAAAAAACAACCATTTAATTTTCAGGACAAGGCAACGTTTGTTTGCAGAAGATTGAATAAAAGACAACCTTTCATTTTCAAGGCAACAATATTCTCCGAGGCAACATAATCATGAATCTTAATCCAATCTAAGGCAACATATAGCAGACAAAACCTACAACCTTTAAAATCGGCACTTCAACCCCTAGAAAAAAGGGAGCACCAATCTTCAGTGCCGATGCTTCAACCCAAGAAAAAAGAGAGCACCATTATTTTTAATTTCAGAAGATTGAATAAAAGGCAACCTTTCATTTTCAAGGCAACAATATTCTCCGAGACAACATAATCATGAATCTTAATCCAATCTAAGGCAACATATAGGAGACAAAACCTACAACCTTTAAAATCGGTACTTCAACCCCTAGAAAAGAGGGAGCACCAATCTTCAAAGCCGATGCTTCAACCCCAAGAAAAAAAGGAGCACCATTATTTTTAATCTCAGAAGATTGAATAAAAGACAACATTTCTTTTTCAAGGCAACAATATTCTCCGAGGCAACATAATCATGAATCTTAATCCAATCTAAGGCAACATATAGCAGACAAAACCTACAACCTTTAAAATCGGCACTTCAACCCCTAGAAAAAAGGGAGCACCAATCTTTAAAGACGATGCTTCAACCCTAAGAAAAGAGGGAGCACCATTATTTTTAATCTCAGAATCACATAGATTCAAGTAAACACAAATCGAAACTTGTTGGATGGTTAATACCAAACCCGGTTTCAGACTGACGTAATGGCAACAGTATAATTCATGGGACATCTAGTCTACCATACTGTGACTTGTTTGCAGAAGATTGAAAAAAAACAACCATTTAATTTTCAGGACAAGGCAACGTTTGTTTACAGAAGATTGAATAAAAGGCAGCCTTTCTTTTTCAAGGCAACAATATTCTCCGAGGCAACATAATCATGAATCTTAATCCAATCTAAGGCAACATATAGCAGACAAAACCTACAACCTTTAAAATCGGCACTTCAACCCCTAGTAAAGAGGGAGCACCAATCTTCAAAGCCGATGCTTCAACCCCAAGAAAAAAAGGAGCACCATTATATTTAATCTCAGAATCACATAGATTCAAGCAAACACAAATCGAAACTTGTTGGATGGTTTAATACCAAACCCAGTTTCAGACTTACGTAATGGCAACAGTATAATTCTCGAGACAATGGCAACATGTCCAGAAATAGGGGCATCTAGTCTATCATACTGTGACTTGTTTGCAGAAGATTGAGAAAAGGCAACAATTTAATTTTCAGGACAAAGCAATATTTGGTTGCAGAAGATTGAACAAAATGTAACCTTTTAATTTTCGGGAAAAGACAACCTTTGTTTGCAGAAGATTGAACAATTTTCGGGACAAGGCAACATTTGTTTGCAGAAGATTGAACAAAAGGCAACCTTTCTTTTTCAAGGCAACAATATTCTCCGAGGCAACATAATCATGAATCTTAATCCAATCTAAGGCAACATATAGCAGACAAAACCTACAACCCTTAAAATCGGCACTTCAACCCCTAGAAAAGAGGGAGCACCAATCTTCAAAGACGATGATTCAACCCCAAGAAAAAAGAGGGCACAATTATTTTTAATCTCAGAATCACATAGATTCAAGCAAACACAAATCGAAACTTGTTGGATGGTTTAATACCAAACCCGGTTTCAGACATACGTAATGGCAACAGTATCATTCTGGGGACAATGGCAACATATCCAGAAATAGGGGCATCTAGTCTACCATACTGTGACTTGTTTGCAGAAGATTGAAAAAAAACAATCATTTAATTTTCAGGACAAGGCAACGTTTGTTTGCAGAAGATTGAATAAAAGGCAACCTTTCATTTTCAAGGCAACAATATTCTCTGAGGCAACATAATCATGAATCTTAATCCAATCTAAGGCAACATATAGCAGACAAAACCTACAACTTTAAAATCGGCACTTCAACCCCTAGAAAAGAGGGAGCACCAATCTTTAAAGACGATGCTTCAACCTCAGGAAAAAAGGGAGCACCATTATTTTTAATCTCAGAATCACATAGATTCAAGCAAACACAAATCGAAACTTGTTGGATGGTTTAATACCAAACCCGGTTTCAGACTTACGTAATGGCAACAGTATAATTCTTGGGACAATGGCAACATATCCAGAAATAGGGGCATCTAGTCTACCATACTGTGACTTTTTGCAGAAGATTGAAAAAAAACAACCATTTAATTTTCAGGACAAGGCAATGTTTGTTTGAAGAAGATTGAATAAAAGGCAACCTTTCTTTTTCAAGGCAACAATATTCTCCGAGGCAACATAATCATGAATCTTAATCCAATCTAAGGCAACATATAGCAGACAAAACCTACAACCCTTAAAATCGGCACTTCAACCCCTAGAAAAGAGGGAACACCAATCTTTAAAGACGATGCTTCAACCCCAAGAAAAAAGAGGGCACCATTATTTTTAATCTCAGAATCACATAGATTCAAGCAAACACAAATCGAAACTTGTTGGATGGTTTAATACCAAACCCAGTTTCAGACTTACGTAATGGCAACAGTATAATTCTCGAGACAATGGCAACATGTCCAGAAATAGGGGCATCTAGTCTATCATACTGTGACTTGTTTGCAGAAGATTGAGAAAAGGCAACAATTTAATTTTCAGGACAAAGCAATGTTTGGTTGCAGAAGATTGAACAAAATGTAACCTTTTAATTTTCGGGAAAAGACAACTTTGTTTGCAGAAGATTGAACAATTTTCGGGACAAGGCAACATTTGTTTGCAGAAGATTGAACAAAAGGCAACCTTTCTTTTTCAAGGCAACAATATTCTCCGAGGCAACATAATCATGAATCTTAATCCAATCTAAGGCAACATATAACAGACAAAACCTACAACCTTTAAAATCGGCACTTTAACCCCTAGAAAAGAGGGAGCACCAATCTTTAAAGACGATGCTTCAACCCCAAGAAAAAAGAGAGCACCATTATTTTTAATCTCAGAATCACATAGATTCAAGCAAACACAAATCGAAACTTGTTGGATGGTTTAATACCAAACCCAGTTTCAGACTTACGTAATGGCAACAGTATAATTCTTGGGACAACGGCAACATATCCCAAAATAGGGGCATCTAGTCTACCATACTGTGACTTGTTTGCAGAAGATTGAAAAAAAATAACCATTTAATTTTCAGGACAAGGCAACGTTTGGTTGCAGAAGATTGAACAAAATGTAACCTTTTAATTTTCGGGAAAAGACAACATTTGTTTGCAGAAGATTGAACAATTTTCGGGACAAGGCAACGTTTGTTTGCAGAAGATTGAACAAAAGGCAACCTTCTTTTTCAAGGCAACAATATTCTCCGAGGCAACATAATCATGAATCTTAATCTAAGACAACATATAGCAGACAAAAACTAAAACCTTTAAAATCGGCACTTCAACCGCTAAAAAAGAGGGAGCACCAATCTTCAAAGCCGATGCTTCAACCCCAAGAAAAAAGAGAGCACCATTATTTTTAATCTCAGAATCACATATATTCAAGCAAACACAAATCGAAACTTGTTGAATGGTTTAATACCAAACCCGGTTTCAGACTTACATAATGGCAACAGTATAATTCTAGGGACAAATGCAACATATCCAGAAATAGGGTTATCAAGTCTACCATACTGTGACTTGTTTGCAGAAGATTGAAAAAAGACAACCATTTAATTTTCGGGACAAGACAATGTCTGGTTGCAGAAGATTGAACAAAAGGTAACCTTTTAATTTTCGGAAAAAAAACCTTTGTTTGCAGAAGATTGAACAATTTTCGGGACAAGACAACGTTTGTTTGCAGAAAATTGAATAAAAGGCAACCTTTCTTTTTCAAGGCAATAATATTCTCCGAGGCAACATAATTATGAACCTTTCTTTTTCTTTTGATCTCAAATGAGAGAGAGAGAGAGGAGAGAGAGAGAGAGATGGATGGGACTGGTTTGGGGGGTTCCAAACCCTAAAAGTTGCAGAGAATTGAATTGAACCTCTAGAGAAAAAGAGAGGGAGCCGTGTCTGTAGAAAGAGAGTTAGTAATGAGAGGCTGGTTTTGTCGGTGTTTGCTGGTGTTTGCTGGGTTAAATTGAAATCATTCATGGCACTTTCCTATATTTTATTTTATTGCCTTTCCTTTTTCATTTATTTTTTAAATTGATAGCAGAAAGGAAGTCCTGAACAAATTATATATTGCATAGGAAAACTCTGTGGTGAACAACACATTGTTGAATGAGGTTATTTTATAACAAAGTGACCATTTTATCCCAACCAACCCTTTCTTATTCTCCCTCCATATATATCATGAACGCTCACATATACACAAAGAAGGAATAACATACACAAACATGATTGAGAAAGAATACTTACAAATCCACAATTAGCTTTCTGTCAATGCTTGAGAAAGTTTGGTAGAATGCCTTGAAATATTTGTGAGCAATGTCTATATCTTCCTTCCCACATATTTCCCTCACACTGCAGTGAAAGATGGAAAGAGACCATGAGTAAGGTGTTCATTGACAAATAGGTAGCAGAGAACAGAACACGTTTTATTTTGCAGTTCTCCTTCCAAACATGCAGTTCTGAGTACTGACCACAAGAATTAAGCCCATCAATTTGCTCATAATACCAACAATGTTTTGTTGACAAGAAATTTTCATTAAAAATGTGAAATCAACAAAATCAAAACACTACACGAGACATTTTCAGAAAACTAGAATCATGGGAACATATTATAATCCAAACCCTTACTATGACAGAGAGTAGTTAATCCAAACCCTAGGGTATGTACCCATTAAAAGACATAGACTAACAGACAATGGGGGATTCTAAATGCTTGCTTACAAGTTTACTGTTTAAGGTATATTGAATTCATTAAAGCCAATTCTAGCAACAGGTAACCAAGTTTAAGTATACCAAAACATGACATATGAACTAGCAATATCTTTGGGCAGATGACTAGGCCGTATCTAGTTAAATAATGAGTAACCAGTGAACAAAATCTGGGACTTGTTCTAGTATGTGTAGCCTCAATCCAGCGGTACCTGTGCATAGAAAGCTGAGCCATTCCACAATTAACAGTACAGATGCCATCCCCTGAAGCTAGTATGGGACCTATTGTCGACCCACATCCCATATCGTTTCTCACCACAAATTCCTACACAGAAAGAAGTAAATTGTAAAATGTATGTACCATTCTTGTTACCTTAGGTAAGAACATAAAATCTAAGATATTAATCGCTTCACTCAATATTATTCATGATAATGTAACAATTGAATCAGCTTGATCTCATTCCAAAATGCTCAAAAGAAATTACAAAGGATGATACTTAGTATAATCAATTAATATCATGAATGGGTGATATCCTAAAATACTGACAAAAGAAGAATTCATGAACTTAAAATTGAATAAACTAGTACTTCGAACTGTCATAGGTCAACATCTCTGATATAATACATTTTTGAAGTAATCCACGTTTTCAGTTAGAACATATGGGAAAGTGTGTGTGTGTAGCCAATCAATAGTACAATCGTTTGTTTTCACTTTCATAAGGCCACTTTTTCAATTAAAAAGGCGCACTTATTCAATCACATAAGTTCAAGTGCAGAATGAATTAAATAGTTTAGGATGGGTTCATGATCGGCAGTCTTCAGTGCCTGAGTTTAGACTACCAGAAAAAAAAAAGGTCCCTGTACCTGAGTTGGAAGGTTGTGGATTTTGCCTATTTCTTGGAAAAGAAAAGAGGTGACTCCACTAGTAGCATATCGCTGGTTTGCATTATGCTTGATAACACGTCCCTTCTGCATTTCAGGTCAATGGTATTCTTCATGCTTGTCCATAAAATTTGGGTGGACTCCATGAGCCATGTCAGCAGACACTATCAGGAAAACCATCCACATAAAAGTTCAGAAATTCTGTTGAGTACGTTAATCTAAATAATACAGATGAACAAAAGCTTTATATAAGCACACCAAGTGTGTTTTATCAGGTTTGGATGCTACTCCACTTTTCAACTCAAAAACAACATTAATGTAATTGTATGCAATTTTTTTCTTTACGAGGTATCAGGTATGGCAGTAAATTGTTTTTGACAGAAGATATCCCATGTGGTATAACAAGGGCAAAGTGCTCAACATCTTCAAGGCATAAGAAATGTCAACCAGTCCTGCAGGTATTAATTTTAGTTTCCAAAATGTCAAGTTTTTCTTTTGTTTCATCAGAGCAATGGTGTTTAGGAGTCTGATCTGCACTGGGAGTTGGATACCCCAATTGGGTGTATCAGTTTGTTGTATGAAATGTGGAACTCTTTTGGAGGGAGAGGGAGAGGAAGAGAATGGTGTTGGATGTGCTGTCTGCTGGATCATTTGGATGGAGAGAAGCAGAATAACTTGTGTGAAAGTGAAGTGGAAGGAGTTGGGTCTTTGTGGGCAAGGGTTTCTTTCTGGACATTTCGGGGCCTCAAGTAGGAAAGCTCGTCTTTGGCAATGTCCTCAGATGGGGGATGCAGTTCCAGATGAGTTTTATCTGTTCATGTATTTGATTTACTGAGCTGGTCATTTCAGGAGTACTTCTTGATCCTGGATATCCTGTCGACTACAACATGTTATCTAATTTTAGGTACTGAATTATCTGGCTCTTATCCAAAAAAATAATAATAATCATAAAAATAAAAATATGACCATGGATAATGGAAATAGGAAATAGAGAAATATACAATAATACATTATGCATACGTTTTTTAGGTGTTTCCATCTTCACTTGTTTGATTGTATGTGATAACTTGGAATTACATAATCTTATGATTCTAAGTACTAGCATTTCATGGCATAGTTCACAACTGATCCGAACACTCATAAAATAGTCTGTTCTTTAAATTAGGGCATACAACTTCAGGTAACTTCAGGTGTGTGATTTACCTGTTATGGACAACTGTTATTACCACAAAATGCTGAGGGACAGCTCTCTAGCTTAGAATGTGTCATACTATCAAACACTTATAGACTAGAATAACACATAACCAAATTAGTAATTACGATAAAAATTATTATGAAGGATCCAACTGCCAGACTGAAAACGGTGTGGTAGAAAAATTACCAAGGAATGATTGGTGTATTGCACGCTCAAAGGAACCTTCACCAACGTACTTTTCAGCTAAGCAACTAATTATGCGTCTCATAGCCTGAAACATAGTTGGCGCACCAGCACCCTGAATGGATCCTGAACCCACCTAAACAGTAAGAATAATTTGTTACATATATTGGCTTTGAGGGCAAGAGATTATTACATGAAAGTCATCAATAGGCAACTGCAGATGTAAGTAAAGTAGCAAGTGGGATTGTCCCTCCCATTGTCCCTTAGAGAGAACTGGGTACACTGATGATGAAAAACCTCGGTTGAAAACCCAAGTTTTAGATAATTAATATGCGCTTACAAGCTGGCCATGACACCTATATACGAAAATAATAATGTGGAGAAAAAAACAGTATGACAAGGAATTCTACAACCTCAAAATAATATATTCTCCAACTCCTACTAGATAGTTTTGGGATGTCTGGTCATGATTTGAAATTAGAGAACAGAACAAACTAGTTAGAAACCTTAGTTCATCCTCTAAAAAAACTTGCATTGTAGGTTACAATAACTGCATGGTGAGGTCAATGTGATCAATGATGGTTGAGGGGATGTCCGTTTTAGACTGGCGTGTGTGTCTGTATATATACACACATATTTACAATTAGTCCATCAAATAATTCTGGTATTTGTAATAAGGGATAATTGATTTATTAATACTAGTTTCTCATAACACGGAGAATATACAAGTCAACGGAAATTATCCAAGAGACACTCAACAAAAACTGAAATTAAGAAATAAGAAGTAAAATACTAGGATCCACACCACATAAAAGTAAACTTCATGCAATTAGAGAAACTGAGAAGATGGATATACCTCTTCATTGTCAAATAAAGCAACCATGTGTATAGCATGCTCACTTGCTAAATCACCAGGTGGATAATTGATTATTAATACTAGTTTCTCATAACACGGAGAATATACAAGGCAACGGAAATTATCCCAAGAGACACTCAACAAAAACTGAAATTAAGAAGTAAAATACTAGGATCCACACCACATAAAAGTAAACTTCATGCAATTAGAGAAACTGAGAAGATGGATATACCTCTTCATTGTCAAATAAAGCAACCATGTGTATAGCATGCTCACTTGCTAAATCACCAGGTGATTTACACGAATCAATAAGAGCTCTTAGTGCACAGTAACTTGAGGCAAGATTATCTAGTCTTCCTCAAAAGATAAACTCATTATTCCCACCTCCAAGGCAGCTCGGTTGGGTATCACGTCTATTCAACTCAATGCTCACTATGTCATCAACGTTACAATTGATCTCATCTGATAATGCCTGAAAATAACACTTGTGGGTTAATGCATTGTCACTGAAAAAAAAAATTAATAATAATAATTGACATCAAAAGCTACTTTACAGAACTATAGTAGTGCTCCCTCACCTTAATCTTTTTATTTTTCCTCCCTTTTTTCAACTTTTTTTGAAACCATACAAATCGCAAATTACTCCATATTCAAATAAAAATTGCATTCATAAAAATAGCCTTTTAACTTTAGCCACACAGCACAAATGAAAACTGTTCAATATGTTTTCTCTGTTTCAGCAAACAAAAACAAAACACAAACCAAACAAGTGACCCAGTATCCTTACTAACTCCACAAAAAGGCCACAATATAAAATAGTAGTTCATCATTAAAAGAAGAAAATTAGTGATAACCGCCTCTAACAGTCAAAGGGCCAGGAAATAGACTACTAGATGGAGAGAACACTGCAGAGGTAAAAGGAAAGGTCAAAAAGCCATGATAGACCAGAATCTACATCGTATACCTCTATTGCCTCTCCAGCAGCATCAACAGAGTTTTATAGTATGTGCCCATTGTGCTGTCTGCTCTACCTTAGTTCTCCCTAAACTTCAAAAGAAACTGAAAATTTAGGGAGGGGGAGGACCACCCCTTTGCCATCACATAGGTCTTTCACTAGCTACACAGTGACCCCCAATGAAGATGATAAACTGAATAATTAAGTTATTGATAGACACAAGAGCTTACTTGTGCCCAATATGAGACGAATATTCATCTACTCCAATGAGATATCTGTTAACTACATGAAACAAACAAGAACTAGAGGTTCATATAGGGACGTACTAATATATTTGATGATGCAACATGAGCAATTCACGCATCACATCTGTATATTCAAATAATTCTACATAGCCTTTTCATTTCCTATTATAATTGCAGTACAAAGGATATATGAAGACGGTAGGATCGTATAATATCTGTATTCACCGACTCAGGAATACTTCCAAGAGATGTTGAGTTTTAGCAACAAATGTGGAAAAACCAGACAGATACCTGCATGAGCAATGGATGATGAGCTCCTTTTGTAGATATTGTTGCACTTTTCTCTTTTGTGTCTGAAGATGCTGTTTCTTCTAGTTTTGATGCCAGTAAAGGAATAAGATGAGTCTCTGCATTTGGTTTAAATCCATCCTTGTTCACTGTGCTAAACAAGCAAACAGAAAGAGAAAGATGTTTTCAGTGATGACCTAGCTCTGTAAAAAGTCTCTTACTACCTAAAATCACAATGTAGCTACTAGCTACCATAAAAAAAGTACAATCTAATTTATGAATGCTGTCGCCCAATTTTACCTTCACTTTAACAAATATCAAGTCAAATAACCTCCAGGTAAGAACCATTCACCTCTCTTAAAATAACCCTGCCTGCCACACTTAGGTCTCTATCAAACCAAGTATGCCACAAACCACCTCCATAGGTCTGCATATTTATCATTAGACAGCCAGACTTAGTTTATGCGAGTTTTAATTTTAGACAGGGACTATCTGTGTGAGCAGCAATCACATGGAAACCATTACTGGCACTATACCTGAAAATCTAAGAAGAACCTCTGGTTAGTCAACTACCAAGCATGTAAAAATGTAAAACTGGAAAAGTATAATTAAATTCACAAAGAACAATACACCCACATAAAAAAATTGCGGACGAGCGCTAGAGCTTGCTCTTGGCCAAAGGCTCAGGGTCTGCAGGTGCAGATGCATTTAGGCATCGTTTATATTAAAATAATATGAAAAGGTTAAAACAAACTACTTTGAACTGCCACAATAAACTTTCACGTTACCAGATATAAGACTTGCTAATGACGACGCTGTGAGCTCCATGAATATTTCTTGTTTACACATGTAGTCTGCAAGGCACATCAAATTCCTTAAAGCCCATAAAGCATTTAATCTCAAAGTTGAATCCATTGATCTTGATAACTGAACAAGCTGCTTCACGCCTCCACACTGTAGAAATAATGACCTATGCATAGTAAAATCAACAACTGTGTTTCCAACAGCACTAAGAGCTGTCACCTGAAAAACAAGCATGGAAGATAGATTAGCACAATGCACCCATCTTTCTATAATAAATGATAAGGTAACATATTCAATCCTAATGGATGACCACAATTTATTAGGGCCAATTACATATATGCCGAAATTGCTAAGGACACCCACATTGCCTTATCGACCAAATCCTCTCACAATCTCTCATGAATTCCGAATCAATGTACTCATCTCCTTTTATTTCCACATCGTAATTCATCTTATTGCTCAATGCCTTCATCATATCCAAATTGCGCTCCAACTACGTACCCAACTCCAATTTGCTCTGGACACCCAAATTCTTTATATTCCTATATAAAGTCTTAATTATTCTTCTGGTCTCCCTTACACCATTCCCTTCCAGTTTCTGAAATCAAACCTCCATAATCTATTTATCAAGCCAACATCAACAGTTGATCACCAATTCCTATTTTACATCCTTCAACTCTAGCACGCTCTTACACACAACCAGCTTCCCTAAATTAATACCTCAAACTCTAATAATCCAATTTAAGATCTCTCTCCTACTTCCACAGATTCTGAAATCAAACTTCCATAGTCTCAATTCATCCAAATCAACCTTCAACTCCAGAAAGTCCTTAAAGCTGCTACGCACAGCCAACTTCCCTCATTCAAAACAGAAACTAAACTCAGAAACACCCAACCACCACTACCACCACTGCCAACACCATTTCGCTCAACCAATTTCTTCAACTCTCCGGCAATCCCAAATTCAAGCATCCATAAGAACTGGAAATTACCAAACAAACACCAAAACACTGCCACAGCCGCCGCAGACCCGCCGTGCGCAGTGGTACTCACGGCGGTCAACCCTCTGCCTAAAACCCAACTTCCTCCAAACTCAACAAAACTCAATTTCAATTATATAAACATGTAGAGCTCGACGAGTAGATGAAGATTGATACCTGAGTCGAACCCCAAAGCTCGCCGGAATCCGTCGAACTTTCGCCGGAAACTTCAACCCTTCGATTCTCTCCTCCTCCGAGCTTCTCTTCGAAAACTAAGGTCATAGAGACGTTCTCCAGGTTGAGGCAAAGCTACCACCACCATTCATGTCCGCCGCCGTGGCCGGATTCGTAAACTCGCCGGCGTACCCAGGAAACACTTCTCTCCTTCTTTTCTCTCTCGCCGGAGCTCCTCTTCAAAAACTAAGAACATAGTGAGGTAGGGGACGGCGAGAAGGAGTTGTAGATACTGGTTGGACACCCAGAGATCGCCAGACGACGGAGGAGCGATCGGAGCTCCGCTGCTGCAAAACGACGATGTTCTCAACGAGGTCGGTCTGGGCTGCGTTCCAACGAGGTCTATGCTGATCCATACCCATATAATCTCAAATGACGGCCCAGATCTTGCGGTTTAGAGATCAACGGTCCAGATTCAACCGCCTTTAAAACATATTTTTAATTAATTTTTAGATAATAACAACTTTTAAAAATTATTAAAAATAACATCGATTTCTAAATGATAATCTGAAAAATCTTATGAACTCGTAACGACTTCTAGTTTAATCATATAGGCTCGAAAAATAAAAATCGACAAATTAAAAATTCGAATAATTTTCGAAAGCCACAAAGAATTTAAAAGCATAATAGAAATGAAAAAAAAATATCTCGTAAATATTTATTTTTTTTTAAAACTGAAATTCCAAGATGTTACAGTAACATATTCAATCCTGATGGATGACAATTCTATGATATTATGTATCTTTCTAGATATTATTTATGTGTGTCTTGGCCTTATACCAATAGGATATGTAGTTTGATAGTGATATAGATCTATGTATTCATTATCCTTACCATATTGATATTGTGTAATTCTCTATATAAAGCGCTTCTATCAATGAATAAGATGATGATTCTCTTGCTATCTCTTTGTCTCTACACTTTATCTTTCATCACATTATCATGCACTTTGTCCTAACCCTAGAGCTAATAGCCCACCATTTATTTTCTAAAACCCTAAAATACGGCAGCCTTGTTTTTCCCGATTTCCAACCAAAATTTCGACTGCCCTCCACCGGAATTTTATATCCCCAGAAAGCTCTCTCCGTCCCAGATCCAACGCCGCCGGCCTCACCCTGAGAACTGGCCGGAAAGTCTCCGAACCGGCCGCCGGAAGATTCCAGACCGCCGCCGCTATTGACCACCAGTTCACCACCTTCCCTTGCTCCGATCAACCTGAATTTTTGACAGTAGCTTCACCACCCAGAGTTGCTCCGCTTGTCAAATTTTCAGCCCCAAATTCGAAGTAGAAATAGGCAAAACGTTATTTTTCCTCTCGGCAACCTCTAGAAACCAAAGATTTCAAAATTGCTCGTCTTCCAAGGAAAGCCAGAAAGGTTCCCAACCCTCGGTCGAAGCTTACAATCGACTTAAACTACTCTCAGAGCTTCTATAAACGCAGTTTATTTGGCAAACGAGCAAGTAAGCTTTACTATTACAGTTATTTACTTTGGAATAACTCGGGGGGATAGGGGGATAAAATCATTTCTCCATTCTCCATCTCCATTCTATGCTTGGGATTTTGTGTCTGCAGGTACCAAAAATCCCGGAATTTTATTCGCAGGTCAAGAGTGTGTTTGATCACTTTTGTTTCATTGTCTGGGTTGTGTATGATCAACCCCGACCTTTCTCCGGATTGTGTTTGATCAATTCGAGGCCTTTTTCGAATTGTGTTTGATCAATTCGCGGCTTTTCCGGATTGTGTATGATCAATCCGAAGGACAAACCATTAAAAGCATTGTTTGTGACCTCTATCGAGTCTCATAACAGCTTGATTTTGTATGCAAGAGCAATGTAACATTCTGCTTCTTTGAGTTTTGACATACTCAATGCCTAAGGCGGATCTTCGCTTGGTATCTGTGGAACCTTTCATTGGAAAGGATTAAACCACATGTTTTGAGCCCCAGGCTAACAAGCCTAGATGCCGAGATTTCACATCTCATGCGCTCAAAGTCTTTGACGCGCCACATCGACAAAGGCCTTCAATGGCAATCTGTGCAAAAAGTAATGACCACAAAGTACTGTGGAATGCACTTATAGAGTGTTTCTTGAAACATCCATCTAACTCAACTTGTTGAGTTACTAAGTCAAGTGGATTGCTTACCACCTTATTTGACTACATATCGTCAATGATATTCCGTGGCATCTTGATCCGTAATCTTTAGCGGATTCGATCGTCATCAAGTTCTTTAGGTCCTCCAAGTTGGTTTGGAATTACCAACGAGACTTGATTTTGATCATACAATTGCAAACGAGAATTGCATATACGTTAATAAGATAAACGTATTGGCCTATGTACATGGATTTGTCCCCTAGTGTTAGGACAACAATATGGGTCACGGCAACGATAGAAAATACCGTGCCGATGTCTAGAAAAGAGGGGGGAGGTGTCACCGGCCATAATGGCGACACTCCCGGTCTAGACACTATTTTATCAAAACTACTCACGTCAGCTCATGACAATGCAACCGTTGTGGATCTTCGGATCACTGGTTCAAGATTGTCAAGCTCCTTCAAATTGTGAATGCATACAAAAAGGTATGAAAAATCAATATGAGGACAAGAACGTCATCCTCATGATCGCGAATATCAAAGATTCGGATCCTGCTCTAGCTACCCATGACTTTGACGTCATCGGCTAGACATTGATTTTCGTTCCAAGCTATATGTACTAAGGCATTGTATCGACGTCCTTCGTCTATTTGAGACCTCGATGTACTCACATTAGCAATAACGAATGTCTTGAGAATTTTTTCGAAGTTATGAAATTATTATCCTCTTATATTGATTTACAAACAAGATGTATATTTTTACATTGTCTTTAGAAGCATAGCATATTTACAATCTACATGGTTAGATTGTGCCGTTTTGGTCTCTTCCAAGTGAAGATGACTCACGGCCTTGCATCCTCAAGAAGGATCGCTAACGTGTTACCGGTTAAGTCTTCTACCCTTTAGCGGATTTTTCATCATCAATTGTTCAACTAGGCTCATCCAAGCTCAGTGTGATGTCTTAGAATTGTCCGAAATTAAGGAGATAGTGGTTTCAAGTGTGCCTCGCACTACCGACCCTCCACGGACATGCCTGGTCATACTGATATGGAGTTACCGAAAGCTTTTGATTTTGGATCCCCCTACGCTATTAAAGCAATTGCAGTCTTGTAAAAGACGTTGAAGACTTATCAAAACCGGAAAATTATCATCGTGATCGAATCCTCTAGGTCCTCTGAGTTAGTTTATGTTCATGTCAGGGAGCTTTTGCTAACTAGTCATGGAGTTTACGACCTTAGAATGACCAAAAGGACTTGGTTTTGATCATACACACGTCACTTTTGGCTAAGCCAAAACCCTACACCCCACCTGCAAGCTTCATAGCTTCGCACATGTCAATTCTGCAAAAACAGCAATCTGTCCCTTCTGGACAGTCAACTTCATTTGAGCTTTGTGAACAGCTCTGAACGAATCAAATAGTGAGCTTTATATCATTGGAAAGCTCTACGAGTCTAGTTTCAGAACTTTTTGCGGTTTGTCCATATCTATTTTAACGAAGAAGTTATGGCTATTTTAGTGCGTAAAGCTCATTCTACACGGAAATTTTATGCACTCTCGGGATTGCAGCTTTTCGTAGCTTCTTTCAATCCTTCTAAATGGTTCAAGTGGAACTATTAACTCGCCTATCTACTCCTTCTTATAGATATGTCTCATCGAGACATTGAGTGCTTCGCAGATAGTAGAACTATCCACAACATTCTAAGGAACCGACAACTATCTTTGGATTTTGTGCCTTTGTAAATCTTATGTGACTACAATGATTGAATCATACCGGTCATTCAGGGACGCGGTTTAGCTTGAATCTTGATGCCTCATGGCACCATGATCAATGTCACAGATACCCTCTATGCATTGAGAGGCAATCGAACCATATTCAGCTTTAAAGACATTCTTGCTAATAATTTTCATTTGAAAACACATTGTGAAAATGAACAAAAATTCTTTTGTGTATACCTTCTCATGAATACGGACTGAAATGCATCTTGAAGAAGTTCATGAGTCAATTTAGTGGACTGTATGTCACTATGATTCGAATATCAAATCACATGTTGTCGCCAAACATGATATTTGGGACACCGACTCATATAGGCTTTGGTTTGACCAAATCGGTCATTCTGGAAGAGATATAATAGTTCAAATTTTGAGACATTCTCATGGACATCTATTCTTCCGCTCAAAACAAAGACATTCAAGATCTAGCATCACCATGAAGCATGGTGGTGACCCGGGGGACATTAACGTCACCCGAACACGACTCCAACTTCCTAGAGGTCATCCGGTCAATTCCTCAAGCAATTGAGGTGCACCGGCCTTCCCTCGATGTCGCATTGGTCCCCTGCAATGCTCATTGCTCGTTTTGAAAGCCTATTCTTTAGCTAAATTAGGAGTGAGACCCTCCTACGCTAAATGACACAAAAGTGAACATTCTATTCTTACATCAAACTATGTAGATAGATACAACCAACTTGCGGGCATATTTTTATGCTTTATGGTATTGGTTGAAGTGTTAACACACTGGTCACGTG
Source organism: Fragaria nilgerrensis (assembly GCA_010134655.1). NCBI lineage: Eukaryota > Viridiplantae > Streptophyta > Magnoliopsida > Rosales > Rosaceae > Fragaria > Fragaria nilgerrensis. Next base: position 16,927,245 of record CM020977.1, read on the forward strand.
TTACACTATTATCTACTGTTTATGCCGCTTATACTTCTACGGGCTCACTACTCATTCTTTAAAGAAGTTTATCGGGATATAAGTTAAAGTGCATGTCCTGTACCCCATGTTCACACGCAATACGGTCTCACCGAGGCTACAACCAAGCAACTTTAGCTTGTCGTTTGAATATTATTGATGCGCACCAATCTTTCTATTGCGTCTTGGGGCTATACAATATTTGCATGCAGCTTTACTATTCATCTACGACCCACCATCATTGAATTTTGTTGTACTACAGCCCGTGACTGTGTACTAGAATTGACATGAAATTGCAATCCTTGAGCTCGGCGGGATTGAAACGGATCTCTAATCCTTGAGCTCGGCTAGATGTTATTTTTAGGTGCCAAATCGCATTACCACTGCGTACAATGATGGGTCATTTGAGATGAATAAGTTTAGGTTGGATATGAACTTCCACCTATAATCCGTATATATAGAAACCTTGTCAGGCGATCTCGTTCACCGTTAAATTACGAATTGTCACTTTGATGAGACAATATTCCCGCCGTTAGGGGGAGATAAGAACACAAGTGTTCAACTAGAACGACGTGAATTGTCGTGGTATGTCCCCACTAAGTCTCATCTTGATCTCAAATGCTTAAAGTGTTAAAATGACGAGATCACATGCTGCAAATATGTTTGCAAGGATTGATGTCCTACAAAAGGACATGGCGCGACCAAAAGGACTTGGTCTTGACGTCATCACCATGGATGGCGATATGGTGACACCATATAGTGGCAAAATTGGTGTCATAAGGCCGTGTGGCTCCCTAAAAGGAGGGAGGCCCTTAGGTTCGATACTTTCTCACACTAGGAAGAAAGCAAGTTTGGCATAACCTGATCCATTGATCAGTGATACTCAAATCCGTCTCATGAAGTCTGAATTGTGATTATCGTTGGGGGACGCCTCAATGTCAAATCCAATCTATATAGATATCTCACAAGTATTACACTAGTGTACATGAGGACGTGAGATAATGAGTTTACTATCGAACCACCCTTCGTTGACGGATATCAACTTAGTTGATTGGCCTAATGGAAAGATGCGCTCCAGCATTAACAAAGAGATATGTCCTTGGGCAGGTGATGCCGACACCGCAAGCTAAACCCTATCAACTATGTTTTTGTTAGATAGCGTAGTGAGAACAAGAGCTTAAACTCACCTTATGGCGCAAGGTCTCTCACTACCACGCACTGAGATCGACTACGATGAGATATGCTCTCATAATGGATGTCATTGAATTCCACTATTTTGTCAGTTTGGTAGTTTCTGAATAACTGGACATGCAGCCTATGAATGTGGCCATAATAACATCTCTACGGGATCAGAAATATACATGAAGGTCTTAAACGGACTTCATTCATCTGAATCAAGTGGCTCCAAACCACAGGAGCATGCGTTTGCTAAATGTATTGAAACGCATATGGACTCTACTTGATTTGGAAGGGATATAGTGAATTATGCCTTTGTATGTTCATTCCGGATTTACATAGACTCTTGAGGGATCAAGAGATGTCAATATGTATCAATATCCGAAGAAAAATATCTTGGGAAGACACGGTCTCAATAAGGCACTTGATGACTGTATTGATGATGATTTTCCATCAATTGGCTTAGGCACTCTATAACTAGCGAGGCCTACATATACTCCCATGATTAGTTAAGATCTTTGCTCTAAAGAGAGATCCGTTGTTTTGTCTAAAGCAAGATGACAAATATGGTTAAGAGATGGAATTCCCATCTAAGTACAATAAGACGCATCAATGTACTCAACACAATACGAAAGACTTGACATCTCATTCGCTATAAAAAGTTGTAAAGCTAAGTATAGCTATGCGCCCACGCAACGCCAATGTAATGGCAGTAACTTCTTTTTTAATACTTAAGGGTATGAAAGGTTGAAGCTTATTCTATCCGTACATAAGAAAGACATATCAAAAGCGAAATCAGAATCTGCCATGTTTCGTAGGTCAACTTCCACGGGACCTACAGGAAATTTCACTCACTGGAAAATGGTGAAATTGATACCATTGGAAATTTTTATGTGTCTACTTTCCAGTAACATCAATCATTTGATCATAGCTGTCATATTGAGTGAGTTATGACCGTTTTTGTAAAGTAGGACAAATCTGTTCGAGAATCGGATTTTGGCAGAACAGTCAATTTCGACGGGACTTTGTGAATAGCTCCTGAAGAACCAGGACGTGTGTAATATACGGTTGGAAAGCTAAATGAGTCTTGTTTCCAAAACCGTTTACGGTTTGTTCATATGTATTTCCTAGAGGAAGTTACGGCTGTTCTAGTAACTGAAGGTCATGCTACGCGGAAATCTAATTTCTTGCACGAACTTATGTTTTGAGTTCACAAGTGGCCTTCTCCTCAAGATCTAAGTGTAAAAGATCATATTTGAGGACAATACGGCATGATCTAGATAATCATTGTCTAATGCCACATTTGAAGACATGTTAATGAGCCATGCTAAGTTGTTGAAATTTTCGTGATTATTAAGAATCAAGAAGAGCCCTCTGATTGATGTAAAGATCAGGGGGAGGTGCGAACTTCAGGGGGAGTCTAGCACATACATACATGTCACTATCAAATGTGAAGGGTGCGTTGTACTATTTTTCTCCTATGATCAAAGTTCAGTTTTTCTCCCACAAGGTTTTTGTGATTTGACGAGGTTTTTGACAAGGTAACAGATCAGCACCATCGGCATATCAGCGCGCGGCATAAGGGGGAGTGTCCTAGGATATTATGTATCTTTCTAGATATTCTTTATGTGTGTCTTGGCCTTATGCCAATAGGATATGTAGTTTGACTAGATCTATGTATTCATTATCCTTACCATATTGGTACTGTGTAATTCCCTATATAAAGGGTTCCTATCAATGAATAAGATGATGATTCTCTTGCTATCTCTTTGTTTCTACACTTTATCCTTCATCAATATGCAATTTTTAGGTACGTTTTCTATATTGTAATTGTATATGTATTCTATACATCCAGGATTACTGTCAATAACCCCGAAATTTTAATGACAAAATGCCAATGTATTTCATAGTTTTCCGAACATGCTTCGTAGTTTTATAGATTCTCCTAATAAGGACACTGAAACTATGACCATTTAGTATACAATACAACACAGATGAAAATGTTTCAAAATGCATTAATTTTGTAGATGCTATAAAAACAGTAACTAAGAATTCAATCCAAAAGAGAAAAAAAGAAAAACAAATAAGTCGCAACATTTTTTTTTCTGTCACAACTTTCATCTCTAAGAAATGAGTTGTCGAAAAAATAATATGGAGGTACACACAGCCATTTGAGATGTGTAACTAGAACCCCACATATGAAAGATTGAAATATATGAGAGCTAAGCTCAAGTCTAAGGCTCTTCAAGGGTAGCGCTTGGGTGGGAGGGTGGTGACCCGGATTATGGTTTTGGTTTGTGTGTTCTTAGTGGTGACAACGTTGTCTAGATGTTGTTGATGGCTAGCTAGTGGATTGGGTTGGGTTTTTTGGTTCCAACCATGGTGGAGGGACAAGGGTGGCCGCCGAAATGGTGACAAATATGACTATCTCGCGGAGAAGATGGGAAGGGTGTGGGCTTATGGGCTTATATCTTTTATGGGCTACATGACTTGGATGTTGTAGTCTATTGGGCTGGGCATTTTGGTCCAATTCATCTTTCCCCACTTAATTTGGATTGGGTTGGTCTCTGTTGGTAGTCTGTTTTTATCTCTTGTCATATTTCGGCCACTTGAATGCAGCTCTCATATTGTTTGTTTTCTTGAAACGTACACAAATTGACCTACTAAGAGCCTATAAAATTAAATAACAATCCCATTTTCAAGACTAGGTAGGGCTTGTGCTGTTTTCGTGTTTTCAACGACTCTTTTTGTTGCATCTTTAGACAAGTTAATAATACAATTGTATTCCATAATTCTTGGTAGACTTGGACTTTTTATCTTATTGACTAATTAATAATGTAATATTATTTTCGACAATTGCTATTTAGAATAGGTTTGGCTGCGTTTACAACTTTTTGAGTGTCGCATTGTATTATGAGATACCCACTCCCTAACTTGACAGAATGACGTCGTATTTTAATGAATAGAGCTTCACTCATTCCCCTAGAAAATTATATTCATTTTTAAGTTTTTCTTGCTAAACCTAAGCCTAAGCCTAAGCCTAACCGAGGCTACCCAAAAAAGCCCGCAATATTTATCATTCCTGCTGAATTCTCTCATCCCATATTTATCATTCACTCAATATTTAACACACAGTTAAAAAATAAAAAATAAACTCGTGGTATTTTTAAAACTTAGAAAAATGTAAGCATGTGATCTCCTTGTGGCTTTATTAATAAATGCTAGACTTGAATAAATTAAACTCCTCAAGAAAACGAAAATGATTCGATTAAAACTAAATACTCAAGGATCACAACCACCTTCCTTTTACTTCTGAATAAAAAAAAAAACATATTAGAATTCTATCGATCATAGCCAACTTGAAATTTTCAAACAACCTAAGTGAAGTTCAAACATCAACCGATACGTTTGCAATTTTCTCCTTTTTTTTTTTTTAGGTTTTTCTCTTTGTCAATTTCTCTTTCTCTCCTCCGTTGGTCTTCTCGTATTTATCCTTCACTCAATATTTACACATAACTAGAGAGAGAGAGATGAATCACCAGGCAGCTACAGTGGAAGAGGTCCGAACCCTGTGGATTGGCGACTTACAGTACTGGGTGGACGAGAACTACCTGACTTCTTGCTTCGCTCACACCGGCGAGGTGATTTCAATCAAGATCATTCGCAACAAGATCACCGGCCAGCCCGAGGGCTACGGCTTTGTCGAGTTTGTTTCACATGCCGCAGCCGAGCGGATTCTCCACGCTTACAATGCCACTCAAATGCCCGGAACTGACCAGACCTTCCGGCTTAACTGGGCATCTTTCGGAATCGGCGAGAGGCGCCCCGATGCTGGCCCTGACCACTCTATTTTCGTAGGGGATTTGGCCCCTGATGTCACTGATTTTGTGCTGCAAGAGACTTTTCGCAACACCTATCCTTCCGTTAGAGGCGCCAAGGTTGTCACTGATCCCAACACTGGCCGCTCCAAAGGCTATGGATTTGTCAAGTTTGCTGATGAGACCGAGAGGAACCGCGCCATGTCTGAGATGAATGGTGTTTATTGCTCTACTCGCCCCATGCGCATCAGTGCCGCCACAGCCAAGAAGACCACCGCCTTTCAGCAACAGTATGCAAAGGCAGCAGCTGTATATCCATACACTATCCCGGCAATTCCTCTTGTACCAGATTATGATGCAAACAACACCACAGTAAGTTGCACATCTAAATTGAGTCATCTGTTACGTGTCTTATTCTTACCATCTATATTCTATTTGGTTGTCGGTTGCAGATTTTTGTTGGAAACTTGGATCCTAATATCTCTGAGGAGGAGTTGAAGCAAACTTTTTTGCAATTTGGAGATATTGTCTACGTCAAGATTCCTGCAGGCAAAGGATGTGGTTTTGTACAGTTTGGAACAAGGTTTCTACTTCTTTTACCGGATTGTCTATATATTTATAACTGACAACTCTCCATGCTGGTTGAATTAGAACGTTAGGTCACTCCTTTGCTCAGACAAAGGAAGCTGGATAAGTGTAAACGAGGCCATCATGTGTATTAGAGCCTATGCAAACAGGGTTAAGCGTGATAGATAACCTGGTGTCCATGGTCCCTGAAAGCTTAAAAAAACTGGAATAACGGCTAGATAGGAACAGTAGTCTGCGTTCACCTCCCTTTGATCATAACCATCAATACCAATGATCTCCAGAGCTGAGACCTGCTGTTGTTGAGTGGCAGCAAATGAAACGACGAGTGTTCCGCCAACTAACGGCAAAATCAACCCTTAATGGATCACTAAACAAGTTAGGAATAAAACCAACAATAGACTTCTAGGAAACTCTCAGCAAGATTGATATTTTGGATCTTGGTTCATGATGGCCTTTTTGGTTCTCTCTCTCTCTCTCTCTCTGAGTAATGCCCAAAGGTTGATGAAAGAGGACTGAAACTTACTTTGTATTTATCAGCTTCTTGTTTCTCTCTTCCCTGCGCTAAGAATGTTACTTCCATCTTCCGTTGTTTATTATTGTTGCTTCTATCGATATAGGGCATCTGCTGAAGAAGCTATACAAAGGAGCAAGGAAAGATGATTGGTCAACAAGTGGTCCGCATTTCTTGGGGTAGGAGCCCAACAGCTAAACAGGTTGGCCTTTTAATTTAGATGTGCTATCAAATACTGATCTGCTTCACTGGTGTCCAGTAATATATCAGTCATTTTGATTTTGTTGAAGGAAAGATTGGCCAATTAAAAGATTAATAAAAGCAAGTCATTGGAAAGATGATATCAAATGATTTTGATTTACGAATAATATTGTTATGAAGGAAAAGCGATATCATCCCCTTTTGTTTGGCAAAATGGATAGTCCTACAAGTTCATTTACGTATTATTTTTTCTTCTATATTAACTTGAATGTCTTGCTTTGGAGATGTGAAACATTTAATCATTAACATGTTTGAATTATTTTTTTCTAACCGAAAAAGACAGAGAGGCTACAAATATATATATATATATATATATATATATATATATATATTCTCTTTTAATTAGGGAGGGAAATACCGGGAGTTGTTAAACTATGGGAAGAGAAGTCATTATTATCCTTTTACCGAGTGCTATATCTTTGTCTGAAAGATGCATTTTTATGTGTTATAGTGATTTTCATATTATACATCATACATCAGTGACATGCTTTTACCAAGTACCAATTCTTTTTCTGACACACTTATTTGTCAGAGAGATTCATATCCATATTTATTTTCAGGATAAGTGTTGTTCATGCAACCATAGATGCATACAAGAACATTTAAAGATACATTCATTATCTGACATACTGCCTTGTTGTAGGATGTACCTGGTAGCTGGGGCCAGCAAGTGGATCCAAATCAATGGAGTGTGTATTATGGTTATGGTCAGGGCTATGATCCCTATGCCTATGGAGCTACTCAAGATCCATCAGTGTACGCATACAGTGGATATGCCTGTTATGGCCAATATTCTCAACAGGTATGTTATATTAATTTTATTTTGGATGGAATTTTGGATACATATGGATACTTTTAATTGGATTTTAACTTTTCTTTTTCTTCTAATGGTTCTTTAAAGAGGCTTTGTTATAAGCAGTTAGAATGCTTTCACTTGGATTTTAATTCTTTAAATACTTTTAGATTGATATTATGGGAGCATTAATTACACGTCTTGGAATTGGGGTATTAAACTGCAAGATTTACCAAAATACGGGTTTTTAGGGTAGTTGGCTCTAACTTATTGTTGGAGGTGTATGGCTGAGTTTCGCATTGTGTTTTCTCGGGAAAAGCAGCTTATTTTTTGAACTTTTTTAATCTATAAACCGTTTGGTAAAGGTAAAAAATCAGCTTAATGATACCACGTAACCCGCACTGGTTCAATAAACGCGGATATCTATAAGCAACTAATAACCTGCTTTCTGAACACCACTATAAGGAGACGCGGCTTGGTTTAATTATATCTTCTGACCTTTGTTGTCCTTCTGACATTTTAGAATTTACATCACATGTCCTTTTCTCTGTATGCTCTCTCTCCTCTCTCTATCCTCTTTTCAACAGAGTTGGTCAACATCTCAGATTCCTTATGATTTAGTTTGCATTCACCTCAATTCCCAGTGTTAATTGAGCGAATTCTATTGCTGTTTTTCTCCTAAAAAAAAATTAAAAAATTTCATTGCTGTTTTTGCTCTTTGATTAATTATCTCTCATAACCCAGTGCAAAGTGCAAATTAATTGCTCTTCTTTGGTTACAAAGTTGTATATATTATTTATCTTTCCCAGACCCGATCCTTGTTGAATTGTTTAGCAGGAATTGAGTTGCTTCCCAAGAGAAGCTGATAAAAGATTGAACGGCTTAGCCTCCAATTTTTATAAATTCTTTTGGAGTTCAGTTCACTTATTTTTGGTTTCTGCTTGAAATATGTTGGGTGTCTCGGTTCTCCTTCTTGGTTTCTTGCGGTCTCTGCCGACTGGATGTTGTTGGACTCGTACTTTCTTTGTCGGAATATTTAACATTTGGTTACCAGTGTACTCAACCTCCAACAATTTTTTACCATGTGTAAGCTTGATTCTATTGGAATCATGTCTATTATAGTTATTCTGTGTAACCACGTGACTTATACATTAATTTTATCAAACAGTATATCACAGTTTTTTATCTTATCAAAGTATTCTCAATCTGGGATCACCAAACACTTCTTAAAAACTGATTATTTTGCAATTCAGTTCTTTATCACTATTTAATCCTACAGCAATACCAAACTAAGCCTATATGTAGTACCAAAGTCCTGTGTACTCTTCTGCACTTTTTCCTCTTGATTGTGCAAGTTTTGTTTCTCATAAAAGTAAGTGTGCTCTATGTTTTTGTTATGTCTTCCGAGAAATGGTATGTGTGGGACTATATGGGTTTTTCTTTAAATCTTTTGCTACTCTTTTACACCTGTAGTATCACCAGTAAGATATAAGGTGGAGTATCAATGGAAGGATGGTGGTGCATCTTATTTTTAATTTTGAGGTCTAGGTGAGATGAGATACATGTATATACTCCACATGCCTGCAATCTTCCTGAGCTTTTCTTTCCAATTTTGTTTTAGAATTTACTTGAGCTTCTGAGTGATACAATTCATCTCTATAACGTATCCAGACACAATAGAATCAGATTTTCGTATATGAATTGATGCGATTTGACTTTGTACGGATGTGGATTGCTTATAGACATTTAATTGACGTCGTGTTTTCAGGTTGAAGGAGTTCAAGATGTGGCAGCAATGGCTGGTACAGTTCCATCTTCAGAACAGAGAGATGAGCTGGATGATCCTTTGGTTACGCCTGATGTTGACAAGTACAGCTTCTACCTTTTTTCATTAATATGACATATTTTTACCAAACAATACATTTTATTTTAGTAAAATTAAACTACTAACGACAAGCAGCCAAGCCCATGGTTTGTCCCAGATGATCTGAGGTTTGAACCCAAGATTTTAGGGTTCAATCCTGTCTTCCTAAGATTTTAGGGTTAGAAACTTCGGCTTGGAGCCCCCAGTTTCCTGCTTGGGTTTGTGTAGCTGTTGTGTGATTTTTGGGTGTGGGTCTCAAAGTAAAAAGCTATATTTGGAGATATGATTAAACTTACAGATCGTTATTTGCATCATTTGAGCATGTGTCAATCTTTTCCACCATGGTAGAAATATGTTAACATGTTAATGTTGGTTTCTCATGACAATCCGCAAAGTGTTGGATTTCATACAGACTTTCAACTGATATAATTTCAAACGTCTTTTTTTTTTTCTGCGGTTTTTCTTTTCCCTTTTTAAATCTCTTTTTCTGAAATGTTAAAATTGGTGTCACGTGACAACCAACATATACTTTCGGATTAATACAAGACAAGTGCTTGCTACTTTCAGAGGTCAGAGTTGGAAAGTTATCAAAATTCATGTTTCCGGAAGAATACATATACACTTGTGCAGTAACATGTCTACTATTTTTTTCTGTTTGTTTTATAAGGTTGAATGCTGCTTACCTCTCTGTACATGGAAGGGCCATTTTGGGTCATCCCATGTGGCTAAGAACATCAGCGTTTCCGCAGCAAGCTTAGTCAACGTTAGCATAATAAGTAACAGCATCATTGGTTTAATTCGGAATCTTCCTCAATTTTCCCGGAGTTCACAGTATAACAAGCAGAGAAGAAATAGTGGAGATGCACTAGAATGGCTATGCTTGGTGCAAATTAGATCGGGAAGAAATATGGTAGGCGACTGACCCCAAATCTCCCAATCAGGGGTTTGGGGCTGGGTGTCAGTACATAAATGTGTCTCAGTAATATGCTGGTCGTGCCTTTGCTGAGTGTCTTAATACTGTTGCACCTTAAATATTCCAAGAGCTCCTTTTTCCCAAAAAAAAAAAAAGAAAAAAAAAAGTACTATACCTATTGCTTTTTGTATGAGAACTTTCTTTGATAACGTTGCACCTTATGTTCCAACTGCTTTACGTTTAGAAACTTTAGATTCGTTTTAATTCTTGACGAACAACTTTTGTATGAGTAATATTGTTGCTGCAGAGTTGTGCCTTTTTTTTAGTTCTTAAAGAACAACATTTGCCCAAAGTGATTCTTCTTCTTGCTAACCACTTAGGAATTCTGGATTCAAATTTGCCTACCACTACTTCTTTGGTGGTCATAGCACCACCTAATTAAAAGCTGCCATGTGAATTCATGACTATGGTTAGAAATAATGGAACTTTACATTCTTAATTTTATAATTCATATTTTTTTTTTTGGTAATTTAAATTTTGTTTTTAGTGACATACGTTTTGTTTTTTGTGAAAACTTGACCTAAAAAAGAAAATTGGGAGTGTGAATTGTAAAATAAGGATTTACACTCCCTATAATAAATTAATAAATTTTAATTGTTGTTTATTCCTCTCTCTCCTCTGCTACTCCAGTATTAAAATTTAATTAATAAATTTTAATAAATTTTACACTTCCTATAGTAGTCTTTTTGTAAAATCTTTACTAAAAAAAGAATATATTTTGTGTTTTTGTGAAAATTTTACTTAAAAAAGAAAGATGGGAGGGTGAATTGTAAAATAGAGATTTACACTCCCATAATAAATTAATAAATTTTAATTGATGTTTATTCCTCTCTCCTCTGCTACTCCAGTATCGTCTCTCTCGCACCACCACAAGTTCCACAACTACAACTCTACTGCTGCTTCTCAATGGACTGATATTCTAGAGTGCGCCTTGGAATTGAAGGGATTGAGTTCGAAATTCTATTAACTGGCTGTATAGCCTTTTCGGTGAGATTATAACCATCCAACAATCACAAAAAGTCCTCGTAGCGATTTGAATTGCAACTAGAATTGCAGAATCATAAGAGGAGAAATTTCTGGGCTTACTTACCCCTGCCAATGAGTGTTCATGGCGGGTGGCCGCCGGCTGTTGGATAAAAAAGCTATTCCAATTGTGTAACTTTCAAAACGCAGATGTTCAATCTTTTTATTATTATTATTATTAAAAAAAAAAATTTGTGCAATTTCAGATGTTCATCTTCTAAGAACAAAATGGAAAATTTGGGAACGTTTTGGTGAAAGAAAAGAAAGAGGGAGCAATCAGTATTAATTGATTAATGGTTGATTAAATTAATTTAGAATTTCTGAATATTTTTACATTACGATTTGGATGTATAAAGTAGTTTCAATCTCCATAAAAAATTTAAAATCAAGAGAATTACAATTTTATAAATTAAAATTCTATTAATTAAGAATTCCGTTATTTAAATTTTATGATTTAGAGTTTAAATGATAGGAATTTGTATTTAGATTAACCTCAGTAAAAAGAATTGACAAATGTCAACTATTTTGTGAGAAATTCAAGTCGGGAATTTAAACTTTTAAATTTCACGATTATTTTTTCATAAAAATTGTTAATTTTACAAAATAAAAATCTAAATAATAAAAACAATCTTAAAAAATTAAAAATTTCCTATTTTTAATTAAATTCTCGGGCTTCCAAACACACTATTACTGATTTTTAGAACTTGCTGAACTAAAGAAATTATAAGAAAAATGGAAAATCACATCTGCGCATCTCCACTGCCTGATCTGAACCGTCAAAATTGAGAGCATAAAAGGTGGGATGGGAGATCACCCATTCACCCTAGCTCGCCGAAATCCCCTCAGTCACGATCGACCGGATCTTCCCGCCAACTTTTCTTCTTGTCCCAAATTGACAATCTCACTTTTTGACATCGTAGCAATCCCAAGCGCAGTTGAAGTAGAGTTCGATGTTGGAGATGATGTGTATGTGAAGAGGAGGTGAAACTCATTTGAAATGCTTCAAGCCTCCCTTGAAGGTGCAACACCCCCAAGGGGAAGAAGCTGGTCAGGACATTTCGAGAGAAGCTTCTCTCCCGCATAATTTGAGGAGGGAGATTTATGATTCTGCCAACATTCAGGTAATACATGATATCTAAGCTTCATCATTCATTAAGTCAACTCAATGCTAAAGCACTGCTCTTTTCATTCACATTTCTTTTTCATTTTGTATACACTTTGCTCTCTTAGTTATCAACTGTTAATTATAACCATTCAAAAGAGTCTGTTGGCTGAACCATTGCTGCTTGCATTTCGGAATCCTGTGATGAAATGCATGTCTAAATGCTTCACATGGCCTAGGCTGACTGGTTGTTATAAACGTTGTTTGCGACTCCTTTTTCTGTTTTAATACATTGTTTCAATGATACGGGTTCCAAAACTTATCAAACATAAGATCATGTGATTACGGCCAAGCATGTACAATTCAAACACTCTATTTACTATTTGAGCGGTGATGGTAGTAGGACTAGAGATTCAGCCTTATCAGATTATTAAAAGTTTGTGAGGAGTGCCTATGAGTTTGAGAAAAAGGAAATAAATAAGAGCAGGCTGTTGGGGATGATTTTGTTGAGATATCAATCCCACATCGGGAATGAGAGACCTTGCCTGTGGGTTTATAAGGGTTTGGGCCACTCCACCCATTGTCAATTGGTTTTGGATGTGGAACCCCAAACTACTTTATGTTGAGATATCAATCCCATGTCAGGAATATGGGACCTTGCCTGTGGGTTTATAAGGTGAACCCAGACTACTTAATCAGATTTATGTAATTGTAATCTGGATGGGAGGTTCCCAATTTTGTTCCCCTACTTTTGTTTGCTTCTAGCAATCCTGGATTCGCTTTTTACTGTGGTGCAATATGTCTTGCTAGTCATTAATGTATTTGTATTGATCTCTTGTCTGTTCTTAATATTGTCTCTTTTTGAATCACAACTCTACAGGTGTATTATAAGAGGTTAAAATGCTATCCCTAAGTTCACAACTTTGCTAATTCATTTTCTGACAGATGGAATCGATTCTTCAACACTGTTTTGTGATGAACCCTAAAGAATATGCCAATGCCAATGAAGGGGATGACGTCTTTTTATGCGAATATGAATATGATATTCACTGGTACAGTTTCAAGCGTCTTGCAGAAATTGATGATGATGATGATGAAGAGGTAAACATATCATGAAATCTCCCACACAATTGTATACAAATATATTAAGGTTCACTTGTCATTTTAGTTTTTTTTTACCACTTGGCAGGATGATGATGCTGAGAGTGATTATGATTGGAAACATGGCAAAGACTCAGACTCCGATATAGAAGAATAAGTTGAGTTTGAAGAAGAGAGCACAAAGAATATACTGGCTAAACCATCTCGAGCTCATGAGTTGGCTGCAGTATGGGCACTTCTCTGTTTTTTTGTTTTTTTTTTGTTGTTTATTTATCTCAGGCTTGTGGCTATCGTTTGTTTTCTGCCCGAAAGTAAATTAGTCGATTATGCATCTACAGAATTCACATAAGGGGCGGTTCTATGGACTTCAAAAAATTGGAATGAAGCAAATCCCTTAGCATGTTAGATGCCATAAGCAGACTGCTCTTGAAAGAGCAAAATCAACACTTCTGTTGGCATCATTGCCCGAGTCCTTACCTTGCAGGGATAAGTATGTAAGAATCAGTGCACTCAAAATTTTCTTTGTGTTCGTTATTTGAATAGTTTAATGATGGTTCCTGCTTTTATGCAGATAAATGTTGGAGATAAGTGCATTCATCAAGGGTGCCATCTCTGATGATAAATGCTTTGGACGTTGCCTCTATATACATGGTGTTCCTGGAACTGGAAAGGTTATATCAGTTCTATTCTTTAAATAGAGAGCTTCATTAGTTTAGAAAGCCTATAAATTTCAACTTTTTATGCATAAAACAACTTTTACTAATTCCCTTCGTTATCTTTGTGTAACTGCAGACTATGAGTGTACTAGCAGTAATGAGGAATTTAAGGACTGAAGTTGATGCTGGAAGTATGATGCAGTGCAAAGGGGGGTTAACTCCATTAACCCTTTTGGAATTCCAAGAAGTCCATATTTAAATTTAATTAATAGTTTATATTTCAAAATATGCCTATTTACTAGACTTGTTGAATGTTTTAGAAAATGGAGTATGATTTAATGTGGGATTGGGAAGTGGGTATTCTAGAATGTATTGGAAGAAAAAGTGGGATTATGCATTGTATTAGCGTTTACTAGGGTGGTTGGGTTAGCTCTTTAAGTAGGATCATCCATGTATGAGAAAGGGAGACTTTATTTATGAATATTTCTATAAAGAAAAATAGAGCTTTGCTCTTTTATCATTCTCCTTTCTTAGTTGTGTCGATGTTGTTCTAGTTATCATTGTTCTTCTGATTCATCCCCGCATGAAAGTATAAGACCTTACTGTTTCGTTGAGATAAATGGTCTAAAATTGGCATCACCTGAGAATATCTACAGGGTAAATTTGGATACTGATGCTCCTATGCTTATCAAGATTGGATATTGTTGTCGTCCTTAATATAGCTTATGTTTGCACAGGTTATATATGAAGCATTAAGTGGGCATCTAGTTGGTTGGAAAAAGGCTCTCCACTTGCTAAATGAGCGATTTTCCAATGGAAAGAAGTTTGGCAAAGAGGATGACAAACCTTGTATACTTCTTATTGATGAACTTGTTCTTCTTGTGACCAGAAACCAACCGGTAACAATTTTTCCTCTACTAGTTGGTACCTTGTGCATATTTCGATGTTAAAATTGTTTTTAATTAGTTTAGACATGTGCTCTACAACATTCTTTAATACTTTGAGTATTCTTTAAATATACAAATGTATTGAATTCCTCTCTTGGTTTCAGGTTCTCTACAATATTCTTGACTGGCCTACTAAGCCAAACTCAAAGTTAGTTGTGATAGGTATACTTTTAGCTTTCACTTGTTGGATTATCATTGCATTTATACAGCAAGCAGTGGTGTTTCTCCTATCAGATGCCAGGAATAAAATTAGAAACAGTTATCTTAAAAAGGATGTTGACTATGGTATGCTTTTAACTACATCCGTAACTCCTAATAAAATATATATATATTTCAGGCATAGCAAATTCCATGGATCTTCCAGAAAAGATGCTTCCTCGTATTTCAAGTCGAATGGGAATCCAAAGGCTTTGCTTTGGCCCCTATAATTATAGGCAGCTTCAAGAGATCATTTCGAGTCGGCTTAGAGGAATTGATGCATTTGAAAAACAAGATATAGAGTTCGCTTCAAGAAAGGTTGGTATTTTTTTTTATTTCATCAGGAGATTTTGAGCCTCAATCTTTGACATTTATTTCTGGAGATGCTTGTCGTGCATTGGAGATATGCAGGTGTGCCGCTGAAATCACAGATTAACGCACAAAGAAGCTAATCTCAACTCACAAGAATGCTTCTGGAGGTAAACTTGCTTCAACTGTTGATCACCAACTGAATTCTTCACAAATTGATGCTTTGAAGTTAAAAAGGAAAATTGATTGAAAAATTAGTACTATATTACTACTACTATCTTTTGGTATTCGGAGTACACCTCTGCAGTCCATTGAAATTGTATGACCATGTTCGGTAAGTTTCTATTGCTGGATTAATCTAGCTACACAGCTAATTTTATATTTTCCGGTTTTATATTGTCTGGTCATGCAAGTGTTTATCGTCGACGAAATCAGAGATGCTGTGAGAGGGAGGGAGGGAGGGAGGGAGGTTTAGGTATAATATGAAAGTAAACTGATGGATTTGGGCCACAAAGTGGACTTTTGTGGGTAAAAATTTTAAGGTGGACTTATGTAGGATAAAATGTTGAGAAAGTGACTTCTATGAAATTTTCTATTAATTAATAAGGTAGTATAACCTACTAGTTGTGCAAATCACAGCCTTCTTGAAGAGCAAGTATTGCAAAATTACATATAAATAAATAGATAAGGATTATGTTTCTAGTTAAAGTCTGCTTCTACCGTTGATTACTAGAAACAACGCTAAATGAGGAAGACAAACCCAGTGTGCATGCTCAAGTGGTATTTATCGAATTTACTTTCTTCAGAGGCCATTTTTAGTTAGACGGCCTAGATACATTGAAATGTGTATATATGTGTTATGGAAAATAGGACCTTTATTTTAAAATACAATTCTGAGTATGTCTCTACACTTTGACATAGCTATTTGGGATTAGTACTTGCCATAATTCTCTCCAAAAATCTTGGCATATTTAACCAAGGAATTATAAGTATTTACTTCTTTTCTTTCTTCTATTTTGAAGTATTGAAATAAGAATACAAAAAAGAAAAAGAAGAAATTCTCTGTTGCCTGATTGGTATGACAAAACATCGTCATATCTTGCAGCTCTCAAAATATCTGTGCTTTCTTGTTGGACGTTTATTTTCTTCTTCTGTAGCTTCAGTGCTTTTACCTTACAGGATTTATATGTTTGAACTTTGCAGGGAAAGCACTTGTTGGTATGGCAGAGGTTGAAGCAGCCATACAAGAGATGTTCCAGGTACCTCATATCCAGGTGTCTGTTCTTGACTTCATTTATTTAATGGTAGAGTATGTCTTAGAAGACAGAACCAATGCACTTCAGTGAGGTGTATATTTCGGTGTCTCCAAAAATTGTTACAGTTAAGAGTTGACCTTCTGGAAGCAGGTAGATATGCTAAATCTAATATGACATTTTTTCCTTGCAGGTGATGAAAACTTGTTCCAAACTGAGTACAATCTATTTGACGGCTATGGTATATGAACTCTATAAAACAGGAATGGGTGAAATTACTTTCGAGAAGGTGAGTTTCTTAGCTTCCCCTGAATGATATGGCTATTTATGTTGCACGGACACGGACACGGCGACACGACACGGCACGACACGGCGACACGGCAAAACTCAAAAACTGAGTTTCCGACACGGTTTGGACACGGCAAATAGAATTATATATTTATGTATTTTTAATAAATAAAAAAAATAAAAAAATATGAATAAGTTCATTACATTACCAAATAAAGTTCTAAATTCAATCTATTTCATAACCATAAGAAATAAGTCAAATGCATAATTAATACCGTTAAAAGGAGCCTCTAAAACATACCATTAAAGAAAAACAAACTTGAGCAGTAACTTGTTTTCAAACAGGGCAATCTCTAGCACAACAGCACGGTTAAAACTTAAAACTAATACAACAACAGAAATGATAAACTGCCACTCGTTACAGACCAAGATTATACTGCCAAAGTACCAAATATTTATAATAGCATGGAACAAAAGACTCCAACCAAACTGCCACCCACCACAAACAGCTTTAAATATACACAGATTCTGATCCTACCCGCTATGCAACAGATGATGCATTACTAAGACCAAAATTAAAAGTCTCCTCCAACAACAAACTAACAAAGAGCATGCCCCAAAAAAAAACAGACAAAAGAGATGAAGAACAAGAACAACCTGATGATGTTAATCCGAACTTGTTACTATCCCTTCAACTTCTAATGAAGACATACTAAGCCGTTTTCTCCCTGCACTAATTTTCTTCACGTCCTGACTTGAACATATAAAGATTCTTCTCACCATGTTACAGAATTCCCTGCAAAGAAAATGACACAAATGAATCATTAAATCAAACCAAAGGGACACCTAATAGACAAGAAGATGAACTTAACATAAACAATATTGAATTCAAACTAGCTCCTTAACTCCTTAACAGAAACAATATTGAATTCAAACTTAACAGAAACAATATTGAATTCAAATCAAACTTAACAGCTCCTTAACTCAAACTAGCTCCTTAACTCCTTAACTCAAGTCTCAAACACATCTCATTTTGAATTCAATCAGCAATACCACAGAAAACTAGCTCCTTAACTCCTTAACTCAAGTCTCAAACACATTGCATCCATACTAACAGAAAAATAACCCATGAACTATCAGATATAGGAGGAAAATGAACTAACCTTAGCGAGGGCGGAGATGGCGACGACAGCGACGGCGGACGGTAGAGAGAAGAGATCAGATCAGATCGGTGAAGAGATCTGCGGACTGGCGACTGGCGAACGGCGACTGGCGACTGGCGAACGTCTTCTTTGTCTCGGAATCGAATTGGTGAAGAGAAGAGTCGGCACTCTCGGCAGAGAAAGGAGAGAACTAGAGAAGAGAAGAGAATGAGAGATTGAATCCGAGAGGCTACGCGTGCCTCAGTGACTTGACTTTCTTCAATTTTTTTTAAGTCTTGCTGATGTGGCGTGTCGAAGTGGAGTGTCAGAGGAGGTCAACGTGTCCAGGACGTGTCCGAAAAGTCAACTTTTTCGGACACGCCACGTGGCGTGTCGGCGTGTCGGAAGTGTCAGACAATCCGACACTCCACCTGGAGTGTCGGTGCAACATAGTATTTACTTTATGTATTGGTCATTCATATTCTTTGTATTTGAATTTTAGAATTTACCACAAATGGTGGTACAATTGAGATACTGGCTAATAGAATATTCACCCTGTTTCTGAAAAAAAAAAAGAAAAGGAAAAAGAATATTCACCCTGGAAAACTGGACAATCATTAATGTGCATCACAAATGAAAACCAAATTATTTTAATTTAGTGCACCAGCCTCTTTCATGTATTTATTGTAAAATTCTAGCATTGGAGGCGTACTTTTGTGCACATTATGTTCTCATCAATATAATGTTTTGCATTGCAGTTGGAAATGACAGTATATAATCTGTGTACAAGCAATGGAGAAGCATTTCCTGGACATGATACGCTGTTGAAAGTTGGGTAAGGCGTAGTACTTTAATAAGTTCTGACCATATACATGTGGCATAACCTAACCATCTAAGAGGCTAAGACTATTTCTCTGCATATCAGTTTGAAACAACATTTTTAGTATCTTTAGTGACATGAAATGTTCATTGCTGATTTACCTGAAAGGTTATATTAAGTTGAGACCCCTTTCCATTTTATCTTCTTAGATGGTGTATAAGGCTGCATGTGGAAATGGCTTCACTTTTATTACATCCATGATTCTTAAATGCTCAAGTGATTATACAAAGGAACTGATATCACCAGTGTCTGTAGTTGTCTATTAAAGAAATCGCTTCATTAATTATATCCTAACATGATATGCAATTCTTTTTATCTTTTTTATTTAATTTTTTTATCGTCATTTTGGCAGCTGTAAGCTTGGTGAATGCAGATTTATTCTATGTGAATCAGGAGCAAAGCACAGGTTACAGAAATTACAGCTCAACTTTCCAAGGTTTGTTCTTTTTCAAGTCTTTGTAATCACTGATTAGACTAGTCACCACAGGCCATCCATATTTTAGTAGTTGTATAGCGGTAGTCAAGTATTATGTCATAAAGAGCCTCTTGCAGGGTTTGGGAACCCAAACCCGAACCCCAAAAAAGTCAAGTTTGGAATTGGGTTGTTGGGCCTGATTTCAAATTGTCTGTGGCTTAAGTCGCGGTGGTTGAATAGCTTGGCAGACTGAGCAAGTTAGCTGCAGCTAGATGGATTCATGAAGTTTGGAGTACCGCAATTGAGCGTCTTGGCTCCAGTTTTTATGTTTCTCTAGTATCTTGTTTTGTATCTAGTTTAATCCTCTGCGAAGCTCACTTGAATAAGTGAGCTAACTGTCTAATGTAATGGTGCTTTGATGCTATTATGGCCTGAGTTTTATCAATGAAATATTTATCTTTCAAAAAAATACTATATTATTGAATGTTTTATTGAGGTTATATTAGCATAGCTTAACTGAAGGGTTGCTTAGTAAGGTTTTGTTCTCATAGAGAAGGGGAAAGTGGTGATCAAATTGTCTAAACACCATGATGAAGAGAGCCTTCAGAAGAGGTTTGAAGCATGATGTATGCGCATGACTTTAAAAAATGGAAAAGATTTACCAAAGAGAGTAACTACATCCCAGTATACATTGTCTGTGAACATGTAATGTCTTGTGGTTCCGGAGTTGTCAACTTTCTGAATTGATACCATACTGATATGAACTTGTAATGTCTAGTTCCGGTGGTGTCAACTTTCTGAATTTATACAGTACTGATGTGAACTTGTAATGTCTTGTGGTTCCGGTGATACCAATATCTTTAAGTGACGCAGTATTGGTATAATCCAGATGGTTACTAGTGCTCAGTAGAGCCTTGCGAGACCGAGAAAAATCCAACTCCTCCATCATACAGATTCACATCAATAGGCTCATGTTCACAAGTTCTTTGGCTCCAGTGAAGAGGTTGATTATGCAGTGAGATATGTACTTGACTACTTGGCTTAATTACTCAGTCTTGTGCAGACCTATGGTTATGGAACCTCAAGTCCTCAACCAAACCAATTGTATTCATTTTGAAATTCTGAGAGGAATATTTGGTGACCTGGTCAAAACAGGGGTGTAGTCATATAGTTCATCTTTCTTTTGCCACAGAAACAAAGGAAAATTGACTCGACGTGATGAATGACAACAAAGGTGTTATGCTAAGCCTGGTAATACAAATTGGCAAGGTCATTTTCTAAGGGTTCAGTTTCACAAATTCATTGGTAAAACGAGGTGTGCTCTCTCCCAAGGCTTTTTTGTTTGCATATAGTACAAACATATCACAGAAAGGTGTCAAACATACCAATGTCAAGATGACGATAAAGACCCTCAAAACCAGTGAGTCGCAAAAAACACAAATTTAAATATCCTATTTCAAGAGTAGTCATACAGTGAGATGCTCTTGTCATCAGAGACACTAGCAAGTCTACCAGGCATTCCTCCAGGTCGAAAGGCCACTCCCCAGACTTGGTCATTATGGTTGCTCATTGTCT
Organism: Fragaria nilgerrensis; assembly: GCA_010134655.1. Lineage (NCBI taxonomy): Eukaryota > Viridiplantae > Streptophyta > Magnoliopsida > Rosales > Rosaceae > Fragaria > Fragaria nilgerrensis. The sequence continues at coordinate 16,948,136 of CM020977.1, forward strand.
GCACAGCTGCCTTCATGCCAATATCCCACAGTTTCACAGTCCTATCACTTGAGCCGGTTGCTAGGGCTGCCCCATCTGTGCTTGCATCCACACTCAAGATCCAACCGTTATGCCCTGACATGGACCCAACCTGAGTTTTCCCCTCAGCATCATACATGTGCACATGTTGATCGTCCGAGCCAGTGAAGAGTAACCGTGGTTCAACAACGGAAAACACAAGAGACCTTACGGGCATGGAGTGGCCTTCCAGGTGGTGCAGAAACTTGCCACGATCTGTGTCGAAAACAGAAACAGTTCCATCCATGGAGCCACAAGCTATACATCTCCCATCAGGACTCCATGCAACTGATAGCACAAACTTCTTGCTGCTGCTTTTGTCAGCAGGCTTGGCTCCTTCTGGGCGAGGAATCAACAATGTGGCAACCAGGTTCCATGTGCTGGTGTCCCAGACCTTGACTGATGCACTACCACCGCCGGCCGCAGCTAGCATGGTACCCTGCTCAAGAGCCACAAGTTAGAATCACTTGAACCTTTTGATTTTAAACAAAATGGTATGCTGTACTACTTGAAAGGTAAAACACATCCTTTCAAATCTGAACATAGAGTAATTCGAGTATAATCTTAAATTCAGTTAGGCAACCTTCACCCATTTGCTTATCTATTCAACATTGAAAAACATAGTTGCATTGCTAAGCTTACCAATTGGAGTATATTTCTGACAGTCAACCTTACCTCCATAACTGGTCTAGACTAGAGTTGTAAACAATACCATCTCCCAATGTTAATTTTTCAAGTTCACACACAAACAAAACCCTAAATCGCAATGTACCTGGGGATTGAATCGTAACTGCCAGACTTCCGACGGCGGCGCCTCGAAGCTGGCGATGGTAGAGTTGGAATCAACGTCGAAGATCCTGACGAAGCTATCGAGCGAAGCCGAGGCGGCGATGTAACCGGAAGGGTGAGCGGCGACGGAAGCGACGCCGAGGCAGTGACCGGTGATCTTTCCCCGGTTGACGAGCTCGTCGGGTTGCCAGAGGCGAACGGACTCGTCGAGTGACCCAGTTAACAGCAAAGCGGGTCGGGCATCGGTGGCGGGGACCCAGGTGACCGCCCATACGGACTCGTCGTGAGCGTCCTCGATTGATTTCAGGCCTGCGAGCTTCATCGATTCGATGCCTCTACTCTCTCTCTCTCTCTCTTTAGGTTTTTATTCAAAACTTAAAAAAGATAGAGTTGGGCCCACCACTGACAAGGCCCAACGCAAATTGACCTCATCCCCAAGCCAGCCAGACTCATCGAGAGGAAGTTGGCCTTGGCTACAATGCACTTGTCTGAAAAGGCATCTATCGTTGGTACATTCCTCAAACATGACAAGGTTTAGCTGATTTGTTGATGAGAGAATTCAGTTGTTATAATCGAGCTAAGTACCAAGCGGCGTTGGCAACAATGAATCAAACAGGCACTGTTGAACAGTTCATGGAAGAATTTACCAAGTTGTCAAGGAGGGCTCCTGGGTTTCCTCATGAGCTCTTGGTGTCCTTTTTCATTGGAGGGCTGAAAGAGGAGATAAGATCTGATGTACAAGCTTTGAGACCACGCTCACTCTATGAGGCTTGTGAGTTAGCCAGAGTGTATGAGAATAGAAATGCAAATCTTAGAAGTCAAGCTAGACAGTACAACACCACCAAACCCTTTATTCCTCAGACCACCCTGCCTCTTCAGAAGTTTGTTCCTCAGAATGTCAATCTCAGAACTACACCACCTACTTACCAGTCTTCATCACAGTCTCAGCAATTTAAACAAGCTCAATCAGCACAGGCTGGCAACAATGTGAGGTTCAGCCTGACTGATGCTGAGTTTGAAGCTAGAAGAGCCAAGAAGCAGAGTTATTTTTGTGATGCTCCTTATGTGCCTGGACATAATTATAGAAAGAAAGGGCAACAGAAGGAAGTGCCACCCATAACTGACTTAGAGGAATCACTCATCAGACTCCACATAATGTCATATGATTCCAATGGCCAAACTATGCAACTTGAAGCTCAATTTGGGAGTAAAATAGTCCATGTCCTCATTGATTCTGGTGCAACTCACAATTTCATCCATCCACGACTCCTCAAAGGCAGCAAGCTACCAATTCACCATTTCTCACCCTTGAATGTTTCATTAGCCAGTGGAGCAAGAATGCAGACTAAAGGAGAGGTGAGGGCCAGCCTTAAGTTACAGGGATTTTTATGCACTAAGGATTTTTACATCTTACCAGTTACAGGTTGTGAAATTGTTTTGGGAGCCGCCTGGCTGAAAACATTAGGTGATGTACTCTGGAATTTTGATACCATGAAAATGAAGTTTACTGTTGAAAACCAAGAAGTTTGTTTACAAGGTGAAGTATCTGCTGAAGTCAAGGCTATTGGATGCAAAGCCATGACTAGGTTTTTGAGAAAGGAGAAAGAAGCAATGTTGATTCAGATTCAATCAACATCAATGGCCCCATCTACTGACAGCTCTAATGTAGACATTACCAAGCTCATAGATAAATATGCTGACTTATTTTAGGCGCCTACCTCACTCCCCCTCCCAGAGAACAAGACCATAGCATTGAGTTGCTTCCAAATACTCCTCCTGTGAGTGTTGGGCCATAACCCTTGTAAGTTTACTGTTCATTGGTTGCCTCCCACAGTTCCAATTATAGAATAAAATTACTATTTCAAAGCTGCTCATCATAGGCAATTCTCAAGGCTTCATATATCTTTCAGAACATGAACTGACAAGGCATCAGTCGTTTCGAGGTCATTCCTTTTGAAACTTTGCATCTCTGGAATAGCAAGTTTCAAGCTAGATATCCTTATTATTAAGGGATGATCAACTGGCAGAACTGGTGTAATTTCACCATTCAAGAAATATCGGGTCAAAGTCCAACATATTCGGATGGCAAGAAGAGAGAAGAAAGGATGATGGCATATATTTCAGCAATGCCTCTTCCAAAGCCTCAACAAATGAGGGAGTACCAGACTTTTAAAACACGTCTCTCCCTCAGATTACGATATTTTGCTTCATTGAGATATGCCATTATCCTTACAGATTTACTCTCTCTTCTAATTGGGGGCAACTTATAAATCGAAAGGCAACAACGTATAAATTGAATGCAACAATGTATAAATACAATTGAAGGCAACCGATCATATGGTAAACAACTAAACATGGTTTCACCAGTTACCTCTTAGAGTCGTCGTTTTTCAAAATCAAACCATCGTCCTCGACCCACCAATCTGCATCTGAAATTGAATTAAAAATAAACAATATCACACATTATATCTGAAATCCAAACTAGTCAAGATTTCCAAAACCACAATGAATACTGAACCGAAGGATTAAACAAGAGAAAGAATGAAATCTTACTAATATTTCAGCACATTCTCTTTGTCCTAGATCACAAAGTTTTTAAGAATCTTTATACCTTGACCTAGCTAGTACAATTATACGTGCAGAGGAAATAACTTGGGTGACCAACTATGATCATTTATAGAGACTTAGAGAGAGATGTACAAATGTACGTACATACAAAACATATCTACTTAGTTGCATTTTAGTCATTATCGATCCATCAGAACATTTTACTGTACCTGGAATGACTTGCACTTTCTTAATGTTGGTCCGGGGCTGGGTTAGACCGAATTGACGAATTTGATACATAACCTAGAAAGAACCGGCCATGCCAGTTCATATTAATATTTTCTTTTTTTTTTTTGCCAAATTAAATGCTCAGGCCAGTCCAGATTATATGTCACAATTTATTTTCTTTTTCTGCTTTTTAATCGATTAGGCAATTAGTGTGTTTGTAGTTCATATATAGTAGTGCACAACCAACCAGAAAAAGTAAGTAAACAAATCTCACACCAGCTTCATTGAAATCTAATAAAGATGGTTTGGCATTTTCTCACTTATATGCTTATACAGTCGAGTGACATATGGGCCGGAGATCTCTTCTCTTCAGGAGATCGCAGGATATCCGCCATGGCATCTGTCTTAAAGTCTGAAAATATGGCATGGCAGTAGAGTAGACGTAACCATCCTCCTCCTTTTAGCAAAGCAGAAGTTTTTCCATGCATGCATCACTAACTTCCTTATGTGCAAAGAATATTACAGCCATGAAAACCGCAAGGGATCAGACCTCTATCTTCTCTTTTTTTTTGGTTCGGTTACCTACTCAATTTACTCAGGCAAGGCAATTTAAGTCTATATAAACCCCCTAGTATACATATCTCAGTTAAGCCTTCTCTGTATTCCATTACAGCTTCTCCATTTCTCTGATTCGCGATATAGATCGACTGAATTCGAAGAAGAAGATGAAGTTGTCAACTCGCAGTGGTGTGTCGGTATTGGTACTTGTATTCATCATCTTCATGAGTAGTGCTACTACAGACTTGGTGCTGGTGGCAGCAGAGGCATATACGACATGCAGTCCGGTGGAGTTGAGTTCATGTTTAGATCCAATCCAGTACGGTTCAAAGCCGTCAAGCATCTGCTGCCAGAAGCTCAAGAAGCAGGTTCCATGCCTCTGTGGATACATCAAGAATCCAGCTTTCAAGAAATATGTGACAGGTCCCAATGCCCAAAAACTATCCTCCAACTGCGGAGTTCCTTTCCCTCGTTGTTAAAGGCTTTATCATCATAATAGTCATAACTACCTATATATATATAGAACTTAGTAATAAGAAGGGTCCATGCATGATGTTCATCATTATCAACTACTTATAATAATAAGAATGGATCCGCACTTGTGGAATTGTATCATGTTGTTCTACTTTCATTTGTAGTGTGTTTTGATTAATATATGATGGTTAAACAAAAATCAATGAGATTAAATTGTGGAAAGGATTCAGATAGACCACCTCTTACCATTGCTAAGGATCTAAGATAATTTGATCGAAGAGGAAGAGATTGCTTGATAGATAAGGTACATAAAATACGAAGTAGGTGCTTGCTAAACCACTACGGTGGCCAATCTGTTGAAAGAAACTAGTATCATGATTCAAGAATTGAGCTTTGTTTATGGCTGTCTGCCTCTCCTTGACTCCTTCTCTTACCTTTTTTGTTTTCTTTAATGAGGAACGCAATTTGGGTGAAGTTGTGGCTCACACATCATTGCACTGCACTAGAAAGGAGGAGAGATGAAGAAGGCTCTCATGACATTCAATCTGCTCCCCAATCGTTCCTTCGTTTAATTCACCAGTCTATAGTTCTGTCCACCTTTATGTATAGATTGTATCAGGTTCTTTTCTAGATTTGGAATCAAAAAAAACCTTGAACTATAGTCCAAGTAAGAAATCATCTAACCACTTGAAACTACATTTGACTTCTCTCTCTGGCATTGATATCTCGACCCTTGGAACTTTTTTTACCAAAAGACTCGACCAAACACTCCCTTGTAGCATTACGCACAATACCATTTTAGCTTAAAAAACATAAGCTAACATTATATATGTATATGGTTTGAAACTCATTCACCAAAAAAAAATATATATATATACATATGGTTTGAAATTCATATTAGAGGAAAAAATTGCATAGATAGAAGTCGTTTTAGGCATTTCAAAACAATTGGCCATTCATCTGATGGCATAAAGGTAAGTATCATCTTTCTCGAGGGATGCTGGTTTTTCATCCGCTCATCGATCACCATACATGTAAAAGGGAGGACTTCCATATAAACTTGATCTTAGTACCATAACCCCAATGGGTTTATCCCTCTCCCAAAACTGCAGCTGCTGATTTCTATTAACTTTGTGTTGCTTCAAATGAGCATTAACATTCAAAAACATAGGCGGAGATATGAAAGTTTGGTCCAAGTTACAATATCATCTTCATGCCAACTACTCGACATTCCAGAAATTGAAGAAACTTGAGATGATGTTTCCTCCTGCAAGTTCCTCACTTTAACATAGCTTGCACATGATCCAGCTTAAAATTTTCACTGCCCAACCTCAGCCAAATATAGTCTACAATTAGTCAAACCTATGACAAGTCATAACTTATATATATCAGGTAAAGATTTAAGTCATCATCAGGATAAATAATTAATGATCGATAAAAAAATTAAAAAACTTACTCACATTTACATGGTTATCACCAATTTCTGATAACTAGGACGTTCCACATGCACAACAAAACTAGTCACCGGTTCAGGGAAACCTGGACACTCCCATCTTCACATAGCTAATTCCAATTTTTTGTCACGTGGCACAAGATTCCCTTTTGGCCTTGTTGTAGCTCTCCCTGTGAACATGATCTATAGCCTATTAAATTGATCTTGGCATCCAAACATCAAGAATATGGAAAATTTTAGGCAAGATAAGATAATCTAGAGGTTTACGAGAATTTATCACCAAAATCGGGAAACATGAAAGTGAAACCATCAAGTTTGCATACGCATCAGAACATAACATGAGCATGAGAATTGGTCGCAAACTCACAATATACTCTGGAGCAATAGAAAAGGCTGTTCTAATATTTGTTATAGGCCACATTACTTACCAAGTTGGCAACACAGGCAGCTGTGTAAATACTTGTTATGTTGAAAAGGATGTCATATATTACTGTACAGAGCATCCCTCAAATCAGAGCCTGCCCAGGGTTGACCCTAAAGTTATCCTTGTTTGCTTATGTGGTCAAACAGATGGCAAGCATGAAAAATAATTTGTCAAGAACTATGGCACACATGATAACAGATAGACCATATGAAGTCACATGCATCTCTCCATCTCCCAAAGAGAAATACTGATTAGTTTAATGCTATTAGCTCATGAATACATGTTTGATATACAAGATGAGAACCGACCTTCATCTCTTTCTGTCTTCCTCCTGTTACTCCATAGAAGGCGAATTGGAGTACCGGCAAACCCAGCATCTGAACGCAGTTGCTTCTCCATATAGCGACGGTAAGTTTCAGGGAAAAGTTTTGCATCATTAACAAAGAACACAAATGTCGGTGGCCTTATAGCAGCCTGCAAATGGATAAAGTAAATACCCAGGTATTGCAATGTTCCAATTGAAAGATGGATATGTTAGTTATTTGATCACATGCAAGTTTAGATGCTTATTTTTCTGCCAAATACGAAGGTAGTGTGCCCCTCTTCTTTTTCTTTGGTCTGACAACTGTGTATTAAAAGTTCATAGAACAGTCTGAACAGATTACGATTTCGTCCATTAAAAGAACAAATCTCAAAAGCATATTGGCATCTATATCCAGAAGATTGTTAACAAAATGAATCCAGAATTAGAGACGAGAGCGCCTTTGGTCAAGAATCGCAAGATAATAGAAACCTTATACATATACACCAAAACTGATAACATGATTGCTGTTTTTAGTGTAAAGCATGTACCTGGGTGCTGTAATATATACGTCCTCTTTTGCCACCTCGTGTCCTAGGTGGTGATTTAAAAGCTAGCGCCTCCTGTACTACTTGATTTACCACGGCAGTAGTGAGCCTTCTTGACCGTTCTCTCTCAACGGTGCTAGCAGCCATGATAATTCTAAACCAAGAAGACAGTAACGTCATTAATTGGTAGCCTCTGACCAACAAATGTGAACTACAAAGAGCACTTCTAGGGGCTAAATTACTTGTACATCTGAGTAAGACATTCTCAAATATGGCGAGTCTGGTTAAATAAAGGAAAGAAATTGATATATATATATATATATATAATATATATATATATATACCTATCCAGAGCGAAGCTTCACTCTTTATAGTGTGAAATTCCTTATTTGACTCACTTTTTCGTCATATTTCCACATCTCGTTCAGATTATTGATACTAATGTATGGATAATTCCTACAAAATTTCATCAAGATTAATGATCGTTTGGGTACTGAATTAGATCAAATCAATGAACGGACTATAAATTTGTCTACCAAAACTGTTTGTGTAAATAACGATTACGAAAATCTAAACGATCATCAAATTAGATGAAACTTTGCAGAAGTGATCTATGCATTAGGTTTTACAAACTAAACGATGGAGATGTGGAAATATGATGAAAAAGTGAGTCAAATAAGGAACTTCACACTTTAATTTCAGAGCGAAGCTTCGCTCTGGATAGAAACTATATACACACACACACGGAGCCGTTCAGAAGAGGACTTCCGCACCACCCTTAAAGTGCGGACGTCTCTGATTTCTCCACCTTCAGGGCGTCAATGGCGGCGCTTCTGTTGCCGGACGGACATCAGACCTTGATACTAAGCTTCCTCTTGCCGGTGGACTCGCCAGCTACAAGTTTGCAGCCAACCTTGAACCTTGATCGGTCTTGAAGTTTTCAGTGAGGTTGCTGCCCAGAGCACCGATCCCGATCTCCTTGACCTTCTTCTTCATGTCCCAGAGGCTTCTGGTGTGTTCATCTGGCAAGAGAAGCACCGCCGTCGACGCCCTGAAGGTAGAGAAATCAGAGACGTCCGCACTTTTAGGGTTGTGCGGACGTCCGCCTCTGAACGGGCCTCTATATATATCATGTAAATGTATGTATACGTTCGTGTGTGTATATATGGTATGCCTTTATATAGCCTACATGCACAATACACAACTGCTATATGATTTTAATTTCCAATCCATAGTACTGTAGAAAACATGCCCATGCATCAGTTTCCTACGAGACAATTCAAGGAAACTTAAGAGATTCAAAAGATAAATGTTCAATTCACTTTCCAGGATAAAGCAACAATCTCTAGAAACCTATAATTTTACAACTTGATGCCAAATATCAGCCACCAATGAATTGCTAACTAAAACAAAATATACTCTTTAGCCCTTCATATTTTTTATTAGTATTGGATAAAATTCCAAGTAGTGTGTATATGTATGTTTATCAATTTATCAATCAAAAAATATGAGTTTCTTCACATACATGATGTTAGGTAAAGAATCCAAGTATGCTGCAAGTTAAGCAATAAAGAGATTAGTAAAGAACATACTTATCAACACTACGACCAGCTAGTGCAGTTGAATATACAACCGGAGCCCAATCAAGAATACGAAGTTTTTCCCTAATATCCTGCTCGTAGTATGTTGCAGTCTGCTGGTTTTTATTCGGTATAGTATCCCATTTATTTACAACTATCAGGCAACCTTTCCCTTCTTTTTCTATCCTTTCAGCAATCTTGCAATCCTGTGAGAGACATGCAGATAAAATTTAGTTAGAGGAAATTTTATTGTGACAGCCAAGATGACATTCTCTAAAGAAAATACATTTTCTAAATAACCTATGCTTTGAGAAGATTATTTAAAAGAAAAAAGGTTCAAGATTCTTTACTCATGACGGCATACTGTTGAATGAGTTAATTCTTGTACATTTTCTATTATAATTGGACTTCAGTAGATTTACTCGTAAAGAGAAATAACCGCTGGGTAATAGAATGCATTCTAACAAATTACAAGACATCATAGTCAAACCTTTCAAGGCTTATGAGCGAAACAAATGGAAGGAGAAAACACCTAATCATTCAAGATAATTATTACACCTGGGAGGGAAACAAAGTCTGATTCCTGAAGTCTCTAAGCTGTTTGTGTCTTTTCATATTTCCATTTCAGTTTAGAAGTCTTAAGGTCTCTTTAAGTTAGTCTTAAATGCGTCAGTTTCAGGAGAGGGTCCTAATGAGTCTTTTAGTGCAGTCCATTTGAGCTACTAGCTCAAGTATAAATAAGTGTAAGGGCTACCTAGCTAGGCTATGCTATGTTATATGAATAAAATTATCAGAGTGTTTCTGATTTTTCCTGTGATGGGATTGGCGTGAAGCCTAGTTTGGGTGAGAGGCCTAAAATTTGGTGAGAAACCAGGGAGTGATTCCCATATAAAAGTGTTTTGTGTGTGTTTAAAGCCCCAAGCTTTAGAGCTTGTTGATCCTGGTATCTAAGCAGTAGGTTTGCTGCATCAAAATGCTTTTCTTTCTATAAATTATATCACGCGTGTCATATTATATTATCATTAGAAAAATCAGATCTACCTTATCAAACAGTACATACTTTGACAGAAAACAAGCACGGTTTGCAATCTAAATACCCAAATTCAATGTCCCAACATATTGTTTGTTCAATATAAAAGCTAGAAGGTGAACTCAAATGCCACAAGACACACAATCTTTTAATCAACTCATTAACATGTTACAAGAATGATGGAGACTTTGCTTTCTTAATATTTACCTATGTTTGCATGAAACACACAGAACTTCAAGTCTGCAAGGATGTGTCATGGAGGGATGCTGCTCATTATATGACAAATAAAAACCAAATATGTGTGTACAAGTTTGATAGAGTTAACATCCAATTACAACTGTTACCCAAAGCATCCATGAAGTTAATCATTTCTAATAACTTTAAGAAGTTCTCCCCTCAATTTGATCATAGAAATTTCTGATAACTATTTGGTTAAGCACTCATGTGACTGATATTAATCATATATGTACACCCCTACATGTCATCCATATAAAACACGTTTATTCAATTATATGCATAATTCCTAGTATGGAAAAACGTTTTCGATCTATCCAACTTAGTTTGTTTTCCATTGCACCGAGTTCAAGCAGAAACTATTTGCATGTTCTTGTTCTTCATGGCACTATCGAAATGTTATGTGATACCTGTTCTTCAAGTCCAGAAAAAACAATAACACGTGTACCTGCTCTGTGATACAAGCCATGGCCTCAATGACAAGAGCCACAACATCTGAACGGCGAATGGCACGAAACGCTCGATTAACAGATAAAGCCTCCGTCACGCTACCTGATGAAGCAACAACAGCTTTTCTTCTGATTCCAGCAGTGTCAATAAGCCGAAACTTCTACAGAAACAAATTATTGCAATTATAAGGTTCTATCTTGACATCATGCGAGGGAATTAAACATTTGTCTTAAGAAAACAAAACAGAAGAATATTAACACACTAACAAATAATTCAAGAATCCAAACCAACAACAGGCTTAGTCCATTTCTGGGCTACAAATAATTCAACACATAAAATTATTTGTTGTTTAAGATCGTCTTGGTTTGTAAAAACTAGAATCTAATACTTTCCTGCTTCCAACCTTGATGATGCAGGACAAATTGGGATAGGAGATAAGAGAATGAAACAGGACAATGACGAAAAAAATTATAGCGAGGCACTAGGATTTTCATATTACATGTGAGTGTATCAAGAGTTACATTCTTATACATTTCTCTACATAAATTACTATAACAGAATAATAATAAATTCAGGTCCTTATGAAACAGTAGAATGGAGTTTGAAAACCAATCAAATATTTGAACCTGTCCATCTGGTCCAGTGAATTCAATATCAATAGCATCCCGAGTGGTTCCACTGACTGGGCTAACAATTGTCCTGTCCTCTCCAACCAAAGCATTCAAAATGCTACTTTTACCAACATTTGGTCGACCAACAATTGCAATTGCAGGAACATATTCTTCTTCATCAGCAAATTCATCAGGATCCTACATGTAATAGAAACATGATAAATTTTATAAAATTCAAAAGATAGCTTCTTGGCTGAAAAATTAACTATCGTCTACACTCAAAACGAATACCTAGCTAAACTGCTTAAGAATGGAATACAGGATGATGAAGTTATGTCAACTGCCAAATAAAAAATTCAGCATTCACAAAAGTCAGTAAAAATTTGATGACTAACATACCTCGATCTTTTTTAGTCCTGAACACACAAGATCGAGAAGCTCTCCAGTTCCGGTTCCAGAAATAGCAGATATAGGAAGTGGCGAAAACCTAGCCATCAACCAAAAGCACACGTTCTGTATGTTAGTATATTTATATATGCTACGACGTATATCTACCTGATAAAAATAGTTATAAATGTTTTATTTATACTTCTTTTTGTTTGGAAAGACAGGAACATTTACCAGCACCAGCTCAAATAATGGAAATGAATAAAAACGAACCACAAGAACACATCACAGATACATATTAAACAACTAATATTACCAAGTTAAAACAAGAGAAATGACAAAGCTAAATGACAGCTAATCAACACTCTACAATATCATATAACAAGGAAACTAGTTAACCCGATACAAAAGTTTAAACACCTCTGCCCACAGATTTATACTCTTCAAACAGTTCCCCACGGACCTCACCCACCAAACCCTAGTGCCTTTCACAAATTTTAGTATCCGTCACTTCATACACCGAGGACCTATTGAATATTGAATGCAAGATTCTAGATTGACAGAGCGGCATAGCTACTAATAGAAGACAAGAGTTCCTTGATTAGATTGTTCAGCTCACCCCAAAGACCAAAATTCTGATGCTTGCATGACCCCTTTGCGTGGAGATTCACATTTGTTGACTGCAAGAATGATGTACTTATCTGAGTAATTCCTACGTAGCCAATCTGAAATTTCTTCATCAGCTGCAGTTAGACCAGCCTACCAATTTTCACCTTACATCAGTTTTATCTTTAACTTGTAAGCCAAACTCCTTTTCACGTCACAAACTTCAGTAAACACCATTAGACAGAATATGATAAACTCATTACAGAGAACTAGTAATCGTTACAATGATATGTGTTATGCTAAAATGATGATGTTAACTGAAAATAAAACTTTGACCAGAGAGGATTTAATGGAATGTTTGGGCCCATTGTTTGCTTCCATGCCGCTAAGATTTGAATCACATCAAGCTACCTATCTAGCAAATATCAGTCATATGTTCTTGTCGCTCCATATTAATTTAATATCAGGCTCCAAATTTTGCAGCATCCGTCTGATGTTTCTATAAATGTGTATCATTGAAAGCTACAGGAAGGCCTCCTTTTCACTAATTCGGGTGCTCCCCACTCTAACTACAAAGTGATAATAAGATTCTTCGATCACTTTGGGTCAAGGAACGTCTACTTAAATCTGTCTTATCATGTCAGAAGAACAAAGCATCTAGAGTGTGCAGACCAATTTTACTAACGAATATTTTGATCTAACCAAAGCAAATTGCAGAGACAGGAAGCACACTGCACATGGTCCAACAAGTATTTATCAAAAACTTTACCTGGCCATCAACGAGAAAAATAATGACAGATGACTCATCGACAGCTGCGGTAGCTTGTTTCTCAATCATTGAAGGCATCCTAGCAACAGCTGCCTCTCTGGAGGCAAGAGGAATTCCATCCATGCCAATGGTAGTTGAAATGGCCAATTCTTCCATGACATTGGCCTGTGACTTTGAAACTGTAAGAACACCACCAGTATCCACCACCATAAATTCAAAGTCCCCCCAAAAGGACCTACCATACAGCCGATCCCTAGTGACCCCTGGCTCGTCAACTACAATTGCCTTGTTCCCCTGCAATACATTACAATACAAGTAAAGTTACAGAATTAAAGTCATAGCCAGAAATACATGTACAAGATCGAACTGCACTGAGAATGCACTAATGGTATTTAAGTACCGAGACAAGTCGATTGAATAACGCTGATTTACCAACATTCGGTCTTCCCACAATTGCAACTCTGGGAAGAAGATGGTCAGGGATCTGCAAATAAAAGTTGCATGGTTTAGAGACTAGGAAATTATCCTTGATTTCATCGAAAACAGTCAGTCCCCAATAACAGTCCAATTGCATTGAAGAACCAACGATATCTATCTTTGCCAAAAAATAGAACAGTAATGCCAATCTTAGAAGTTATCCTGATTATTATTTATTTTGTAGGACATCCAAGCATGATAGCATCATTACAGTTTTAATCGGAGTTGTGCGCCTCCTCTGCTTTCGGCCGATTTCCTCCTGATCAGTCTTCTCATCTTCTGAATTCATAGTCACAAAAAACACAATTGAATTACTTGAAATACCTAATACTCCTATGAAATTCTACAAGTATACCGATTGTGAGCAGCTTGGAGAGAGATGAAGAGAACTCTTCAACGGTGACAATGGCCTCTTCTTCGAGGGTGGCCAAGTCGAAATCGACGTCGGACTCATCTCCGTCTGGCTCTGTTGCGGAAACATCGAGATGATCAGCGGCGGAGAGGCGGGAGAGAAAGCGGCAGGGGCGGTGGAGGGGAAGGGAGTAGGGAGTGGCGCGAAGAAGAAGAGGGAGAGTTGATTTGGGAAACGGAAAGAGACGAGAGATAGGGTTTTGGAGAGACACAAGAGCTCAGCTGCCATGACCTTTTTTCAAGTTTCTCCAGGTTTATCCGTTACTTCATGCTTCCTCTCGTTTCACTCTCGGCTAAAAAGCCTTATTATTATTATTATTATTTTGGGGAATCAAAATTTGCGCTCTTATTTTTACGATTTACACCCTCCTTATTTCCTCTTTTACAGATTTAACATTGGATGCATTTATGGAAACTTAACATGTCCTGTGGAATTTATTTCTTGAATGTGGTCCTATATCAACGATACATCACTCAACAGTCTCTATGTCCGAGATGCCAGCAAGATTCAGAAACCCCTTGCACGCAACATGTTTATGTCCTTTTAGTGTTGCAGTGTTGGAAAGGCTGAGCTTTCTACGACAAGCTGGGTCCGGGTATGTTGACAAACTTCTCTAATTTTATTGATCATGCTTCCACGGTGTTATCAATGGATGAGATGAAGTTACTTGTGGTGTTACTATGGACTATGGAGTAATTGGGGTGAACCAAACAGAGTAGTTCACAGTGAGTGTGCTACCCCCCCTGGATTGATATATGAACAGGGATCATTGCTATGGGAAAATTTGCTGGCAATGCAGCGTCGTGGTCAAACTAGCAGAGAACAAGCCCAGCAGAATCCTATGGCGCCCTCCCAATTCAGGCATGTTAAAGTTAAATCGTGACGCCTCCGTGTTTGAGATGGTATATACTAGAAAGATACCCATGCGTTGGTACGAGATTTTTTATCAACAAAATTTGTATTCTACATAATGGAATAGGCAGAAATTTACGAATATGATTACTGAAAATAATTCATTCTAAGGAATCAAAAGGAGATCCACTATGGTCTCGTTCAGTTAAAATTGAATCAATATGTTGTTTCACTCTATAAATGTATAGAAAAAATTAGAGTTTCAGAGTGATACTACCTAGTTGAGTTTAACTAACCTATATACATCTATACATGATGCAAGTCTAAACCCAAATCCAATGCTATATGCTCATTCTTTACTTCTCTATGCCCATCATAAAGTATGTATCCACAATACTAGTCTACCTTTTTACCTACACATATATTGATAGCCAGGTAAATACATTATACTGGAAGTTTAGCAGCGTTGATCATTATACAAAGTGAATGTAAATCATATATTACTGGAAGCCAATACATGTTTTGAGGAGACTATGACATATCTTCATTAAAGCCAGTGCACTACTATTAACTTAAATGCAAAGTATATTGTATCGAGTAAGCTACACAGACTCAGCAAACAAAAAAACAAAAACAAAACAAAGAGCAATAACCTCATTTTACTAAATATTCTTAATGTCTGTCATAGACCACACCAAAGAGTAAACCATATATGTGGCAAGAAACATTACTACTCTAGGACACATGCCCTCTTATTATATATTTTAACTTAATGATATATATGGTATCTACTTTAGCATTTTGACCAAAACCAGCTAAGTTTACAGAAGAAAGCAAAAGAATTAAATGAGGTCTATTAAGTTCTTCCTTATAAGGTCTATATTTTCTCAATCAATCTATCATCCATTATAAGGTCCATATTTTCTCAATCAATCTATCATCCATGAGGCCTAACTAAGCTCATGCTACTGCCTCATTACCAATATTAATCCAAAACTGCTAAATTGCCGCACTATCCTGCGATAAAAGCCAGTTATATCTTCTTCTAAGTTTGCATAAGGAATTCATATCTATACGTTCAGTTATCTGCTGTCTCGGTACCTTTAATTATTTGTCATCTCAATACCCCATCTCTATATTGTTGTAAATGTATTTCTCATTCCAGTGTTACACCTTTAAGATTTAAGATTCTATGATAACTTATATCCCACAGTCCCGGTCTATATATGAAATTATGAACTTTATCATAAAATTCTTCAATTTCTAGCAGAGCTCAATCTTTTGTTTATCGCAAAATGCAAGAGACTTCAACAGAAAATCAATAGAAAACCTACAATCTATATATAAAAAGGTAACATAAGAAAAGACTAATAAAAGTGCATATATACCAAAGAAGTCAAGCAACCACAAAAGCAACAAAATTGAGACCAACAGTTAGTAAGACTCCACATTTTGTTTCTTTTTGAATAATCAAACTCCACATAAATCTCAAAACCAATAATTTCCTACAGTAAACATACATAAAGACTTTATATAATAAGAGGGAGATAAAGAAACCTCGGCAAGAGAGAGAGAGAGAGAGCGAGAAGACTCCAGAGAGTATAAAAAGATACATCAGAAAAAAAAAAAAAAAAAACCCACACCTAGGCCTAACACTGTAGTTTGTGAACAGTAAAATCACTGTACACGTGAACAAGAACACGATAAATAGATATATAATAAATGTTGGTGTAGGAGCAGTTAATAGTTTGGGGGAATTGGTTTGGGCTGTAGGTGAAAGGCTACATGGACGTCTTAGTCCCCGTGCTACTAAATCAGTTGCAGTTATTATGGATCTTGAGGCTGTGATTCAAGGGGGATGGCAGGTGGAGAGCATAGAAACTGATTGTCTAGAGACTGTTAATTTAGAGGCCGTTAATTTAGTGAATGGAACTAGGGACTGCTTTGTTGAAGATGGATTTTTGGTGGAAAAAATCAGAATGCTGCTAGCAGAGGTAAGTAGAGATATTATTGTTTATGTACCTAGAAGTTCTAATTGTGTTGCGCATTCTGTAGCACAGTATGTAGCCCGTTGTGGGGGTGTTTTTCGTGGTTAGATGTTGGGCCCAATTGGCTCATGGATGTTATAAACAGTGACAGACCCGTAACTGGTTCTAGTAGTAGGGAAGTGAGTGGGGAAGCTTTGTCCACCACCAATACTTCTGTTGCTTTGTAATTTTCTTTGTTGAATAAAATTTTCCATTGATTGCTCTAAAAAAAAAAACTTAAATATTGTCATTGGTAACATGTGTTTTGTCTTTGAGTGCGGCTATTGGGACCTCCAAATTTGCTCACTTGACCTCACTCTATTATGAATTATTAAATGACATATTTATCCTCTTACACAATGACTATTAAGGACACTGATTAACCAAAAAGTAATATTACATTTATCTCTCTAAACTTTCTAATTCAATAATAATGCCATAATGGATTGCATTTTATTATTTTCCTTATTGATTTTTATTTTCTAGTTTTACCACATACTTATTAAAGTATTTATATTTATATTATCATACATGTCACGTGAAGATTTTATACAAAAATTATGATCTATCAATTATTAAAAAAAGATAAATAAGTATAATAATATTTTTACAAATTATGATCTATCAATTATTAAAATAATTTATCATCATGAGTATAAAAACGAAAAATATAAACTTACAAAAAAAATAGTATATGTAAAATAGAAATACAAAAGTAACAAAAATATATAATAGTTCATGTAAGAACATTCGTTTAATGATCGATAAATAAAATTTGAGACACAATCCTTGTATTTTTTTTAATATTTAAGAGAATAGTATTCTTCATGATTCGAATGAACTTTTCTCGAAAATTGATGTCATTAAAAATTATTTGTTACAATTTGATCAAAAAATGAATGTCTAGTGACATTTTATGCAAAATAAAAAAATACAAAAAATAAATAAAATTAAGAAATCAAGGTCAGGAGACGGGAATGGAGGTTTGCGATAAAAAGAAACAAGAAAAAAATTAAAGAATGGAAGTCGGGAATGGATGTTTGCATGCAAAAGGAAAAAAAAGAAAAAAAAGAATTGGAGGTATAGTGAGTGAATAAGAGGTGTAATGAGTAATATATTAATATATATGTGAATTACATAAATAAGGTTATTTTAGGAATTTAAAATGAGGTCTAATGAGAAAATGCTTGTATTTAAAAGTAAAATTGAGGTGTGGAGAGAATGAGAGGTATACTGAGCAAATTTGGAGGTCCAATAGCCGCACTCTTTGTCTTTATATGAAAACTTTATCAAAAAAAAATGTGGATTGCAAAAGAGGGATTGCAAATTTCACTCCTCTTATTTTATTTTTATATTATTATTATATTTTTTAATGTGTTTTCTTTTTAACCCGACTAACCTAGTTAGGCGTTGCGTTGTATAGACTAATCGAGGAGGCGGCTGACCCCCCCTAACATCTATACCAGGAAATTAGGCGGAGGGATTCTTAGAGCAGCATGAGTGTCTTCCTAAAAGCCTAAAACAAATTACAGCACAAATCCGACTAAAAATTATCTTAAAGCTTTTAGGCCTAGTTTGTACAGCTTCGCTTTTAAAAAAAAATTCAGCTTATATCTGAACTTTTAGATTTTATAGTGACTGGTAAATGAAAAAAAGTCAGTTTTTAAAAAAAAAAAAAATTATAGGTCACTGGCAGCAGCTTTTAGAAACAACTTGAAAGTTACTTTTAAAAGCAACTGTCATTATCCTGTTCAAAAAAATAATAATTCACTGAAAACACTAGAAATTAATAAATTTATCTTAGCAGCACTTTTAAAACTAATATTTATCAAACACAAAACTGTTTTAATTCACAGCTGATTATTTTCGTAATACAGCAGTAACATTTTTTTTTTAAGTCACAACAATACCAAACTAGCCGTTAGACTATCAACAGACAAGATTTTGAAGGTTGTATTCATGGACTAGTTGATTCTATTGTTTGGTAAGAATTTGAAATGTTTAATGGAATAAGAAAGTTTTGGATAAAATAAATATTAAAAAAGAAAAATAAATTGTTTTGTAAACCACTAAAGCGATAAGAAAACAGTTCCGCAAAAATTTCAAAATCACACATATTTTGGTGGAAATTCAAGCGAGGAATTTAAACAACAAATTACTTTGTATTCTTTTCCAGAAAAATTTTACATCTCCTATATGATAATGCCAAACGAGAAAACTAGTTTTTAGGAATTCTGAAATGCTCAATTTCAATTAAATTCCATTTTATTTTCCCTCATCCAAACACACTCTAGAAGATCAAAATGTTATAATTTCAAAGACTATTAGCTAGAGTAATTTTGAAGATATTTTTTTTTAATTTTATCTTTTATATGGAGTGAGGTTGTTTTTTTTTTCCCCCTTTCTCTGAATGAAGGGCTAGCGGGGCACTCAAGCTCGAATGCTAAATTTGGCATCGAGAATAGGAGAGGAGTCGCTTTGAAAACCAATCCGCTTTTTCCATTCATTTGGGTTTGGCTTTTTTGTAGTCTTTTTTTTATAAGAAAAGAAATAAACACTAAATAGATGTGCCACTAGAGTACCCATAATTTACAGAGTCAAAGGTTAAGGTTAAGGTTAAAACTGTATCTGGAGGAACACACTCCTCCCAATTATATGAACTATTTAACCTATGACCACAGTTTGCAACGGCGTTAGCCACAAAGTTCGCTTCTCTGAAAACATATTTGCAGATGATAATCTCGAAAGAGTTTCAAAGTGTCACATCTCGACCCTTCAATTTTTACCTTATTTACTAGCTTGGTATTAATGAGAGTTTTACCGTCTTCATCAATGAGTTTATAGTTTAATTGGTCCCAAAGGGGTTTTTGGGGACGATTATTTCGGAAGATTTATTCGTAGGAGGAAAATATGACGACGATAAAAATGGTAAATTTTAGCTAGTAAAATGTAATTTTTTATTAGGGTATTATTTTTGGGGTGTTTTATTTGTGGAGTTGGGTTTATTTGGTGGTATTGAACCGGTTGGGAGTAGAACCCCAAACCATTTCTCTCTCTTCCTTCTCTCTTCCTCCCGATGATACACGCATTTTATGTTATATTCTTAATGTATTTCCGACCCTATTTAACTTTGTTAATTCCTTAATAATGTCATTTCTAGCTTGTTTATGTGTTGTAGGTCAAAAGAGACAGTTTTACACAAAAGGAGGCTAAAACGCAAGAATTGAGGGATATCCTAATTAAAGGAGGATTCCTGGAGCAGCAAGGAGTCTCATTAAGTTGCAAAATCTAAGAATAAGTCATTTAGGAAACTTTCCTATTTTGAAAAAGGAAAACTTGCCTATTTCATTTTAAGAAACTTTCTTATTTTGATTTAGGAAACTTATTATTTATGAATCTTTCTTATTTTGACTTTCCTAAAATATTTAGGAAACATTCTTTTCTAATGAGACAGGGAAACCATTTGAAATCAGGAAACCTAATCCAACTTGGAATAGAAATCTATGAACGTGTATAAAAGGGGAAGGACAAATTATGCAGTAATCAAGGAATTATCTGTGCTAATATATATCAGAAATTAAGGGACTCTTTTCTTAATTTCGTCATTTGAATTACGTTATTCCCTACCATATTTATCTGACTTTATTTCCCTTGCATGAACCCTAATTGCGCACAAATAAAGGAAGGAAATTTTCGTCAAAGGCCTGATTGATAGCAGAAGAGGAAAAGTTCTTGTCACATCCCGACCCGTAAATTTTATCTTATTTACTAGCTTGGTTATAATAAGAATTTTACCGTCTTCGACATGGAGTTATAGTTTAATTGGTCCCTAGAGGGGTTTTGAGGGACGATTATTTCGGAGAGTTATTCGTAGGAGAAAAATGTAACGACGGTAAAATAGTAAATTTTAGCTAGTAAAAGGTAATTTTTATTAGGGTATTTTATTTTGGGGTGTTAAATTGGTGAAGTTGGGTATTTTTATGATATTGGGCCGGGTTGGTGTGAAGCCCCAACCCATTTTTTTCTCTCTTTTCTCTTCTCTCTTTCTCTCTCTTTCTCCCCCGATGCTCTCCCTCTCTTCTTCCCGCTGCCGGATTTCTTCCAACGCCGTCCGCCGCCGTCCGGCCACCAGCGACCGCCGGACTGGTCCCATTCGGACCCCCGCCGTCCCCTCTCTCTTTCTGGGCCGGTGACCGGCCGTGTAGCGCCGTCGTGAAGGAGTAACGCCGCCCGAAAGGCGCGGCTGCCTTGGGCTTTCCGTCGCCGGAACTCCCTCCTCCGGCCACCAATCCGGGCAAGCTTGGTACGGTTTTGAAGCTCTCATCCCGTGCAATAACCCCTCCAAAAGGCTCGATCCCTCTTGAGCTCGGTAAGGAGAAATTCGAAGTTGAAATTCTAGGGCTTTTAGGATGTTTTCGTTCGATTGACCTAGTTAGGCTTGAAATTGGACTTAGTGATAGTTATGAAAGTTGTTTGGCATGATGAGAGGAAGATTCTGTTAAAATTTGGTAGAAATTAGACGTCGCCGGAATCGACCTCCGGCCGCCGCTGCTGGCGCAGCCGCCGCCGTCGCCGCCGCCGTTTTGGGGTTTTGTATAATTTTAAATGTGTAATAATTAGAGGAATTTAATGAAGTGAATTGTGGAATTTTCGAACGAGTTTTGAATAGGTTTGTGAATTTCCGAAGTTTGGTATTTAAGCGGTTAAATAATGTAAAATCCGATCGTAGGATTTAAATCAATTTCTGGGGAAGGTTGTATTTACAACTGCCGAATATGATATTAAAGTTTGGATCGTTTCGATTTAAGAATATCGAACTTAGGCAATGATGAGCGTGATTATAGCTCTCGATTAATTTTGCCTATTTTATCAATATTGGATTTTTAGTGGGAAATTAATTATACATTTGGAACAGGACGTGAGGAGACTCAAATTGGAGAGACCTCGAATCGACGTCAGGCTTAGGCCTAAAGTTGTGAGTAGACCTTTGTTTTAAATAAAAAGCATGCGATGAATGATTTAATTAATCATTTATTTCTTCTGATGAGATTTATTGATTTCTCGCCTATTTGATAATTTTTCCTCCTTTGGAGAGATCCCGAAAATGAGATTTTCGGTGGATATATATGTTTTGGATTTTATGAGAATAGTATGTATATAAATGTTAGCTAGCCATACGTGCTTGGTCCGTCATAATGAGGTAAAATACCATTATGGCGTGTCGTGCGTGTTAGACACAAGCGTCATAGCCATATATGAAAACTTCTTTCTTTTTCGGTTTATTTAGGTTTTCATATAGGGAGTCCACACGTATATGTACACCGTCCCTTTTCGGTCATAATGAGGAAAAATGCCATTATGGCGCAACGTGAGCGTTAGACGCCAGCGTTGTAGCCTTGTATGAATTTCTATTTTTCTGAATTTTTTCTAGGATTCATACAAGGAGTCTGACGAGTGTAGATACATACGAATATATGAATATATATGGTATAGCCTGAGAGGCTCCATTTTATTTGAGTTTGTGACTACCCAGTGCTAGTCGTGAAATTGTCAGATTATGAATTGAGCGCTTTTGAGCTGCCGCATGCAGTATATTTTCTTTGAAATTAAAATTTCACCAAAGATTTGTTAACATATATGCTCTTATTCAATTGAATGTCTCTACCCAAGCTAAGCCAATGATGTGTTGAACTTAACCATTCAACCTTTCTTACTTGGTATGTTAAGAGAATGATGTTTTCAACTTAATTTAGCTTCTAACATAGAACCTAGAGTGATGTTCTCGCATAGCTCTCACATAGAAGCCATTAAGATCGAAAAGATTATGAATAAAGCTAGGCAATTTTGGTACTAATGTTGCCCTAATTTACCCAGATGCAAATTCATATGCTACTCTAGATAATATGCTTGATATGATGATCAAAACACAAAATCATAGCAATAAAACCCTAGCATGCTTACTACGTTTGCAATCATAATAAACGAAACCATAATTGATCAATGAGAAACCAATGAATCAACAAACATTCAATATCCAGGAAACTACAAAATCAACGCCAAAATCTTGGTTTACACATGTCTAGGGCTTAGGCAGCTCTTAATTATCAAAGACTACTAGAAAGACATAGGGAAAATAAAATAAAGAGTGCGGCTATTGGGACCTCCAAATTTACTCAATAAATCTCACTCTATTGTAAATTATTAAATGACATATATATCCTCATACACAATGATTATTAAGGACAATCATTATACAAAAAGAAATATTATATTTATTCTCTATAGACATTCCAATCAATAATAATTGATTACAGTCTTTATTATTTTTCTTAAGGAAAATGCTCATTTAGTACTAATTGGAACCCTTCATTACCCATTCCAATGACAATCTTTTCTATGAGCCCATTTGAATGAAAGTAAACTTTTTTTGTGCCCAAATGACCAAATTTTTACTAAAGTCTTAACAAACTATATTATTTTAAGACTATTTTGCCCCCACCTCTTCAACATGAAAAGACTTGGCTGGAACCTTGGACTCCAGTTACCGGCCACCGGCTGCCGGACTCCGGTCACCGGAATTTTCCCGACCGCCGGACTCCGGTCACCGGAACTTTCCTGACCGCCGGACTCCGGTCACCGGAATTTCCCCGACCGCCAGACTCCGATCACCGAATTTTCCCCTGTAACTAGTTACTGACCCCAATAACCAGTTACTGACTCCTAATAACCAGTTACTGACCCCCAGTAACCAGTTACTGACCCCCAGAAACCAGTTACTGACCCCCAGTTACTGACACCCAGTAACCAGTTTCTGACCCCCAGTAACTAGTTATTGACCCCCAATAACCAAATTACTAACCCTCAGTCTCGGACTTATTACCCTCTAATATACATGTTTGTTGTCTTCCCGTTGATAGATACATCAATAACACAAAAAATGAAATCAATAAATTTGATAGTAGAACCCATTCTCCAGTATTCAACTCGTTAAAAGCAGTAAAACATATAAAAGCATGAATAAAAACAACAACAAGAAGCAGTGGTAAACCATTTCAACATCGTCGCGTTCTTCTCTCAATACACCCATCATCACATGAAATCCTACAAAAACAAAACAACAAAAAACAAAAAAGTCTCAAACACTTCAAGCTCGAAACGAAAATAAATCACAAACAACTATATCAAAATAACCACTAGCACTCACCCATGGCTCCAAACGCCAGCTGAGCACCAGAGCTTTCAGCCACAACAGACTGAAGCTCCACCATAGCAGTCCTTATGTCCTCTGCCAGCTTCCCATTGCTTATACAGTCCAGCAACCGCTTGACATAACTGCCAAACCAATCCACACTACATTCAATCACACACTATTTCGAAACCGAAAACTAAGAAAACAAGCTCCATTACACAACACCAGATCTTGACGGCGTCGACGTAAGAGTTCGAAACCAAGCTAGGACGATGTGCGGTCAAGCTAGGACGACCACCTTTAATCGGAGACCGTAGTGGTGCATGATGGAGCTCGGTGAGCTCGGCTTGCATCGACGTTTCCAAGCGACGGTGTGCAAACGACTTCGGAGAACGACCAGATCTAGATTTGACGCTGCTCTTCGGACTCGAAGTGTTGCAGTGACAGGCGAGGAGGAGGCCGGGGCAATAAGCGGAGGCGAGGATGAGGTCACCAGAGATGGTGGAGGTGCGGATGAGACCGCCGGCGACGGGTCTGTAAGTGAGAGTTAGAGAGAGAGATAAAGAGAGATGGTGGAGGCGAGGACTCTCCGTCGTGCTTCTTTGAGAGAGGCGAGGACGGAAGAGGTCGCCGGAGATGGTGGAGGCGAGGATGAGGTCGCCGACGAAGGATCTGAGAGAGAGGGAGAGAGAGAGAGAGGTTGTTACGAGGGCACGGCGGTGGAAGAAGGATGTGAGCTTCTGGTCATGTAGTTTAATGATGGGTAGTATTGTCTTTTTGGTAAGAATTATTGAAATAGGCTAAGAAATAAGACTTTAATTGAAATGGGCTTTAGTTTTTAAATATTTGGGCATTGAGGCATTTTCCCTTTTTCTTATATATTTTTGTTTTCTAATTTCTTTTTATTAAAGTGTATATATATATATATTATTCATATATAAACAATGATCAAATATCGATCATGTGACATAAAAATTTATATTATCATACATGTTGAACACATATACTTGCAAGGTGCATAAATATTTTTGCAAAAAATATATATATATCTATTGATTATAGAAAATATATGTATTAAAATAATTTATTATGAGGTATAAAATAGAGATCAAATTATTCAAAATAAAAAAAACAGAGAAAACATAACACGTACAAAAGAGAAAAACAAAAGTTAAAAAGATATATAGAATAGTTTATGATAAAACATTTTCTTGCATGAAAAAATAATCAAAAAATGAAGGTAGGGATAATGGATGTTCAAAAACAAAGAGGTAAAAAAAAAAAAATGAATGAGAGGTCTATTGAGTGACTAAGAGTTAAAGTAAGTAATTAATTAAGGTCGGTGAGCTGTAGCTTGGTTGGTTAATGTGTTTAACTGACAATTTTGAGGTCATGAATTCAAACCTCACTAATATATGTAGGGTGTGTGAGTTATTAATAAAAAAAAAGTAATTAATTAAAATATATGTCAATAAATAACTAAGGTTATGCTAGAAATTTGAAATGAGGTCACTGAACAAATTTAGAGGTCTCAATAACCGTACTCTAAAATAAAACATCAAGAGGGGAAGAGAAGAGGATGGCGGCAATGGACTGATCTTGTGCGTCCCAAAGATCCCTAAAATGATGTCAAATCCTGCTTTTATATGAGTCTTCAAAGCCTTTGAGATTTCATTCTTCAATTAAAACTCTAATATTCTGCATTTATGACTTCCAAAATCGACTTAATTTAGGATTCCTCCAATATTGCGCAATCTCCTTGATTTTATCTTCTTTTTCTTTTTCTTTGCTCCAAAAACCTATTAAATACAAAATATAAGTAAATAAATCCTAATAACAAGAATCTAGCCAAATAAATAAGTGAATTTGATATATAAATATAGACAAATATGCACCTATCAATAACCTCAAAGAGCTATATGTTACCGCTGTGACCACAAAGAAATTCATTGTTTTTGGATGCCATCCACAATTTCACAGAAAATCATTTCCCTGTTACCAATGGGAATTTGAGCTTCTACTGCATCACCTCCACTCACTGTTCCATATGATTTAGGCTTCCTGGTTTTGTTGAATATTGAAATCAAGTAATAACAATGAGGTCCATCCAACAGGTGTTTAGGCACTACACTGAACCAAACTGGGAAATTAAATATAATCCCAACTGGATTGACGACATAATTCAGTTATAAGATAATTTTGATTGCTTTGACAGATTTGACAAAAGGATTTGAAAATGATGAAGACGAAATGAAATGACTGAATCTGCTGCAGTGGTATGAAAAAGGAGTGCTCGGAAAAAGTGCTAATGATGCGCTACGATACTACCAGATCGGAAAAATCCAAAGATCAAGACAAGTAGACAACAGATGTTCAACGCTTCTTCGAGAAATACTTGTTTTTCTGTGTAAGTCATGTTATCTATGCAACTGAAATTGATGTTCCCGAAAATATATTCTACTTGATTTTTACAAATTCCATAACCCTTTGAGTTTGTTCTGAGAAGCATGTAGTTTTTAACTTTTTTTCTTAAATATAGCAAGTTAAAAGAAAAAAAAATCATATATTACATTTCTGCATGACAAGAGAGAAATAATCAACCCAATGAGCATTTCTTTTTGCAAAACAAGGAGTAGCATTTCTAGTTGATGATCTCTCCCTCTTCTTCCTCAGGTCTCTCTATTACCTCTTCATCTTCATCATCATCTTCAACGTGAACATCATTGTAAGAAGAATCTATATAATCATTGTTATTAAGAATTTCAACCATGGACTTGTCAGGTCCTCCATAGGCACCTTTCCCGGCAACTGAAGACAACTCCTCAACCACATCTTCCTCCACCACACTTTCTTTAACTACCACAATTGGAAATTTCAAAGGTTTGTCAGGAAAATCTTTTAAAAAAGAGTTTGTCACCATGAACCTAAACACCTGCCATAAGCGACTTTTATCTCTCTTGATATCTGAACTAAGAAGCTTCTGCAGTAAGGTTGGCTCCTTTTGCAGAATGAAGGGTCATTAGATGAATCCTTCTGACTTGATCTTTGCCTCTTTGCAAACCGGCCCTTATCAAATCTGTCTCTCTTACCAAACTTGTTTTGTGATCTACAATTGTTTTTCCATGATCTATTCTCCTCTCTTCTATTCCCTTGTTTTTCTGAGTCTGATAGGTAGTGAGATGGTATCTCAGCAACTTCAAGTCCCATCTCAGCCTGCTTTGTAAGAATCTCCTTGAGTTGCTGCAGCAAAGTTTTTCAATATTTACTGAATGTAATATACCTTTCTTCATGATAACAAAAGGTAGATGAAATTCGTTCAAACAATTACCAATCAGAAAACATAGTTAGATTTATACCAGTGAGATACTGAACTGAACATAAATTTTATGGACTAATTTACTGTTACACACCTAGTTCGATCATTGACCAAAATTAGATTGTATCAGACGTAAGCAAAAGGTGGTAAAGATATGGTTACACAGTACACCGCTTTGTGAAACAAGAATATTTAGGTTGAATCTTGTTCGGTTGAAACAAGATATTGTTAGGAAATCCGGGTCAGCCTCCGAATTCCCTAGCCCTAGACCGAAACCGAATGAAGACAATGACCAGAAACAATGTAACATGAACACAAGATATTTAACAAGGTTCAGTCAAATCCACATGACCTATCTCCTCGGGTGATGACGATGGATCCACTAAACGAGAATAAGATTACAACTAAAGAACAATTCGGTTCTTCCACCCTCAAATAACCTCTCTCCTCACACTCTAGACTCTCAGCACAGAGAACTCTCAAAAACATCCGATCTCCCATAGCTTGCAACTCTCAAGATCAAAATCAAAACTCTCAATTGATCTACATCACACCACACCTAAAACTATGCCTCTAAGGTCCTATTTATAGACTCACTCATAGTCCGACTTACAATAGGATTTAGAATCATAGCAGGAATCCTAAACCTTTACTCCTAAAGGATAAACTCCAAGAATCCTAGATACACTAGAATAACTTACCCAAAGCCTACAGAAGTAAAGACTCCAAAACAGACAAGGAGTCAGTTTTGAGCCGCAACCCTAACAGATATATATAGTAGATAAAAAAATAGCAAGAGACAAGTAATAGAAGGGCAACAATCTATAATAACTAGGTTTTGCATAAATCAGAACATATCCTGGTTTAGAAGCCATAGTTTGATTAGGAAGGTAGGTGCCCTCCTTGAAGGCCCAAGACCCAACCTATTTGCCCAGCTATAAAACATAGCCACATAGGAGAGAGTTGCCAGTTGTATTGAAAACTTAAGATGAAAAGTAGATTTTTCAGAATAGACCAAGAGATGCAAGTTACCAAAAGTACATATAGGCGTCTGTTGCTACTGAGAGTATCTGAGCATAGAAAAAAAAACTCTTGAAGTTCTACAAGGTCTTAATCTTATTTCACATTGGCGAGTATTGAACTTCAGAACTATCATGGTCTGAACCCATTTCTCATTCTCCCTCGCTAAATGGGCTAATTCGAAGGAGACAGAAGATGTATATGAATAAGAAAGCTAGTTTCCGTAAACCAAACAGAGACGTGGTGGAAACTACATGTTTAAGTCGTGCCTCGGGTATTATCCCGTAAGTTCTCCTCTATCTATATTCTTCCCTAGCTCTTTGCTTTTTCGAGAATATTAAAGCAGCCTTATAACCTCTCTATGCAGAAAAAGTATTTGTTTTCAATGCATGACCATCATCCTAAACCCACCTTAATCCTAGACAATATTCATAACCATCCCGCATCACAACCTCTAGTATCAAGAAGATGTTTAAACCGTATAAAGACAGGGTACTAATAACAATCAGCCAAGATATTTCGAATTCCAACTTTTCAGCCACGAAAAGATGAGAAGATTTTTCTTTCTTTTACTACTTCAACCCAAGTTCATGTCACCTTAACAAATAAACTTTTATCACTTGAATCTAGACGACCTGCGATCTTGACGTTAGCCAAACACCATGACCAGACAACTAACCAGCATAGCAGCCTCAAAGAATTATCATGACCCCATTCATCTTACACAGTGAAAACAAGGATACAGTTGTATGGACATGAGCCAAATTTTAGGATTAATATACAACTTCATATGCAATGATTTATTCTAGTAAAACAATATTTGAAACCAATGAGCAGTTTATTGACAGCCAGAAGTAGTAATAAGTTAGTTTAAGAGCCTAATTAGGATGGACTAAAGGATAAGCCCGATGGAATAAAATTATTAGATGTGATATGCCATGAGTCCATTCATGGCCTCTTCTAACTAAAAAAAAAAAAATGGGGGCGGATCCACAGTATCCTAATTTATAGTCCATTTTACACTCCAATTGTCGACCATTAGATCAAAAGACAATCAATGGATGAATTAAATTTAAATCTTTCACTCTTTTTTATTTTTAACTGATTAATTTAATCACAAATGAAACTCATTAATCATAACAAAATAAGAAAAGGCAAGATTCAGAGGAAGTTCAACGCTCTCTCTCTCCATGGTGTAATCCAAGTTCTTCCCCAGATTCAGTTTTCTTGCGTATCTAATAGAGACTAATATTAGGGCTATAGCTCCAGAATCAATCCTCAACTTTTTATAAGTTAAATACCACTCTGTCAAAAAACAAAGCCGTCATGAACTGTAGTCCGGTCGTTTTACAAAGCTTGATTCTATATTTATTCGTGTAGAACGTAAAAAACATTTTAGTAACAAACCCGATGAAACCTGATAGACTTCCATTTTCAAAACAAAGGAAGATGATGAGCAAATTGGAAGAAGAGCTTTCAGCGTTCCTAATGTTGAGGAAAGAATGTTGAAGAAGAGGAAATTACTCCTATGAAAATTATCTTTATTTATTTTCTTATGATTAATAAGTTTTATTTGTGATTAAATTAATTAGTTAAAAATAAAGAGTGAAAAGTTAAATTTATTTCATCCATTGATTGTCTTTTAATCAAATGGTCAATAATTGGAGTATAAAATGGACTATAAATTAGGATGCCATTGATCCGCCCCCAAAATAATAAATAAATAATAAATATCATCATCACTAGCTCGCTAAGTTGGGCTGGGAGTGAATAAGTTAAGCAAAAGGATTGCCAAGTATAAAAATACACAGGAGAGAGAGAGAGAGAGAGAGAGAGAGAGAGAGAGAGAGAGAGAAGTAGTCACATACCTCCTTTCGTGCTGTGGCCTCTCTCTGAATGGCCACCGAGTCCATCATCTTTTCACTTAGCTTCTGCAAGTGGAATTTCAATATGAGGACATTTAAATTGGATGAGTGTATAAAACGAAAAAAAATAAAAATAAGCAATCATGAACCACAGTGAGATGAACCTTCTCTATGTTGGTGTTTGATGGGTAGTTCTTCCTACGTCCTTCACGCCAGAGTTGAACTTCTTGTTCCGTATAGGACAAAGAAAGAGATCTTTCATTGAAAAGGGATTCACAGAAATTTAGTTATAAGATATGTGGTAAATATAATTCGAACACAAAAAAAACAGACGGATATATGAGTGGATAACTCACAGTACAGCTTCTGAGAAAGTAAATCTACTTCAATGACAATAATTTGACTATGTTACATGTTAGAAGCACCAAGACAGTCCTAACTGTTTGACACAATCACAACATAGAGAACTTTTCTCTTCAAAAAAACAACATAGAGAACATAAAAGTTTTGCCACTCCCAGATAGGGGTTATGAAAACACTACCAGCAATCCTTCTTGCAGGCGAACTTTAAACTTGAAGTGTCACCAATTTTGTTGGTTATATTTATAATGCTCTTATATCAAAACTAACTGCCCTGATTTTGGACAAGTTTTCAGGCTTGAGATACCACATCTGCCATGCTATCTAACTATGGGCTTTAGCATAGATTTGACAACATTAGGCAGGCCTTAATCTCTTAATTCACATTTTTTTATTTTTGTATATCAATTATAAACCAAACTGCTAGCATTCTGCCCAAGTGTCTCTCATTTGACCCAAGTACACTTTTTTTTCTTAACTGTCAGAGTTCGATCATAATGCCCATACTTAAATATTGGACGGGTTTGAGCTGTAACTAGCACTCATCGCCTTGGCCCTTCTCCAGCCCTACATTTTACTACTGAACTTGGGACACGAGATACAAATATTAAATTTTTATTATACTTGATGACATTCCTAGTTAACCTCATTTTAAAAATGCCTCCTGAAAAGAAAAGTTCAACTGATCACCCTAAGGATTTGCAAGATTAACACTAAGATAAGTACATTTATTTCTAGTTATTAATTTAAATCAATAAAATTATTTCTCTTATAAGAAAAAACAATACTAAAACAATTTAACACTGAGGATTTGGCATTCTGATGTTACGCCCAAATGGAAAATTGGAGCTACTGTGTATTTGATTTTTGAATAGGAACTGAAACCCACACTCCCCAATTTACAATGCACACTCATTCTTTCCTCTTTTAGTAAATGTTAAACAAAAAAGGAAAGAATTAAACTGGAGTGTGGATTTCACTACCCATTTGAATCCCTCCAACAAATAAAACCAGCAAACAACTTTACTAGGCCTATGTAACCACCCTTTGATAGAAGCATCTTATCAGAGAAACATTAGGAGTATCCTCTAAAACTTGTAAAAGACAAACAATATGCAATTAAAAATATATGGTACGACAGATCAAGAATAAATACCTTTTCCTTTCCCTGCTGTGATCCATAGAGTCGGCACGAGCAGATTTTCCCTTCTCATTGCTTAGCCCTGCTTCTGTGGAGAGAGAGAGAGAGAGAGAGAGAGAGAGAGAGAGAGAGACTTGGTAAACATCATGCTTACAAAATTCCAAGTCGGCTAAAATAATCGGGGATTCCTAATGAACACCTACAATTACCAGCCTGAATGGATCTGGGATTCCTAAAAAGAACGGGTAGAGTTCTGGAAAAAGGTTGGACTATGGGATACAGATTTATTGAGCATAGATTAAAAAAACAAATAAATCCCTTGGATAGTTCCTTCAAGATATTGAAGAGATACAGAAAAGGGACAAATAGGGATTACTGAAAATTAAATTTATAGCAAAGAATCCACATTATGAAGAGCTTCATTCTTAACTTAATGGGCAGGCATGGTTAAACAATATGATGAATAAATAGACAGCAAGTGCAGCAATGAATTAGTTTTGGTTCAACAAAAAAAAAAAGATTATTATCAGTTTCAATCAACCATTCAGTTTTATAAGGCTAACTGCATTGGAGTAAAGTTTCTGAAATTATCGTTGTGAAGTGCAATGAATAATCACGTAAGTTGACAAAGTCATTAGAGATTAATTGAAGAGCATACTGGCAGGTATACACGCAGACAATTAAGACAGTGTCAGATCTATAGTTGGAATTGGCTAAACAAGCATGCTTTTGCAGCAAAGTTCCTCATTACATCATACATCATAGCATATCTTCCTGTCAATCAAGTACTGTACAAACCTGGTCAACATCATTAAAGCACTAACCTTTTGTGTTTTGCCTATTGGGAAAAGCAAACTTTCCCTTTGCATTTTTGTTATGATGAAACTGAGAATTCTGAAATCTACACAAATCAAATTTATTGTGAATTATTGGTCCAAATTTTCAAACCAAAAATGAAGATATATCACAAGTAGATATAGCCTACCCCCCTTGCGGTTGCAACCCTTGTTTTGGATGCTTTATGAAACTTTTGCTTGGCGAAGTTTTTCTGTCAGAATTGGAATTGTAAACGCCACCAGCTTTTATATGATTACCCTGCAATTCAGATCTCTTAGAATGGGTATTCTACTAGTAAAGCTATTTTGGAGGAAAAGAAAACATACTAAAGATGCTCAGATAAGATATATAAAAAGCAGAACAGTCAACAGTGTTTGAAGGCAGAAAGACATCAACAGAGATCACTAAATGATGACATATCCAAATAAATTTTTTAGTATGGACAAATCAGCATATTATAGTGCACATATACACAGACAGATGAGGTGAGAAATTTCATATAAAGCTTAGTAGAGTTATCTTTTCATCTGAGCTTAAAAATATGAATAAATACTAAAAACTTAGCAGTATCCACAAAGAAAACAAAGGTTACCTGTGTCCCTTGGACACTGTTGTTTTGCTGATTCTGGTTGATTTGTTGTCTGGCTTGATTCGGAGAGTGCACATTACCAAAATTAGGAGTTGTAAAAAAAGCAGGATTTTGCGGAACACCAGCCTGACCACCTTGGCCAGGGTTTTGCATTTGCATTGGCACAACCTGATTCCTATTCAACAGATTCGGCAAACAGAACTGCCCATATGGCCCAATATTTTGATTCATCTGCTGTAAATTCAACAGGTTATGAGCAAACAATTGACCAGGTAGAAAACCCATATTTGGATTCACTTGATTGACAGTCTGTGCCATGTTGCAGAACTGCCCATTAAACGGATACGAAGCAGCCAAGTTCATATTGACTGCATTACTCTGTGGAACGGAAAATCCAACACCAGGATGACCTGGTTGAGATATAGGACCAAGGGAACCGAATGGGGACATAGGCATAAACATGTGGTTGTTTTGCATTGGAACAATGTTGTTAGACAAATTCATGAAACCGGGCTGAGGTCCCATGGACGGTGGCAACATATTACACGAATTTGCCAGTGATGTATTAAATGGCATGCCCTGCTGCTTTTTAAAACAACAACCCGGCAAAGAAGAAGCAAAATTTGAGTTAGGAAAGGAAGTCAATCGAATATGTATATCGCCATTACAGGACTGTACAATAAGGAGAGACCTACCTGCTGTTGAGGAGATGGAACATAGATATCACCATTACCGCTGGCCGGGTGAGCTTGGCCGGAATTTTGGTGAAAGGTATTGTAGTGAGGTATCATTTTTTTTCAGCTTAAAATTCTACAATTCTTGTTTCCTTTGCTATACGGTTTTCTTAGCCTTCACTCCAGCCAAAAACACAGAAAATAAAACAAAATTAGTAAACTTGATTCACAAGAGCTGAAAGCTAATGGTTACAGAGATTACTTGTAAAACAACTATAGTGAAAGGGTTGAAGACACTTCGTCGTTGAAAGGATTGAATCAAAGCGAAACAGGAACCCAATACAAAACCAATATAGTTGGAAGGATTCAATAAAAAACATACCTTCCTGGACTGGGTTATAATCCAGCAACAGAATTGCATTCGTGGACCCAATTTTTGAGCAATTCGGAGCTGCTTTTCTGAGCATGTGGCCTCTCTGGGTCTAGGGTTTTAGGGGAGTAGTTCTCGCGAGAGAGGCTTCACGACAGTAAATGCGTGTCCCTTGTAGGTTTAGGTTTTTTTTTTTTTTTTTTTTTGAGAGTATCAACAACGTATTCTGTGTCTAGGTTTTGTAAAAATCTAACTCGTTATTTGAGCTAAAATAATAAGATTTACCTAAATATGATTTTATTAATAAAAATTACATGTGTGATTAAAAAAATAATATAAAAATAATTAATGATTAAAATATGTTTCGGTTTTGATTCCAAAACTTATATGAATAATATAGGTTTTGGTAGCTTAAAATTTGAATTTAGGTTTGAGTTATAAATCAAGAGAAAATATTATGTGGGACAAACGCACCACATCATCCATACGATCACCCAATGAGAGACCAACACCTGTTATTTTTTTTTCTGAGTTTGACAAAGCCTGAAAGCAAGAAAGAAAACAAAAATCAGAAGTATTCTCCGATTCAACAAAACCCATCCTCCACTCAATCCCACCCCTCAAGCTCCACCACCCAATCCATGATAACCCACCGTATCCCACACCCTCAAGCTCACCGTAACTAGGCTCGGGTCGGGAAATGATCAAGGGGAGGGAAGGCGGGATCGAGAGACTATTGCTGATTGGGTTTCCGGTCGGGTAGAGGAGTGGGAGTGAAGGGGCGGTAGTTGAAGGAGAAGAGGGAGAGAAACTTGTGATGTCTGATCGGAGATAGGAAATCCAATTTATCTGCCGGTGGAAGGAGGAAGGAGATGCCACACTGTGATATGTGTCGGCTGCGGAATGGCCAGTCGCAGGAACCACGTGGTGCAGCTGTCGCACCAAAGATTTTCTCATAAATCAAAGGATAAAGATGCCCTTACAAGTTATTTTTTTAATTTGTCATACTGAGTGACCCAAGTTGATTTTTAGTAGTGCTGGGTATGGAACCGGATAGGACGGGATTGAGGTAATCTCATGTCCCGTCCCAGAAATTAAATTCAGGACGGGACGGGACAGGCCTTATGTTTTTTAAATTTGATCCCGGTCCCCAATCCCATAGTAAAAAGTGAAAACACTCAAACAATAACAAAATTAGAACATAATTTTATGATTTTGGTAAATAAAAACTATGGAAAATTCTTTGTTTGGTTAATAATACGTACAAACTATATGATGCTATTCAATTTTTTATTTTTCTTTTTCGATAAAATAAAATTATTAAACATATTTTCTAAGAGTATTATACAGTTTCTTTGCAATGGATCCATTTATACTAATATGCTATATATTGAACCAATCATCTGGAAAAACATCAAAACAACCAATGAATACCCAGTCAAACATGAGAGATGTTCTATATAGCTCACCAACATATATTTGTATCAGCCGTCTGACATATGCAATTTTGCATTCTCACCATTCAACACGTATAGCCAGAAACAAGGATCAAGAACTAAATATTCCAAATTTCCAATGTGGAATTGATTTTGTTTGATTAGCTAGGATCATTTCAAGATCATATATAGTGTACATGCAGCTAGTAGATGGAAATAATGGAATTAACAAGTTTTCTTGAAGTTGTTCAACTTCAGATATACAATATATATTTCTAAAAAAGTTAGATTTGTCTGCAGGTATATCATTGATCACAGAATCATAATGATTGATTTTTCATGACGGTATAGGCATTATGAGCTACTGCATGTATACTTCATGCATTGCTATCTACTGCATGTAACTAATTAATTATCAAAATGGACGACAATGATGTAACTAACTGATTAACTCTAAAAAACTAAATAATAAAAATGCAGGACAGGACGGGTCTAAACGAGACTTGAACTATTAGTCCCGTGTCCTGTCCTGTTTTACAGAAACGGGATGGGATGGGATGGGATGGGCCTGACGTTTTGAGATTTAAATCTTGTCCCATCCCGTTAGAGACGGGATTGGGACGGGTTTGGGATTACGGTTTTTTATGTCCACCCCTATTTTTAGGTGTCTTAGTAGCTGACTCCAACTCTTTCTTCATATTCTTGGTTTTCTCAATTTTAAGAAAGATTTTGGTTGTTTTGTTCAAGCAAATTCTCTATAATATTATCTATAGTAGTACTTTTGGATTTCTGTGATGGAGTCTTGATCTGTGGGCCAACATTGCGTCCACGTTTCTTCTTAGGTTCACTCAGAGATATAGATGCAGGCTTTGGGATCAAATTGTCAGCTTGATCATGAGGGAGCCCAAAAGCCTCATCCAACCCAGATTCTCCCAGCCCAAATGCTTTGGGACCAAAAGATGGGAGCCCATTCAAGTTAGTCAAATCTAGGGTTGACCTCTAGACTTCTTGCCAAGTTTGTTGCTGCAGTGAGTTCCATGTTGTCGTCACCGACCAAATTGGCACTGTCAGTGACTGCACCGTTATCTTATGCCGCTTCCGATCAAACACCATCGTTTCTGCCGAAAAGTACACGCTCGCCTCAATCCATGCGTCGATAAAGATCACTACCGCTCATGGTGCAGCTGATATCATTTGTGGGGAGCTTTAATGTCAAGTGACAAAGTGAGAGTACTCTTGCCTTGCAGTCCCGGAGCGCAAGATGTACATGAATGACGTTGTAAGCTGATAGGCAATCGCTTACCACAAACAAGGTCATGCAAGTTCCAACATCAGGTCATGTCCTCAAGGAAAGTGTCGATGACATGTGATCTATGGGTTGAATTTGTGAACCTCCATAGGCGGTTAGACACGCAATTCCTATTGTCAACATCCTAGGTTCCACCTAGGAATAGTTTCGGTTTTATTCGGTTCGGTTTTCATCAAAAATCGAAAACCAAACCGAATAAAAAATTTGGTTTGGTTCGGTTTGGTTTGATATTTTTTGAGACCCTGAGTCGGAAACCAAACCAACCCGTGATTTGGTTTGGTTTCTGTTTTTTTTCGGTTTTTCTTCTTTTTTTTAAAAAAATAATTTTTTTAAAAATTTGTATGTTTTTAAGTTAGTAAAAATTATCGTACTTTAGGTCTCTTTTTAGCTAAAAACATACAAACAAAACACACAAACAAAATAAAATTCTCAAAACAAAAAAATGTGGAAAAATAAGAAAGGACGGAGAATATGACCGTTGGGAGGAGCAAGGTCATTTCGCTGTTCCCGCTGCTGCTGCAACTGTGGTTAGTACGAAAAAGGTGGTCCTCCTCATAAACACACAACATCGAGACAGATATCAGTGATAAATACAAATTTTACAAAACAGTTTTATCGGTAACACACACAGCAACAATGGCCGAAAAAGCAAAAGAAATAACGCTGCCCAAAGCCACTAGCTAGGGGATTGAGACTACCACACAACCCTAGTGCTTAATTACTGTCAACTTTTGTACTCAGTTTTTACCGTTTGATTCGATCTTTGCTTCTATTATTTCCACGTGATTGATGGGTCCCCTCTCTGTCTTCTCCAAGATGATGATATATATTCCTCTGCAACTTTAGTAGTCCACTCTATGCTTCACTTTACTTCTCACTTGGGTTTCACTCTACTCTCGTCTCCTCTCTTCCCTCTCAAGCTCTTCCTTGTTGGGTTTGCTTCAGATTCTTTCATGGGTTTCTTGTTCGGTTCTGAATCTATGGCTCAAACGCTTCTGCTTTTACTTTTAGCTCTTTCAGTAGCTACTGCTGATGAAGGTTAGATCTTTGCTCTCTACTAGTCTACCAAAGTTTCAATTCCCTGTTCTTGTACAGCAGTGTGATTTTAGATGATGATGATGGTTTGCTTTATGCATTGTGTATAATCAATCCATGTTTTCAAGTCTTGGTGACCTTGATTTTATTGTAGAAAGACTTCCAACAAAGATCCTCGCACAACTTAATTTGCATTGATCTACACAAATTGCATCTGCAGAATCATATGTCTGTAATTCTTTGTATTAACAAATCAATATGACAGCACATTAGATTATGCCAATTTTAATGTAGAAATAGTATAGCAGCACCACATTGTCTTCCAGCTCATTGGGTAATCATTTTTTTTAACCCTTTATCTTGCTACTTGGTAGTAGTAGAAAATGGTCAAAGAATACAGAATAAAGGTGTATACGTCTGCTTTGAACTTTGTGGATTATGGAAACATACATTGCTGTATTCAGCAACTCAGCTACAAGCCTACAAGATATGACAATATTATATTACTGCGCTGCTCTCTGCTTCCGTTAGTTTAATTAGTTTACCCACAACTTGGTTGTTTCTTACAGTCTTACTAATGCTAAAGCAAATCTACATATTTAGTAATTTTTTTTATAGTTTTACAAAGGCTCTTCAATTATTACGGTAAACCACTACATGGCATTAGGACAAAGGAAAAACAAAACTGAAATATTATGATCATTTAGAGAACTTGAGAGCAATCGATACAATGTGTAAAATTGCTACTTGTCAAGTGTTTAATGAGGGTTTTATAATCGGTACAGTGAATCGATAGCCATAGGAAACTATTGTAGTGATAATGAGGATTATAATTCGCACACAGGTTGTACTAAGTAATATAGTTAGTTAGTTTATTCCTTCCAGATCACCCATGTGGACTTATTTTTATTTTGGTATCCACAATTCTGTCTTGGTAATGGTTAATGATATTTCATACTAATTGAAGGTGCCTTTTGTTTTAATTTTCTGTAAGACATGTTTGTTCCTTCTGAGAATGTGCCACTTTTCTTGTTTATCAGATTCTTTTCTGCTAATATCTCAAACTTGTGCTGTAGTATTCTTTGGTCTGAAGTGAATCAGTAATTTTAACTTCTGTTTTCTATTTGTTATTTTCTTTTTAGTTGCATCTCTGATGTATGCAGTTGCATTTTCTATTGCAAAGAGTTGTATTATTAAGAAAACAAACTTATATGACAATATCACACCCTTCACCATTATGAGATTTAGTAGGTTTTCTACCTATATTTATTAGATTATGTTCTGTAGTTTAACAAGGGAGTGGTTCTAATGATGACCACTAAGTTGAAGACTTTCTCATTAAATCGTTTATTGCACCCACTTTTCAATCACCTAAACCATTCAGTTTTTAGGTCTATATAAGTAGATCATTTTTACAAATTTTCAGCCAAATTGGTGATCGTGAAGGAATCGAACTAAATCAAATTAATGAACAATCCAAATCTGTCAAACAGGAGCCGTTCAAGTTTATAATTGGTAAATCATATTTATGAATGCCTTAACGATTTTCAATTTGGATGAAAATTTATAGAGATGATCTACTCATATATCTACAAACTAGACGGTCAAGATGTGAATATGCGATCGAAAAATGGGTAAAACGAATAAGTCCTCAACTTGGTGGTCCTCATTAGAACCACTCCCTATGGAAAAAAAAAGAAAGAAAAAAAAAGAAATATAGTCTTGGTTCATAGAGGTTCCAACTCCAGTAATGATCATAGAGGTTCAAGGATCTAGCATTGACCAAGATTCTCTTTACAGTAAAGCATCCAGTGATCCAATTCTCTTTCTCAATGAAATCATAATCATGTGTCTGTTCCTTGACTTGTAATTGGTTTTATGTTTGGAATGTATAGAATAACAATCAGTATGAATTCGTTTTTGCAGATGTGTTTATTGGTGTGAATATTGGAACATCCCTCTTCGACATGCCACACCCAACTCAAGTAGTAGCACTTCTAAAAGCCCAGCAGATTCGACATGTTCGGTTATATGATGCAGATCGTGCCATGCTTGTGGCACTTGCAAATACAGGAATTCAAGTCATTATTTCTGTGCCTAATGACCAGATCCTTGGAATCGGTCAATCTAATTCCACTGCAGCTAATTGGGTATCCCAGAATGTAGTAGCACATTACCCAGCTACAAACATCACAGCTATATCTGTTGGTTCAGAAGTCCTTACTGCCATTCCAAATACTGCAAAAATCCTCGTCAGTGCTCTCAAATACATTCACTCAGCCCTTGTGGCATCCAATCTTGACAGCCAAATCAAAGTCTCAACTCCTCTTTCTTCGTCCATTATCCTTGATTCGTTTCCACCTTCCCAAGCTTTCTTTAACCGCTCACTGAATCCAGTGTTGGTCCCTATGCTTAGTTTCTTGCAGTCCACAGGTTCGTTCCTGATGCTTAATGTGTACCCATACTATGACTACATGCAATCAAATGGTGTTATTGCATTGGATTATGCACTGCTCAACCCTCTCCAGG
This sequence comes from Fragaria nilgerrensis, assembly GCA_010134655.1. Taxonomy (NCBI): domain Eukaryota; kingdom Viridiplantae; phylum Streptophyta; class Magnoliopsida; order Rosales; family Rosaceae; genus Fragaria; species Fragaria nilgerrensis. Next base: position 16,988,620 of record CM020977.1, read on the forward strand.
CAAACAAAGAAGCTGTTGATTCCAATACGCTTCTCCATTACTCCAATGTATTTGATGCTGTGGTTGATGCAGCATATTATGCCATGGCTTTTCTTAACTTCACCAATGTTCCAGTAGTCGTGACAGAATCAGGCTGGCCTTCAAAAGGTGATTCTAATGAGCCAGATGCTACATTAGAAAACGCCAACACTTACAACAGCAATTTAATAAGGCACGTGTTGAACAAAACTGGAACTCCAAAACGTCCTGGACTTGCAGTTAGTACTTTCATTTATGAACTCTATAATGAGGATACAAAACCTGGACCTGTCTCAGAGAAGAACTGGGGATTGTTTGATGGAAATGGAACACCTATCTACATATTACGGTTGACAGGATCAGGGGCAGTATTAGCGAATGATACTACAAATCAAACTTTCTGTACAGCCAAGGATGGCACTGATACAAAGATGCTTCAGGCTGCACTAGATTGGGCTTGTGGACCTGGCAAGGTGGATTGCTCACCATTATTGCAGGGAGAACCATGCTACGAACCAGATAATGTGATTTCGCACGCAACATATGCATTCGACACTTATTATCATCAGATGGGGAAGACATCTGCATCATGTGACTTCAATGGAGTGGCTGCAATCACCACTACCGATCCAAGTAAGATCTCAACTTCACAGCATGCAGTATGCTCTCACTTTTATATTCTGTCTTGATTTACTGTAAATATCCCTGGATTGGACTCCTACTTGATCATGCTTGTTGTTAACCATTCTGTTTTCATTATGCAGGCCATGGCTCCTGTGTATTTCCCGGCAGGTAAATCAAGGCAGAGGATGAAAAGTTTACTTATATTTTTGGTTGATGATTTTGGCACTCCACTTTGCCATACATTTTATCATTTCACTTCACTTTTATGTAGTTAAAAGTGGAGTAGAAGTAAAGTGGATTGCTAAACACACTTCCTTTTTCTTTACCGCGTTCAACTAAACACACTTCCCAAAAATTAGTCATCTGACTCTTATTCTTTGGTGCATGCAGTCTTGGCAAGATGGAACCTTGGTCAACATCACAGCTCCGTCTTTGAATTCCACAAGTGGAGATTCTTCTGCATACAACTTTCAGAGCAATGCTTTCACAAGCATAGTACTCATTCATGTTCTCATCAGCTGTGCAGTTTTCTTGTAGACAGGTTTAATTGTGGAGAACTTTCCGAAATTTTGTGATGGATGGGTGGTCTGGGGCAGTGATTCCCTTCATCTGGAAAAAAGGGTTTGAGAACTTAGCGGGTTAGGTAGAGAAGATTGGTCCAATTAAATTATTCTAATTTAAAAGTTATTGTTCTTTCCTAATTTCTGGTAATAGAGGGAAAAGACTGCGAAAAAAATTAACAAAGGAAACACCAAGCCCCAAAAATTATGTTAGTTTCTGTGTTCAGGAAACAAAACTGCAAAAATTATTTACAGGAAACACCAATTTGGATGATGAGGCTGACCTCAAGAAGGTAGCAATATTATAAAGAGATTCGCCGCCATAAAATAATTCATGGGATTTGCAAATAATTGTAATTCATGAGATTAAAATATTTACGATATATCTTCTAATATCTCATTTTTTTGACTGACCAATATATCTTTAAAGTAACTATCTTATCTTTCATCATATATGTGAAATTTCTCCGATAGCGTCTAAAATTTCTCATAGTTAAGATATTTTTAGGGTGTATCTTCAATGTTTTATAGAAATATCTATAAAATTGGTACTCTAGTGTTAGCTCAGAAATCGTTCCGGCCATGTGTCAATGGGCCGAGGGTTTTTTTGGGCTACACATGTACTTTGTTCTCATTTTGATTTTCCGTACATTTTTGTATGCATTCACAATTTAAGGGAGAGCTAGACAACTCCTCAACAAGTGATCCGAAGATCCACATGGTTGCATTGTCCTGAACAGGCATGAGTAGTTTTGACAAATTGGTGTCTAGACCGGGAGTGTCGTCATTAGGGCCGGCGGCATCTCCCCCTCTTTTCTAGACATCAGCGCGGCTTGAACTGGTGACACGAGGATTTTTCAGTCCTCTACTCTACCAGCTGAGCTATCCCTACCATTGATGACGCACCATCCTCATTTTATTTTAATATTTCTACCGTTACCGTGATCCATATTGTTTTCCCCATACTAGGGAACAATCTCATGTGCGTAGGCCAATACATTTATCGCATTAGCGTATATACAATTCTCGTTTGCAATTGTATGATCAAAATCAAGCCTCGGCAGTAATTTTCAAGAGAGTAAACTGAAACATAAACCAACTTGGAGGACCTAGAGAACTTGATGATGATCGAATCCGCTAAAGATTATGGATCATGATGCCACAAAATTTCACCGACAATATGTAGTCATAAAAAGGTGGTAAACAATCCACGTGACTAGTAACTCAACAAGTTGAGTTAGAGAAACATTTTTTGAAACGTTCCATGAGTGCATTCCACAGTACTTTGTGGTCATTACTTATTTTGCACAGATTGCCGTTGAAGGTTTTTGTCGATATGGCCCGTCAAAGACTTAAGCGCGATAGAATTTAAATCTCAACATCTAGGCTTTTGTTAGCCTTAGGGTCAAAAAATGTGGTTTAATATTTTCCAATGAAAGATTCCACAGATCTAAGCGAAGATTCGTTTTGGGCATTGAGCACGTCAAAACTCAAATGAGTAGAATGTTACAGTGCTCTTGCATACAAAACCAAGCAGTTATGAGACTTGATAGAGGTCACAAACGATGTTTTTAATGGTTTGTCCTTCTCGAGGATCGATCAACCATGATCCGAGAAAAGGTCAGGGTTGATCACACACAACTGGGACAAAGAAACATGAGTGATCAAACACACTCTTAACTCGTGAATAAAATTTCGAGATTTTGGTACCTCCAATTTACACAGATCCAAACAAAGGAATGGGGTAGGAGAATGGGAAGGATTTTATCTCCCCGAGTTATTCAAAAGTAAATAACCGTAATATTAAAGCTTACTTACTAGTTTGCCAAATAAACTGCGTTTATAGGAGCTGCTTTGCAATTTTTCATGCTTAATTCCACTGCGGCGAAGTTGCTTGCGTAATTCCATTTTGATTCGTTGCGTGATTATGTCATGAAAAATAAAATATATATGGTTAGCCATATTCACCATATGTAATAATATATATATATATATATATATATATATAAACACGAAATAATGAATAAGAATGAGTTTAGGGTTGGCCGATCAGGTCCGCGTCGAGCGAACACTGAGCGGGGCAGCGTGCGTGTGGCGGACAGAGTTGCCGAAGAAGGCTGATGAGCAGTCGGGAAACGGCGGCCGACGAGTGACGGTGGCGGAGCCGAGGGGGCTGACAGGCTTTTTCAGAAAATTTAGGGAGGATTTTGGTTGTTAACTCTAGGGTTAGAACAAAGTGCATGATAACATATTTGAGTATAAACTATAGAGAATGAGAGATAGTAAGAGAATCATCATCTTATTCATTGATAGGAGCCTTTTATATATAAAATTACAAAATACCAATATGAAAATGATAAGGAATACATAGTCTTATTCTAACTACATATCCTAATGGCATAAGACCAAAGCACACATATCAAATATTAACAATGCGGAATATCCTATAACAACTATATTAGTTTTCAGCATATATATATATATATGTATATATATATATATATATATATATATATATATATATAAACACGAAATAATGAATAAGAATGAGTTTAGGGTTGGCCGATCAGGTCCGCGTCGAGCGAACACTGAGCGGGGCAGCGTGCGTGTGGCGGACAGAGTTGCCGAAGAAGGCTGATGAGCAGTCGGGAAACGGCGGCCGACGAGTGACGGTGGCGGAGCCGAGGGGGCTGACAGGCTTTTTCAGAAAATTTAGGGAGGATTTTGGTTGTTAACTCTAGGGTTAGAACAAAGTGCATGATAACATATTTGAGTATAAACTATAGAGAATGAGAGATAGTAAGAGAATCATCATCTTATTCATTGATAGGAGCCTTTTATATATAAAATTACAAAATACCAATATGAAAATGATAAGGAATACATAGTCTTATTCTAACTACATATCCTAATGGCATAAGACCAAAGCACACATATCAAATATTAACAATGCGGAATATCCTATAACAACTATATTAGTTTTCAGCATATATATATATATATATATATATATATATATATATAATATATATATATATATATATATACATACATGACTTTTCAAATAAGGGCCTCTTTACCTTAGCTAAGGTACGGATTTCCTTAATTTGACCAACTTTCCGATCATATTTTCACATCATAGCCGTTCACTATTTAGATATACATGACTTGATCATCTCTACAAAATTTCAGCTAATTTGGTTATCGTTAAAGTATTGAAAATGCATTAAATCAATGAACGAACCGAATATATTCATCCTGAACCGTACGTCCTATTAGTTCTAAATCACAGTTTTGAATGTCTTAATGATTATCAATTTTGCTGAAAATTTATAGAAATGATCTACTCATATATACCTAAAATCTGAACAGTTGAGATGAGAAAATATGATCGAAAAGTGGGTCAAATAATGAAATCCATACCTTATCTAAGGTAAGGAGGTCATTACCTAATCAACATTGTGTGTGTGTGTATACGAAAATAATGTGAAACGGACGTCCACACTGTCCTTAAAGTGCGAATTTCCCTCCGTTCGCCACCGTCTAGGGCCGACAACGGCACTCCTCCACTCGAGCGGACACCAGAGACGTCCCTGACCACTTTCCCTTCCCTGACCATTTTCCCTTCTCTTCCAGTTTTCTGGCGAGATCGACCTTGTCTGAAATTTTGGGTGGAGGTTGATGCCCATACCTTCAAATCGATCTCGCCGGGAAGGAAAAGTGGTCAGGGACGCCTCTGGTCATGGACGCCTCTGGTGTCCGCTCGGATGGAGGCGCGCCGTCGTTGGCGCTGGACGGTGGCGAACAGAGGGATGTGCGGACGTCCGTTTTATATCCGGCCTCTATATATATATAACACTAAATGTAGATATATATAATATATAAGCAACTTTATAGATATATATATATATATATATATATATAAATTTCGGGTTGTCACACTCCACCCTCCTTAGAGAAATTTCGTACCTGAAATTTATAAAACCGTAAATCTAAAAATTATGATTTATACTTGAATTCAGCCAACCACTACGATATTCAGACAACACCATTCACTTGTCTATTTCCACTTACCGTAGATAAGGGATTCATGACTTAAAATCATCAAAATCTTCACCATTCACTTGTCTATTTCCACAAGTTTTGATCTTTCAAAATCTTCCATTATGAATATGTGACCCGGCCTAGAAAAAAAACTTTGTCGACTTTTGCTCTGCTAGGGTTTCGCCCTAGCCGCTCAACTGATCGAGCTTTATCGCTGTGATGGCGGGTATGGAAGCGACGACGTCATCTGTCATGGTAGAGGAGAATGTGGTGAGGTTTAATGACGGGGATGAGTTGCTTCAAGACTCTTTCTTTTACCTGTGTGGCCGTGTGCTCACAAAGACATTTGTTAAAACGCTATGATATCCCTATGGTAGCGTTTTTTGAATGCTATGAATGATAGTTTGTGGTGTAGTGAACCAACGAGCTAATCGTTTCGAAAATGAGCAATCTACCAAATGCAACCTCTCGCCTTTGATACTTGACCCCTCCCATAAACCCTTTAGTACCGCCCAACTATGTTACCCTCTTTCCTCTACTTGCTTTTGCACTTTTTTTTTTAATAACTCACACACTTTACATATGTCGTGAGGTGTGAATCCATAACGTCTAAGTTGTCATTTACTAGTTTTCAAAACAACTGTTTACGGCGGGCAGTAACTGATCCTGCCACGTCAGTAAGTAAGGATCCGCTTTTTATTGGACGGCCCAAAGGAAGAAGGACATTACAGTCATTGACACAATTAGGGTTCCGCATATATTTGAGTCTCACCTCCTCTCCGCTCTTGATCCTTGTTCGCGCGGCCAGTAGTCTCCACAGAACAACAGCTCAAACATGGCGGAACAGGTTCACCTCTCTCTCTCTCTCTCTCTCTCTCCGACTTCATCTCCCTTCTCTTTCTGAATCTCTCTCTCTCTCTCTTTTGTTGCAGACGGAGAAGGCTTTCCTCAAACAGCCCAAGGTTTTCCTCAGGTAAAGCACCGCCTCATTCTATACTCTTAGCGTTTCAGAGATCGAGATCCAATTGATGTGTGTTACTTGAATGCAGCTCCAAGAAGACTGGCAAGGGCAAGAGGCCTGGAAAGGGAGGCAATCGCTTCTGGAAGAGCGTTGGGCTCGGCTTTAAGACTCCCAGAGATGCTATTGAAGGTTCGATTCCATACGCGTTTGTTTTTGTTTTTCATTGTAGATTTCTTTGTGTTAAAACCAATTGCATATGTTATATTAGCTAGTTGATTCAATGTTACTTTTGAAACACTGATTCTGTTACTAGAGTGGAAGTATCAAATGGTGTATTGTCCCGCTTAAATCTTCAAGCAAATTTGGTATTTGTGATTTATGTTATGATTTGTTTGTATTTCTCTGCAGGAACATACATTGACAAGAAGTGCCCTTTTACTGGCAATGTCTCCATCAGGGGTCGCATTCTGGCTGGTACCTGCCACAGTGCAAAGATGTCCAGGACTATCATTGTGCGGCGCAATTACCTCCACTACATAAAGAAGTATCAAAGGTAATTCATGTCTTATCACTCCAATATATGTGCTGTGTTCCACTATTTGCATCAAGTAAACTAATCTGTCAATACATTGTAGGTATGAGAAGAGGCATTCAAACATTCCTGCTCATGTTTCACCATGCTTCCGTGTGAAGGAGGGAGATCATGTCATCATTGGGCAGTGCAGGTGACGTTCAAACATTAACCTATCCTAAAAATGTTATCATTTCATTTTCCTCCATCAAATATTATGTTGCTTTAAATTGTGTCAATCTGAACTTTTCTTTTTTCAATTCTTGTAGGCCATTGTCAAAGACAGTGAGGTTTAATGTCTTGAAGGTCATTCCAGCTGGGTCTTCTTCTGCCTTTGGGAAGAAGGCATTCACTGGAGCATAAGATAGCATTTCTGGTAGTCTCCTAGTGTTATTTATGCAACTACCTTAGATCGAGTTATCTTTTGGAACATCTGTTTTTTGCCAATTTATTTTGCACCTTTTATGTAATTTGAACATTAAGGTTATCTTCAGAACTATAATTTTTAATCCCAAAATACTTTGTTTTCTGCTGAAAATTTGTTAGAATGCCATAGTCTGATTATGTATGAGCAAAAGAGTTGTCATTGCGCTGCAGTCAAATCCCACTGGCTGTGCTTGTTTTCAGTTTTCACATATTCTTTTGTTGTGGAATGTGAACTGATCTGTGTGATGGTTTTATCAAATGATATGGTCAAAACTGTTGGAGATAGGCTTATGTTGAAGAATGGTTTCAATGTTCCCATCAAACAGGCCGACATGCTTATGATTTCTTGCTTGAGCAACTGAATGGAGAATCCAGTTTTGAATTCTATGCATGTAATCAGTGTCTAAGTTCAACATGGAGTACAACCATTGAGCTCCAATTATTTATTTTTGTTGTCACTTGATTAACCAAGTGCCGTTCCTGCTCTCAAGGTGGTGGCCAGTTCGATTTTGTCATGGATTGGAGATTTGGAGCGTAGAGGTCATTATTTCCGTCACTACATGTTTGATTGTACTATTTAGGCTTCCGTTGTGAACGTAGCATTGCCTACAGGAGCTAATTTTGTGTTGGGCAAGTTTCTCCATTAACAATGAATGTTCACTTTTATTTCACAAAGACAATTGGGAACGCCTACAGGTACAAGAATAAAGAAAATGGGTACCAGCACCGTTTAGAGTTCTCTGTTCATTAGACTTGAATCCAACTCTAATTGAAATCCGAAGTCCTTGTTTACAATATAAGAGTCGTTCGACTGAGTTCAGATCTCCAAGGCAAGATCCTATTTGTTTTCCACGATGATTTTGATCAATGTGTATAATAACTATACTGATTACATGACAAACGTGTGAATTAGTGAGAAGGTGTCGGTGCAGGAGAGGAAGCTTTAGGAAATAGTCTGGAGAAGAGTTTGTCAGCAAGAACTGCATTCGCTGCATCTGAGGGGTGGAATGCATCCCAGAATACATAATCTTTGCGGTTCTTGCATAGTTTTGAATTCGGTAAGCATAGCCCTCCAATCCTTGTGTCTACCTTGCAACATGACGTATTGGAAACCTTAAAACCTGAAAAATTACAGATTTAACTAATGTCAATTAGTCACATAATTAAGTACTATATAGTATATACCAGTAATGCTAGGAGGAGTAGGAGCTATCCTAGCAGATATCAGCTCATTATTCGAGTTGATATAAGCATAATACCATATGCAGTAGGGTTGCTGATTAAGTCGAGAACATCTGAATATGTATCTGCAAATGTTAAATCTGCTCTCGGGAGGCGTCTGTTAAGAGAGGCAATGAGCTTCTCCACTTTAGAGTTGAAGTCCAGCACCCACCGGTGACTTCCTTCAAGCATTGGCCTTTCTTTGATTTAACCCTCTGAGAAGGAATGCAGCCGAGAGGACCAAGACCGTGAAATATCATCTTTCGCGCATCCAGCTGGTAGAGCGTCTAACAGAAACATACCGATTGAGGCTAATTAGGGACCAATGGTGAGTTTCATGTTACTGCATTAGATTTTCACTCCATCAAATGAAATTGTCATTTGATTAGTCCATACAAGCCGATCCACATTCGCGTCACTTATATGCTTAATTTAGAGTAAAACTAAAAGTGTGTTGCTGTTTTACTAGTGATGATGGATAGAGAGGAGATTCTTAGTTTTACCTGAAATTGTTGCTCTAAGGTGCCTATTAACAGTCCCACAAAGTCATCATGAGTGTACTCTTGACCATCGGATAAAAAGGGTTGCAAGAAATTGTTGACATAATCATTGCTGCCTGAAAGAGTAAGGAACAGAATTATCTGTCACTCCCCTATTCAAAAATTAAAAAGAATTCCAGTTGTGCATTAATAGAGAGTACCAATTCCAATGAAATAGAGAGCTTCAGTCAAGAGCTTGGTTGCAGCTTCACTCCCAATCTTAGCCTTGATGAGTTCCCTTGTCTTGTTGAAACTTTGTACTTGATCGTCGAAGGACAATCTCTCAATCTGCAAAAGAAGAGATAGCAGCGGAGTGAAGTCTTATCACTCTTATGTACAAGAATCTATGTACAAACATATATATGGTGTGATGAACATATATACGAAGAAGTTTCAACTAAAGGAAGAAATGTCTTTACAAAATAGAGTCCGGTGTCATTTAGTATTCCTGCTCCACCAGATGCATAGTTGACCCCCTTAAGGAGTGCATCATCATTCATTGACAACGAGAGGTAAGGCGGCGGTGATGAAATCCCAAGCTTCGCAGCTGCACATTTTCCACAGATCAGAGAAACAGAATCATACATAATGTGAATCAATTACTTACTGACAGGCTATATATATATATATATATATATATCATGTATGTAGAGAGAGAGAGATCAAAATAAGAGACTATCTAGCTAGAGATCGATCAATACGTACATATTATATCACCAACAGTTCTTCCATTTGTGAATCTTCCAGTTGCCTGACCACCTTCATAATCGACCCCATACCAAGGATAATTCGACTTTGCAAGTGAATACTGCAAAAAATTGTTGTTTCCGACATCTGTTAATGAATCACCGAACACAAAAGTGGTTGGAGATGCTGCTGATGCTGCCATGCTTGTCAAAATAATGGTGGCTAGAGCCATCCCGAATACAGCTTCCATCTTTCAATCACACTGGTTAGTTACAAATCAACAAGAATATATACAGAGAGACTTCAGAGGCAGCACATACCATTTTCTAGTACGTAGGTGATCATTATATTTTCACCACTATATGTGGGAAGTAGCTAGTAACTTATTGTAGTGTGAGCACAACATTACCTCTTAATCTTAACACATGCAAATTTGTTGAGTCCTTGTGGTTATCATACTCTTTCGTTAGTTGGCCAACTCACTCTTTAAGTCAGCACAATTTCCTTTGTTAGGTATTACTTAAGTACAATCCCTATCCAGAGCGAAGCTTCGCTCTGGAATTAACGTGCGAATGTCCTTATTTGACTCACTTTTCAGTCATATTTTTTCAATCATACCCGGTCAGTGTCTAGATACATATCGTATGATCATTCTTACAAAGTTTCATCCACTTTGGTGACCGTTTAAGCCTCCATAATCATGATTTACTCCAACGGTTCTACTTGGACAGATTTTGTTCTATTGATTTATTTTATCTGATTCAGTGTGCAAACGATCACCAAACTGGATGAAACTTTGTAAGGATGATCATACGATATGTATCTAGACACTGACCGGGTATGATCGAAAAATATGACCGAAAAGTGAGTCAAATAAGGACCTTCGCACGTTAATTCCAGAGCGAAGCTTCGCTCTGGATAGAGACTGTACTTAAGTATATATTTGAACTGATTGTTTTACTCGATGGTTCAATGAAAGCAAATCTTAAAAGTAAAGTAGGCATAAGGGTCTTAAGTTCAATTTCTCTGCATAAATTTCTTAATTATTTGGCAGCCCACTTTGGTTGATTGGCTTCCAAGTAAACTGATCTGGTTGTGAAATTAGGGTTCTAGTGCATAAGTTTAAGAAACTTGATCTGGTTGCCCACCTTCAGAACAAAGCTAGCTAAGGCAATACTGTTGTTTATATTAGCTGAAGATGCTTGGCCATTGCTCTGAAATCAGTACAGATTAAAGCGTATTATGAAACGTTTTTTCTTCATGTTTTCTTCTAGCAATGCATTTCAATTAGGAGAGCGATGATGCGGTAAAGAAAGGGGTAAAGTATTTATTGTCTTATGAAATCATAGCTTAGCTAGTACTGTGGCCAGGACCGGTCCTGAGTAATCGGAGGTCTTGTGCAAACTTAAAGATGTGGTCTATTTTATCTTGCCTTTGATATTTTAGGCAAGATTATATATGCCTCTCTAACTGCGTCTTGATTCTTTCGCACCACCAATTACATTATTGTTGCTTGTTCATACCCTCATAAGTGACAGGAGCAGTATTACTCCGGAAATTATGAGGTCTCATATAGATTACGAATAATATATATAATATACTTTGTTAAAAAAGAAGAAGAAAATAATATATATATACACACACAAGGAAACGTAAACAAGCATGAACAAATATAATGTCATGAATAATCAGCATATTCAAACTAAGCGCGAAAAGAAAATAACTAGCAACCCAAGAGTAAGATTTACAAAGCAACAATGCACTACGTTTCATATCAAATAACTAGTGTTATAGCATAATAATGTAACAATAAGAACTTGAAGATGAATATGATTATCCATAATGTTCTCTGTGAGGATAACAATCCAGTCAACAATTGAAAGATTTAAACCTCTAGAACGTTCTAATGGTTACATGTTTATTCCGGGATGAAATAAAAGGGATTTAAGCTAACAATGACATGGCCTCATAAGAAGATAACCAAGTTGTAACTCACATTAAAAACTAGCTGGAATAAACATAGGTGCATTGCCTCTGTTTGGGCCCAATTTATATATGTGGCTTTCTTTGAGAGTAAGCCACGGATTGATACATGTGGTCCAAATTTAGTAAATATTTTTCTTTCTTATTAGGGAATTACTGATGAAAAATTACAAAATCTCGTTAAGAATCAATTTTATAATTCGATTAGGAGAATATCTCTCTTGATTTGATTAGAGATTTGATTGCCTTGGAGAGTGAGTTATTGGCGAACCCTAGTAGCTTTGTTTCATATATATAGGGGTTTCTAGGCGAATGATGAAAAGCTTTGTTTAAATATCTCTCATGTTCCCCTTGTTCACGTTGCTTGGAAGAGAAGTCAAGAAAAGGGCGCGAAACATCCAATTAAGTCGGTTACTTTGAATCCAAAAGTGTTGGCATGACAGCTCAAAGCGGAATATTGAAAGCACCGGCCAAACAACCTCATCTAAACATTCAGGTTCCGAATCACTCAATGAATATAAATCATACACCTAATTCTCTTCGTGCATCAACTCACTACTTATCACTTCTCTCAACCGCCTCATATTTCTTTGCATCACAACTATGATAAATTCTCACAATAATTTGCACATTGATGTGTCCAAATATTGCAGTAAGCTACTTTCAATATATAACTAATTAAATAGACTCCTTATTTACTTTGAATTTTTTAATATTTTAAGGAGATTTATTTTATTTTTTTCTTGTAGTGTCCGATTCTAATGAGATAATTTCATTTTAATTGTACTCCGTAAACATTACTTTTTAATTCAGTTTATGTATGTGTTTATCAACGATAGCGCAACCTTGCTAAAATTGATGTCAAATTTGTCTACATACATGATGTATCAATACGAATCTCACTGCATCGATGATACATTTCAACAGTGTTGCATGACTTTCTTAACTTGAGGTTTTTGTTTGTAATTCATATCTTTTAATCTTTTATGGAGAAAAACGAGAGAGAGAGCTCAAAAAGGCATGTTATGATATGGCCTGGGGCTTAAGACAAGCACCCCCATTTCTCTCTCTCTTTCTCTCAAGTCTCCAATCAGTCAATGTCGGTCCTCTGCGGCGCCGAGTGCGTGATGGTGTTGGGCTGCACGCGCTGGCTCTGGCGGCGCTGCACCCACGTGGGCTCGGACGACTCCGACAGCTGGCCCCTGGCCACCCCCGACGAGTTCGACCCCGTCCCCCGCCTCTGCCGCCTGATCCTGGCCGTCTACGAGCCCGATCTCCGCATCCCCGAGTGCGTGGTGAAGCGCGTGAGCTACGAGCAGACCCTTGGGCGAGCCCCGCCCTACCTCATCTACCTGGACCACCAGCACCGCGACATCGTCCTGGCCGTCCGCGGCCTCAATCTGGTCAAGGAGAGCGACTACAAGCTGTTACTCGACAACAAGCTCGGAATGCAGATGTTCGACGGTGGCTACGTCCACCACGGCCTCTTGAAGTCTGCCATTTGGTTGCTTAACCAGGAAGGCGAGACTCTGAAGCGCCTCTGGCTTGACAACGGTGCTCATTACAATATGGTGTTTGTGGGCCACTCCTTGGGTTCCGGTGTCGTCTCTTTGTTGACTCTCATTCTGGTCAATCACAGGGACCTGTTGGGCGGGATCCCCCGGACCAAGATTCGCTGCTATGCTCTTGCTCCCGCGCGCTGTATGTCCTTGAATTTGGCTGTCAAGTACGCCGATGTTATTCACTCAGTGGTCTTGCAGGTCGCCAAATTCATTTCTCGAGTCGTGTACATAATCTGTTTGATTCGCAACTTCTTACTTGTCAAATGGTTTTCGCAGGACGATTTCTTGCCCAGAACTGCTACTCCCTTGGAAGATATCTTCAAGTCCATTTTCTGGTTGCTATTTTCTTTCCCTTGTCCCTCTATTCACCTTAACTGCATTGCCAATTAGTGGAGTAATAGTTATATGTCCCACTGCTTTGGACAGCTTGCCGTGCTTGTTGTTTTTGGTGTGTTTGAGAGATACATTCATACCGGAAGGTAGAAAGCTTAGGGATCCCAGACGACTTTATGCACCTGGTCGAATGTATCATATTGTAGAGCGCAAATTTTGCAGGTATCATCCTCTGCTCTTCTTAGTTAGCCTTTATCGTATTTTTCACTATATCCTGTGAAACTAAGAACGAGCTTTGTAATTTACATACTTTGATTAAGATTGATGGCCAAACTCTTGAAGTTCTGCGCGGTATTTTTTCATGACATATATCTCATAAGCATCTTAGTGGATAAACTTATGAAGAAGCTTTGCAATCTTACTACGATAAAGTGGAATCAAATTGGGGTTGACTGGGGGTGTGTTGGGCGTCATTATACTTGCAACATTGAATGCAGAAGATAAGTATATATACATGTAGAAAGAGGTCCACATGAGTCAAAAGTAGATAAGCGACGATCTGCATATGTACAATAAATTATCGTAAATCATTTATGGGATGGTTAATTATTAACCTAACGAATATGCAAGACCATCATTTCCCTTTCACGTTATTTAAACCCCTTCATTGGCAAATTAATAATATATACATATATATTATACAAGCTTGCTGACTACCACATTGTTAGGTAGGTGGGTGTTGATATGGAATATAGCAGTAGGCTAGTAGCAGGATGTTTCTCTCGATCTTCTCTTCAAGTTACATTAGGTTTCCACCATATATTAGTTGTAATCCATCGAGTGAGCTTGTTCAGAAAATACATGGATATCCGCCTATATTAGCAATATTAGCAATATTGGTCTGATATTGATGAAGTATCTGGAATGCGTGCCTTCACCCACTAGCTGTAATCGTATATAACTGATTGTCAAACTGGAAAGACATCCATTCCTACCAATCTGAGTACATAAATCTTGTGTAAGAAAATGAGTCGTTCTTGTATGTGTCCACTAATTCATATATCCCCATGGATCTCTCATTAAAAGGTCATTTCCAAGTCCATAACTTATTTTGTAATTGTTTGCTCTTCCATTTCATAGTAGGAGTGCTCCAATGTTAGCAGGACATCTTGTTACATAATGGCAGAAAATTTAGAACGTCATAACCCTCTTTGGGATATGGAGTGTTCCAGTTTCTTGTAGTGCCTTATTGTGTGAGAGCTATAAGCTTTGGAGGAAACAAAAGGAGGAATGATCCTAGTAAAATGTGCTTTATTAGCGATCTTGTGGGTGCAATGGATGGAACAAATAGGATGATCTTTTAGGGAGCTAGTTGTGAGAAGGTAGAATCCCTGGTGTAAAGGATTTCAATATTTGGCTCCACTTTAGGTGTTAGTTTCTTCGGAGTTTAGATGTACCTCTATTCAGGTTATCTGAATTGATGCAAATGCTGTTGTACTTTTGTTTATTGACTTCTCCATTTCATTTATCAGTTTGATAAGTAATCTGTTTTTAAGTGTATATCAGGTTATTAGAGAATTCAGAGTAGCCATGCCCCCACAACAATGTCGTGAACTCCTTATTTTAATTAGAAGCATATCTCATTTAAAAGATAATCCATCTTCCATGGAAGTTTTAGTTTTCTTTTTCGAGAATCCCCTACCCCATCACTCTTTTGTTGTCGTTTAGAGAATAAGAAAGCCAGGATATTTGAATTATTCGTGTTTTATAGTATTATGATCTGTCATGGTGCTGTAAATAGTTTTGGATGTCAAAAGATATTTCCATTGCAAAGTTTCTCTGCGTTAGCACCCTGTTTGGGAGTATGTGTTGGACTCTGGCAGATACATCTTCATCTAGGCTATGGCCTATAATTTTGAAGAAGTTTTGGCTATATGATCAAAAGGAAACAAATTGAACGAAATCTTCATACTATTGGTGGTTAAAGCTTCAAACTCTTAACAGTAAAGGGCTTCTGCAGTTATGTTGATGCCGTATAAAGTCTTACTTTCTGGGATGACATAGTGCTATGTTGTACTTTAATTTGTTCTGTTCATCCCATATGTCTAAGTGTCTCATTTCTTGATTTTATAGATGTGGGAGGTATCCTCCAGAGGTCAGAACTGCCATTCCTGTTGATGGGAGATTTGAACATATTGTCTTGTCATGTAATGCTACATCAGATCATGGAATTATCTGGATAGAAAGGGAAGCACAGAAGGCTCTAGAAGTAAGTGGAACATAACTCCCATCATTGCACAAGTACATAGATTACCATATGAATTATGATATGAATGGTCATTATTTTTAATGAAGATTGGACATGAAGTTCCTAATGCTCTATATTCTAAAATCTATTCACTGTTATCTCATCCTACTATTTAAACTGCAAAATTCAAAACATTGTCTCTGATTTCGTGCTTTGACTTGGCATATTTACATGGTTTGCTGTCTTGATATATCCAGAGAAAAAAAAATTCTCTTGGAGAGGAACTATTTTTTTAAGGGCTTTAATATTCATACTTTTTATTGTATGGAGTAAGCCATGCGGTAGATACTTCTGTTTGTCTTTTGATTAAGAGAGCTGTTGCATAACTACCGACTGTTCAAATTTATCTAGGCATAGGCAGAGTTAGATCTGTAGAAAACTATCGGGACAAAAGGAGAAGCCTAAAAGATAAGGGCAGAAATAGCTGTAATAAGCAAAAGTACTAGGAATAACCTGACAACGTTCTACGAATCAACCTGGCAGGCCTTAGGCATCACACCCAGGGTTAGATTGCATGATACAAAGTGGGTTTGGACTTTGGAGCAAAAGCTTGCAATTGTATACAGTCAGATGAAGATTGAACTAGACCCTCGGAGAAACCCTAGCATACAGAAGTGTTGAAATAGCTGTGATAAACAGGAGTACTAAAATAACTGTAGTGTATTAATAAGTAAAGGAAGATTAGGGATCATGTTAGTTTGAACAGGAGAGAGCATTGTGGACCGCTTTTGTTCTCTGTACTTGGTTTGAGCGTAAATGGAGGTACAAGATCAGAAGGACAAACAGGCTAAGCAACGGCTTAAAGGAAGAGCTTTAGCTTTCCCTTTCTTTTCTGATAAATTGTTCTTTCCTCTGAGACGTCCTGAAAGTTGTCCACATTCCGATTTACTGTCAGGAATGTCTTGATTACATCTTACTGATTACATCAAGCTTCGTATAACGATCAACCATGATATCTATTCTTCCTCCTTATATCGGAAGACATAATAAACATCTCCATTTGATAGAATGGTGCTTCATGGTGATCCTGCATCCCATTCTCCTGAGCACACTAGCCAATAGGAATCATGATTCAAAGTGAAAATGTTGTATGGTTTCCTGATTGCTATTGGATTATTTAATTAGTCTTATTTCTTCTTAACAATGATGGAATTAATTTCAGAGAATGAAGGAAAGTAGTTCCGAGACTATAACAACTGCTCCAAAAGTACAAAAGCTAGAGAGGCTGCAGACGATTGAAAAGGAACACAAAGATGCATTGGAAAGAGCTGTCAGTTTAAATGTGCCTCATGCTGTAAATACCTCTGAGGATCAAAAACCGGAGGAGGCTCCGCAGAGTGAGGCCGAACACGTGTCAGATACAAGGTCAAAGTCCACTAGTGGAAGGACAAACTGGGATCATGTGGTTCAGAAGTTATTTAAGAAAAACGAGTCCGGAGATATACAGCTAAATAGAGAAGCAAATGCCCTCAACTAGCACCATTTGTATTTCAGTTTCAATATGGCTTCAAATTGATATCAGGTATTGTGAATATCTCATTCTTATTTATTTCTACTGGTTTCAGTATGTTAGAGTTTGTACACTTTGTCCTATACCTTTTGTCAGAAACAAGCTCGGGTCCATTACCCATGAGGTTTATAAATACATAGAATACTAGGATTCAATGCTTATATAAAGCTTCAAATTATTTGCTGCTCCTGTAGTTCTGTCTATGCCAATAGCGTACAAGGGAACTTGTCTAAGTTGTTTCGTAAGTAAACAAGCTCGGGTCCATTACCCATGAGGTTTAAGTAATAGTGGATGCTTATTTATTAATTAATCATGTTTTTTTTTGTTTTGTTTTGTTTTTTTGTAAATTCAAATTTATTAGATCATAGAACAAAGGAAAGAAAGAAACAGTCTCAGCCTAAAAGGCAAACAAAACAACCATATGCAGCACGCCTAATTAATCATGTTTCTAGCTGTTACCTGTTGTTTTCTTGCACAAGTACTGTCATATGTAAAAGCTCGTTGAAGTTTTCATAGTCGTCCTTTGTAGGTAATATTTGACAATGATTATGAGATGGATCACCTATGCTGTTAGAGTTAATAATTATTATTTTTTAATCTCAACCATCAATAATAGATTCAGAAGACGTGAGAACCACAATTAAACTTGTAGCTTTATTATCAAAGATGATTGGGTATCATAAGTTTACAACATCAAAAATTAGGGCCTACTTCGAATTATGAAACCTACTCATTTTGAACCAAGCCATCAAAGTTTTATTTTGACAGTACGAGTAGGGGGCGGAAGCCATTTGATCATATCTTCTAGTTGATTGGAGTCCCTCCAACAGAAGAAGCAGCTTCATTATACAGATGAGCAACAACAGCTGGCACACTACGTAGATCTTGGATTAGGGTTTAAACCCCGAAAAATAACATTGTCAAGAAGTTTATCGCCAATGAGATTGACGGTGCTCAAGCTTCAGCCAAGATTCCAGGGCACTCCTCGAGCTTCAGGGTTGAATTCCTATTTGGATTCGAGACGGCGCGTTTCGCTTGGTGGTCAGTATATAAATACTTGACATTTGTAGCGTTACTTTTTTTGAAATGTCTTGTGACCCTCGGAATGTAATGCAAGGAAATTTGACATTCTTTTTTGTGTTCCTAGGTTCTGGGCATCGTCAGGTCTGTGTTCAAAGCTTGGGAGGATCTGGGGTGATGTAACTTATCTCCATTTGAAGAATGGTCTGAAACGTTAACTCTGCACTTCACTAATCAAGTAATCGTCCAAACCTTGTAAGACATAACATTTTGCCAAACAATGCGTCTATGTGGGTACATGCTAGTCTGGGAAATGGTAGACAATGAGATTTATATAACTAACTTTTTAAGATTATGTGACCAAAGATTAATTAAAAAGAAGAGATAAACAATTGAACTCGAGTCCTTCCTCTTCAAAATTCTCATTAGGACATGCTCTCTCTGTTTTTGTAGGCTTCTTTTGTCCTTTGCTTCTTCCCTGTATGAATATATATTGCTAAGATTTGTGGATAGTATCATAGTAGTATGATCATGGTTCATGACCAGACCTCGGGCTGCACCATGAAAACCAAAAAACTGGAATTTGTTCTCAATGAACTTTTGACCAGCTACTAGTCTAAGGAAACCTGCAAAAGTGTGCTTCTTTTGTACTTTTGACGTTGGCTTAATGATTTGTGTGTCTTGAAGATAAGAGTGCACATTAAAGTAGGCTTCAAGTTCAATGGTCTGATGTACACTGATGTTTTCTACCTTTCAGGAGACAATATATATGCAAGTGATCAATGAAAAATTCAACACAAATGAATATAGAAGAGTCCTACCGTCCAAAACTCCAACTTAAATAAGAACCATAGTGAAGGAATAAGAAAGATCTAAATCGGATCCTCCTCAAATCCCTCGCCCCACAGCCCTTCTCCAACTTCATGCCTCTTTGTATATATACTCACAGACAATTACTGTAAAGACAATGTAGTCTTACCACTTACATGACTTAACAATAAAATAATCTGAGCAATAAACTTTTCTACACCTTGATTAGTAACTCAAAATAAACACACAGCCAAACATTCAAGCTTATACATAATGGAAGGTAAGAGATCTACTTGCATTTATGTCAAAGCCGAGATAATTTCCTTGTATGTGATGCTTTACCAAAGTCGGACTCAAACTCTCAGCAACACTTACCGGTTTATCCAAACAAGATTACAAAGATGCAGGTCAAGAACAAGTAACAAAACCAACTTCCAAAGAACTTCAAACAGATTCGACAAAAAAAAACTTCAGACAAAGCTAAAATACGTTCAAACAGCCAATATCTCGAAAATTCTACTACTCCTGCAAAATTCAACAAATACGAAGATATAATATCACGAAGACAAAGTGCTATACAACAGCAGATGCCATATTAGCATTGTCAACAAACTCAAATTAGAACCCAGATTTTTCAGATGTTCATAGTAGAAAAATTAATGCTAATGTCCTACTTTATAGTCCTCTACAAGACTCGATTTTTATCCGATTTAGGTGATGCTTCATCCTATTGAAACGATATTAGAACAAAATCAAGAAGAAAAAAGCTATTGTCATGAATTCAAAAATTGTAAAGGTTCAACCTGATCATCTAATCTGAAATCATTTCTCCCAACTGACTCAGACAATGAGCTTCATCAATTACAATCCTAGTAAGCAATTGACGAGCTATTAAACTCTCCAATTGCGGCAACAGAAAATCACTTCTGCAGACAAGAAATATAGGATTCCATCAATTTAGTGCGTACATATTACATTTATAATTTTATTTAAGATAAACATTTCAACAATGATTACACTAGGATTAGGTACCAATTTCAGTGGTTGAGGAAACATGACAGAAGGTTAAGAAGTTACTCAACAAAACTCAACAAATGAATCAAACGGTCCCCAATACCAGGAAATTCATACTTTGCAGGATGAGTATGTTAATAGAAACTGAGTTGGGTGATAGAGGGGATAGAACCAAATAATTGAGTAAATATGTGATGTGAGCTTGAATCGAAGGTTAAATATGAGATGTGAATGAGAACTGAAATCCTTGTGTTAATGAATCATTACATGTATTTATAACAAAAACATACAGTAAATAGTGCATAGCTCACAAGGCTTGTAAAAACAAAAACAGCTGACAAAATGATATCTTCAACATATTAGCAACTCCAATATCTCAAGTCCTTGCGGTGCCTTTCTTGACTATCGGTAAGATAAAGTGATAAACCATGAGCTCGGGGATACTAATTATCAAACATCTTTTCATTTTATCAAGGCGACACAGATTTTCTTTGGAGTTCAGTTCATCTTATCCCAAACAGTGGACTACAACAATAATGAAAAACAATAATAACCTACTAAATACACAAAGTTACATGCAAAATTATCATGACAGCAAAGAAAAAT
Organism: Fragaria nilgerrensis; assembly: GCA_010134655.1. Taxonomy (NCBI): domain Eukaryota; kingdom Viridiplantae; phylum Streptophyta; class Magnoliopsida; order Rosales; family Rosaceae; genus Fragaria; species Fragaria nilgerrensis. The sequence goes on from CM020977.1 coordinate 17,009,417, forward strand.
AAAACAACTCTCGAATGTTCATGACGAGTAGTGTATCTCTCGGTAGAAACTAATACCCAAAAATAAATCCTAACATACAATCTTTCTCCCAACAATGCCATTTCCACCTATGAATCGTATTTTACCACAACCCATCCGTCTTCTGATGCGGTGCCTCCACTGGTCTGAGTTTCAGGTGGGGGGAATCGAACTCTGGTTACCCAGAATAAAACAAAACTCCTTGGCCAACTTTGCTGAGATGCCATTTGGTTACTACTTGTACATTTTAATATAAAAACACTCTAAATAACTCTACATTATTTACATCAACTCAATCAAAATTTCAACGACATCGATATTTCTCGATATATCTATCGAAATATCCATATTTTAGGAGGTCGATATATCCTCGATAGTGGATATTTTAGTCCTTGAATATAAGTTTGAATCCTCGAAGCTAGTGGGCGAAGCTTGAGACGTGTTTTGCATTGTCTCAGGAACGACTCAGGAGGCAAATTCTCTGTTTTGTCCTCCAGTCTCATAGTAAAAGCAAGTGGTTACCGTGACGACCTGAAATTACACGCGTACCCTTCAGTTAACGAAACTATCAGGAGTACGCGTATTCATGGAGTAGTCTAGCTTTTTTGGTGGAAGGAGATTAAAATTAAGTTGGGCGGCACTGCAGACTGCATCGATTGCACTTGTAAATTCCCTTGGATATTCCAGACAATGATACACTAAATCAACATTTGCTTTGAGACCTTCTGGTCTTTTCAACATGTTTTTAGAGAAACAAACTATCCAAGAGACAAGGATGCTGACTTGAATGGGTATTATCCCCCTCAGATTAGGACTACAATTCTTTTCCACCAATTAAGATCGGTACGTTGTGCTAGAGATTCTAGTTCGTAATTTTATTTACCGAATATGGAAAAACTATTCAGGTTTAAGCCCTTCTAGCATCGATCATGTCCAAGCCAAAGCCCTGATCGATCGACCACAAAGATGGAGAGAAAGCTGGTACCAAGACGACGACAGCCAATGCTCTAACTAGTATGCCTCATTTTAGATATGTACGTATGTTCAAATTTAATTTTCAAACCAAGATTATCATGTACTACATTGAGGTGATTAGTGTTGGACAGGGTCCCAAACTTTGTGTCTAAAAGCATTATAAGAGGCTAATCATGGAAACCGAGACTTCAAGTTTAAGCATTGCTTTAATTAGTTAGAGTTTGCATCCAAATATATATACATTACCTAACCTAACTTAATGACATGCTTCTTAACCATGATAAAGCCAAAAAGCTCTGATTAAAAGGTTCTACTTACTAACTACAAATCAAAGTTGGCCTCAAGTCCATCCTCTTGGTTGGTTAACGGCCTTAATAAGAAATGCTCTGAAAATAGGTGCCCTAACTATAACAACCTAGCTCTTCAATTTGGAGTTCCATGCACAGATCAGTGAAATAAAGCAACGGCGTGCTCCCTTGTTCAACCGTTTCACGCTGCATTAGAGTACTCACTGATCGATGAATAGACTGGATAAGTAGTTAAACTGTTCAAAAATTACAGCACCACTTTTGTATGGAGGAATTAAGTTTGTCATGACGGATATTCAAGGTCGATCAGTTAATTCTGCGATCTGGATCGTTATTCATATATCTTTCTCATAACAATCAGATGAATCAGCTTGACGTACGACTTAATTTTCAGCTTTGCTTACACATTTTACATATGACTAATTGCAATCGCCCGCGTCTTGCTGCGGGCTAGGATTTCTTGGGCAAGTGTGCCACAACCCGACGCCAAGAGCACAACAGCTGCCAAGTTGTGGTTTTACCTCATAACAAAATTAACATGGGCAAAATCATGTATGCCATATGACTCCCTGATAATAGCTCCTTTTCACATACGAACATAATTTCTAATCGAGTACGTACGTAATAACCAATAAAATTACATATATATACACGTACGTACTACAAGTAATTAAGCGTTTTGAATCAGCAAACTGTCGTGATGTGAAGCGATCGAAGCAAAAATGTTTGGAATTAGTTAAAATCAATTGGCGCTTAGAGGAGATCTGAAGGAACTTAAACTTGAGAGCAGCTAGGGTTTGACAATTATATGCATGAGAGGGAGGTTTAATCAGAATGTTTGGTACCTGATCGAGAGGGAGACTAATAATCATCATATCCAAGTAAATGTAAATTAAGCATGCAAAATAGGAGCACGCACTTGCAATTGGGTGATGTTACAACCACAAGAAATTGCCCTCAAGCCAACAAGTACCAACCACTCTATATATATAGTACTCAGCTCGGCCACTACTTTGCTCATGATCGAATTCATCCATATTAGGCGGATCTCTTCCAATTGTTAAACATGGACAAGGCATACACCACGGCTAATCTTAAGGTCGTGTTTTACTAGCTAGTTATAGACCATTCTTATTATATAAGTGCATGCTTAATTAGCTAGTTTCTTCGTCTTTTAAGTTTCTATATATACATGCATGCATGCTCTCTCATTGATCAGCAGCTGTAGTTCATGATATTCTGATTCTGTTTTTCTTGTTTCCGATAATGAAGTCTGTGAAGAGTACTAGTAGTCCTAATTCACACTCTGCTGTGACTTCTTGGAGCTCAAATTCTGCAGGAGGAATGGTGAGACCACCAGATCGACGATATGAAGATTATCGATCATCTTTGGAAAACATGCATAAATATTGTTGCTTTTACTAATGCCGGTTAAGCTAAGATGCAGCTCTCTTACTATTAAACGAAAACTGATCGATTGATTGGTTTTAGGTGTCTGGATCAGTCTGGAGTAATTTTTATTTCTTTGAAAATCACATTTTTCGATTCATGCATCTATATATGCATGTTGGATTTCTTTTGCTTCATTAAGCAATTCTTCCCGCATAATTGACCAAACTTTACGTGATGGATATCTGGAATTAAGAAAGAGATGCATGGGAGGAAAGGAAGACTGCTAAACTAAGAACCAATTCAAGCGTTGTTTATATCTTCGATCAGGAGTTTAATTTAAGTTAACTGATCAACTATTGTACATACAAACTAGCTAGTTTCGCATTCTTCTTCTTATTCCCAGTAATAACTAACAAAGGGCCGATTGGGAGAATCTAATCATTCATTCTTTTTCATTATTCGTTTTTCTTTCCCTAGCTAGCTTCTTGATACGGTTCCTTAACTAAAGCAACTAGACGTTTTGTTTATCTTTTTTGTTCGAGTATAAACGTTGCTTTATTTCATCATGATGTTTATTTTGGTAAACCTTTAGTGATCATCATCATATGCTAGATAAGTGCTATCATTATTATTAAATAGTTAAGATTCTATTTAATTATAGTCACATCCATGTTGGGTTAGTGAGGAGTATATAGCAGGGCGCTGTTTCCTTCCATATATATATGGATCCCTTTGATTATTTACTTTATATTTGGATATCTTTGTTCACAGACAAGGGACGAACTCAAAGAAGGGGGATATGACAAAGACTACTACTACTACTCTAAGGTTGATACTGCGGATCGACATACGTTTTTTCGGTTCTTATAATTAAGCTATGTTATACATATGTGTGTGTATATCTATTTGGTTTCCTAATTTACTTGAATCTTCATTTTGCAAAAAAAAAAATTACGTGAAACTAGGCTTCTTATCAGAGCAAGTCTCCTACAAGAGAAAATACCAAGCCTCAAGAAGTCAAACTTCACACTCAAGAAAGGGCAACCAAACGGGCAATGTTCAACTACATGGTACAAAGTACTGAGTGATTATTAGCTTACCCATATCTCTCAAAAATATTGATTTCTTGATCCATACAGAATGGCTAAACACGTACATATATGCAGGTTGCAGCAAAGCTGAGTATCTTGGAGCAGCGGAGAAAGAAAGAAGAGATGTTGCATAAGGTACGTACGTAGTATTATTGCGTATCGTAAGGTTAATTTCTCTCTAATCTCTATCGAAAACTTTTATTACAGTCCATCCATCTGAAAATTAAGTACTCAAGAGATGACTCTGATGAATGTTAATGCACGCTGACGCTGCAGATGATGGAAGAGGAAGAGATTCGCTTACTGAGAAAGGAGATGATTCCGAGGGCTCAGCTCATGCCGTTTTTCGATAGACCGTTCGTTCCTCAAAGGTAACAAACAAACAAACCAACTTTTGCTAGCTAGAGATCAATCGTTTGATCTGTGGACAGATCTAATTATTAGCTCCCCATGCCATACATATGGGTGTTGTTTTTGCTGTGTGCCAGATCCAGCAGGCCTTTGACAATTCCTAAAGAACCAAGCTTCCGCATGATGAACAGCAAGTGCTGCAATTGTCTATCCGGTACCCCAATCTACAATTTCCAACAGACTACCTAGCCTCACTGATCGATGCTGCGAGCTTCATGCTGCTAGCCTGTTCTTCTACTTATGTTCTAGTTCCAGCAGTTTTCGTCTTGTTTGTCGATCCATTCTTTTTAGATCCTTTTTTACGTAGATATAAAAGGACAGCAGCTGTAATTAAGTTGGCCCTGAGGGGAGTTTGATAGCTATTCTGCACAGTAAAAATAAAGTGAAGTTTGAAATTTCTTTCTCAGCAAATCCCATGTAATTCTCAGACTTACAATTAACCAAAGCTCTTATTGATTTTTGTGAAGTACTTGAATCCTGGTTTTATGTTTGCCAAAAATCAGATTGTTAGGGTTCAACAAAGCTCTTTAGTTTTCTTGTCCCTCTCTATACATTAATTAACCAGCCTTCCTAGAAGGACCATGCTCGCTGGTGCGCCATTTTTTCTTGTTTTATTTGTTGATACCTAAAAAATCATTATTCATGCTTAATAGATATTACAAGCCCAATAAAAAAATAAAAAAATCAAAATGATCTCATTCACTCAAGTAGAAAGTTGCATTGCTTATCATTCCACTGCAAGGCCATTCATTCTTGAGAAGTATGGTAGAAGGGTTTGTGTTGTTTTGTGGGATCTCCTCCCCTTGGAAGATGAGTGTTTATATGGTCTGTGGTTTGAGATTTTGTTGGCAACGGAGCATCAATATGGTTATCCATGTCATTCTCTCTCCGACAGTTGATCGGTGGCTTTTTCGAGTTGTCGGCGCGGGATGAACTATTAGGGTTTGGGTATGGCGCTGGGTTTGTTATTGGGCCCAAGTTTTAGTTTTATGTTTTCTTTTTAGGTTTAATTTCCTATATACTAGCTCTTTGTTTGAGCATAGGTGGAAATTAAATTTTTTATTTATTAATAGTTCGATTGGTATCGGACTTTATGTTTTAGTTCTTCCTTAACGTTTTGGCTTTGCTTGGGGCGGACTCCCCACTTCCCAAAAAAAAAAAAAAAAAAATCATTCTACTGCAAGTACAGAACGCAAATAAGAAGCAGCGATAAGCATAGAGGTATGTCCTTCATTGCTACATGCATTTTATGCTATATTCTTAATGTGTTTCCGACCTTATTTAGCTTTGTTATTTCCTTAATAATGCCATTTCTAGTTTGTTTCTTTTTTTTAGGTCAAAAGAGACAGTTTTACACGGAAGAAGGTTAAAACGCAAAAATTGAGTGAAATCCTAATCAAAGGAGGATTCCTGTTGCAACAAGGAGTCTCATTAAGTCGCAAAATCTGAGGATAAGTCATTTATGAAACTTTCCTGTTTTAAAAAGGGAAACTTACCTATTTCATTTTAGGAAACTTTCTTATTTTGATTTAGGAAACTTACTACTTTTGAATCTTTCCTATTCTGACTTTCCTAAAATATTTAGGAAACTTTCTTTTCTAATGAGACAGGGAAACCATTTGAAGTCAGAAAACCTAATCCAACTTGGAATAGGAATCTGTGAATGTCTATAAAAGGGGGAGAACGAATTCTGCAGCAATCAAGGATTTTATATGTGCTAATCAGAGAATTAAGGGAGATATTTTCCTTTAAATTTGTCATTTGAATTCTGTTATTCCCCTACCATATCTATCTGATTTTATTTCCCTTGCAGGAACCCTAATTGCGCACAAATAAAGGAAGGGAATTTTCGTCAAAAGCCTGATTGATAGCAGAGAAGGTAAGTTCTTAATCGCTGGGTTTTACTTTGGAGAACAAGGAGTGTACCTGGTCCATATTCAAGCCTTATGCAATGGATTACTACACAAGACATTCCAGAGAATTCTGGGAGTGTCTAAATCAAGATTTAAAACAGTAATTCTGCACCGTTAGATCACAATTCAATCAAAAGCTAGGAGCACAGCTAGGGTTTGGCATGTTCACTATAAATAGAGGCTGTCTGCTTCACAATTATCATCATTCATTCACGTAAAAACCAGAGAGATACGAAAGCAGCAGCAAGCCTTCTTTTCCTCCCCTGCCGAGTTCATCCTCTTTTGCCAGACCTTGAAGGACTTCTCCACGAAGGTAGCAGAGTTGGAGACTTGAAGGACGAAGCCAAACATCCTTTTGACGCTGCCAAGTTTCCTTGGAAACTGAAAAAAAAGTGTAAACACTGCCTTTACTTTGTTTTGATTTTCTTTACAATTTGAAAGCGTGTTTCGAATGTTAAACTCTGGATTTGTAAGCATGTTTTGCTTGTTCTTGTATTCAATAGATTCAAAATTTTAGTAAAGCATGTTGAAGTTTCGTTCATGATATTCTTGGCAATCTGATCTTGTTAATTCATTGTTTAGGAAGTATGCGTTTTTGTTTTATTACTATGTTAGAATGCATGTTAACTAGTGCCATGATTTATACTAAACCTCGTAGGTAAGTATGGATCTCCAGTGGTGGAAGCTATATCAAAATGGCTGAAAACGTATACTAGGCAGTTCCCTGTTGTGACGTTCATAATATAATTGTGTTCAATCTCGTTCTATAGATTCTAAAGACTCATGTTAAGTGTAGACAGATACACTCAGTATTGATAGCAATCTTGCATGAGATGTCCTAGTTCTAGACATTCTGTGCTAGGGACAAGTAAGTAGAACTATAAAATGCATGACCTCGTAGGCTTGTATTTTGAGATTGTTTCTAGTTCTTTGAATTGGCATGTTATCGGATTGCTAAGGTTGAAACGTGAACTTTGATGTGTGGTCAGAATCTGAGCTTTCTCTGATGGATATGTTGAATGAATCGATCACTTGTATATATTAGTTTAGCTTTTATTTTCTGTTTTAGTAGGAACATAGAACAAACCTTCAAACCCCCCCTGAAATCTTGTAAATGTAATTGTTGTTTATAATCTGTAAATAACTCTTAAATTAGATTCTAATCTGTTTAGTTTTGTAAACGCAGGAGCACCCTAAAGTCCCCGGATTGATCGAACCTTATTTACCAATACTACAATTGTCAAAACATGGTTCATAGTTGTCGCACCCCGGTTTCGGAGCGCGTCATTCATCACTTCGATCCATGTACACTCATAACCAAGGAAAATCCATAGTGTATATGTATAAACTAATAAAAAGCTTACATATTGTCCGACTCTGTATTTATATGCTGTGTCGCAAAGTTCAAAGAAACGACAAGCATAGCATAGCCGCCCATGACATGCACTTCTCATAGCGAAGTGTTAGTTCCACCGAGATGATTGCTTATGAAAAATTGAATGTTTGTCGTCCAAGGATGCGTCGCCGCACATCATAGATTAGCAAAATCTCTTGGTATGAATACCCGAATGGGAGTTACTCCCTTACTAAGGTGAAATCAAGGATGGACAGAGGCAGTTGTGAATATTATATAAGGGTCCTGACCACCATCAGCGTAATGGTAATGGTTCGTTAACTACTCTTTATACGTATTATACTAAGTACGTACATCATAACTGACTTAGACATCAGAGTGATCTTCTCGATCACTAACCATGTCTATCTCTTTTTGAGAAAAATAGACAATTTCATTAACTTGTCTACGGCTAGAAGACGCTTACATCAATTTGCCTACTTGCTACCAATAAGTCTAACTGACAGCATGCACTAACAAAGAGACAGATAGCCCTCATTACAAACAAATGCGCTCAGATGAGCCTAATACATCTAACTTCTAACTATTCCTATCTAAATTCCATGTAGCGGTAATACCCGTCGGCTAAGGACCTCAATTGGTGTACAACAAAGTAAAACCGAAACCTAAACAAGAATAGTTTTCTATCAGATGTCTAGGTAAGAAACAAAGAAATTAAGCTACATCCTTGCCCTTGTTATTAGGGCTAGTCTCTCCCCAGTACCTCGAAGATGTCATGTGAGACGGACTAGTCAAGTTCTAGGCAAGCTTTGGCTCAGATCCACCAAAAGCCCCACATATAGGAATAAGCCCAAACCCAAGCCCGAAAGCCCAGATCCAAGCCCATACCTTGTCAACCCCAATCCCTATCCTCTTCCATGTTGTCGGTGACGTTCTCACCGGCCACCATCTGCGGATCTCCGGCGGCCATGCTTTCCAGTCGTCAACTGGCTCAATCGGTACAGCCAGACCTGCCCGGAGCCCCACATACATCACCTTGGAGCCTTCATGTCCAATCTGCCCTAACAAACGGAAGGAATGCCGGCGGTAGTCAAAGCCAAAGGCGGTAGAGCTTGCTGCGGTAGCAACAACATATGCCATGGAGAGATAGATGTGGTTGGGAGGTAGAGATCTATGGGGAATTGTCGTGAACCAGAGTTCGCGGCGCTAGGGTTTGGGAGGAAAACTAGATGAGCGAAAGCTCCTATCTTCTCGGAGCAGAACCGAGTCCTAAGTCTGTACTCCCATTCTCCAAAGACAATTTCTCTTGGTTGATATGCTAGTTGAATGAGCTTGGCTGTTTCATATTCTGTTTTTCTAACCTGTCTATCTCTTATAAGCAGGCAGGAGATGTATATTCTAACCGTAAAATTAAAGCTCCCAAGGTTAGCGGTAGAAACAAGAACCTCTGGACCTTTTCCTTTGGACTCCAAGCTCCTTGATCTGGACGAATCGAACAAACACCCCAGGGTGTAGCCGATCTTAGCCAAAGTTAAAACGATAAAATAAGTGTTTCAAGTTGTAATAAAAGTTGATGCATAAGAAACACTAACTCACGATAGCCTTTACAAATAGGAATGCGAACCGAAAGTACTTATGAATTGATCAAAATAAGTTTACACACCGAACAAAATGGAGGATTAGAAAATCCCAATTGAATTGAAATTAAAAGACATGCATAGTGTATGTAGAAGGAACCGAAAATTATGATCATTACACACTCATTCTTAGTAAGTTAATCATAAGACAGTAGCAAACTGAATCAATTAACTCATCCAGTCAGCTTCTTGTTTCTTTTTTCTAACAAACACCGGTTATCTTCTTCTTGTCCATAACAAACTTCCTCCAAATGGTGGTGATTTCCCTCTGTGTCTCCAAAGCACTCTTCTTTGTGGTGACGGTGGACTTCTCATTGTTCTCAACCTCTTGGGTTTCAATAGTACTGTTGGAGCTGAGCTTTGATGGAAGGCGATCGAGCTCATGCAGAACTTTCTGGATATCATTGACGAGGCGCTCAGCAAGAGTGTGAGAAAAGTCTTCTCTGATGACCACACGCAGCACCGTGACATGCTGAGCATCTGCCGGCATAGTGTACGCTGGCACGATCCACCCGTAGCGACGCAACAAATCGGAGATCTCAAACTCATCGTGGCAGTGGTTATCTTTGAGAGAAAAAGCCACCAAGGGTACTCCTTCATCCTTGGAGACGATCTTGAAGCGACCCGTCTTCTCGAGTCCTTCTCTAAGTACAATCATATTTTCACGACAATTTTCCATGATGTTCCTGTATCCCTACAAATACATATGTACGTAGAACTGTAAAGCAATTCATTACTATTATCATTTTGTTTATGTATTTATGTAATTAGTGTATATTGCACTTACCTCAAAACCCAAGCGAATCAGTTGGTAATACTGAGCAATAACTTGGCTGGATCCTGCAATAATTTTTGATCGAATAGCTTTCAAATTAATATTATGATCGATCACATGTAACTAATTAATTAGCACGAAATGAAAATGAAGATACGTACGTAGAACTAAAGAGTAGTATTTACTATTAATTTACGACCTTTAGAGAAGTTGAGGGTGAAGGTAGGTTGATCTGCTCCAAGGTAGTTGATATGAAAGATGAGCTCCTCAGGCAAGTCCTCTTTGTTCCTCCAAATGACCCACCCAATTCCGGCATACACAAGCCCGTACTTGTGCCCGCTCACGTTGATGCTCTTCACCAGCGGCAAACGGAAATCCCACTCCAGTTCCGGGTACAAAAATGGAGCAATGAATCCACCACTCGCGGCGTCTACATGGATTGGAGTATCCCATCTAATAATCCATAATTTTTATTAATTACTCGATCGAATGGAGCATAGGCATCCACAAGTTTAAGAGCAAGATATATTATTTTCCATACCCAGTTTCGTTGTTTTTCTGTACGAGGAGATCATTCAAGCGCTTGACGTCTTCAAACTCGCCATTTAAAGTGGAACCGAGGATAGCCGCGACGCAGATGGTGTTCTCATCGACCATCTCCACTGCTTTCTCAGGGTCCATTACGAAGTAATCATCCCTCAACTTCACCTCCTTCAGCTCCACCTCAAAGTATCTAGCAAATTTCTCCCAGCACACCTTCGATCAATTCATTAACAAAAGAAGAGGCCGGGTCATATTAATTAATTACTAGCATTATTTACTAACAGGTATAATATATAATATATAATGGAACTGTAAACGTACCTGAACATTGGCTCCGGTGACAATGTTGGGCTTGTCGACCGGTAATCCTTCAGCTCTCCTCTTGTTCTGCCACTTTCTCTTGAAGGCCAATCCGGCCAACATGATGGCCTCCGAAGATCCCACCGTGCCGACTCCAACGGCCGCCTCTGATTCTCCGAGTGGTGCATTGAATAGATGAGCTATCATGTTCACGCACCGGTTCTGTACAAGTTAAATTACTCGTCAACATGCTAGCTACTTACATATTAAGATCAATAATTTCTACTTATTAAACAATAGATGAGTTTTTTGATTAAGCTGCAACTCAATTTGTACATATATACATGGCTACCCAAGTACCCAAACCATTGGTTCGAATACTGTTCAACAAGTTCTTGCTGATTATGACACTTGTTTCACCAATTTGCAAATTTCACAACATTTTATTATTGCTGAATGAAGTATGATTCGCTCAAAATATTTTTTGACGAAGGTACGTGTTTTTTTCTTTTTTTTTCTTTTATGGTGGTGAAAAACTAGGTGAACACTTCACCATTTGTGGTCACATGCACAGTAATCCCAAATATTGTTGGTTGTGTAAACTATAAAGTACGTACGTATGAGATTACAAACTTTGATGAAAACTTTGATGTCTTGGATTTAAGAAAATTGATATAATTTCAATTTGGAATTTAAGTAACTTTTTGTCAATAGGAGTAATAATATTTTTACTAATTTGGTCAAGGATGCGGTTCTTTCCACTCTAGCATCATTTTTATTCACCCTACTTGCTCATTCTACCCTACATTTTATTTTTAATACAAGAGTTTACTTATTTTACCCACTTCTTTTACCAGAAATATCTTTATATGACAAATCAAATAAAAACTCATTTTTCATAATGAAAACCTCTCATTTAATCTATAGAAATAAAAAATAAAAAATAATGAAGTAGTAAGTAAGAGGTTGTGAGTTCAAACTCACGAAGTTGTAATCTTTGAGTCGGTTATATGATAAAAAAAAATCTATAGAATAAATAAGGGTACTCATAAATAATAATAAAGTTTCCATAAATAATAAATTTGGTTAAACTTTCCTAATAAAATCAAAATTCGATTTACTTCCATTTCTTTTCTAAAATCAAAACTGGTCGATCTTCTCTTTCTATTTGGTTTCATTGCCTGTCGACCCCTTGTTGTATCCTAGCGTTATTTAAATCAGTTGGGAAACGAGTACGGTGTTTTCACGAAATTTTATGTTGTAGTTTGTTTCTTAGAAAAAAAGAAAAACATAACAATTTGGTGTTCACAGCTTTCAAAGTAATTCCTAAAAACAACGAGCTGACAGACGTGTCTCTAGATCGGCCGCCATCTAAAATTGGTAATTCTGATATTTTGTTATAGAAGATAGTATTGGAGTTCACTAGTCGGACAGATTCCCACGTCTGTCTGTTATTTGTATCATTTATTGAAATTTTGACCAGGACTTTCACATTGAGCGAACATGCTTTCAGTCCTCAAGTCTGTATTCGTGATCGCACTCGCTCTCACACACAAGGAAAGAGAGACCCTCTATTTTTGTCTATATGACAGATTTGGCAATTGGAAGACAGAAACCGAAGGCTACCAAACTCTATATATTCAACGCCTACGATGATGTAACATTATGAATAGATGCGACTCGTTGTGGGTTCTTCTTTTTCTTCAATTTGCTTTTTCTTTATAAAATAATAATAATCATAAATTAATGTTAATCGTGATTAGGTGCAACTTTAGTGATCCTTCTCGATCAACTTCACATTAGTGTCATAAATAATTAAATTAATGCACTCTAAAATCAACACTACTCCTTCTTTATTATTTAAAAAATAATAATCAAATAGTGATAAGATTTTTTATAATATTTATAATCACACGTCTAGTAGAATATAATCAACACGTCTAGTGGAAACTCACCAACTTGGTCCTAGAGTCCTAAACTATCGGTCCTAGCACGTAGTCTAGTAATATTAAAAACTATTATTTGATCTACTACTTTGTTTATGTTAGAATATTATAATAGCAAAACCATATGTTGGTTGCTTGGAAGTTGGAAGTGTGTATCAAGAACATGAGATCGAAAGAATTGCTTGCCTGGAGCTCAGTGGTGACAGGGTACTCGTCCATGTCGACGTAGTTCTTGTTGATGGAGGACATGATGAGCTTATCGCATTCCGGCTCCATCCACGTCGTGACGAACGACGCCAGATTCAGCCTTGGATTTCCGTCCAGCATCAGCTCATCGTTTATGATCTGATACGCCGCCTCCTTCGGGATCGAGTTCTCTCCCATTCTGAACCTGCGCGCATATATGCACCATGTACGTTTTGATCCCTCCATCGATCTCTCCATATATATCACATTTCATTACTAGAAATTTAATTACCTCGGAAGAGAAGTTCGAACGTATCGCGAAGCAAAGGTGGAGTGGACAGAGACATCTGACTCCGATGCGGTTTTGGAGAGCACCATTCTGATCGGTTGCTATTGCTTGCTTGGATCAATGATATATGTGCAGAGATATATATGATAGAGCAGAGACCACAAAATGAATGTGGCCGGGTATGAGTTCTTGAGGAAAGCAGAGAAAGCCTAGCTATATATATAGGTGGAAATATATTAAATATTTAGATAAAACTCTGTCAATCGAAAATTAAAAAAAATAAAAACAAAATCTGAATATGATTCTGGCCATCTGTGAGGAATGGGGAGAGGCTGCGTCTTATTATTTTTGGGAGTTAAGACTTCATAAAGATCCAATGGACCATGAGATAAATCGAATTCTTCATTGAAAAATTACCAACACCGGCATGAAGTTAAGACTTGACGCCTTCAAGAGTTCAAGTCTAAGCCAACAACGGAGAGAAGAGACTAGCCAGGCCGGTACAACCCGTTCAATATGAACACTTGTTGGTGGGAAATATTGGCATGCAATTCAGAATAGTATCAAAATGGAGTCCATTCTTCTTCTTCTTCTTTTTTATTTGTTTCTAATGAAGGTCTATATTCCTTCCCTTACAGAAACAAATCCCTTTGTTGTAAGAATGGATATACAGTCCCTATCCAGAGCGAAGCTTCGCTTGGAATTAACGTGCGAATGTCCTTATTTGACTCACTTTTCGGTCATATTTTTCGATCATACCCGGTCAGTGTCTAGATACATATCGTATGATCATTCTTACAAAGTTTCATCCAATTTGGTGACCGTTTAAGCCTCCATAATCATGATTTACTCAAACGGTTCTACTTGGACAGATTTTGTTCTATTGATTTATTTTATCTGATTCGGTGTGCAAACGGTTACCAAATTGGATGAAACTTTGTAAGAATGATCATACGATATGTATCTAGACACTGACCGGGTATGATCGAAAAATATGACCGAAAAATGAGTCAAATAAGACCTTCGCACGTTAATTCCAGAGCGAAACTTTGCTCTGGATAGAGACTGTATATTATATATATATATATATATATATATATATATATATTTCCTATCTAGAGCGAAGCTTCACTTTAAAATTAAAGTGTGAAGTTCCTTATTTGACTCACTTTTCGGTCATATTTCCATATCTCCACCGTTCAGTTTGTAGAACCTAATGCATAGATCATTTATGCCAAGTTTCATTGAATTTGATGATCGTTTGGGTTTTCATAATCGTTATTTACACAAACAGTTCTAAATAGACATATTTATGGTCCGTTCGTTGATTTAATCTAATTCGGTACCTTAACGATTACCAATTTGGATGAAACTTGACAAGAGTGATCTATGCATTAGGTTCTACAAACTGAACGGTAGAGATATGAAAATATGACCGAAAAGTGAGCCAAATAAGGAACTTCATATTTTAATTTCAAAGTGAAACTTCGCTCTGAATAGAAACTATATATATATATATATATATATATATATATATATATATATATATATATATAGATATTGATCGAGTCTAGAAGAAGAAGCAGAAGAAATCGAAGAAGCTTGACCTGCTCATGGTTTTAGACTATATTGATCGTCAAGCTTCTCGTTCAGTCCACTATGTGCCATTAATCAATCACTCTCTCATGGTTTCAGACTCTATATATATATATATATAGTCCATATCCAGAGCGAAGCTTCGCTCTGAAATTAACATGTGAAAGTCTTTATTTGACTCACTTTTCGGTCATATTTTTCGATCATACCCGGTCAGTGTCTAGATACATATCGTATGATCATCCTTACAAAGTTTCATCCAGTTTGGTGATCGTTTGCACACCGAATCAGATAAAATAAATCAATAGAATAAAATCTGTCCAAGTAGAACCGTTGGAGTAAATCATGATTATGAAGGCTTAAACGATCACCAAAGTGGATGAAACTTTGTAAGAATGATCATACGATATGTATCTAGACACTGACCGGGTATGATCGAAAAATATGACCGAAAAGTGAGTCAAATAAAGACCTTCGCACGTTAATTTCAGAGCGAAGCTTCGCTCTGGATAGGGACTGTATATATATATATATATATATATATATATATATATATATATATCTATATATATATATATATATAATATATATATATATACACCACTAAAACCCATGAATTCATACCGGGTCATTCTTCATTAGCTAGCTAGTTATATATGACCTTTTTTCTTTCTTTAGTTCTTGTTTGCAATTCAAATATATCTAAGATGAAGTTTTACTTGATGAAATTAAACTAGGTAGCTAGGGGAGGTGGTATCTTCTGTTTTGACAAAGGATCGGATTCTAATACGCGTCCGTTTCCTCACATATCGATCAAGACGAGTCAACAATGCATGCTGAAAGGAAAAGAGCGAGGTTCAGATGCAATGGAAACGCAAAGGCCAATAAACTAAAGAATTGTGAAAGTTAGGTATATTTGCCAAGCTATGCCGGTCAGTTATTATATTTTACTTTTCTTTTTTTAAGTAGGAGCTAACCGACAGCCCTCATGTCATACCAATTAATTAAACTAGAGAATACAAGAAGAGGACATTATTCCTAAACTCTATAATGTAACAACATGCATCCTGAAATAATATCAGGAGTGACTACCAAACACCATTTAATTAGCTATGC
Organism: Fragaria nilgerrensis; assembly: GCA_010134655.1. Lineage (NCBI taxonomy): Eukaryota > Viridiplantae > Streptophyta > Magnoliopsida > Rosales > Rosaceae > Fragaria > Fragaria nilgerrensis. The sequence continues at coordinate 17,025,267 of CM020977.1, forward strand.
CGATCAGTTTAAGCTTCAATGTATGTTACGGATTTTCTTAATTGATATACTTTTCGATCATATTTTCTAATCTTAGCCGTTCATCTTTTAGGTATATATGAGTAGATCATCTCTACAAAATTTCAGCCAAATTGATTAATAAGGTATTCAAAACTGTGAATTACATGAATGGTTCGGATTGAACAGATTTGGTTCGCTCATTATAATTATATAGTTTCGATACCTTAACGATCACCAATTTAGTTGAAATTTTTCAGAGATGATCATGCCATATATATCTAAATACTAGTTGGTTATGATCGAAAAATATGACCAAAAAATGGTTTTATTGACAAAATCCGTACATTTTGAATAAATAATGATGTTTGGACCTGATAAAATATATATATATATATATATATATATATATATATATATATTTGTATTCATATCCAATAGAAAGGAATAAATATAAACATTTTTATAGCACAAATGTTGCATAATTAAGGCATATAACCAATGGGGAAAGCTAAGGTGTGTTAATACACGATATGCATCAACTTTGTCTTAAGTTAAAAAATGAGTCCTTAGAGTAGTAAAATTGGTCTTAAAGTTGTAATATGAGTCCTTAAAATTGTAAAATTTTAGTTACAACATTAATCCTCAAGTGGTAAAATGTGCATCAACTTTTTTTTTATTTATCATTTTAAGGACTCATATTACCACTTTAATTATTAATATTATGACTGATAAAAGATAAAGTGTAGAGACAAAGAGAAATAGCAAAAGAATAGATAAATCATGAAAGATGGATATCTTATTCATTAATAGGAGCCTTTTATATAAAGAATTACACAATACCAATATGGTAAGGATAAAGAATACATAGATTTAGTCAAACTACATATCCTATTAGCATAAGGCCAAGACACACATAAAAAATATCTAGAAAGATACATAATATTCTAGAACACTCCCCCTTGTGCCGCGCGCTGATATGCCGATGGTGCAATTATGTTGCCTCGTCAAAAACCTTGTCAAGTCACAAAAACCTGTGGGAGAGAACCTTGATCGTAGGAGAAAAAGAGTACAACGCACCCTTCACATTTGATAGTGACATGTATGTATGTGCTAGACTCCCCCTGAAGTTTGCACCTCCCCTGATCTTTACATCAATCATAGAGCTCTTCCTGATTCTTACTAATCACAGAAATTTCAACAACTTAGCATGTCAATGCTCTTTAACATGTCTTTAAATGTGGTATTAGGCAATGATTAACTAAATCATGCCGTATTGTCCTTAAATGATCTTTTACACTTAGATCTTGAGAAGAAAGCCGCTTGTGAACTCAAAACATAAGTTCGTGCAGGAAATTAGATTTCTTTGTAGCATGAACTTCAGTTACTAAAACAGCTGTAACTTCCTCTAGGGAATACGTATGAACAAACTGTAAACGATTTTGGAAACTAGACTCGTTTAGCTTTCCAACCGTATATTACACATGTTCTGGTTCGTCAGGAGCTAAAAGTCCCGTCGAAGTTGACTGTTTTGCCAAAATCAGATTCTCGGACAGATTCGTCCTATTTTACGAAAACAGCCATAACTCACTCAATATGATAGGTATGATCAAATGGTTGAGTCCCTGGAAAGTAGACACATAGACCTTTCCAATGGTACCAGTTTCACTATTTTCTAGTGAGTGAGATTTCATATAGATCCCGTAGAATTTGACTTACAAAACTTGGCAGATTCTGATTTCGCTTTTGATATGTCTTTCTTATGTAGGGGTAAAATAATCCTCGACATTTCATACCATTAAATATTGAAAAAAAAAAGTTACTGCTAGTACATTGGCGTTGCGTGGGCGCATAGCTACACTTAGCTGTACAACTTTTCATAGCGAATGAGATGTCAAGTCTTTCGTATTGTGTTGAGTACATTGATGCGTCTTATTGTACTTAGATGGGAACTCCATCTCTTAACACATATTTGTCATCTTGCTTTAGACAAAACAACGGATCTCTCTTTAGAGCAAAGACATTGACTAATCATGCGAGTATATGTAGGCCTCACTAGTTATAGAGCGCCTAAGCCGATTGATAGAAAATTATCATCACTACAGTCATCGAGTGCCTTATCGAGACCGTGTCTTCCCAAGATCTTTTTCTTCGGATGTTGATACATATTGGCATCTCTTGATCCAACAAGAGTCCATGTAAATCCGGAATGAACACGCAAATGCATAATTCACCATATCCCTTCCAAATCAAATAGAGTCCATGTGTGTTTCAATACATTTAGCAAACGCATGCTCCTGTGGTCTGGAGCCACTTAATTTAGATGAATGAAGTTCGTTTAAGATCTTCATGTATATCTCTGATCCCGTAGAGATGTTATTATGACCACATTCATAAGTTGCATATTCAGTTATTCAGAAACTACCAAACTGACAAAGTAGTGGAGTGCAATGACATCCATTACGAGAGCATATGTCATCGTAGTCGACCCAGTGCGTGTTAGTGAGAGACCTTGCGCTATAAGGTGAGTCTAAGCTCTTGTTCTCACTACGTTATCTAACAAAGACATAGTTGATAGGGTTTAGCTTGCGGTGTCGGCATCACCTGCTCAAGGACCTATCTCTTTGTTAATGCTGGATCGCATCTTTCCATTAGGCCAATCAACTAAGTTGATATCCATCAACGAATGGTGGTTCGATATTACACTCATTATCTCACTTCCTCATGTACACTAATGTAATACTTGTAGAGATCTCTATATGAATTGAATTTGACATTGAGGCGTCCCCCAACAATAATCACCATTCAGACTTCATGAAACAATTTGAGTATCACTAATCAATGGATCAAGTTGTGCCAAGCTCGCTTTCTTCCTAGTGCGAGAAAATATTGAACCTAAGGGCCTCCCTCCTTTTGGGGAGCAACACGGCCTTATGATGCCACTATATGGCGTCACTATATCACCATCTATGGTGATGGCGTCAAGACCAACTCCTTTTGGTTGCGCCATGTCCTCTTGATAGGACATCAATCTTTGCAGACATATTTGCAGCATGTGATCTCTTCACTTTAACACTTTAAGCATTTGAGATCAAAATGAGACTTAGTGGGGACAAACCACAATAATTCACGTCGTTCCATTTGAACACTTGTGTTCTTATCTCCCCCTAACGGCAGGGATATTGTCTCATCAAAATGACAATCCGTAATTTAGCGGTGAATGAGATCGCCTGACAAGGTTTCTACATATGCGGATTATAGGTATCCAACCTAAACTTATTCATCTCAAATGACTCATCATTGTGCGCAGTGACATTGCGATTTGACACCTAGAAATAACAATTAGCCGAGCTCAAAGATTGGAGATCTGTTTTAATCTTGTTTGAGATCAAGGATTGCAATCCTGGTTCACAATCAAGAGCTGTAGTACAAAAATATTCAATGATGGTGGGTCGTAGATGAATAGTAAAGCTGCATGCAAATATTGCATAGCCCCAAGACGCAATAGAAAGATTGGTGCGCATTAATAATGTTCGAGCGACAAGGTAAAGTTGTTTGGTCGTAGCCTCGGTAAGACCGTATTGCATGTGAACATGGGGTACAAGACACTTTAACTTACATCTCGATAAACTTCTTTAAAGAATGGGTAGTGAGCCCGTAGAAGTATAAGCAGTATAAACAGTAGATAATAGTGTAACACGTGACCAGTGTGTTAATACTTCAACCAACACCATAAAACATAAAAAAGTGTCCGTAAGTTGGTTATATCTATCAACATAGTTTGATGTAAGAAGGAAATGTTCACTTTTGTGTCATTTAGCATAGGAGGGTCTCACTCCTAATTTAGTTAAAGAATAGGCTTTCAAAATGAGCAATGAGCATTGCAGGGGCCAATGAGACATTGAGAGAAGGCCAGTGCACCTCAATTGCTTAAGGAATTGACCGGACGGCCTCCAAGAAGTTGGAGCCGTGTTCGGGTGACGTCAATGTCCCCCGGGTGCCACCATTTACAACCATGGCGTCATCATCATGCTTCATGGAGAAGCTAGATCCCGAATGTCTTCGTTTTGAGCGAAAGAATGGATGTCCATGAGAATTTCTCAAAATTTAGACCATTATATATCTTCTAGGATGACCGATGTCAAACCAAAGCCTATATGAGTCGGTGTCACAAATATCATGTTTGGCGACAACATCAAATCGTAGTAACATACAATCCACTAAATTGACTCATGAACTTTTCTAAAATGCATTTCAGTCTGCATTCATGAGAAAGTATACACAAAAGAATTCTTGTTCATTCTTACAATGTGTTTTCAAATGAAAAACTATTAGCAAGAATGTCTTTAAAGCTCAACATGGTGCCGTTGCCTCTCAATGCATAGGGGGCATCTATGACATTGATCATGGTGCCATGAGACATCAAGATTCTAGCTAAACCGCGTCGCTAAATGACTGGTATGATTTAATTATTGTAGTCACAGAAGATTTACAAAGGCACAAAATCTAAAGATAGTTGTCGGTTCCTTAGAATGTTGTGGACAGTTCCACTATCTGCGAGGCACTCAATGTCTCTATAAGACAAATCTATAAAATGGAGTAGATAGGAGAGTAAATAGTTCCAGTTGAACCATTTAGAAGGATTGAAAGAAGCTACAAAAAGCTGCAATCCCGAGAGTGCATAAAAATTTCCGCGCATAATGACCTTTACGCACTAAAACAGCCATAACTTCTTTGTTAAAATAGATATGAACAAACCGCGAAAAGTTCTGAAAACTAGACTCATAGAGCTTTTCAATGATATAAAGCTCACTATCTGGTTCGTCTGGATATGTTCACAAAGTTCAAACGAAGTTGACTCTTTAAAATGGACAGATTGCTGTTTTTCGCAGATTTGGCATGTGCGAAGCTGTGAAGCTTGCAGGTGGCGTGTAAGCTTTTGCCTTAGTCAAAAGTGACGTGTGTATGATCAAAATCAAGTTTTTTTGATCGTTCCAAGGTCATAAACTCTATGACTAGTTAGCAAAAGCTCCCTGACATGAACATAAACTAACTCAAAGGACCTAGATGATTCGATCATGATGATGATTGTCCAGTTTTGAAAAGTCTTCGACGTCTTTTGCAAGACGACAATTAGTTTAATAGCGTAAGGGGATCCAAATCAAAAGCTTTCGGTAACTCCAAGTTAGTATGACCAGGCATGTCTGTAGAGGGTCGGTAGTGCGAGACACACTTGAAACCACTATCTCCTTAATTTCAGACAATTCTAAGACATCACACTGAGCTTGGATGAGCCTAGTTGAACAATTGATGATGGAAAATCCGTTATAGGGTAGAAGACTTAACCGGAAACACGTGGGCGATCCTCCTTGAGGATGCGGTGCAGTGGACTACCTCCAAAGGAAGGGACCAAAATCTTTTCTAGACATCGGCACGGCGTTTTCTGTCATGAGTCACCATTAGAGCCGGTGACACCTCCCCCTCTTTTCTAGACATCGGCACGGTGTTTTTTGCCGTTGTCGTGACTCATATTATTGTCCCCACATTAGGGGATAATTCCAAATAAGTTTATCACATTAGCATATATACAATTCCTGTATGATCAAAATCAAGTCTCGTTGGTAATTCCAAACCAACTTGGAGGACCTAGAGAACTTGATGATGATCGAATCCGCTAAAGATTATGAATCATGATGCCACAAAAGATCATCGACAATATGTAGTCAATTAAGGTGGTAAGCAATTCACTTGACTAATAACTCAACAAGTAGAGTTATATGAACGTTTCAAGAAACGCTCTATGAGTGCATTCTAAAGTACTTTGTGGTCATTACTTTTTGCACAGATTGTCATTGAAGACTTTTGTCAATGTGGCGCGTCAAAGACTTTGAGCGCATGAGATGTGAAATCTTGGCATCTAGGTTTGTTATCCTGGGGGTCAAAACATGTGGTTTAATCCTTTTCAATGAACAGTTCCACATATACCAAGCGAAGATTCGCCTTAAGCATCGAGTACGTCAAAACTCAAAGGAGCAGAATGTTACATTGCTCTTGCATACAAAACCAAGCTGTTATGAGACTCGATAGAGGTCACAAACAATGTTTTTAATGGTTTGTCCTTAGGATTGATCATACACAATCCGGAAAAGCTGCGAATTGATCAAATAAAATTCGGAAAAGGCCTCGGATTGATCAAACATAATTCGGAGAAAGGTCAGGGTTGATCATACACAACCCGGACAAGGAAGCAAGAGTGATCAAACACTCTTGACCCGAGAAAAAAATTCCGGGATTTTGGTACCTGCACGCACAAAATCTCAAGCATAGAATGAAGATGGAGAAAGAAGGAAAGAACTTTATCCTCCCCGAGTTATTGAACTTGGAAAGTTTAGGGTTTCAAAACATACCTTTCGAATTCAAAACTTCAAACGCTTGAAGAAGTCAAAAAAATTGTAGTTGGAGGAAACCAAGAATCGTTGGCAGGCGGCGGCTAAGGGATTGGCAGCCGGTGATGTCCGACGACGATCGGGAAAACAAGCAGCGGCGACGGTTGGACAGAGGAGCCAAAAAACACTTTTTTAGGGTTTTGGAAAACAAATGGTGGGCTATTGTCTCTAGGGTTAGAACAAAGTGCATGATAACGTGATAAAAGATAAAGTGTAGAGACAAAAAGAAATAGCAAGAGAATAGAGAAATCATGAAAGTTGGATATCTTATTCATTGATAGGAGCCTTTTATATAAGGAATTACAGAATACCAATATGGTAAGGATAAAAAATACATAGATCTAGTCAAACTACATATCATATTGGCATAAGGCCAAGGCACACATAAAGAATATATAGAAAGATACAGAATATCTTAGAACAATGACAAAATACTGGTCACTCATCTTATTTTTTAGGGTTCGACAGTTTAGTCCTCTTTTCCTCAATTTCAACAGTTCACTCTTATTAATTTTCAATGTCATACAATTAGGTCCGACTGTTAATATGATGACGTGACACGTTAAGTGTCCACATCAGGCTATAAAATCTCTAAACTACCCCTAGCCTATTACACCCTTATCAATGCACTCAAAAGCAGTTTGATATTCCTTAGCCGCGATGAAGAACCCAGATTCCATATCAAACTCAAAAGCAGTTTGATATTCCTACGTAATTTCCAGAACCCATCAAACTCAAAGCCTTCGAAAACCTTCATACCCATTCCAAGCCTTACCAGCTGACTTTAGAGGCAGGCAATGACTTACCAGTAGAGAAAAGGCTTTAAGGAGGAGGTGGTGGTGACGACCATTGGAGGTGGAATGAGGGGCGTGGCTTTGGAAGTGGAAGTGGAAGTGGAAGTGGAAGTGGGTGAGCACTTTTCGATCCGGCAAGGGTCTCAGCAGCAACTCCTCTGAGAAATCTTTGTTGGCAGCCGATTGGGATTGGGAAATTAGGGCAAAATAGAAGAGGGAGAGTAGGAGGATCGATGGGTCTGAGAAGAAGGAAGAGAAGGGCCATATGAGATTGGGGGAGTGGAGACTATGAATCGGAGTGTGGTGGGTTATGGGAGATAACAGTCTGCCATGGAAGCATAGGTTTTGGTCAGTGAAAGACTCTCTACTCTTACTAAGAACTGCTTCTCAATTATGTTGCAAAGGAAGCTCAAGAAAAGCCCAAATTATGTTGCAAAGAGGACTAAACTTCTTGATAGTTTCTTGCTCCACCACCTTTTGTTTTCCTTCTCTTTTACACCAACACCATCAATTATGTTTGCTTGAGTAGTTTAGGGATTTTGGGTTCTGGGTTCTACGTTGATAAGGGTGTAATAGGCTAGGGGTAGTTGAGAGATTTTACAACCCGATGTGGACAATTAACATGCCACGTCATCATATTAACAGTCAATTTTAACAATTGGACCTGTTCACTCAAAAATCGTCCCGGCCACGTGTCAATGGGCTGAGGGCTTCTTTGGGCTACACGTGTCTTTCTGGCTTGGTGACGTATGCGATGGCATGACAACTCGCGGCCGAGAGACCAAGCGAGGTTTTGTTCTGATATTTATGTAGATGCGCTACCCTGACTTCTGATCAGTCGACTGTGGGTTGACGAAGAATCGATCTTGGCCGTAGGGTTCTCTCTACCTTGGATGCAAGGACTTTAACACGGATCGACTTACCAGCCGATCTTGGTGCTGTGTTACTAGGTGAATGTTGTGATGGTGCAGGTGATGCAAATGCAAGAATGTAAAGTGCAGCAAATAAAGTGCAGTAATCTTAAAGAAAAGATAATGAACATGAATGTAAATTTGCAAGAAAGATAATGCGGAAAAAATAACAACAAAAAGATAAATTACAAGTATGAAAAGAGCGATAAAGTAGATTGCAGGAAAAGAAGAACAAGTACTGGTAAAGCAAAACGATAAGATAAACACGGAAGAATTGATATGTGTAATGCTGAGAAGCTGAATTGTATTGAGATAAAAATGTGTAATCGCGTAGAGCGTTTGGTCGAGGACCTCTAACAAAGAATCCTAAGGTCCTTTTTATAGTGAAGTAAAATAAAGAAAAAGTAATCTCACCTTTAAACACAGGGATGGATTACAGGTAAATCATGGATTAAATTGTAATAAAGCTCATTCAATTTGGTTGCCACAAGTTTGGTAACCGTAGTGACGTCTCCCTTGAAAGCGCCATCTTTGAGATTGAAATTGTAGTAACGTCATTCCCGCAATAAAACTCATTCAACCTAATTGCAACCATATTGGTAACTGTGGTGACGTCTCCCTTGAAGGCGCCATCTTTGACCGTAATTTAGCATGTAAATCGATCAGTCGACCTTGTATGAGTTTGATAAGATATAACATTTATTCTCATTTCTTGGCCGCTGCAACTCACAAATAGCCACAGCTAAATAAGGTGTCTGCAGCTCAACATAAGGCGTCTGCGGCTCAACGAAGGCGTCCGTGGCTCATCTTATGATATATGCGGCTCATCATAGAGTGTCTGCGGCTCAACAAAGGGTGTCCGCGGCTCATCATAAGATGTCTGTGGCTCAACATAGAGTGTCCGCGGCTCAACAAAAGGTGTCCACGGCTCAACATACTGTTTTCGCGGCTCAACGGCCGCGGCTCAAAATACCAATAGCCGCTGTCATCATCTCTGTTAATAACCATGGTTATTTAATAAACCGCATTGTGCACTACGGCTCAACAGGATGAGTCACAATATTTACTCATTAATGGCCGTGGTCACTAATGGACCCGTCCATTTGGTCTGCCACATAGGTCGTGCCAAATATTTGTTCAAACAGGACCAAATTGGACCTAATTGTATCACATTGAAAATTAATAGGTGTGAGCTGTTGAAATTGAGAAAAAGAGGACTAAACTGTCGAACCTTAAAAAATAAGAGGAGTGCACTACCAGAAGAAAGGCTTTAGCCGATGAAAATAAAAAAACCAGGCCGACGAATTATTTTTTCGTCAGCTAAAGTGGACTTTAGCTGACGAAATTTTCCTTCGTTGGCTAATTTAAAATTTTCGTCGGCTGAATAATTTTTTTCGTCGGCTATAGTCTGTGAACTTTAGCCGACAAAATTTTAAAAGTTTAGCCGACGAAATTTGTAAAACTTTAGCCGACGAAATTTTTAAAAGCTTAGCCGACGAAATTTTTAAAAGCTTAGCCGACGAAAAATAAAATTTCATCGGCTAAATTGCCTTATATTTGCAGATCTGGACTATAACTCATCTGGGAAAAAAAAACTATACGTAGATCCTTCAAACGCAAAAAAGTCGTGAAATAAGATATGACCAGAATGGTGAAATACATCTACAGTTGAAAAATCACGGTATTCCGGTAAAGTCTCGGTGCCGATAGTTGCGGTCAATGCAATTTGCCTTTATTATTCACTATGCTGCAGATTTGGCGTTTGGTGTCCGATTGACTATTGTGAAACTTTTTCGGAAGCGTAACAGCCCTACGAGTCAAACTCATCGCTAATGCCATGACGTGTGGGCCTTTTTGGCCATCCGAGTCCGTTTAGGGCTTCAAAATGCAGTTTAGAGTTGACCGTTTCGATCGAGCCCTTAACGTTGTCGAATCCAGTTGAATTTTTTACCATAGACATATTTCGTCATAATGATCTGATGGTCAAATTTTGGTTTGTGAATTTTAGTCATCGGAATCACAACGTGTCTACTATTTACCGTTATTATTCCCTATGGGGAGCCCTATCGTCAGAAGGTAAATGTCTCAAAATTTTTATATGGGCAGTTGCGTCTCATCTACGTGAGAGCTTTTTGTGTGGAAGGTCTGACCAAACTACGTAATATAGAGGGAGATATGAGCGTTTTCGTGTGATAAGTGACGATCGATTATGGTTGACCGTTTCGATCGAGCCCTTAACGTTGTCGGATCCAGTTGAATTTTTTACCATAGACATCTTTCGTCATAATAATCATATCTGACGGTCGAATTTTGGTTTGTGAATTTTAGTCATCAGAATCACAACGTGTCTACTAATGTTGTATAACTTGTTTAGTAGGTTATACAACTTTGTGAACCAACTCTACATAAGAAGCAAAATTATCAAAAATCTCGTGAAATAAGATGTGTTTAGAATGGTGAAATACGGCTATGGTTCAAAAATCACGTAAATCGGGTAAAGTCTCGGTGCCGATAGTAGCGATCAAGCCTATTTACTGTTATTATTCTCTATGGAGAGCCCTATCGTCGGAAGGTAAATGTCTCAAAATTTTTATATAAGCGGTTGTGTCTCATCTACATGAGAGTTTTTCGTGTGGAAGGTTTGACCAAACTACGTAATATAGAGGGAAATATGAGCGTTTTCGTGAATTTATAAACTTTAGCCGACGAGATATTAAAAACGTTGTCGGCTAAGGTCAAAAATTTCAAAATTTTTTGGGCGGTAAACCAAAGTTGGAGAAAAATTTTCAAAGGACTTTAGCCGACGAAAATTTTCAAAGTTGAAGTTTTTAGGGTTTAAAATTGGGGATTTTTATATTTTGATTCAATTGATCTGTTTAGGCTTAGAATTGAGTTTCGACTTCTTCTAAAAAATTGTTCGAAATGTTGAGCAGAAGATTCTGTTAAATTTTGGTCGTGATTGGAGGTGGCCGAAAGTTTCTGCAGTTTTTTTTTTCAAAAACCAACAACTTTAGCCGACGATATTTAAATACTATATTCGTCGGCTATAATATTTTTTAATTTTTTATATAGTTTAGCCGACGAATTATGGCATATTTCGTCGGCTATAGTTATTTTTTTAATTTTTTTATAAGGTTTAGCCGACGAAATATGCTATATTTCGTCGGCTATAGTTATTTTTTTAATTTTTTTTTAATTTTTTATATGGTTTAGCCGACGAAATATACTATATTTTGTCGGCTATAGTTATTTTTTAAATTGTTTATTACATACTTTAGTCAACGAATATCTTAATTGTTTCGTCGGCTAAAGTCTGGGAAAAAAACCGACGACATGTTTTTCGTCGGGTAACTGTGGGACTATAGCCGACGAAAAAAAAAATTTTGTCGGCTAAAGTCATCGCCGACGACCTGACGAAATATTAGCCGACGAATTAAGCTAACAAGCCGACGAAACTTTTTCGTCGGCTAAAGTGCTTGTCCTGGTAGTGGTGACTAGTATTTTGTCCTTAATATTACTACTTTAAGGACTCATGTGGTAACTAAAAATATTACAATTTTAAAAACTCATTTACAACTTTGAGAACTAATATTATCACTTTGAGGACTAATATTATCACTTAGATGACTCATTTTACTCATTTTACAACTTTATGACAAAGTTGATGCATGCCATATGTTAACACATTGTAAAAATTTTCCATAACGAATAGAAAGTTGTCTATTCTTATAAACTTTGACTAGGCTGTTTATTAAGAAATCACTATTGTGAATTGCTAGAGAATGTTGTTTTGTAGCCCCTAACTATCATCTGTACGTATGTTAGGGAAATTAGTGGAGTGACCGTCGAATGCTAGAAGTTGGATTGGGAAACCATGCTAAGAGCATCTTAATAATGCGAGTCATTGTTGAGTTAAATTTTTGTTAAATTAGCTAAACTGTTATTTTAGCTAGTCATTTTTGAAATGTCAAATTAGCTAAAATTTTTGTCAATGCTCTTATTTAGTTAGCATTACATTAATATTATTCTTCAAATAAAGATTAAATAATTTAAATGTATTTATATACACTACTAGAAAAAAGTTCTTAGGTGAAGAAATATTTTAGTCACCTAAGAGCTTATGTCGTCATGTAAGCACTAAAACGACGAAAATTTCGTCACCTAAGGTTCGTCATCTAAGGGTGGTGGTGAGAGCACTTAGGTGACGAAAATAAGTATTTCGTCATCTCAGTCCTTACTAAGATGATGAAAACTATTTTGTCGCAAAAGTGGTTAGCTGACGAAAACTATTTCGTCATCTTAGCAAGGACCTGACAAAAATGATTTCATCGCAAATTGGTTAGCTGACGAACAATGTTTCGTCGCAAAATTGGTTAGGTGACTAAAACTGTTTTGTCACCACAGTACTGAAGTAACGAACATATTTTGTCACCAAAACACTAACACTACGAAAACCTAGCAGTTGGCTAACAATTCGTTCATCCGACTAAGGCCACGAAATATTAACTTTCGTCACCTTAGTGCTATTTATTTTTAATAAATTTAATCATTTAAAATTATTAATATAATATCACATTTAATATTAACATAAATATATTAAAAATACAAAATGACTCAATATTTCTTCACCATTCACCAAACCACTTAGGCAGTACCAAAAATATATATATTCATAATCAAGTTCATACAAAATATATACTAGAAAATAAACTAGTGACTATGAAACAATGTTAATTGAATCATTGCCCCATCATCATGATGATCATCATCATTGGGTTGCTCCTGGGGTGGGACTGCCGGCTGGCATACGCCGAATTTGGTGAAGAGAAACTGCTAACATTGTTGAAAACGTGCCATGATTTGTATGTTCTCTTCCTTGGCTTTTTGGGCTTCTTCATTGGCTTTCCGGGCTTCCTCTTTGGCCTTTTGGGCTTCCTCCATAACAATATCAACAAGTGCAGCTCCTATCGGGCCCTCTTGACTATCTCCTCTACTTTTAAGCCTTTCACCACCCCTGTCTTGGTTTTAGGGGGAGGCGCTGCGAAAAAAAGAGAGGAGGAAACCAACACAACACCACACACCAAATTAGACCATTGTCAATATGACCATCGTCTCAACGGCAGTTTCTTGCTGTTCATATCTACCAAGAGGACATTCATATTGACAATAAGTGATAAACAGTTTCTGTCAAAGCCACCAAAACTAAGCTTGTTCAATATCGATAAGCAAACCGAGCATCAAAACTAAGCTCACATGTAAGGTTTGTTTATTACTTTAGCTAAAAAGGCATCAAATGAGCAATAACTAAAAAGCCTGAAAGATGAAATGTAAGTTCACTAGCTAGTTTGGCTTACCATGTTCACTTTAAGCACCAGTTATACATTTATGAACTACTTTGATGCATATCACACTCTACACCCAGCATATTCTAATCTATTTTCCACATCTTATAAATCAATATACCAAAGTTAAATATCCTATAGCTTAGACACTCTCTCTTAAGCCTATGTCTAAGTAAGTCCACAATGTGCATAACAGAGCCAAAAGTAAAATAGAATAAGAGAAGAACCAAGCATATACACTAGCTCACTACACCATAAAGTCTCATTGATAGCATTGTCAAACCTGCTCTTATTTCTCATGAAATTCCCAATTATAGCACGTTCTTTAAGCAAAATGTAGATATAGAACTTGTGATGCTTTCTTCAGTAACTGCCACTTGAACTATCAAAGCCAAATTCATTCAAGACATTAGATTCTACTACTTGAATTGAAAGGAATGAAGTTTACAATAAGCTATCAGAGTATAAGGTCTTGAAGGGATACAATAAGCTAAATTCTGCAATACATACGGCCACTCCTTAGTCCGAAGTCACAGCGTTGGTTTAAACGTGATCCAAAGAAACTTAAAGCAACCTTTGAAATTTCTGTACTTATTCCAATTTTATTTTCTCTACCTTCTCTATAAAAACATATATATATGCACACACACAGATATGTAAATATATGAAAATATAAGCTCATAATTACCATGAAAATAATTCCATAGGACAAAACCAACATTCCTCAACCTTTGAAACATTCTGCATGCTTGTCCAAGAGTACTAACTTTTGACAATAGCTTTTACTTGATCTACAATAAGGGTTACAATGAAAAAACTTTCTTGAATGCAATCCCCCAAATACCAACTTAAAGAAAAACAAAATAATATCATTAGGTCAATTATCAATATAGACAAACCATATATAATGAAAGGAAAATAAAGGAAAAGGTTAAAGGCGTGCAATACCTCTACACCAGCATCAAGAACAAAATTCATACCATATTCAAATAGAGACACGGTGCCACTATTTGTATTCATCTACAAATCTGCAAATCATTGTCAATCAAAATCAATTTAATAATTAAAAGTATCAATCTAGAAACTATTAAGAATGAAAATCTTACATCCAAGTTGGCCGCGTGGATCGAGACCTTAACGTTTTCGAAAACTAGTGGATTTTTTTTCATAGCCGTATTTAAATACACTGATCATATAGTACGGTGGGTTTTCTAAACTTTTACTTCTACCCCATAGTTGGTTAAGAAAGACACACAACTTTATTTTTCGTCACCTAAGTAAAGGTGTTAGACAAAAATTATTTTCGTCACAAAAGTAAGTTGTTAGGCGACTAAATGCATTTTCGTCACCTAAGTGCTCAAAACTTTGGTGACGAAAATATATTTCATCACCTAACCTATCACTTACATGACGAAATGTATTTTTGTCAAGACCCACCCCGAATTTTACCCTGAAACCCGAAGTAAGTCTTACGGGGTCCACTTCCAAATATAATATTAATTTCCCAACCGAAATTCTAATACTTATTCAAAAAGGCAAAAAAAAATGAGCCGTAACCACGCTCATTCTCGCCTCACTTCGATAATCCTATACCGAAACGATCCAAACTTTAAAACCAAAAAAATCGGCAGCCGTAACACAACCTCCCACAGATTTAACGACTTTAAATCCACAGCCGGATTCTACATTAATTAACCGCAAAAAATACCAAACTTCAGAAAGTCACAAACCTAACCAAAACTCCTCCAAAAACTCCTCTAAATTCATACCATAACTTTTCTGCCTACTTTGAGCGGCCTTGAGTCTATCTCTGACCACTTTAATCTTCTCATTTGTATCATGAATCAACTCAGGACCGCAAAGCTCTTTTTCTCCTACTTCATTCCAACACAAAGGCGTACGACACTGCTTCCCATAAAGTGCCTCAAAGGGAGCCATACCAATGCAAGAATGATAGCTATTATTATATGCAAATTTCATCAAAGATATGTTTTTATCCCAACTCCCTCTGAACTGCAAGGCACAAGCTCTCAACATATCCTCCAAAGTCTAAATAGTCCTCTCCGATTGCCATCGGTCTGAGGATGAAAAGCAGTGCTGAAGTGTAATCGGGTACCTAAAGCTGTTTGAAGGGCTCCCCAGAATTTAGAAACAAATCTAGGATCTCGATCTGACACTATTGATTCAGGTACACCATGAAGCCTCACAATTTCATTCACATAAAGCTCTGCCAATTATCCAATTTATACTTTTTTCCCACTTGTAAGAAATGTGCAGACTTGGTGAGTCTATCCACTATCACCCAAATACCGTCATGCCCTTCACGGGTACGAGGTAAACTGAAAAAATAATCCATGGTGATGTGGTCCCACTTCCACACTGGAATAGATAGCGGCTCAAGCAATCTAGAAGGCTTCTGCCTTTCAGCCTTTACTTGCTGACAAATCAAACATCTACTCACAAAAGCTGCAATTCCCTCTTCATGTTTGGCCACCAATAATATCCTTCAAAATCCGATACATTTTTGTGCTACCCCGATGAGCAGCATAACCCGGATGAGCAGCATAAGTGGAACTATGAGCTTCCTCCAAAATCTCACTCTTCAACTCTTCATTTCTTTTTGGAACACAAAGCCGATTCTTAAACAATCAAGTCTCATCCTTCCTAACTGAAAAATGATCGGCTGCGGCTCCGCTCAAAGCTCATTCTATCAATCGAACTATAGAAGGATCATTATATTGTGCTTCCTGCACTCTATCCACCAAAACTGGCCTCACATGAAAACTAGCTACCAAGGCACCCACTTCGTCCCCCGATAAATCCACCCCTGAAACTCGCAACTCAAACCGTCCTCAAGTGAGACAAGGATATGGAGGGATTTCGACTAAGAGCATCCGCTACCACATTAGCTTTTCCAGGGTGATACTCAATAGTGCAATCATAATCATTAATCAACTCCATCCACCTTCTCTGTCTCAAGTTTAGCTCTCTTTGAGTGAACACATACCGAAGACTCTTGTGATCGGTAAAAATCTGACACTTGGCCTCATAAAGATAGTGTCTCCACAACTAGAGAGCAAAAACTACCGCTGCAAGCTCCAGATCATGAGTGGGATAATTCCCCTCGTGCGGCTTTAATTGCCTGGAAGCATAGGCAATAACTCGCTCATGCTGCATCAATACCCCACCTAGACCACGTCTAGAAGCATCACAATACACCACTTATTCACCGCTATCATCTGGAAGTGCCAAAATAGGAGCACTAGTCAAGCGATTCTTCAATTCTTGAAAACTTTGCTCACACTCATCTGACCATTGGAACTTAACTCCTTTCTTGGTCAATCTTGTAAGAGGAGCAGCAATCTTCAAAAAATCTTGCACAAAGTGTCGATAATAACCTGCTAATCCCAAGAAACTACGAATCTCCGTCACAGTAGCAGGTCTTCTCCAATTTGCCACCGCTTCCACCTTCTGGGGATCCATACTAACTCCTTTTGCCGAAACTACATGACCCAAGAACCCCACTTTGTCTAGCCAAAACTCACACTTGCTAAACTTAGCATATAACTGAGACTTTCTCAAAGTATGCATTACCATCCTTTTCACTTCTTGAGTGTACCAAAATATCATCTATGAATACGATCACGAAGCGGTCAAGATATGGACTAAACACCTATTCATGAGATCCATGAATGCCGCGGGTGCATTAGTAAGTCCAAAAGGCATCACCACACAACTCATAATGACCATAGCGTGATCGAAAGGCAGTCTTGGCTACGTCACTCTCCTGGATCCGCAACTGATGATAACCCGATCTCAAGTCAATCTTTGAGAAAACAGAAGCACCCTTTAACGGATCAAATAGATCATCAATGCGGGGCAATGGATATTTATTTCACCGTGACTTGATTCAATTTCCTATAATCAATGCATAGTCTCATGGTGCCATCTTTCTTCTTAACAAACAACACCGGAGCACCCCATGGAGACATGCTAGGCCGAATAAAACCCTTGTCTACCAACTCCTGCACTTGAGTCTTCAACTCTTTCAATTTCGCTGGAGCCATTCTGTAAGGTGCCTGAGAGATAGGCATAGTTCTGGGAAGTAATTCAATAGAGAAATCTATCTCTCTTGCAGGAGGCAACCCAGGAAACTTTTTAGGAAAAACATCCGGAAACTCCCTTACTATAGGAATATCTTCTACTCCCACAACTTCTATATTTGTATCCACCACGTGAGCTAAATACGCCTGACAGCCTTTATTCAATAATTTTCTAGCAGCAACGGCTGAAATCAGGCAACTCGAAATAACATCTCTTTCCCCTTGAAATGCAACCTCAAATCCATCTAGACTTTGCATCATCACTACTTTTTGAAAACAATCTATCATAGCTCTATATGCTTCCAAAAAGTCCATTCTTAAGATCACATCAAACTCCACTATGTCTAAAGGAATGAGATCGGCCTTGAAATTAAATCCCTCTACCAATACTTCACATCCACTAAACACCCATTATTTCATCATCATCACCTCACCGGAGGATAGAGATACATGCCACTCGCCTGGAAGAGGCGATGATGGCACATTGGCATGGAGCGCAAATCTACTAGACATAAATGAGTGTGTGGCTCCAGGATGAATTAAAGCAAAAGCAGGCTGACCAAAAATTAATAACGTACCAATGATGACATCTGGAGAAGTACGACCCTCCTACTGGGTCATGGCATGCAGTCTAGCGCGAGTCATGGGACGTCCACACTGACCACTACCCTGCTGAGAGCCACCTCTGGCCGATGCACTACCCTGAGTACCACTATCGGAGCCTCTAGCTGAAGATTGACCGACTGGCTGAGTAGGGGTGGGGGTGGTCCTCTGAGCCAACAATGGACAATCTCTCTGGAAGTGGTCTTGACCACCACACTCAAAGCACCCAGAAAACTGCTGCTAACCAAAAGAAAAAGTCTGACCACCCAATGTACCCCCCTGAAAGTTTCCACCAGCACTAAACTGACCAAACTGCTGCCTACCCAAATGACTCCAAGCAGGTCTCCTGTGACGTCCTCTAACCCTGAACCGAGAATTAGAACCCGATCCCCCACTACTGCCACTACTAGCTGAAAAACCAGAAGTGGATGATGAAGCAGCCTTCTTAGATGGACCCTGACTGGGGCCACTGTAATCACGTGGCCAAGCACTATAAATCCCCATAGACTCAATGGCCATGGCCGCACTAACAGCATCAAGAAAGGTCGGGTAATAAACACTCGTCATCTTGTCTGCATACACTCTACCAAGTGCCCCAATGAACATCTTCATCCTGGTCGTCTCATCAGGAACCAGATATGACACATGGTAGCTCAGGGTAGTGAACCTCTGCTCAAACTCTATGACACCCTCATCATCCCTCTTCTTTATGTTCAGGAAGTCTGACTGAATCCTGTTACGGTGGGCATGGCTGAAATACTGCCCTAAGAAGTAGGTTTTGAACTGCTCCCATGCCCTGAGCACCCTCAATATTTCTGCTAGCGAGGGACCACCAATGATGAGCTGAATCATCCAGAAAAGTCACCGCCATCTTCACCTTCCTTTCTTCTGGCAAATTAGTGCTGCAAAAGCATTTTCCATCTTGTCCACCCAATTGTAAGCATCAAGGGGTCCCTTGGCACCCTTGAACTCTCTTACTTCAACCTCATAAACTTCTCCCCTCTTCACTGTATGAGGGTGTGGAGCTCGATCTATAACATCCCTCAGCATATTCCCAAGATCATCAACTAGTCCTCTGACCTCATTGCTATCATCGGCATTGGTCGAAGTAGCTACACGGGGTTGGCGTAGGCGCCTAGGAGGCATAATACCTGAGGAAAAAGATATTTAGTAGTCTATAAACAAGACTAACACAACTATCACACATAGCCAATAACACATAGCATCAAAAACATGAAATGCCAATGAATCCGCCGCGGACGGATCATCACTCTATAGACACTACGTGCTACTTAGGCAGTATGATAGTGGCAAGAAGGCAAGAAAATAAAACCTAAAGCTCTGATACCAACTGTCAAGACCCACCCCGAATTTCATCCTGAAACCCGAAGTAAGTCTTGCAGGGTCCACTTCCAAATATAATATTAATTTCCCAACCGAAATTCCAATACTTATTCAAAATAGGCAAAATAAAAATGAGCCGTAACCACACTCATTCTCGCCTCACTTCGATAATCTTATACCGAAACGATCCAAACTTTAAAACCAAAAAAATCGGCAGCCGTAACACAACCTCCCACAGATTTAACGACTTTAAATCCACAGCCGGATTCTACATTAATTAATCGCCAAAAATACCAAACTTCGGAAAGTCACAAACCTAACCAAAACTCCTCCAAAAATTCCATAATTCACATCAATAAACTCCCCTTAATATTCTACATTTAAAACCATAAAAATCTCCCAAACAGCGGCGGCCGGAGGCCGACTCCAGCGAGCTCCAATGACTACCAAAATTTGACAGTAGCTTCCTCTCAACCTACTCTACAACTTTCTTAACTAGCACAACACCCAATTTCAAGCCTAACTATGCCAATCGAACGAAAAAAAATCCTAAAAGCCCTAGAATTTTCACTTCAAATTCTCCTTACCTAGATTAAGAGGGAGTGAGACGTTTGGAGGGGTTGCTGCACGGGAGGAGGGCTACAAAACGAGCCAAGGATCGCCGGCTTTGGCGGCCAGAGTTCCGGCGAGAAAACCACCACGACAGCCAGCGGCTCCGGGCATCGTTTCTCTCTCACGGCGGCGCTAGGGGAGCTGTCACCGGTCCAGAGAGGTGGCTGGGTTGGAGGCCGACCGAACGGGACCGTGCGGCGGCGGATGGTGGTCAGACGGCGGGGAACGAACGACGAGAAGATCCGGCAGCGGAGGACTCGAGGGAAAGGGAGAACCAGGAAGAAAAAGAGAGAAGAGAGAAATGGTTTTGGGCCTCTAACCCAAAACCGGGCCAACACTCTTAAACCAACCAAACTCTAAAATAAAACACCCCCGAAAAAATACCCTAACAAAATTACCTTTTACTAGCTAAAATTTACCATTTTTACCGTTTTCATATTTTTCTCCTACGATTAATTCTCCGAAAATAACCGTCCCCCAAACCCCTCTAGGGACCAATTAAACTATAACCTCAATGACGGAGACAGTAAAATTCTTATTATAACCAAGCTAATAATAAGGTAAAACTTTAAGGGAGATGCCCTTATTCTCCCAAATCGACAAAGTGTTATATTGAGAAAGAAACGTGACTAACTAAATAAAAAATAATAATAGACAAGGATCAGAACATATTAATTTGAAATAATGCAATCAAAAGAAACAAAACACATTCGAAAAGGAATCGAATCAGATTTATGTGTCATTTGCAGATCATAACATGCACATGTCACTGCCAACCTAATTGGGAAACAAACAAGATGCCAACCCATTAGTTCAATTTGATATTAATCACGTTTAAACGCACAAAAAAAATATGTTCTATTTTTATTACGGGTTGATATTAAACTAGAACCGCTTTTTTATTTTATTATTATGTTAACTATTTCAAGCGGTTTTTTTTTTCAATTTTGTTTTATGTAATTTCTATTACTATGAAGGGCATTAGTAAGCAATTTTCAAATTAGTGAAGCTTTTGGAGGCTTCTTTCTATTGGAATAGAGATTAAAAAAAAACAATTTATAATAGTTCTTTTAGTTGAAAGTTAATTATATTATTCAGCAAATATTATCAAGATAACCCACCCATAAAGATCAACAACAAGAAATTACCTTTTTAGGCTAACAAAACCGAAATACACTCCCCTTTTAAGAAACCTTTTATAACACTTTTATTTACAGGTTTTATTAGACTTAGAAGTGGGAATATGTCACATCCCGACCCGTAAAAATTTTATCTTATTTACTAGCTTGATTATAATAAGAATTTTTACCGTCTCCGACATTGAGTTATAGTTTAATTGGTCCCTAGAAGGGTTTTTGAGGGACGATTATTTCGGAAGAGTTATTCGTAGGAGAAAAATGTAACGACGGTAAAAATGGTAAATTTTAGCTAGTAAAAGGTAATTTTTATTAGGGTATTATTTTTGGGGGGGGTGTTAAATTTTGGATTGGGTATATGTGGGTTGGAACCGGTTGGGCCAAGCCCAAAAAATTTCTCTCCCTCCCAATTCTCTCTCTCCTCTCCCGCTCCCGTTGTCACATCTCGACCCGTAAGATTTTATCTTATTACTAGCTTGATTATAATAAGAATTTTTACCGTCTCCGACATTGACATATAGTTTAATTGGTCCCTAGAGGGTTTTGGGGACGATTATTTCGGAGAGTTATTCGTAGGAGAAAAATGTAACGACGGTAAAAAAGGTAAATTTTAGCTAGTAAAAAGTATTTTATTAGGGTATTATTTTTGGGGGTGTTAAATTTGGATGGGTATATGTGGGTTTAAAAACCGTTTGGGCCAAGCCCAAAAAAACATTTCTCTCTCTTCCCTCCCGATTCTCTCTCTCTCTCCCGCTCCCGCACCCGACTCTCCCCCCCCTGCCGGATTTTCTTCTCCGCCGTCCGCCGCCGTCCGGCCACCGTTCGCCGCCGCACCGGTCCCAATCGATCGGTCTCCAACCCAGCTACTGTTCTAGACCGGTGGCAGCCTCTCTAGCGCCGCCGTGAGGGAGAGACGTCGCCCGAAAGTTCCGACTGCCGTATCGGTTTTCTCACCGGAACTCCTTGCTCCGGCCGCCATAGCTGGCGAGCCTTGGCTCAAAAGAAAGCTCTCCTCCCGTGCTTCAATCCCTCCAAAGGGCTCCCTCCATCTTCAGCTAGGTAAAGAGGAATCGGTATTTGAAATTCTAGGGCTTTATGTGTGTTTGCGTTCGATTGACATGGTTAGGCTTAGAGAATTGGAGTTTGTGGTAGTTATGAATGTTGTAGAGGAGATTGAGAGGAAGATACTGTCAAATTTTGGTGGACATTGGACGTCGCCGGAGCTGGTCGCCGGCCGCCGCTGGAAAAATTGTTTTAGGTGGAGATTTTTATGAGGAATTTATGGAATGAGTTTTAGAATTTTCGGACGAGTTTTGAATAGGTTTATGAATTTCCGAAGTTGAAGTTTGGTATTTAAGCAGTTAAATAATGTAAAATCCGACCGTAGGATTAAATAAAATTTCTGAGAAAGGTTGTTTATACGACTGCCGAGTATGATATAAAAGTTTGGATCGTTCCGATTTAAGAATATCGAACTTAGGCAATGATGAGCGTAATTATGGCTCTCGATTAATTTTGCCTATTTTATAAATACTGGAATTCAGTTGGTAAATTAATTATATATTTGGAACAGGACGTGAGGAGGCCCGAGCAGAAGAAAAAGCCTCGGAGCGTCATCAGGCTTAGGCCTAATTTGTGAGTGGACCTTGTTTTAAATAAAAAGCATGCGACGAATGATTTTATAATCATTGTTTATTCTGATGAGATTTATTGATTTCTCGCCTATTTGATAATTTTTCCTCCTTTGGAGAGATCCCGAAAATGAGATTTTCGGTGGATATATATGTTTTGGATTTTATGAGAATAGTATGTATATAAATGCTAGCTAGCCATACGTGCTTGGTCCGTCATAATGAGGTAAATACCATTATGGCGTGTCGTGCGTGTTAGACACAAGCGTCATAGCCCTATATGAAAACTTCTTTTTCTTTTCAGTTTATTTAGGTTTTCATATAGGGAGTCCACACGTATATGTACACCGTCCCTTTTCGGTCATAATGAGGAAAAATACCATTATGGCGCAACGTGAGCGTTAGACGCCAGCGTTGTAGCCTTGTATGAATTTCTATTTTTCTGAATTGTTTCTAGGATTCATACAAGGAGTCTGACGAGTGTAGATACATACGAATATGAATATATATGGTTTAGCCTGAGAGGCTCCATTTTATTTGAGTTTGTGACTAGCCAGTGCTAGTCGTGAAATTGCCAGTTTATGAGTTGAACACTTTTAAGCTGCCGCATGCAGTATATTTTTCTATGAAATCAAAATGGGAATGCATAAATAGTTTATTATTAAATTATTTTTGTCCACTCACTCTAATATTATTAAATGTCTTCTCCTGGGCCCTTTGTTTTAAAATGCCCAGTCTGCAGAGTTCGGATTGGATCTAGTAGGAGACGAGGCATAGTCACCCGTATTTCCACCACCTTTCACCAGTAGGTTACCTGTTTAGCCTACCTGTGTTTTCTTACTTCCGCTAGTGTCTAGTAGCTCTGAATACTTGGGTTTAATGTATATATTTTTGGTTGTGGGTGAAGGCTTGTTGATATTTTAGAATATTTTCGGATGATGTATATTATCTTAGATAATATTTATTATCCTGTTGGTGGTGATTGTTTTTGGGGAGCACGAAGGCTCCAGAAGTTAAGGTTGGATTTGGAACCTTTAGACGTGTTTGCAGGTTTCTATTGGAAGGGTTGTCCATTTTCAAGGGAGGTTGTACCGAATTTTGCGGTAAATCTTTCCTTGGAGGTGGTCCCCGCACGATTTACTCCGGGTTCAGGGTGAAATTCGAGGTGGGGTCGTGTCAGTTGGTATCAGAGCTTTAGATTTCCTTTTCTTGCTTCCTTGTCACTATCAGATTTGCCTAAGTAGCACGTAGTGTTTATAGAGTGATGATCCGCCAGTGGCGGATTCATTGGCATTTTATGCTTTTGGTGCTATGTGTTATTGGGTATGTGTGATAGTTGAGTTAGTCTTGTTTATGGACTCTTAAATATTTTCTTCCTCAGGTACTATGCCTCCTAGGCGCCCACGGCAAACCCGTGTGGCTACTTCGACCAATGCCAATGAGGGCCATGAGGTTAGGGGATTGGTTGATGATATTGGAAATTTGCTGAGGGATGTCATGGATCGAGCTCCACAACCTCATGCGGTGAAAATGAGAGAAGTTTATGAGGCTGGAACCAGAGAGTTCAAGGGTGCCAAGGGACCCCTTGATGCTCATAATTGGTGGACAAGATGGAAAATGCTTTTACGATCACTGAGTTACCAGAAGAAAGAAAGGTGAAGATGGCAGTGACTTTTCTGGACGATTCAGCACATCACTGGTGGTCGCTTGCCAGCAGGAATGTTGAGGATGCTCTGAGTATGTCGTGGGAGCAGTTTAAGACTCTCTTCTTGGGGCAGTATTTCAATCATGCCCACCGCAGCAGAATTCAGTCGGATTTCCTGCATATGACGAAGAGGGATAATGAGGGGATCATAGAGTTCCAGGAAAGATTCACCTCCCTGAGCTACCATGTGTCATATCTGGTTCCTGATGAGAAGACCAGGATTGAGATGTTCATTGGAGCACTTGGTGGAGTGTATGCAGACAAGATGACGGGGGTAATTTACCCGAATTTTATGGATGCAGTTGGTGCAGCCATGGCCATTGAGTCTGCTTCATGGATGCAGTTGGGGGACATATGGTGTTCGGCCTCGTGATTACAGTGGCCCCAGTCAGGGTCCATCCAAGAAGGCTGCTTCATCATCCGCTTCTGGGTCTTTTGCTGGTAGTGGTAGTAGTGGGGGATTGAGCTCTGGTGCTCGGAACAGAAATAGAGGATGTTTCAGGACACCTTCTCGGAGTTATTTGGGTAGGCAGCAGTCTAGACGGTATGGTTCTAGTGGCAGTTTCCAGGGTGGATCATCCGGTAGCCAGACTTATTCTTATGGGCAGCAGCAGTTTTCTAGGTGCTATGAGTGTGGTAGTCTGGATCACTTCAGGAGAGATTGCCCATTGTTGGCTCAGAGGACCACCCCTACCCCTACTCAGTCAGTTGGTCAGTCTTCAGCTAGAGGTTCTAGTAGTAGTGCCCAGGGCAGTGCTACGATCAGAGGTGGCTCTCAGCGGGGCAGTGGTCAGCGTGGACGTCCCATGACTCGCGCTAGATTGCATGCTATGACCCAGCAGGAAGGACGTACTTCTCCAGATGTCATCATTGGTACGTTATTAATTTTTGGTCAGCCTGCATGTACTTTAATTGATCCTGGAGTCACGCATTCATTCATGTCTAGTAGATTTGCTCTCCATGCCAATGTGCCATCATCATCTCTTCCAGGCGAGTGGCATGTGTCTCTACCCTCCGGTGAGGTGATGAGAATTAATTGGGTATTTTGTGGATGTGAAGTTTTAGTTGAGAGATTTAATTTCAAGGCCGATTTAATTCCTTTAGAGATAGTGGAGTTTGATGTGATCTTGGGGATGAACTTTTTGGAAGCAAATAGAGCTTTGATAGATTGTTTTCAGAAAGTAGTGGTGCTTCGAAGTCCAAGTGGATTTGAGGTTGCTTTTCAAGGGGAAAGATATGTTATTTCGAGTTGCCTAATTTCCGCTATTGCTGCAAGGAAATTATTAAATAAAGGCTGTCAGGCGTATTTAGCTCATGGGGTGCTCCGGAACTATGCTTATCTCTCTGGTTTGCCTCGTGAAATTGCCAGTTTATGAGTTGAACACTTTTAAGCTGCCGCATGCAGTATATTTTTCTATGAAATCAAAATGGGAATGCATAAATAGTTTATTATTAAATTATTTTTGTCCACTCACTCTAATATTATTAAATGTCTTCCCCTGGGCTCTTTGTTTTAAAATGCCCAGTCTGCAGAGTTCGGATTGGATCTAGTAGGAGACGAGGCATAGTCACCCGTATTTCCACCACCTTTCACCAGTAGGTTACCTGTTTAGCCTACTTGTCTTTTTCTTGCTTCCGCTAGTGTCTAGTAGCTCTGAATACTTGGGTTTAATGTATATATTTTTAGTTGTGGGTGAAGGCTTGTTTATATTTTAGAATATTTGACGGATGATGTATATTATCTTAGATAATGTTTATTATCTTGTTGGTGATGATTATTTTTGAGGAGCACGAAGGCTCCAGAAGTTAAGGTTGGATTTGGAACCTTTAGAAGTGTTTGCAGGTTTTTATTGGAAGGGTTGTCCATTTTCAAGGGAGGTTGTACCGAATTTTACAGTAAATCTTTCCTTGGAGGTGGTCCCCGCACGATTTACTCCGGGTTTAGGGTGAAATTCGGAGCGGGTCGTGTCAGTTGGTATCAGAGCTTTAGGTTTCATTTTCCTGCTTCCTTGTCACTATCATATTTGCCTAAGTACCACATAGTGTCTATAGAGTGATGATCCGTCCGCGGCGGATTCATTGGCATTTTATGTTTTTGATGCTATGTGTTATTGGGTATGTGTGATAGTTGAGTTAGTTTTGTTTATGGACTCCTAAATATTTTCTTCCTCAGGTACTATGCCTCCTAGGCGCCCACGGCAACCCCGTGTGGCTACTTCGACCAATGCCAATGAAGGCCATGAGGTCAGGGGATTGGTTGATGATATTGGAAATTTGCTGAGGGATGTCATGGATCGAGCTCCACAACCTCATGCGGTGAAAAGGAGAGAAGTTTATGAGGCTGGAGCCAGAGAGTTCAAGGGTGCCAAGGGACCCCTGAGTTCAAGGGTGCCAAGGGACCCCTTGATCCCTTGATGCTCATAATTGGGTGGACAAGATGGAAAATGCTTTTACGATCACTGAGTTACCAGAAAAAAGAAAGGTGAAGATAGCAGTGACTTTTCTGGATGATTCAGCACATCACTGGTGGTCGCTTGCCAGCAGGAATGTTGAGGATGCTCTGAGTATGTCGTGGGAGCAGTTTAAGACTCTCTTCTTGGGGCAGTATTTCAATCATGCCCACCGCAGCAGAATTCAGTCGGATTTCCTGCATATGACGAAGAGGGATAATGAGGGGATCATAGAGTTTCAGGAAAGATTCACTTCCCTGAGCTACCATGTGTCATATCTGGTTCACTTCCCTGAGGTTGTACCGAATTTTGCGGTAAATCTTTCCTTGGAGGTGGTCCCCGCACGATTTACTCTGGGTTCAGGGTGAAATTCGGGGCGGGTCGTGTCAGAATAAATGATAACAACCAAATCGTAATAGAACTTGTGACCCAGCTCCTTTAAACCATGCTTGCCAAAGAAGAAGAGACTTCCTACAGGCTGCCTTCTTTTGATCTAGAAGGTTTCCATCATTAAACTAGGGTATAGGGCTGCCAGCAGACACCAATAACCCCAACCGCGAACTTAAAAGTTTTCTTATGGACCATCCATTAAGAATGGATGGCCAAGATTTCTCCAACATTCTTTTAGTTGATATTTTCGCTTATCTCTCCCCCAAATTCTTGTCTTCTCATCTTTCTCAAAATCTCTCCCGTTGGCGACAGAGTTCGACCGTGCCCTTTGCCTCTGCTACCTGGTCCAAGATCCTCTGATGCTCGTTTTTCCGGTGACCGCCGCTTGCGTTCTCTATCTCTCAAGTTTCTTGATTTTCTTCATCAATCTCTTTTCCTTCAATCTCTAATCCCTCAAATATGTAATTATGAAAATTGATTACAATTTCTGGGATCCTTCATTTGTAATCTGAGTGCTTTTGTCTTCTGTTTGCTTTGGTTGAATAAGGAGTAGCTCAATCACTCTGTGAAAATTCTTTTGGTGAAGTATTTGCCTTGAAAATGAGGAATTTCCCATCTTGATTTGGTGAAAATGGGTTTCAAGTTGCTGATTCTTCTTCGTTGAATAATCATTATACTAGTGGCTGCTCATAATTTGGTTACTTGTATCAATCAATACCGGATGCACATTCGGTCTTGTTTGATTACCCTCACATGGAGTAGGAATTTGATGGGTCAAGGCCTTAGTATTGGGATAGATGATTCATCGAATCAGTGCTTTGTAAGGTTGATACTAAACCCTGGTTGTTCTCCAAAACACGAGGGCTCAAGTTTAGAAGCTTATTCTAGTAAAATCGGTATATATTAGGACTTCTCTTCTGCAAAAGTTGGTGCGGCCGGACTCCCGCCGACGAGAGAGATGATCGTGAATCTGAAATTTACAAAAGATGAGAAGACGAGAATTTGGGGAAAGAGATAGACGAAAATAACAACTAAAACAATATTTTGGAGTAATCTTGGCCATCCGTTAAGAATGGATGGTTTAGATGTACTTATGAGGCAATATGAGGAGGATTTCATGAGGAGAGGATCCCAGCCCCAAAAAACTTGCACTTGTTATACTGCATAGGGTCACCTCCTCTCCTCACTCTCACGATCGAAAGTTCTTCAGTGCACCAATTCAAGTGAACCAATACCCACTGATCAATCACAATCATTCATTTAATACAGTTAATTGCATGACACTAATACCGATACTAACACTGTTAGATAATTGAGACAAAAAAAAAATCCAATCAACATGGTAAAAATAAATAAGGCCACAATAAATATTACATGAACAATTAAAGGTTTATATAGCTAGAAATTTACATATCTTTATATGTTGCTGAAGCTGATAGAATCTCGTTTGTATGCCTGGAAATTTTTTTTAACAATAATTTGGTATGTCTCATTAAGACACTTGGTTGCTATACTTTTCTGAATTCGTCTTAGATTTTTTTTTATAATTTTTTTTATTCAATTACTCATACACCCTACGTATGTCAGGTTTTTTCTTTTTAAAATAAATAACAAATTTTCTTTTCGTTTTTTGGTAGAATGAACCTATATATTACTTTTTGATAAAAAATTATGGATTACTTATCGGTTTATTTTTTATAATTAGTATGTATATGTTTTAAAATAATTGAAGTATTTGTTTAACACCATATTTAACGTATACGCTCAATGTATATTAGGTATAACGTTAGTGGATCCGATCTGTCGTCTTTTCGACATCGGTCAAAGATATCAATGTTTTGAATGCTTAGTTTGTTAACTTTGACTGTGTCGATGATGATAAAAATAAATTAATATGTGATCCTCAGAAGAAAAATAATAGAGCTAAGTTGAGATCGTTTTGAATAAGTTTACAATCTCGGAAATTAAATTAGTGATCAGGAGTGTTTTTCAAAAATCATATATGACGATCGATCGGTTTGCTAGTTTTGTTTTTGTCGACCACGTTGCTTCTGAAAGGTATATAGTTCTGTTACTTCTATGTAAGCAATTTCTTTTCTATCGAGACATTAGTGTTCACAATCTGTCAGTTGTAATCGAGTCTTTGAAATACATCGTATAACCATAGACAATCCCAACCCTATATATTTTAGTATTCAACGCATAAATAGTAAACGTTTAGTATTCAACATATAAATAGTAAACGTTTTATTTTTGGACAAGTTGTCATTAAAATAAAATGCTAACAATTCTCTAAAATCAATTAGACAATAGAAAAAAAGTTACACCGTGTTTATAAGCACAAAAAATTAATTCCGATCCTAAAGAAATGAAATTAGTACACTTGCACACAAGACCCAAGTGCTCAATATTATGTACGATTAATAGACCCAACCTATCGTACTTTTGATATTGGTGAAAAAATATCACCTTTGTAAGCAGATTTATCCTATTAAGGTTGATCATAAGAAAAGAATAAAGATAAATTGATATGTGAGCTTAAAAAATATTTGACGAGCTAAATTAAAATCGTTCGAGGGTTACGTTATGATCTTGGTAAATAAATAAGTGCTCGGAAGTATAATATAAAACCTTTTACACATTTTTGAGTAAATTAAGAGAAAAAAGAAAGAAAAAAATAACTTTTAATAGCAACAGATGCTTAGGTTGCTAGAAACACAAAAATATCCCACTGGCCCCTCCTTTCGTTCCTCATCTCTCACTCTCCCAGCGCCTCCTCCCCGAGAAGGAAAGTCGGGAGGCGAGACTTATTCTTGAAGAGGCGGAGATCGATGAAGGTGAGGGGCTGAGGAACCACGTGGTAAGGCAGCAAAAACGGGTCTGCGACGGGAAGGCGCGACACGGCGGTGATTTCCGGCATGAAAACGGTGGCGCTGAGTGGGAGGGAGCGCGTATTCCCAAAGTCGCCTGAGGCTATCAGAGCGTCGACAATGTTGTTTATTTGTTGCGCCGTCGCTCGTGTTGTCGGAGAAGGCGGCGGTGGTGATAGAGAAAAAGTGGGGGCGGTGATGGTGAAAGTGGTGGAGGCCGCGATGGTGAGGGAGGTTGAGGCGGTGACGGTGGAGGAGGTGGTGACGGTGATGGAGGTGGAGGTGAAGGTGACGGCGGTGGTGGTTGTGGTGAGGAGGTTGGGGGTGAGGCGGCGGGGTCGGCGGTGGAAGGATTGAAGAGGGTGAGAGCGACGGCGGTGATGAGGAGAAAGAGGTGAGAAGGTGGTGGATGGTGGTGATTGGGTGCCATGGGAGAGAAGAGGGGTGAGGTTTTGTGAGTGAGTTTTTCTAGTCAAACTTAGAAGGAAAGGGTGGAGAAGCTGGGTTTTGGGTTTTCACTACATTCTGGGTTTTTAGATTTTACTGTAGTTCCATTTTTTTTTTTATCACTAACCCCGTTTGTTTTTCTGTTAATATACATGATGGTTCAAGTATACCATGGTCTACTAAATCCGCTCCGCTCTGATGATTCATTATTATCTTGACCAATTGTTCCGGATCTTGCGATACAATGTCGGGTAGTTTGTTCTTTAAACCCACAAAACCTTTGACTAAGACCCATGTCTCAAAATGAAACAGTGGAACCTCATCAATAGGACTCATCCCATCATAAGCATTCAGAACAAGCATGGTATTTTCGTAGAAATATGGACCCCTGCCCTCTTCAATATGCGATTAGGATCCACCATATTATCGCAAATTGGAAAAGAAAACATTTGATCCTCCAAATTAATCGTCGTGATTGTCCCTCTGAAGCCCGGGAGATTTTCTTTGGGGACTAAAAGGCATCACACCAATAGGAGTTACGATCAGTCAACACCGCCCTTCCACTGTTGCCTAGCGACACCCTCGCCGATTTTCCGACTCTACTGCCGCTTTCCAAAAGCTTCAATTGAGTGATAACATTCCTTGCCGGTGATCCCATAAAACAGACAAAGGAGAAGTTGCTTGCTGCCATGGTAGGAGTTTGGTAAGAATTTTCGAACACGAAACCCTTGGCGACTGCTAGGGAGAATGATACATACTGCTAGGGAGAATGATACATGCATTTTATGCTATATTCTTAATGTGTTTCCGACCTTATTTAGCTTTGTTATTTCCTTAATAATGCCATTTCTAGTTTGTTTCTCTTCTTTAGGTCAAAAGAGGCAGTTTTACACGGAAGAAGGTTAAAACGCAAGAATTGAGTGAAATCCTAATCAAAGGAGGATTCCTGTTGCAGCAAGGAGTCTCATTAATTCGCAAAATCTGAGGATAAATCGTTTAGGAAACTTTCCTGTTTTAAAAAGGGAAAGTTACCTATTTCATTTTAGGAAACTTTCTTATTTTGATTTAGGAAACTTACTACTTTTGAATCTTTCCTATTCTGACTTTCCTAAAATATTTAGGAAACTTTCTTTTCTAATGAGACAGGGAAACCATTTGAAGTCAGAAAACCTAATCCAACTTGGAATAGGAATCTGTGAATGTCTATAAAAGGGGGAGAACGAATTCTGCAGCAATCAAGGATTTTATATGTGCTAATCAGAGAATTAAGGGAGATACTTTCCTTTAAATTCGTCATTTGAATTCTGTTATTCCCCTACCATATCTATCTGATTTTATTTCCCTTGCAGGAACCCTAATTGCGCACAAATAAAGGAAGGGAATTTTCGTCAAAAGCCTGATTGATAGCAGAGAAGGTAAGTTCTTAATCGCTGGGTTTTACTTTGGAGAACAAGGAGTGTACCTGGTCCATATTCAAGCCTTATGCAATGGATTACTACAGAAGACATTTCAGAGAATTCTGGGAATGTCTAAATCAGGATTTAAAGCAGTAATTCTGCACCGTTAGATCACAATTCAATCAAAAGCTAGGAGCACAGCTAGGGTTTGGCATGTTCACTATAAATAGAGGCTGTCTGCTTCACAATTATCATCATTCATTAACGTAAAAACCAGAGAGATACGAAAGCAGCAGCAAGCCTTCTTTTCCTCCCCTGCCGAGTTCATCCTCTCTTGCCAGACCTTGAAGGACTTCTCCAGGAAGGTAGCAGAGTTGGAGACTTGAAGGACGAAGCCAAACATCCTTTTGCCGTTGCCAAGCTTCCTTGGAAACTGAAAAAGTGTAAACACTGCCTTTACATTGTTTTGATTTTCTTTACAATTTGAAAGCATGTTTCGAATGTTAAACTCTGGATTTGTAAGCATGTTTTGCTCGTTCTTGTATTCAATAGATTCAGAATTTTAGAAAAGCATGTTGAAGTTTCGTTCATGATATTCTTGGCAATCTGATCTTGTTAATTCATTGTTGAGGAAGTATGCGTTTTTGTTTTATTACTATGTTAGAATGCATGCTAACTAGTGCCATGATTTATATTAAGCCTCGTAGGTAAGTATGGATCTCCAGTGGTGGAAGCTATGTCAAAATGGCTGAAAACGTATACTAGGCAGTTCCCTGTTGTGACGTTCATAATATAATTGTGTTCAATCTCGTTCTATAGATTCTAAGGACTCATGTTAAGTGTAGACAGATACACTCAGTATTGATAGCAACCTTGCATGAGATGTCTTAGTTCTAGACGTTCTGTGCTAGGGACAAGTAAGTAGAACTATAAAATGCATGACCTCGTAGGCTTGTATTTTGAGATTGTTTCTAGTTCTTTGAATTGGCATGTT
Source organism: Fragaria nilgerrensis (assembly GCA_010134655.1). NCBI lineage: Eukaryota > Viridiplantae > Streptophyta > Magnoliopsida > Rosales > Rosaceae > Fragaria > Fragaria nilgerrensis. The sequence goes on from CM020977.1 coordinate 17,058,439, forward strand.
ATCGGATTGCTAAGGTTGAAACGTGAACTTTGATGTGTGGTCAGAATCTGAGCTTTCTCTGATGGATATGTTGAATGGATCGATCACTTGTATATATTAGTTTAGCTTTTATTTTTTGTTTTAGTAGGAACATAGAACAAACCTTCAAAATCCCCCCTGAAATCTTGTAAATGTAATTGTTGTTTATAATCTGTAAATAACTCTTAAATTAGATTCTAATTTGCTTAGTTTTGTAAACGCAGGAGCACCCTAAAGTCCCCGGATTGATCGAACCTTATTTACCAATACTACAATTGTCAAAACAGGGTTCATAGTTGTCTCACCCCGGTTTCGGAGCGCGTCAGAGAACGAGAGCGATAATTTTTTTTTTTTAGTTTCTTTCTTAGTATTCAAATCACTCTTTCTATCTCTCGAAAGAAAAAATGAAATTTTATTTAGAAATGAAATACCTATATATTTTTTGGGGTTGAAATTTACACATCCCTTTTTATAATAAATGCTGTTATTGAGACCTTAAAATTTGCTCTTTTACAATCCATACACTCATACCCCACTTTTTATAAGGAAATGTCTAAAATGTCCCTATCCTAGAAAACTTGAAGAGATTAAAATGAATAATTTAGACATTTCCTTATAAAAAGTTGGGCAGGGTGTGTGAATTGTAAAAAAAGATGTGTAAATTTCACTCCTTTATTTTTTTTTTATCAAATAAACAACTAATATGGAACACCGAGTCTACTATTAGTCGAATCCACAACATCTCTCTTACAAAAAGAGACTTATGCCACTTACATATTAGAAAATAAGAAAACTATCATTCTCAATTTATAATAGTTTTATTATTAAAATCAATTTTACTTCTCATTTTACCTAAGCCTACACATTTGATTGAAAGCTACACTTGTTTGCTTTTGGGTTCTAGTAGTTGTTCACAAATTGCGGTCTTAGGCGACTATTATCTACTTGATACGGATTTGATAGAGTAATTTAAGGTCATTTGCATGTAGGCTCAATAATTGAGCTAAACCCGATTGCAAGAAGGGTACCATTCAACTAGCTTCAATTTGCTTACTGTTAGCGCATATTGGAATAAACCGAGCATTGATGTAAGTGTCGTCTGGCTATGAAAAAAAAGGGGTTGGTGGTGCGGTTGTCCACAAGCCTCTATTAATGAAATTGTTGAATACAAGGGGGACACCGAGTCTAAACCCTTTATTACAAAAACCTGAAATAATATCATGAGTCTCCACAGTATACATGTGTACTCAAAGCTGCACCAAGTAGCTTTGATCTAAATGCTACTCATTTCACACATTTGATCTTATTGGTTTATACAAGCTCTTGAAGTATAAATTATATAGAAGGAACCTAGGGTTAGAGAATGCACCCCACACACAAAGAGAAAAAGAACGGGTGCTGCTAGATGTACCCAGTAAAATACTAAGTAGACCCAACAAAACAAATTTTACTGAAAAAACAATTTTATCCTCATCTGAAATGACATTTGTAGTCATTATTATTAAGATAATAACAAAAGAAACCTAAAATTTTAAAATTCTTTTAGTTAGTAATTTCTAAATGTACCCAGGAGTTTAAGTTTAACGTAAACATATTGTTGGTTCCAACAAAACCTTAAATGAGGTTTCCCATTTCACTATATTGTTGTGCTTCAAGGGTTTAAAATATGTATATTGATGAAGTTGGGAGTGCAATTATGGTTTCAGATGCTTCTAATAAGGTATGTTCATTTTGAATATGATTGAAAATAAATTAACCCACATCTGTATGTATTCATTATGCATTTGTTCTGTAGTTCGTCCGACCGTTCAGACAATAACAACTGAAAAAATGCCTCGTATTCGGTAACGAAGCAACGAATACGAGTAGAATTTTCGGACCTTCACGACCGAAACGGGTGAATATTTTCGGTACGTGACTACCGAAAATTGCTGAAATTTTCGGCCGGCAACACCCGAACTCAGCTAAGGAATTCGGCTGGAAACCACCGAATGTGATATTTACCATATTATTTTTACCCAGCTTATTGATTTAACATGTTGAACAGAATAATCATGCATCTACTAAAGGTGGCAATGGTGGGAGTGAATGTTTGAGTCGGAATGAATGAATTAATTGGACTCGTGAAGAAGGAAGAAAGTGCGGAATAGTTGTTGTAATCAGGAGGTCGGATTTTCCAGGGAATTGTAGATTACGAAGAGGGCGAATAGTTTTTGGTTGTGAGAGAGGTGGTTGTTATCAAAAGTGTCATATCCCGACCCTTAAATTTTTACTTTATTTACTAGCTTGGTTATAATAAGAATTTTACCATCTCCGTCATTGAGGTTATAGTTTAATTGGTCCCTAGAGGGGTTTCGGGGATGGTTATGCTCGGAGGATTATTCGTAGAAAAAAATATGATGACGGTAAAAATAGTAAATTTGAGCTAGTAAAAGGTCATTTTTATTAGGGTATTATTTTTCAGGGTGTTTTATTTTGGAGTGGGTTGGTATAAGGGTGTTGGACCGGGTTGGTATGAGGCCCAAACACCATTTCTTCTCTCTCTCTCTCTCTCTTTTCCTCTCCCTCCCGACTTCTCTCCCGAGCTCTCCCGACCCGAAAACTTTCCGGCCGCCGTACGCCGCCGTCCGGCCACTGTTCGTCGCAAAACCGGTCCCGTTCGGTCGGTCTCCAACCCAGCTTCCATTCTAGGCCGGTGAGAGCCGCCCTAGCTCCGTCCTAAAGGAGTTCTCACCCCATAAAGGTTCGGCTGTCGTGGTGGAGTTCTCGCCGGAGCTCCCTCCTCCGACCACCATAGCCGGAGCTGCTTGGCTCTTTTGGAAGCTCTCCTCCCGTGCATCAATCCTTTCAAAGGACTCACTCCCTCTTGAGCTAGGTAAGGAGAAATTCGAAGTTGAAATCTTAGGGCTCTTTAGGTGTTTGTTTTCGATTACCCTAGCTAGGCTTGGATTTTGGGTTTGTGCTAGTTAGGGAAGTTGTAGAGCATGATGAGAGGATTATGCTCTCAAAATTTCATAGGAATTGGAGGTCGCCGGAATCGGCCTCCGGCCGCCGCTGTTTGGGAGATTTTTAAGGTTTTAAATGTGGAATATTAAGAGGAGTATATTGATATGAATTATGAAATTTTTGGATAAGATTTGGATAGGTTTGGAATTTCTGAAATGTAGTATTTTTGGCGGTTGAATAATGTAGAATCCGGCCGTAGGATTTAAGTCAATTTCTGAGGAATGTTGTATTTACGGCTGCCGAGTATGGTATTAAGATTTGGGTCGTTTCGATTGAAGAATATCGAAGTTAGGCAATGATAAACGTGGTTGGCTCTCGTTAATTTTGCCTATTTTGCGTAAATATTGGAATTTCGGCTGGGAAATTAATATTATTTTTGGAACAGAACGTGAGGAGGCTCGAGCAGACGAGGCCTCAGATCGACGTCAGGCTTAGGCCTAATTTGTGAGTGGACTTTTTTTTTAAATATTGTGCATGCAAAATAATTTATGTTGTTAGAAAATAACCGAAATTGAGAATTTCGGTGAGTATGTTTATATATATCCATATTTGGATGATTATGAGGATAGTATGTATATAAATAAATGCTAGCTAGCTATACGTGTTTTTCCACCATACTGAGGTAAAATTCTATTATGGTGCGACGTGAGCGTTAGACGCAATCGTCGTAGCCCTATATAAATATAATAATTTATATAGGGGATATGCGCGTATATATATATATTTATATACACCGTCTTTTCCATCATAATGAGGTGAAATGCCATTATGGTGCAACGTGAACGTTAGACGCAAGCGTCGTAGCCTTGTGTGAATTTCTATTTCTCTTATTCCTTCATAAAATTCATACAAGGGATATGACGAGTGTAATACATACATATTTTGTTTTAGCCTGAGAGGCTTTATTTTTATGAAGTGTTGGTGACTAGCGCAGCTAGTCACGTTTCGGTAAATTCGGTAAATTTTTAAAAGCTTTTGAGCTTGTTGCATGCCGTTAATTATGTTTCCACAGAAGTTAAATTGGGAAAGCATGAAGATTTATTTTGTTTTAAAATTTATTTTTGTCCACTCACTCTAACATTATTAAATGTCTTCCCCTGGGCCCTTCGTTTTAAAATGCCCAGTCTGCAGAATTCGGATTTGATCTAGTAGGAGGCGAGGCATAATCACCCGCATTTTCACCACATTTCACCAGTAGGTTACCTAATCTACCTGTGTTTTCTTACTTTCGCTAGTGTCTAGTAGCTCTGAATACTTGGGTTTAATGTATATTATTTTGGTTGTGGACAAAGGCATGTTGACATTTTAGAATATTTGACGGATGATGTATATTATCTTAATTGGATATATGTGTTGGATTGGAAGTTGATGTTTATTATCTTGTTGGTGGTGATTGTATTTGGGGAGCATGAAGGCTCCAGAAGTTAAGGGTGGATTGAGAATTTTAGGAGTGTTTGCAGGTTTTCATTAGGAAGGGTTGTCCATTTCCAGGGGAGGTTATACCGAATTTTGCGGTAAATCTTTCCTTGGAGGTGGTCCCGCACGATTTACTCCGGGTTCAGGGTGAAATTCGGGGTGGGTCGTGTCAAAAAGAATAGTGTAGACTCAACATCTTTACAAAAAGAATACTTGTTTGCTATCGGTCTCTCGCCCGTACTTAGCCTTGGACAAAATTTAACTCCAGATTGGGGCTGCATTCCCAAACAACCCGACTCGCCGACAGCGCCTCGTGGTGCGACAGGGTCCGGGCACAACGGGGCTCTCACCCTCTGCGGCGCCCCTTTCCAGGGGACTTGTTCCCGGTCCGTCGCTGAGGACGCTTCTCCAGACTACAATTCGGACGCCTCGCGGCGCCAGATTCTCAAGCTGGGCTGTTCCCGGTTCGCTCGCCGTTACTAAGGGAATCCTTGTAAGTTTCTTTTCCTCTGCTTATTGATATGCTTAAATTCAGCGGGTAACCCCGCCTGACCTGTGGTCGCGTTGAAAGCGTCGGCTTACCGACGCGCTTTAAGGTTAAGGAAGTCCCGCGATCGACTCACGCACGCGACAAGGCACCGAGGTTTCACAACCACTGATTGTCGCGGTGCCGGTCGCCGAGGACTCGGTATTTATGCCAACCGCGTGACAGGGCACACGGGAAGGCCATCATCTGTCCCATCCGGCCCCCGAAGGGGTCGGGGGGGCAACGACGTGTGACGCCCAGGCAGACGTGCTCTCGGCCTAACGGCTTCGGGCGCAACTTGCGTTCAAAGACTCGATGGTTCACGGGATTCTGCAATTGACACCAAGTATCGCATTTCGCTACGTTCTTCATCGATGCGAGAGCCGAGATATCCGTTGTCGAGAGTCGTTTAGACATACTGAAGACGACGAACCACCCGCGCGGTCTCCGTCTCCGGGACGGCGGGGGAACGCTCTTTCATTCAAGTTCCTTGGCGCAATTCACGCCGGTGTTCGGTACGTCGGAAGGGTCGGCCAGGCGGAAGCGCCGGAGCGCGACGCGTGAGACGTCCGCCTCCCGGGAGGAGGGGGAAGCATGATGCCAATTTAAATCCTAAAAAGAAGAAGCGTCATAGGAGTGGCGGTACAAAAAGGTGTGGTTGCCCATTTCGTTTGAAGGGCAAAAATATTGGTCATGGAGATGAGTGGACTCTTGAGGTGGTAAATGGGATGCATAACCATCATGCTGCGAAGTATCATGAAGGACATTCCTATTTGGGATGGTTAACAAAGGAAGAAAATAATTTGTTGGTTAATATGTCAAAGAACTTGGTCAGTCCAAAATAAATATTATACATTTTGAAGCAAAATGACCCACTTAATTCAAGCACTATGAAGACAATCTACAATGCTCAACAATTTCATAGGGTGATTGAAAAAACTGGTAGGTCAAAGATGCAAATATTGCTAAACAATTTGCAGGAAAACAATTATGTTGAGTGGCATAGGAATCACCGCACATAAAACATTGTGAGTGACTTGTTTTGGACCCATCTTGATAGTGTAAGTCTGCTACGCTCATTTCCTTATGTATTGATTATGGATGCTACATACAAGACCAATAAGTTTCGATATCCATTGTTGGAGATTATGGGGGTGACATATACAGAATTAACATTTCATGCTGCATTTGTGTACATCCATGCTGAGAAGGAAGAAAATTATGTATGGGCTTTATCTAGATTGGAAAGTGTGATGAATGAAGACCACCTTCCAAGTGTTATTATTACTGACAGAGAGCTAGCACTCATGAATGCCGTTCGTAGGGTCTTCCCAGCTGCCCAACATTTACTATAGGTGACACATTAATAAGGTAGTGTTAAGAAAGTGCATAAGGCTTTTTGATGACCAAGAGAAGTTTAAAAAGTTTATGAAGTCATGGAACACATTGGTCTTTTCAGATACAATACTTGCCTATGAAAGACATTTACATGAGTTGGAAAGAGACTACCAAAAATATCACGAAGTACTAGGTTATGTGAAAGGCACTTGGTTGAATGAATATAAAGAGAGATTTGTTGAAGCCTGAACGAACAATTATATGCATCTTGGAACGATACTTCGAACAGGTAATTTTAAATTGATATATTTATTTCTTAATAAAATCATATTGCTTCTCATAATTTAGTTGAATGTTAATATATTGTCATGTGTTCTTTTAAATAGGGCGGAAAGTTCTCACTCAAAATTGAAACGATATTTGATGTCTAGTTTTTGCAACTTTGCTACATCTTGGAAAATGATTCATGCCTTATTGGTTTTGCAACACACGGAAATAAAAGCTTTATTTGAGAAAAGTATGATATTTGTCCGACATGAGTTCATGAAGAATCTGTTTCAGGAAATGCTGGGTTTTGTTTCGCATGCTGGCTTGGATTATATTTTGGGAGAGTCTAAACGGATGGATTATGTTGGAACTAATGAAAATGTATGTGGTTGCACTTTGAGAAAAACACACGGGTTGCCATGTGCACATGAGATGACAACTTATAAAGAGAATGGCCGGCCTATTCCACTTGATTGTGTTCATTGTCATTGGAGGAAATTAGATATGGTTCATGTTCCGTTGAAGTCACTAGAGGAAAGATTCATGAGTTGGTTATGTGGAACTGACGACGACACCAAGAGACAAGTGAAGAGAAAGTTAGAGGAAGTCATGACTCCGGGATGTACCACACTTACAGAACCACAAGAAAAAATTAAGACAAAAGGATGTCCAACTAAAGAAGAAGCCTCAACACGTCGGATGTTATCTTCTTTTGAGATTGCATTATCAGGCCAAGATTGTCAGTCACAGGCACCGAGTGTCAAAGGTCTTGATATAAAAGCACCTTCAAAGAGGCCATATAGGAGGTAGCCAAAACAAGAAAAAGACAACATTCAATCAAAAAAATTAACTCCAACAACTGCTAGTACTGGAGAGTCAACAATGAAGGCAAAAAAACGACCATCAAAAATAGAAAGAACATATTGGTTTTTCACAAATTTCCCCTACCAACATTGAGGGTCTGAGAACACCACCAAGGATGTCAAAAATGGCAGAAGGTTCCAGGGTACTTAAAAAAAGACCAAAGTTAAAGGTATGTACTTATTTATTTATATTTATTTGTAAATTCCTTATAATTATTATTTGTTCACTAACTGATTAACATTATTCTCTTAAATTCATTCATTCTACAGTTAAAAATATGTGAAGATGTAGATCCAGCTTTATTGACACAACAATATAATAAGTGGTTCCCTGAAGATATGTTACCATTTATTTTGGGAGCAAAAGATGTAAGAGATAATGGAAATTGTGGTTTTAGAGCCATAGCTGATTTTATGGGCTATGGTAAGAATAACTGGCGCCGTGTACGTAAAGAGTTGTTACAAGAGTTTCATCGTAATAATCTTATATATCAATTGTTATTCCGACATGCAGAGCTACTGGAAGAGGTGGAGAGAAGATTAGATTATTTTGATGACTTTCCACCTCGTGATTATTGGTTCTTGATTCCAGATATGGGATACATTGTAGCAAATTGTTACAATGTCGTGTTGATGCATTTTGGAAAGCATTTGATGACATGCTTCACATTCTTGCCAATGGATAGCACCCAACTTTCTATGGTTGATCGGCGTGAAATTTCTCTTGGTTTTGTCAATACAAATCACTTTGTCCAGGTCTATACATATTTGCTATTAAGCATTTACTATATACTTTTGTTTGATAAATGTTATTAACTGGGCATCTTCTTCTCTTATGTTATAGGTTCATCTGAAGCCATTTCATCCTATGCCACCTATTGTCGATGGTTGGTTCAAGCATTCTCTACTTCTCGCAAACGGATGGCTACCTCCTTATAGTGATCGCCTTCATGCTGGCAAAGATATTCTTGATACCGATTATCCAGATGATGACAAAATAGTAGGTGTCGATTGTCCAATCGATGAAAAATTTGTTACTCTTGATAGTGATTGATTTGCTACATGTTTTTTTTATCGGATGCTACTACATGCTTTTACTTTATGTTTATGATCCAATTATTAAAACAATAACATGGAAATACATTATAAGGCCAAAATTTTCACTACGGTTAAATTATTGTTGCCATCAATGTTTGAAATATAAAAGAAAATCTACTCTAGTAATCTATTGATTGTTTTGTCCATGCCGGCGCTGTTGGTATGTGCGTGTGTTTTGCACTTGGTCACCTAGTAGTATATGTTGGATGCTTTCAATTGCCTCATATAACATCGTTGGCCGCCTAACAGCATCATCTCGGCCAGCAGCTACAATAGATTGAGTAACATACAATGCGTGTGATATACGCTGCATCAAACAAGTACGAAAAAAAATTGTCAATCTGTATTGAATACAAATAATTAAATTAAACTTGAAGTAAGTACCTGTAAAAGATGACTTTCCTCACTTGAATCAGCTGCATCAGACATCCGATCAGGATGTTGAACCTAATGTGTGATGTTTTGGTACCACGATAAGTATTCTGAAGTGCAGTCATATGAAAACTTAACTGGAGTACTTGGTTGTGGCATCAGCCAACACATGATCTCGCCATCGTTGCCACAACCCATCAAAGTACTGGTACACAACCTTGTATGATTTGGAATCAGAAACTCGTCGAACACGAGAAGGGGTATATGGATTGTGAGGAATCGTTTGAACTCAACCAAATTGTCTCAGAACCCTATCTGGATAATATGGTTCAACAATATCCAAACACTTTAGCATCCCTGTATAGAATGAAATATCTAATAATGGATGAGAATCCCTATGACCACAGTAAGGATCCTATACAACCTGAAAATGAATATAAATTAGCTATGCCGAAAAACAAGAAAAAAGAGTAATGTTATAACCGGCAATATAGAAGAGGCAACCTACCTCATGTGCCTGCATATGATCAAGCTGTTGGCGAAGAGCCTGCACATAAACTAGTGACAAACCTGCATCCTTTCGAGGTTCCCAACGATTCACTCGTGGCTCGTTCTCTGAATATTCAACACGAAGATGAGGGGAAACTACATTCCGAAAGTGCTCATATATCCAGGCCTCAAGCAATGTCAGGTATCCCCCAATTTGTCTACAACCAACTCTAGATGCAAGTCCTAACTGTCGATATAGAAAAGCTAACCCAGCAGCTCCCCAAGCATACCAACCAACCTACTAAGATCTCGTGAAAAATATAGGTAAATAATATTTATTCTATTCCCAGTCTTGTCCACAAAAAGTGTGCAACCTAATATATATAGCAAAAAGCCACTTCTACAAATTCTATGAATTCAGGAGGACTATCATCAGAGACACCCTGAAATCGTAATCTCAACCACTCTAGTGTCACCCCATTTCCACCATAACGACTCATTTCAATCTTTGCCTCATCTGCAGTAACACCTAGTGTAGATGACAATAAAGATGCATAATACGTTTTGTCTAACCGCACACCCTCAGGTACAGATATGGAATCACCCTGAACCGGAATACATAAAATATTAAAGACGTCATCCAACGTGATTGTCATCTCACCAAAAGGTAAGTGAAAAGTATTGGTCTCGGGCTGCCACCTCTCACAAAAGGCCGACACAACAACTCTCTTACCAATTAAATATGAATAGCTAACTAATGGCCTCAACCCAAACCATCAATGTAAGTCCAAAACTTATGGTTAGCAACATTTTCATCAAATACCCATTGTGTAAGCATATGAATGGTTCCGAAGTTTCAACAGATCACGTTCCTAAAAGAAAAAATAACCAAAAAAAAATATTGTGATACATGAGGCCTCTTCTACATGTGTATTTTAGAAGCTCAATCTAATTTATTCAGAAAACACAACAAATATAAACATGTTTCATAGCTTTTCATAAGCCAATCTACCTAACAAATTAACATAAAGAGTTTGAGACTAAGTCTTGGATAAACTAGACGTCACATTCTGCATATGATAAGTTGAAACAAGAACATATAAGCAATTAGGGAGAGAAGCATCATGGGATCTAAACATTTAAATTTCCAAGTTTCTCAAAGCATCATGAATACGAGACACACATTATTGCAAGAAAAAAACAATCAATACCTTATTAAACCATATAGCAGCTGCTACATGACTTTTAAAGCTCTTCAATACTAATGGATCATGAGGACCTCCCGGAAATGGACCACTTAGAGGCTCATCTACATCATTTTCAGAAACTTGTTCTTCTCCGGTGTCAATCTCATTCCCTGGAAGACCTTCATCTACATCTAACTGAGAAGGTTGTGTTGAACTAAATTTTCTTTTTCTTGATGAGGTTGTGGGACATTCATGGGGTTTAGGACCTGTGGCCATACTACAATGCCAAAAAACAAGTAAACTAATTAGTTGCTGTAAATTTAGGTAAAGCAAAACCAGATAGTTTGTGTCTAGCTGAACGAAGCTGCAAAGCTTTCTATTGTAATGACTTATTTCATATCAAGGAGGACTGAGGAATAAAGAGTGTATATTGCTCCTTTTTCTCTTAAGTTAACAAACAAACTCAGATTATATACATATGGGATGGGGATGGCATGAGTCACAATACTTAGAGATTCAAGTCCTCCAACACATTCAAGCATATGAATCAGGGCATTCAATTAAATAATATAAGCATCTGCTACCTATCAAACTTATCAATCCCTTTCACCATCAAATTGAATTAAGAGCAAAACAAAACAGTGCCCATGAACCAAATGAAAACATGAGTTAATCGGCCAATAAATGAACAAAAATTCAACCCCTAAACTAATAAATTACTAATATCAGATTCCCTTTCCAAGAGCCTCACATAATCCTCGAAGTGGATTACTTGTAAATTGCAGACCAAGTGAAACAAAATGCTGGCTGTGAGAGATACCTCGTACATGAAAATTTAAGCGATCAAGAGAGATACCTCAAAGTCGGCGGATGCGATAGCGAACGATGATCACAACGGTTGAGAGGGAGAAATTGCTATGTTTGAGACTGGGCTCAATGAAATCAATGCGATCCTCCCAGAGCTTATTTTTCTCCGTTCCTCACTCGGACTCCAGAAGGCGCTTGGCACAACGGGTTTTGCTGGGTGAGAAAAGGGTCGGTTAGCGGCGGTAGAATTTGGGGTCCAGCGGCATGAGGCGAGAGGAATTGTTTCTGGCGCGTTGGGGGTTTCGTTTGGCTGAGAAGAATTTTGCTGAGAGTGAATTTATTCCTGAGTTTTGCTGCGTTTAACAAAGAAAGAGTATTATTAGAAGGTTGTTGGGTTTACTTAGAAATTTTATAATTTTACTGGATGTATATAGTTTGCTAGGTCTACTTAGTATTTTGTTGGGTGCTTTGGTGTGATCTCGATTACGTTCCGGTTCGAGGGAGGATGGTGGCATAGTTATATAGCATAGGTATGTATGGTCCAAAGTTGGAGAATGGGGGCTTGAGACCGGAGTGGGTAGATCGATCTCGATCTATTTTACTGGGATCGAGGCTTGCCAGCGCAGTAGCAGGGTGAGGCTTCATCAGCATGGAAACTGAGATTTGGGTAGCACTTGTACTTTGATCTCAATCTCATGGAAACAGAGAGAGTCAGATTTTTCGCTAGCATACAGGTCTCTGACGTCAACCAGGGTTTTGGGACGGCCTGCGATACGGACCGGATTGGACAGTTTTTAACCCACCAAATGGTAGGATACCAACTCCTTATATTGAATTCATCTACTTTAACTTCCACACGACATGTAAGTTCCTTCCTTCAACACCCTGGATCTAATGATTCAACATATTCACTTGACGCTAGACATCAAACGACAAATGCAGTAAAAACAAGTCATTTCGGAGAGTTAAATAAAGTCAAAATAAGCATCTATAATTAACTTCATCCAGTACAACTTCAGCAAGATAAACATAAACATAATCATGAACATCCATAAAACCACATGTCACCACAAAAACCAGCATGGAATTGAGACTTTTCTGAGACTATGTAAGAACCTAGTAGCATCCAGGAATAGTGACAACATGAAATGGGGAGAGCAATGTTTCTAAAATCTCCCTCTGCCCCTGAAGCCACGCCCACCCCTTGGAGGTCCCCTGCCACCCCTTGGAGGTCCCCTGCCTCCCCTTGGAAATCCCCGGCCTCCACGTCCTCCACCTCGAGAAAAAGCTGGTTTCTGTCCTCTGCAACAAATTTTAAATTCATTACAATGGAGACCAAAAATATCTGAAATAGATTGCACAGGATACAGATAAATAAAAAGGTTACTCATACACTAACATTAAAGTGTCAATCACAACCATGCATATGAATCAGATTAAAGCCTTTTTGTTGTCCTATTAGAATCAAACAACACCTGAAATCCCCCTTCAAACTCGATACACAATCCCAAATACTACTAAAAATAGCAAGAAGTCCGAAGAACTTGAAAGAACTATAGAACTTTCATATAAAATACACTTTATCAACCACTCCTTAACTCATGGAACAGGAATGACAATTAGAGATACGACAAAGAATAAAAACTCCCAAGAACCATCAAAATTATAACAGGAAAATATAAATGGTAGAAGAAAACATAAATTACTTCCAAAAGAAGTCAATCCCAGGAGGGAGAATTTAAGTAGGTTGATATTGCTAAAGACTATGTAAGAACCATAAGGAAATCGAAAGAAGAAGATATATAGATTTCAACTAGGATGCTAGTAGGAACAAAGACCATATAAAGAAAATAGTGGAAAAGATTGTTTTGGATGATAAATAAAGCAACCAAGAGTGTCTAGGGTGTGGAGTTACACAGACACGGTGTAGATGAAACAATTTGTAACAATACCCAAAGAGAGGTTAAAGCAGGGCTGAACTACGTAACAGTGAGAACACAAAGAAAAGCCGGAAAAACAACGAAAGAACACCAGAAGACTCATAAAACAAACAATAATGCTGAAATATGTGTTGAAAAATATTCAAGAAACCCATGAGAAATCTGTTAGAAGCACTAGAGTAGTGGGTCTAGTGACCAATGGTATAGCTAAAGTGATCAACTTATTGCTTCCCCTGTTAGCCAAGCTTGATCACAAGACAGAATTGTAGTCTTGTTGTTCTAATAACACAACAAGCTGTCTCATTAAAATAAACTTATGGCACCAAAACCAAGAATCACAAGAGAATAAATCTTCATCTCCACCATTCCTATTGATAATAACCTTGAGAAAAAGAAATCACAAGTAATATGGCATATGCAGTCAAACATGTTCTTTGATACAGGGCCCATAATGTCTCATTACATTAGGAACACAAGAAAGAGAATCATACTTGGGCTGCGGAAGAAATCTTGCAAGAGGAAGAAGCTTCGCTGGGTCAATATAGAACTTATCACCCTGTGAATATGAAGTGGCCACAATGCCTTCCATCACTTTGACTGAGAAGTACTGCAATTACACCCCAAAGGAAGCATATTACATGTCAATACTAAGCACAACAAGCCACTACGAATTGACATCATAAAAGGGGACAATAGAACTCACAGATTCATTAATTGGGCCGAAAATTTCATCGACTTTGCCTATCTGAGTCTTGTTCTGCAGATAGATTGGGGCATTGAAATAGGGTATCTTCTCATGTGTGAGCTTTGTGACAGCATCACCTTCACATGCATGAACAAATGTCGAAACCTCTGCACACCCAAAATCAATAAACCATGTTTTAAGCATAAGATATATCTACGGTGAACATCAAAAACTGAATCACCAACCCTAATAATATCAAACACATACATCTTTCACCAAACTCAAATTTCTAAAACCATAAAAACTGATAGGAATAAAAACACAATGAACAAGTTGAAGAAGAAGAGTGGAGAGAAGAATGAACGCACCCACAACTTCCGAAGGAGGGCCTTCGTCGCGGAAGCCACCACCACGACCTCCTCCGAAACCGCCGCCGCGGCCGCCTCTGAAGCCTCTGCCGCCATCGCCGCGGCCGCCTCTGAAGCCTCTGCCGCCATCGCCGCGGCCTCTGAAACTACCGCCGCCTCTGGGAGGTCGCATGATGATGAGATTGGGTGATTGAGGAGGGGAGGGAGTGAAGCTCTCTAGGGCGACGCTGTGTCCGGGAGAAGGAAGGCTGCGGTTTAAGACGATTCAAAGAATTGTAGAGGGTTTAGGGTTTTGATAGGGCTTTGATCAAATGACTAAAATACCACTCCTCTATTTTCTAACTACACGCACGGTATATATGACCTTTTTTTTTTTTTTTTTTTTACTAAGGAAAATGGTGGCTATTGGCTAAGCGAGCAACCAGAAGCAATCCATTTAGATATTGCCGGCCGTCCTTCAAAATATGTTAACTAAAATTCGAGGATATTTCAACAGTCTAAAAAAAAAATAATAATATTTTGGTGAAAATATAAAAAATTATTAAAATCATCAAACTTTTGAGAGGAAAATAGGGAAAGATACTGATACTCTATTTGATGTCTACTATTTTTTTTTTTAAGTTTCAAGCTTTTTAAAAATAGATTTTCTAAAACAAAAACTCAAGATCTAATCTCAACCCTTTATCTCTTCTCACTTGAATCTTGACCGTTGGTCCTAGTCAGACCAGAACGAGAGAGAGAGAGGACGACACCGTCCATGACTCACCGCCGCCCACAGCCTTCATCTGACCGTGTATGATGGACAGACCACCTCATTCATATCATTCATCTCACTACCTTACACCCTTTCTAGTTCACATAACCCTCATGCACTCACCTTCATTTTCGACCTCCCAAACCTTTAATTTCTAGATTTGAACCTGAATGGATGTTTCCCTCCATTTTCGGGTTTTCGTGTTTTTCCATTCCCGACGACGATTCCAGCGACCTTGGCATCGTTTCAGACTAGCTTTGGGCTGAAAGGAGGAGCTTGGGAAATTTTGGTAAATACATGGTCTTGTTGCAGCTGAGCTTGAGCATCAAGGGCCTAGGGTTCTGGCTTGGAGCTCATCCTAGAGGAAGAGGAGAAACTATTAGTGTACTATAACTACGGCAGGAGGTATAAATGCTTCTGTACGTGTCTTGTTGAGGTGGATTTGTATATTTTTGTTACGGATATAGAATCTTAGCAATAGAGGTCGACTGGAGTGTTCGGTCTTTTGACTGTGGTTACTGTAGTTTTTCAGTATTTTGGTTGTGTTAATGTAGCGTAGATTTTTATTTTTTTTTTAAATTTATTAATATGAAAAAGAGAGAGACTTTAGACTTTAACGTAGCGTAATTAAGGTCATGTAATATGGCCGAAGGCTTGGCGGATCTTGTGTAAAAAGTCTAGAATTCAAAATTGTCATGTTGACTCTTGTCAAGTTACTATATCGAGGTTAAGTCGAGTTTTAGTTTAGTAAAAAACAAGAAGCCGTGTCTGAGAAGCCTCTACAGCTCCTCTACCCGCACCCTTAGCCTTAACCTTAAGGGCAAAGAGGTGCTTTTAACTTTTCTGTTTTGTTTTTCTTATATAAATGCCTATCATCTATGTTTTACATAGGTTATAGGTTTTTTATTTTTTATTTTTTATTTTTTCTCTTTTTGTTTAGAGAAATTGCTTATAATCTTTATAGGCTCAATTGTGATGTTAAGTAAGCTGAAGTATGTATTGAAGGTGCTACCCGAATCATTTGATCTTATTTACCTTTTATAGGTAAATTAAATGGAACATTGTAACACCATTATTTAAGTGAAATGGAACACCTTTCTGTTACGTGAACCAGATAAGGCCAAAAGTGAGTTTGGTACCAAAATTTGTTCACCGAAAATATAGACTCGAGACGCTGAGGCACCTATTTTGGAGAATCCAATTTCAATGCGGAAGCTGAAAGCCGCCGTCTCCCTAATCACAGCCACCGCTGCTACTGGCCTCACCTTCCACGCGTTCGACTCTAATTCTCTCTCCGACGATATCCTCCACGGCGTCGTTCGCTCTTCCCGCGCAATCTCCACCGTCAGTTTCTTCCTCAATTTTCTTTTCCTTCTCCTTGTGTAATTCATGGCTAATGTGTTTTGTGACAATTGCAGATTGCATTGACCGCCGTTGACTACAAGCTCACCTTGCGTGGACTCCCGGTGGACTTCGATGAGTATCGTGGCAAGCTATCTGAGGTCGGTTGTTTCCTTTGGTTCTAAAATGTGTATTAAGGAGATTTTAGACCTGAATGGTTTACCGTATCTGGTTATTTTCTTTTGGAACGGCTAATCTAAATGTTAGATTCGAGAAATTAGAATCTTAAGTAAGAACACTAGTCACAATCAACCAGGTCTAGTCATTAGTAACTAAACTTGCCGAAGTTACTGACGGAAATGATTGTGGATGAGGTGTGTTAGTATCAGACTACAAGACTCCTTTGCTGTGCTTAATTATGTTTCAAGTGCATGCACCTATATCTTAGGCCCTCCCCTTTAGGATACTGGCATTATCAAACAACAGTAACTCATGGGAATATATAACATATTCTAATGATTCAGCGCTTGTCACATTCTTATGTTCTGTCAAATCAATATAAGAGTGCAGGATTAGAGTTCCAGCAGTAGAGAGTAATAAGACCCAGAACCAAGGCCAGGATTCGAGTCCCCTCTCCCTTTTGTCCACTTTTCTAAAGTGGCAGTAATAGACCGATAACTTTATCATAAGATAATGATCAAACCAGCAACAGTGGTTTTATAGTCTGAGAACTGAATTAGGGTGCTGCATGTGTGTCTTATGTTTTCTTAGGTTCATTCTCGATCAGCTTGGAGAATTCTGAAATTGTGTGAAGCCAACAAAGGATTTTATGTGAAAGCTGGTCAATTTGTTGCAGCTCTGCGTCAGGTTCCAAAAGAATACTCATCGACTCTTTCCTCATTACAGGATCAGGTATAATTAACGACGGGGGACTTCATAATCCTTTATCCATGGTAAATTCTTCCGAGTTTGCCTCAATAAAGTTCCTTTCTTCTAATGTACAATGATTAAAGAAAATAAAATATAATAAATTAAAGTGTATGAATTTTGTCTGTAATTAATATATTTAAATTGCACTTTGTTTACTATGTGATATGTGTGTGTGTGTATTGTCTATTTATGCGATGAAAGTTGATCTAACATATGGTTGCTAATTCTGTTTATCTGGTGGGTTAGGCAGTTCCTTGTCACTTCAAAGCTATCGAAGAAGTGCTAATTCGTAATCTGGGGCACAAGCTTTCAGATACGTAAGTATTTCATGACATTATAAGGCTAGATTGGTTGCTTTTGATTTGGATTATTATTTTTTTGGGGCAAAATTTTAGATATGGACTATTAGTTAGTTTGCTTTCACTGATGGTGGTTTAATTTTACTATATATGTTGAAATGGTAATATGGATGGTAATTCATTGACAATGTTAACGTAGATTTGGACTATTGGTAAAATGTGGAAATGATAATATGAGTAGTAATTCATCGACACTGTTCACGTAGATGTCGACTATTGGTAAAATGTGGAAATGGAAATATGATTGCAACTTAAGCATTTGCAACTTACACCTTAAGCATTTGCAAATGGTAAAATGTGGATATTAGCACAGCCAAGTTGTATCATTGTCTTTAAGCATTTGCAACTTACACCTTGTATCTTCAGAGGTTATGTCAGGAACATACATGTATAGGTTCATATACAAAGGGTCTTTCACATTTAAAATTAAAAGTGGCCTGTGCACTGATCTCTTTTTTGCCATTGTAACGGTACTGTTTTGGAGTCATAGACAATATGGTATTATATTAATTTTTTTTATGAGTATATAGACAAGGTATTGTATTCTCATCATGTTAGGAGTCACTGAAAATCCTTGGTTGTAACATGTGCCTTCAGAACTATTGCATCTTCTTATGGTGTGTTTGTTTGTAGCTTTTTTTTGCCGGTGGAACTTGGTACTCCAAAGTTATAAGGCTATATTAATGTATTTTGAATCTATGGATACCTCAGGTTTATGTCACTGGATGAACAACCTTTGGCTGCGGCATCAATTGCTCAGGTACACAAAGCAGTTTTGAAGGATCATCAAGCAGTAGCAATCAAGGTTGGTATTGGAGTAATGTCTGTTTTGATAAATCTTATATGGTTTTTTGTCTTCCAAGTTAAATTGTAATTGTTGAGTTAACCACTAATTCTTCAGAACTCTTAGTACTGACCTTGCTATTATTTAGATTTAAATTCAAATTTCCTAAGAGATGGAAAAGAAAGAAAAAAAACAGTTTATAGGTCACGTGATAATTACTGTTGTGGGAGTGATCTAATGAAGGTTTTGTAGGAATTATGTAATCCAACATCTATTTGGTTTGGTTCCTGACAGACAGTCATGGAATATTTAGGGATCAGAGTTTTTAATGAATGATATCTTGCTGGTTGATTACATTCTGTGATCCGCGTGGTTCTCTTCTAGAAAAAATGAATGTTATACATACAATGAAGCAAACGCAAGAAGAATAAGGAGGTCTCGAATCTTGAGCCACGGTCTGTACAATTTTCACTGTGATGCTGGATACGTGCTCAATTACTAAGTCTTAAATGATTTTATACTTGAGAATAATTCATGGAAAAATCAGCCGAGTTGTGAATTATCATCATGATCATTTATTTATTTTATTGTAGCCACTATATTCCCTTACTTGATCAGAGTCAGATGTCTAGTGGCTTTCCAACTTTTCTGGTTTTTCGCTTTTGCCTTTGGCTTTGTTATTTCTGTTTCTTTTAGACAACCTGTTGAGATATGAATCCCACATGGGAAATATGGGACCTTGCCTATGGGTTTATTAGGGTTGGGCAACTCCATCCATTGCCAATTGGTTTTGGATGTGAACTCCAGATTACTTTATCATGGGAACGGAGCGGGTTACCCACGTGTGTATGCCTAACGGCCACACGGACTCCACGTCACTTCAAAGTTGTCCACGTATATGGCTTGAAGGTGTGGGGGTGTGTTTGGAAAACTTGGATCTTGCTTGTGAGTTTATAAGGGTTTGGGTCACTTCATCCCATTGCCAATTGGTTTTGGATTTGAACCACATATTACATTATCACATCCCTTCGATGATTAACAAATAGATGGTTTGGATTTTGAATCACGTTGGGAGTAGGAATATATTTTCACAGTTATTTTCACTCCTTACTTTACTATAAAATGGGTCCTCTTTAGAAGTTTTCCTGTGGTTGTAAGTCATTCAATCAACCTGCTTCTTGACAGAAATAATTTAGTGATATATATAACTATTTTAATTAGTAAATACATCATGGCTTTACAATATTCATATGAATTGGAGTACATCATAGACAGTTGTATCAGTTTCCGAATGCCATACACATTTACCCATTCCCTAACTTTCATATCCATTATTACAAAAAGAACACTATTTTGGATGACTTTAGCTTTCTGTGTTCTTTCGTTCTTTGTTTCACTTATATGTTTTCTGTTTTATAGATGTTTCTAGGTTTGTCAGAGATATTACTGGACTACACGTGCCCTATTCTGTATTCTCCTTTGTGTTGAAAAAAGCTTTGGTTCGCATAATAAAAATCAGATGATTTTGGTTGATTATCTCTGTTTTATAATAGGTGCAGTACCCTGGTCTGGAGCAGCAAATGAAACTGGATACTACAACGATGTATTTCATTTCAAAATCCATTACATGGGTACATACTGAATCTTATCACTCTTCATTTCATGATTGCTGCAAACAATTTGTATATTATACTTGTGTGTTTGTACCAACTAACATATGTCTCTCCCAATAAGAAAGGCAGATTGGCTTATTCTACCAACACAAGCCATGATATCTTTAGAACAAAGCTATTGGGATTTCTAAAGTCTTCACACTACCCTAGCTAATAAAGCAACTTATGCTTGGGATGTGTTTATTTTATTTATTATTACCAAATGATAATAATTATTTAATTTTTATTTTCAAGTAATGTATTGGTGCTTAGTAATCTCTAAGCAACCAGTTTCCCAAGCCAAGTTATTGTTAATTTTGACCCCTGGGGTGGGGTACGTTTGTTTCCAGCTTTTAGTGTCTGATATTGGCGTATATATTCTCAATCAAAAAGTCTTAAAGTACATTTGTCTATGACTGATTCACAGGTCAACAATGTGCATTTGTGCATGTATGAGGCGGGCTCACATTTGTATTCATTTGCAGCCTTGTTACTTTCTCAACACAAACTTTAAAACTAGAAATTGTTAGGCTTTTGTAGAAAGCAAAGACAACCTTGGCCCATTAATTTCATCAGCATCAGAAGATTATTATAAAAAAATTTGTCCTCAATTTAATGTTTGGATCATAGTGCAAAGTAATTATATTTTTCTTCACTTTCTTGTGGTCGATTGATGTAGCAATACCAAGGAGAATAAGTACATAATTAATTGATTTTCACTTTCTTGTGTTTGATTAGTATATAACAAGTAAACATCAGCAATGATAATTTTCAGGTGAAAATGAATTGACTTTCCTTTATTAAGGAAAGCCATTTTCCATTCTTGTGCTCATGGTTATAACTGATCATCCTCCATCATAATATACTTCTTTCTAAATGATGGGTAACATGAATTTCCCTTTCCCTTAGCTTTATTTTGACTAGTGAAAGGACCTTTGGGTTGCAAATTATGTTATTATGGCTAGTTGTATACCTACTTTTTGTACATTAATGGTAGTGCTGACTCCCCAGCTTCTATGTCTGCAAGTATTATGTCTACTGAATACTCTTGCTTTTGGTATCCAAGTGATGCATACTCTTTCTTTTTTCACCCTTTCTCAAAGTGATTGGTTTTGGTTAATGATGGTATAGTAACGCTAAAGTTTAATTCTTCTTTTATAAAATGACTTGTGTATCTGAAAAGACTTCTATGTGAAGCTATCTGAAGTTAAAGAGTCAAATGCCCCACATCAATTAGCTTTTCTTCCCTTATTGTCTTTCTAAAATTTCCACATAAATTTTTTTGGACAGAAAGCCTAGACTCACACCTGTCAACTGCTTTCCAGTTTAAGAACTTGCTTTCTCATTCAACAGTTTTTCCCAGAGTACAGATTCGGATGGCTGGTAGCAGAGTTTGTGCAGGCTATCTCTCTTGAGCTTGGTAAGCTGTAAATTAAATCAATCATAAGAAACACAGTATTTCTTGATTGAGTACGAACTTGAAGTTTCAGTAAGACATGTTAAAGAAAATAGAAGGTAAGCTGCAATTACTCATGAATCAAGAGAACAGGCTATAAATCACTGAATGGAATAGTTTTTATAGCTTTTAGAATGAAGGTTGCTTTGTGGAACTTGGTATTCACAATGAAGAGCATCATTGAGGGATGTTGGGAGGATTAGCTTATGCTATACAGTACTATAGACAGACCTATGAGATAGAGTAAGAAGAGACATGGTCCATGCAGCTAATCGATACTGTCAGGGTGCTTTCTCCATTAATTGCAATTCATGTAAAAATATTTCCTTTGTTTACCAGGGTCTAGAGATAGTGAAGGAGTGTGCATGGGTTTCATTTCTTGGTTTTGCTGATGCTTTAGAAAATGGAAACTTAAACTGCTTTGAATGGAATTATGGTATTTTAGATTTTTCTGCATCACGTCTAATCCAAATTTTGGTCGTGAAGTTTTGGGTATGGAGTGTAAAATTCCAAGTAATTGTTAGTCTGTTGACTGATTGCATTTCCTGAAGGAGAGGAGTTTAGAAGAAAGCTGTCACTATGTGGCTGCTATTTTGGTCTATATTTTGTGGTTGGAGAGCAATAGAATTTTTCAGGCCAAATAGGAAAAAGTCTTAACTTCACTGTAATTGGATCAAGTAATCTGCATTTCTTTGGCTTCCATGTCAAACATTTCATAGATGTTACTTCGCATTTGCTATTGTTAGATTAGTCTTTCATTGTAGACTAAGTTTTTTTATTTGATTTGCCCTTTCCTGCCTTGTGATTACCGCACGCCTGCTCTTTCTTACTCTTCTCTTTTCACCTTTTTATTAGATCATTGTTACATATGCTGAAAAAGCACCTTTACCAAGACATTAACTATAATTTATTTTTCTATCAATTGGTTCCACAGATTTTATTCAAGAAGCTGGAAACTCTGAGAGAACTGCCAGTAATTTAAAAAACAACAAATGGATAAAGGTTCCTCGTGTATTTTGGGTATGATTGTTGGCCCTTGATTGTTAATTAAGCACGTGTGCTTTATCTTTTATTTGGTAATACAACTAAATAAGTTGACTACCAAGGCCCCTATTAAGGTGAAAATATTGGGTTGGCTTGTGGCATGCGGGAGGACGAACATATGTGATAATCTTCAAAGGAGAAGACCAGGCTGTTATTTTTCCTCACATTGGTGCATCTTTGTGCATTGTGAAGTTGTTAATTTCTTATGGAAGAAATTATTCAGGGTGGCAAAAATGGTTTGGACAACTCCATCAGACAGGATGACTTGTTCAAAGAAAATCCTTCAGCTTTTGCTAAAGGAAAAAAGCCAGAATTCTTTGGGGTTGTGGGGTGCTAGTGGTAATCTGGGTGGTCTGGACAGAAAGAAATAGAAGACTATTTGAAACCTATTATGGGGTGGAGAGGGAAAACCTGTGGGAGAGAGTACTTTGAAGGAATTTAAGGATTATAGTCTTTCATCCATTATTTTTAACTGGGAAGCAGCTGTAGTTTAATCTCTATGTTTAGCTTTAGTTCTAAAGATGAGCTGCTATGCTTTTAGGCCTAGCTGCCCTTCTTTTTTTTAAGCGGACTCCTTGTCCGCCTTCTTGTTCTTTGCTTTGCTTTTTGTCTCAATAAAAAGCTATTTCTTTTCAAAAGGGGAAAAAAAAAAAGTTGACTACCTAATGTGTTTGCAGGATTTGACAACTAAACAAGTTCTGACAATGGAGTTCTGTACTGGACACAAGGTATAGCTGTATGTGGGATATAATAAATTTATAATTGTCGGCACTTCACCATATCAGGTTACTGATGTTAGTATAGTCATATAATAAATTTATGGTTGTTTTTTGCTACTAATACTATTAAATTTCATTAGAACTCAGGTTGATGATGTAGACTATCTGAAGGAGAGGAAAATCGATCCAGTGAAGGTTGGTTTGCAGAGTTAGCTTTCTTAGTTTCTATTGTAAGCTTAATACGACAAACTATGCAAAGGCAATGGTATATGTTTTGGGGATGAATTTGAGGTCATCACGTACATTGGCTGCTTCTCTTTCAGAGGCTGGCTTAGTCAATTATTTTAATATACTTAACTTTGTAATGACACTCAGCATGCTCATAGGAAGGCCAATGACTTAAACTCATTCTTGCTGATGTAAACTAAAGTTTTGAAACTGTGTCAATGCAGTATTTCTCTGCTTTTATCCTCATATATGAACTAATCAGATTGACAAAGGCCTACAGAAATAGTAATTGACGCCCCTTCCTTTCGAGCCAAAATATGGTCAGGCAGGCTAGATCAGTTTTCTTTGATAGCCAATTGGCTTAGAAGTATCAAATCCGCCACTTGAAAATACCAAACCCAAGATGCTTACGAGCATCTTTGAGGCCCAATGTCTTCTTGTCTAATTAAATTCCAATATAAAGTAGGTGAGCATATGTTTCATGAATTAGCTCATCTGAAGCATAGGATATCACTATTATGCTCAACATAAAATGATACATATACACATTAGCAAATTTTGTGACGCTTGGTTACATATTTTCCTATTTATCATTGTAGTTTATTGAGTGACTTTGCTTTTATAATCAGTTTTGAATCCAGAAAATTTATTAGAGTTCAAATCTGGAAGGCCTTCATTGGTTGATTGTATCTCGTTGAGACAATAGTCAGTTAATTTGTAAAGTATGTATTACAATTTACAGGTGGCCAAAGTACTGTTGGAAATGTTTGCTGAAATGATTTTTATCCATGGTTTTGTGCACGGAGATCCACACCCTGGTAATATATTAGTATCTCCAGAAGGGCAGAATGGATTTTCTTTGGGTAGGTGCTAAATGATTGTAAAAGGTCATACGTGGTCGTCATTGTTGGAAGTGTTTGTATTATTGTGCATCTTCATACGATTTTTTTTTTGTCAAATTCATGCAGTCCTTCTAGACCATGGAATATACAAACAACTCGATGATAAATTTAGGTTGGAATATTGTCAACTCTGGAAGGCTTTAATTCTTCTTGACTCAAAAAAGTTACAGCATTTGGGTGAACAGTTTGGTGTTGCAAAGTATTCTAAATACTTTCCTGTCATTTTCACAGGAAGAACTGTTGACAGGTGATTGTTTTTATTTGTTACTTTACTTAAAAACTGATTAATAATATGAGAGACAAACTAATTCTGCTCTAGAATTATAAGTTACCTTCAATCTTTTTAGGTTTACCTGAATGTGCCCATGTAAATTGGTGTTTGAAATGATACATGGATACCATTTATACTATGAACTATAAAGTTCAATCGTTTAATCTGATAAAAGTGGATTTAGTTTTCATCCTGAGCATGTTTAAATTCTTGAACTGTGTTTGCATTTTATGGTATACACTTAGACTTCACTTATGTAGAGACCAAGGAATAGCAGCATAACACAGCTCCTCACCCTTAGCCATAGAAAAATCAAAACCTCAGTCAACAAGGAATAACAGTGTCTAAAATTTAAGAATAATTCAGTCCATTTCAAATTTGTGAGCACATTGGTGGTGTAGATGTTTGATGAAAAAGTATAGGACCCCCTCTTTTGAAGCATATCATTGTACGCGTCTTCTCATCAGATGCCACTTCTGCAAACTTACAGGAAATTGGTAATTTACACCAAAAGTCTGCACTTTTGTAAGTTAAGCATCTGAAGCTACCAATAATTTATGATGTGTCTTGTAATCAGTATTAGAATCAATGTTTGGTGATTGAATAATCCAATGTGTTCCTATTTTTACCAATTTAATTTTCAACCTTGCAAATTCTCTCTCTCTCTCTCTCTCTCTCTCTCTCTCTCATGATGGGTCCCCTTCAGTTGCTTTATATGTTTTTATATCTTTATTATCAATATATTCTGCTGCTATACTGCAACCAAATGCGTGTGTATGTGTGTGTACTGCAATATGATTATGTTTGACGATTCTAAAAGCTTGAGCTTATACAAAATGAGCGATCTAATGACACTTTTACCATATCTTGCAGTACATCAGCTCTTGGGAAGGGAATGTCAATTGAAGAGAGAAGTAAATTAAAGCAAGAGCTCAAGTCGCTAAAGATGGATGACATATCTTCATTTATGGAATCTTTGCCATCTGACTTTCTCACAATATTGCGTACCGAGTAAGCTAAAAGCACAACCTGCTCTCTTTATAAGACAGATAATTATCACATCCTTTACTCCTGTATCTTTTTTACATATTCAGCGGACTATTGAGGTCTATTGCTAGTAAGTTGGGCGCTTCACAAAGAGTCAGGATACTACTCTATGCCAAATATGCATTATACGGTCTTTCCCCAAATTTGAATCCAGAATATGGTAAATTTTGATCTTGGGTACAATTAATTTGCATGTTCGTTTTCTTTTAGCCTGCCCTTTAAAGGGTATGATGAAACTCATTTTTAGACTAGATAACAGCCTTCCTGTACAAGTATTTCAAATAACAATATTTATTGAATCACAAGTACTGATTTCAACTTAACACATAGCAGGTTAATTATTTGTTAGTGACACTTAATACTTGATTGAAAGGAACTAAGTCTGGGAAATGAGTGAATTCTGTTTTAGAATGAGCATCCAGTCATATTATTTTCACTTAATACTATACTATCTGTTTATTTCTTTCATTCTGATTGTGCTTTCAGATTTCGCTATTAAAGTAAAGTTCTCACAATTGATAGCGTATGTGAGTTACCTTCAGCTAAGGCTTATTCTTGGTAAGAATGTATATGATCAACCTTTGAGCAATAACCATGTTGTCAAGGAAACTGAATTCAGTTCTGTTGATGTCTCTTAGAGCTGCTTTCTTGGATTGCAAAGGTCAAGCAGCTTCTATTTAGTTTGTATGAAAAGATAGGTGCGGTGCTGGTGGTGTGAGCAAAATCTTGATTTTTTGTGAATGATATCAACCTAAAGAGGAGGTGGTTTATTCATGAATTGCTCAATTTTTCATGTCTTGTTTATTCTGCGTAAGAAGTCCATCCCTATTCTGTGTGTGATGACAATATCTCGTTTTTAGAGCTTGGCGCGATCATTTGCAGCCACTGGCGACTGAGGACGAGCTCCGGTCGATGTTGAAAACTATGGTTTGCAGAAGCTGGAACAGTTTGGTGTCAATGGAGTCTGAAGAAAATTCAAATGAAGAAGAAGAAAGTCGATCAGTTTCCCTGTGTTGCTAGCACGTTTAATTATGATTGGGCTCTCGTGTGTCATGAATCTGATACCATTGGTCCCCTTCAATCTCTTATTTTACAATCTGTCTCGTGAAGCTTCATCGTTGATTACAAGTTTACAACAATCATGTTAGATTGTTTAATTAATAGTCCATGAGTTCACCACGTCACACACATTCAATGATCACATCTTTCATCATGGCTCCTTCATTTTTTTTATTTATTTTTAGAACGATCATGGCTCCTTCATTTGGATAAATGTGGTTCGGAAATCAAATTGTATTCGATGCAGACTTGCGGTTCCGTGGTTTGATGCCTCATGAGTTTATACATACGGGTAAGCAACTTTATTGATACGAAGTGTTGTCTCGGATTCAAAGAAAGCTCAAATTCAAAACAGTCGGATTATGAGGTCTATTGGGGAACATGTTGCGGTATACTGAGGGTATGTTGGGTGTTTAACTTTTTATCGCCCCAATAGTCCCTCCGACAGACCTCATATTACGTATAATAGACTTCATATTGCTCTTAATAGACTTATAAAAGACCCCTATTGCTCTAAGTAGACCCCCGACAGCCCTTTATCGCTCAACAGTCTCTGTAGTTTGGTCAATTGTTATCGGTCGTAGAAATCCGGTTATATAATTATTTTATTTCATAATAGACTCTTTATTGTTCTTATAATGATAATTATAATTTATTTAATTTATTAAATATATAATTGTCTTTCAATTCTTTAACTTAGTTTTGAAGAATCTATAAATATGATTTTCCTGAGGGAATAAAATTCTGGCATTAACCCTGATTTTCTTGGGATCAAAAAAAGAAAAAAGAAAAAAAAAAAAAAAACTTACTTACGCAAACCGTATTATGCCCAAATTATGGGGAACCCCTTAGCAAAGCGCGGGTGCTCTTTCTAGTATCCACCTAAAGCTAGAGCAGAGCGAGTAGCCAACCTCTTGCTTGTTCTTCTTCACCCAAAGCCTCAAAACGTAAGTATCTATTTCCAATTTATGGTTCAATTCGATTGACAAATTTTAGGGTTAAACCCTGTATATTCGTACTTACACTGTTCAATTTATGGTTTAGTTGTAGGTCTTGTAGTTCTTGGTCTCTGGAATGGCGACTATAAGCTCTCTGGTGGCAAGTGTTCCCCAAATATGCACAAGAGATGATGGTTATTCGAAAAGGCGGGCCAACAATGATTCTGTGGTCTCTCTTCGTGGCCCTCGTTTCCCCCTCTTTTCTTCTCATTCCAGGTATTGGCTCCTTGCTATGAGAAAACAGAATCGATTAAACCATGTCTTGCCCTTTGGTTTTGTGTTGTTTGGTCCCTAAATTGCACAAGAAACTGATTCCTGGCCGATTTATCTATTCGGTCTCTATTTGAATACGTTTAATTATTAAGCCAGCACTGCTTTCTATGTAATTCATTGATCTATTTCGCAGTTTATTGACATATGGTTTCACTTTTATCAACAAGTTTAATAATAATTTCGTGTTGATTTGAATATGTGTATCCGTTGATTTTTAATATACTAGTATGCAGTAGCATTGGATATGACTGAGAGATTTCATTTGTTTCTGGGAATTTTCTTGTGGATGAAAGACGCCTGCTTGAACTTGGTCCGGGTAGATCAAGTTTACCTAGAAAGAAGAGTAATAGTTGGGAACAGTGTATCTCCATATTTGGGGAGCCTTTGATCGGACCACCTTTTCCACGAAAGTATAACAGCATTTCTAGCTCCTTTTGCCAAAGTAGAAGTTCTTCATGGCAAAGTAGGGGTCGTCATCGCCTAAGGACGTCCACACCAAGTGCCTTTCCTGATAGAACTTCTTTCTGTTTAACCAACCGTAAACTCGAGAAGACTTTTGTAAGTGGCAACCCAAATTTACTTCTATTAGAATTTCACTTCCAGTTTCTTTTTTTTTTTTTACTGTTTGGCATGGATGGGCTTTTAACTTTACTCCTTCAGGGCCGTAGAAATGTTTATCACCCAATTGTTGCAATTATCTAAAATGTAGCCTACTGCTTCACCTAAAACATATTCTTTCAGTGTGTGTTTTTTCCTTCACTTTTCTTCTTTCACACAGATGTGGTAAGTTGATTGGAAATGGCTTCTTTAGACTCTTTTGCTATAATCTAATGGGAATTCTAAATGCCCTAGGTGTCTGCCCTTTTTAATATTACTATACATTTATTGATTATTTTTGCACGTTTTATTCAGAAACATTTTACTGTAATACTAGTCATGCATCAAGACATTTCCTGACTTCTACTGATCCATATATTTTTAGGTGAAGGATCTTCATATTCCATATGCAACTGTAGGTCCAGATGAGCCACATGCAGCAAGTACATCCTGGCCGGATGGTATTCTTGAGAAACAGGAGCCAGATTTAGTATATTCTGGAGTAGAACAAACAGAGGTAGATGCATTTCTAAGTTCTGAACTTCCATCTCATCCGAAGTTGTATCGAGGACAACTAAAAAATGGGCTGCGCTATCTAATTTTACCAAATAAAGTTCCTCCAACCAGGTTCGGCCTCTCTACATGAGCACATCTTATTGGCTACTTCTCTGGTTATGTTGAAAGATAGTCTTAGGGTCTTTTTATTTTTTTATTTTTTTTACTCATGCATTTTCTCTTACAAAGAACACGTTTGTTGGAGTTATAGGTTTGAAGCACACATGGAAGTGCATGTAGGATCAATCGACGAGGAAGAGGATGAGCAAGGGATTGCACATATGATTGAACATGTTGCTTTCCTTGGAAGTAAGAAACGAGAGAAACTTCTTGGGACAGGGGCTCGATCCAATGCATACACCGATTTCCATCATACAGTGTTTCATATTCATTCGCCAGTTAGTACAAAGGTTTCCCCCTTTACATTATGCTACCAGTCAGCGAATGATTTTCTATCTTTTATTTTAATTTTCGTATTTTGTGATTTTTATTTAAGTCAACCAAGATTCTTAAAAACGCTAGGCGCTAGTCGGGCAGACAGCTGGGGACTAGCGCCCAGAGGATTAATCGGTTTTCTATCTTTGTATTTTATTATTATTTTAATAGCAAATAATTATATAAATAAAACTATTAAAGCTTTTAATGTCCAACAATTAATTGAAAATATCCTAGATAGATAGAAATACATTTTTAGAATTTGAAGAATCATCATCTATAATTAGAGCTTATCCAAAATAGCCCACTTGCTATTCAGATTCTTTCATCTCCTGTACACTATTAGCCAAAAAGGAAACACAACACGTCACCTTTACTTATGTCGCACGCTCAACTTGTTGCTTGACTCTCTTCCAATTTTCCATCTCCAGAGACTGTTTCCAGCAACCCAAAGCTCCATCTCACAAATAAAGCAAAACATAATAGCTAGCTTTCCCTCATCATAAAGTTCAAACACTGAGAAACCAACTCAAACACAATTCATATTTGTTTGTTTTAGTTCAGTTCTTCTATCCGGGTGTTTCTGGCAATCGTGGTTTAGATTCCCCTCCCTTAGATGCGGTGGACTTGGAGCAAATCAGTTCAGATTCATGATTCTTGTCGAACTCCTTCAAAAACATCCAGAATCTTTGCACCAATGAGCCGCCGAGCCACCCACCCAAGCAGCCTAGGCCGCCCAGCCACCCACCTAAGCCGCCTAGCTCCACCCAGCCCGCCTAGGCGGCCCAAAAATTGGCCAGCCGACTAGGCATGTCGATTTCAATGAAATTGGGATGGGCAGCCGGTGCCGCCCAGATCCGATTTTTAGAACCTTGAAGTCAACTCCCCTTTTTAAATGGAGTATCTTGTCTTGTATATCATTTCGTTTTCACTTTAGTTGAATTTGTAGTTTTTATTTATGCTTTTAAGTTAGCTAATAGATGCAGTATTCAGTCATTTTGGTTATGATGTCAAACATAATTCCTTAATTTATCAATATGAGTGAATTTATAAATATCTCTTGGCAAAAGACTCAAAACATGTACATTTTGATAGGAAAGAAGAAATTGTAAAACCGACAAAGATGATTGGTGAGAGTTATAGATGAGTGAGGAGGTAGAAGCTAAAATTGTTTAGGGAGGCTTGGGTTAGCTGGGTGTTGGTAACAGGTTTTTTTTTTTTTTCTTTTCTCAAGTCAATTTTCTTGGCAATGGGATAAGGGCTAAAGCTCTTTAGGGTTGCAGTGCTGTGGCTGTTATTTGAGCAGAAAAGGTATTGAAGGATCCTTGAGTACTATAATGGAGTGGAGGTCAAAGTCAGATTCTTGTCTGCCTTGTGGTCAAAGTCAGTTTTAACTCCTGTTGTAGTTTCTTTTCTTTATGTTTAGTTTCCTATAGCTCACTTAGAAGTTCTTGTCCATGGCTTTTGTTTCTTGTTCCTGGCTAGCTCTTGCAATAGTTTTTTTTTTGTTTTTTTTTTCGTTTCAGAATGAATATATTTGTGTGTTGACAGCCTAGTTTCCTGTAGCTCGCTTAGAACTTCTTGTCCACGACTTTTGTTTCTTGTTTCTGGCTAGCTCTTGCAATAGTTTTTTGTTTTTTTTTGTTTTTTTTGTTTCAGAATGAATATATATATATATATATATATATATATATATATATATATATATATATATATATATATATATATATATATATACACGGAGCCGTTCAGAGGCGGACATCCGCACGGTCCTTAAAGACCGTGCGGATGTCCCTCCGTTCTCCACCCTCTGGTGCCGTCAATCTCGCCGGAAAACTGGAAAAGAACGGACTCGCCGGGGAGGGAAAGTGGTCGGGGACGCTGCTGGAGTCTTCTGAGGTGGAGGCGCGCCGTCGTCGGCGCCGAAGGGTGGAGAACGGAGGGACGTCCGCACTTTAAGGCCGTGCGGACGTGCGCCTCTGATCGGGCCTGTATATATATATATATATATATATATGTGTGTGTGTGTGTGTGTGTGGTCGGGGATGCTGCTGGAGTCTTCTGAGGTGGAAGCGCGCTGTCGTCGGCGCCGGAGGGTGGAGAACGGAGGGATGTCCGCACTTTAAGGCCGGTGCGGACGTGCGCCTCTGATCGGGCCTGTGTGTGTGTGGTGTGTGTGTGTGTGTGTGTGTGTGTGTTGTAAATATGTTGACAACAATATCTTGCTTTCCAGGATTCTGATGATCTCCTTCCAAATGTGCTGGATGCCTTGAATGAGGTATTTAGGGATCAATTGTCCTTTATGAGCTTGCACTACATGCTTAGTATGGGCTTGTTTGTATTCTTTCATTTCACTCTATTTATTTTTACCATACATGCTATTCAATTAATCTGTTTTACAAATTTAAGAAAATATTGATTATAGGAGGTTTGTAGTTGTAAGGTCTCATTTGCTTCTGCTTCATTCATGCTACAGATCGCTTTTCACCCGAAATTCCTTTCTTCTCGTGTTGAGAAGGAAAGGCGGGCTATACTTTCAGAATTACAGATGATGAATACGATAGATTATCGTGTTGACTGCCAGGTTCGTATTAGGGACGTTAATTTTATTGTAGCTTGTTATTGAATTTGTATTGCTAAGCATATTCTGAACTTCTGCACGGTTTCATCTGGAGCACAGTTGTTACAACATCTACACTCTGAAAACAAGCTAAGCAAAAGGTTCCCGATTGGATTAGAGGAGCAAATTAAGAAGTGGGATGTGGATAAAGTGCGGAAATTTCATGAGCGTTGGTACTTCCCTGCAAATGCAACCTTATACATTGTTGGGGATATTGAAAACATCTCAAAAACAGTTTACCAAATTGAGGTATGCAAGAATTCATCCTTTATCATGTATAGTATTTATTGATTCACTTCTAGATTCATGGACAAACTAATCTTCACCTCAGGCTGTCTTTGGACAAACTGGCCAAGAAAATGGGTCAGCACCTACTCCTAGTGCATTTGGTGCAATGGCTAGTTTCCTTGTCCCTAAGCTTTCAGTTGGCCTGACCGGAAATTTGTCTACTGAAAGATCATCTAATTCCAACGACCAAACAAAACTCCTCAAAAAGGAAAAGCACATTGTTCGTCCTCCTGTGAAGCATAATTGGTCACTGCCTGGAAGTAGTATGGATTTGAAGCCTCCGCAGATTTTTCAGCATGAATTGATTCAGAATTTCTCATTTAATATGTTCTGCAAGGTACACACAACTGTAGTTTCTTGCAACTATGTACTAAGTTGTGTATCTGTTCGAATTATGAGCAATTGCGGTCTGAACATTGTTAGTTAAACCCTAAACGGCATCTCAGTCTCTCTATCTTCTAAGCATGTGTTGTGGAACAATTGCAGATTCCTGTGAACATGGTTCGAACTTATGGTGACTTGCGTAATGTTCTAATGAAGAGAATCTTTCTTTCTGCTCTGCATTTTCGAATCAATACAAGATACAAGGTCAATTTTAGTTTTAGTCACCAAATTATTTCCAGTTTCTAGCCGAACTCCTATTATGTTCTATATTCGAGTGTCTTCTTGATGTACCATGCAGTCGTGTCTGAGTTCGTTTTAAAATTTTGCAGAGTTCAAATCCACCATTTACTTCAATTGAATTAGATCATAGTGACTCTGGAAGGGAAGGATGTACAGTCACTACTCTTACTGTAACTGCTGAACCGAAGAATTGGCAAACTGCAATAAGAGTTGCTGTTCACGAGGTTGGCATTTCTGTCTTGCACTACTGAATTTGGATAACTTGTTTATGGGATGAGTGTATTCCGCATGCTATCAATTCTGATAAGATATGTACTGCTGTTTAGATGGGACCCTTGACAACAGTTGCAACATTTACAATGTCAACCTTCATGTTTTCTGAAAAACCAGAAGAAAAGAAAGTTGACCTTGGAAGTATAACTTTTCACCTCTTATTCTTAATTTTTTCAAAGCAATGGATCAATAACATGTTTGATTCCTTTTACCTTTTTTTTTTTTTTTTTTTTTTTATAAATTATAAGCCTTCTTCTTTCTTTTTATTTTTGTTTATGAACTTTTCCCTTCTTTCATGGAGAAAACATACCTTGACTGTTTAGTTAGTTCTGTTGAAATTGCAGCTTCAAGCTTTTGGCATTTATCCATTCATGCTTGGGAAAAACAAAGTTTGCAGTTCACTCGTTTTTTGTGAACTTCAGTTTATCCATCTTTTTTCAGTATATATGTTGTTACCTATGCTAATATGTTTTTTGTGGATTATCTTGTTAACTGATTACTAAAACATAACGGCAAAGTTCTTATCTTGTGCAGGTTAGAAGGCTCAAAGAGTTTGGTGTTACTAAGGGTGAATTGACTCGTTACATAGATGCTTTATTAAAAGATAGTGAGCATCTGGCGGCTATGATAGATAATGTATCTTCTGTTGATAATTTGGATTTCATCATGGAGAGTGATGCACTGGGTCATACAGTAATGGATCAGAGACAAGGACATGATAGTCTGGTTGCTGTCGCTGGAACTGTCACTCTTGAAGAGGTAATGTTTAATCATTAATCACTTGGTAGCGTCACTTGGTATGGTAAATGTAAAGTATAGTTAAACCATAAAATGCCACATATAAGAACATGTAGGATGGTAGTATTTTAATTTTACAGAGCACATATGGTGGGTGATCTCTTTTAAATTGAGGGTCTGAGGCTCTTCGATCCTTAAATTTAGTTTCATTGTTTTTTCTCATCAAAATAGGAAATATCATTAAGTTGATATTTTTGAAGAAATGCTGGAAATTGAAGACCCAAAATGTTGTTTGATCCTTTAAACTTAAATTATTTAAGTATCAGTAATTATTATTAATTTTTTATCTAATCATGTAGGTTAACTCAATCGGTGCCAAGGTGTTGGAATTTGTTTCTGATTTTGGAAAGCCTACTGCACCCCTTCCTGCAGCGATTGTTGCTTGTGTTCCAAAGAAAGTGCATGTTGATGGAAAGGGTGAAACTGAGTTCACCATTTCCCCTGATGAGATTACAGCTGCTACGAGAGCTGGATTGGAGGACCCCATCGAGCCTGAGCCAGAGGTGTCCTTCCTTATTGGCCTGCTTTCATCCCTTAACTTCATGTTTATATATCTCTGGAAAGTTCTTCCTGACTTCGTTGTTTACTGGTTATCTGTTTGTTTGTGCAGCTTGAGGTTCCAAAAGAATTGATATCTTCATCGCAGTTACAGGAATTGAGGCAGGAGCGCATGCCATCCTTTATCACCTGTAGCCCTGAAACAAGTATGACAAAAATTTATGACAAAGAAACAGGGATCACTAGAGCTCGTCTTTCAAATGGAATTTCTGTAAACTACAAGGTATCTCTTGCTTATGTTTTAGTCAGACTCGGACATGTACTTGTTTTTAGTTTCCCTTCTCTTAAATAATATTCAGTGCTCATGACTGTGTAAGAAGATTGAAATATGAAGGATGATACAACTTGATCATGTCACGTCTACATTATTATGAGCTATATAAGCATTGTGTGTCTGAGATTGAGCATCATTTTGAAACTTCAGATTGTGCTAAATTACTTTCACTGTTATTGATATAAATATACACATGAAAATGGTTACTGTAGTTATACTAAATTCATGTCTTTGTTTTATGCTTCAATCACAGATTTCAAAAAGTGAGGCTCGGGGAGGTGTGATGAGGCTTATAGTTGGTGGTGGACGGGCTACTGAAAGTTCTGAATCAAAAGGTTCTGTTGTTGTGGGTGTACGAACTCTTAGTGAGGGAGGTCGTGTTGGCAACTTTTCAAGAGAGCAGGTATGCAGTTTACAGTTAAACCTCAATAAATAAATGTTCGATAAATTAATAACCTCGATTAAATAATAAATTTCTCCAGTCCCGACTCGGTGTATATTACTAGGAACCTCGCTAAATACATAAGATAAAAAAAAATTTAGACTCCTTTTAGGTCCCAACGAATATATAAAGTAATTTGTGATTACATAAATATTTTAAAATATAACAAAAATATGAATAATTCATAAAATACATAAAATAAAGAGTAAATAATGCTCATAATAATACAAATTAAAGAAACTCTTAACAATTTTAATTTCTCAGTTTAGTTTTTCTTAAGTATTCAAATATAGTCCTTTGCTTTTTCCTTGTATTATGAAAAATTAAATAAACTCTTAGCAAATTTGGGAAAATTTTAACAACAAAACCCTCTATAAATAAGTAATAAATATGCATTTATCATTTATTCATTTATCGATAGTATAATAACCTCTTTAAAGTAATAATTTTCTGTAGTTCCAACATTATTCTTTTATTGAGGTTTCACTGTACTTGTATTTGATTTGTGAACGAATTTGTCCAATACTGTTTAATGTAGGAGGAGATTCTTTCCTCTGAATGCATTATATTGTGTCTTGAGATTGGTTCTTGTTAAATGAATTAGGTATCACAAAGTGTCATTATGTGAAATATATTTCACATCTCACAGTAATTGCTAAATAGCAAAGTGCTGGCCTATTTATTGTGAGCCGTTTTACAATGTTTTCCATACTGCCTCAGTTGGTCTCACTGTTTTGGGCCAAGGAGTTTTCTTTGCTTTGGCTTTAGGCTTTAGTGTCTTGTTGTTGTGTTTTATGTTGATGAACTTCTTTCTTTTGATAAACGAACTTGTGTTTCTTATAGGAAAAAAAAAAAGGAACTACCTGGGGGGAAAAAAAAATTTCTGTATTATAGTATTTCATGGGACATATGCTTACGATATTCATTAAGGCCAACTTACATTACAGTAGTTGCAAGATGTTTACATGGCATGGTAATATGAGAAATATACTCAGATCATTATGGTTTTGTATAATCATTTTTTGATAATTGTATCGGAGCTTACCTCATTTTTGCTGAGATCGTCTCATGTATATGCATCATTCTTCTCAGGTAGAACTTTTCTGTGTGAACCACTTGATTAATTGCTCATTGGAGTCCACAGAGGAATTTATTTCTATGGAATTCCGCTTCACTTTAAGAGATAATGGGATGCGTGCCGCTTTCCAATTGCTTCACATGGTACTTGAGGTAATCCCATCGTGACTCATAATCTTTCTGCTGAATTTTGAATGTTGGGGACATTTCTTGTCCGCGTTGTCTGCATGTTTTCTCCATGTCTTGAACATGGCATCTCCATTTTAGAGGCATGCATTAGATTGTATGAAGAAAGATGATTGACAGTAATGTTTTCTGACTTGCAGCATAGCGTCTGGCTGGATGATGCATTTGATAGAGCAAGGCAATTATATTTGTCATATTATCGCTCCATCCCTAAAAGCTTGGAGCGCTCAACTGCTCACAAACTCATGCTAGCAATGTTGGACGGAGATGAGCGTTTTGTAGAACCTACACCAACGTCATTGCAAAATTTAACTTTGCAGTCTGTAAAGGATGCAGTGATGAACCAGTTTGTTGGGAATAACATGGAGGTGTGCATATCCCACATGTTGAACTTTTTTGTTCTTTTTATAAGAAGTATAAACATCCCTCATTATAAGCTGTATACATGTGTTTAGGTAAGTATAGTTGGGGACTTCTCCGAGGAGGAAATTGAGTCATGTATTCTTGATTACTTGGGAACAGTTCAATCAGCAAAACATTATGAGGTTGAGCAGAAGTATAATCCGGTTGTTTTTCGAGCATCTTCTGATCTGCAGTCTCAGCAAGTGAGTAGTAATAAATTTATTTGATGATTGAATTTCTATAATGGTTTGACACATGCTTATAGTTTATTTCCTTTCAAACAGGTGTTCTTGAAAGACACAGATGAGAGAGCATGTGCATATATTGCAGGTCCGGCACCAAATCGTTGGGGTTTTACTGTTGACGGTAAAGACCTGTTTGAGTCTATCACAGACATTTCTTCTTGTGGTGGTGAGTTGCATCGAATCTGGAATTTGATATCAAACTTGCGTATTTTTAAGATGTATTTTATGTGTTGACGCTGGTTATGCAGATGCACAGCTGAAATCTGAAGAGCTAGTTGCGGAGGGTAAGGATACTCAGAAAGATATGCAAAGAAAACTTCGTGGTCACCCGCTTTTCTTTGGCATCACAATGGGGCTCCTGGCTGAGATTATAAATTCCAGGTAATACTTTCCTTGAGAAAAAGAGAATGATCTGCATGTCTTCCTTATTCATTATCTGCCTGCTCTGTAATGTGTGCCCAAAATATGTAAGTTTTCCATGCTGATTCAGTGGGAGGTTTATTTACAGCCATTTTGTAGCAGTCAACATTATCTAAATGTGCATGTTGGAGGCTTCGTTTGATACAGGGATAGAATGATTTTTGGTCATCTCTTCAAGCCTCCGTTTCTAATGTCTTAGGTTCTATTTGTCTTCCATTTAGTTAGACTGGAATTTGTTTGATACTGGGATAGAATGATTTTTGGTCATCTCTTCAAGCCTCCGTTTCTAATG
Source organism: Fragaria nilgerrensis (assembly GCA_010134655.1). NCBI lineage: Eukaryota > Viridiplantae > Streptophyta > Magnoliopsida > Rosales > Rosaceae > Fragaria > Fragaria nilgerrensis. The sequence continues at coordinate 17,096,722 of CM020977.1, forward strand.
TCTTAGGTTCTATTTGTCTTCCATTTAGTTAGACTGGAATTTGTTTGATACTGGGATAGAATGATTTTTGGTCATCTCTTCAAGCCTCCGTTTCTAACGTCTTAGGTTATATTTGTCTTCCATTTAGTTAGACTGGAAAGCCCTTTTAGGTTGAAACGGATAGGGAGGTTTGTTAAATGAAATTGGGTTTGGGGAATGGATTTGTAGAGCTTGTGTTTTTCTAATGATGTGAATACTATGATTTGAGAGCATTATGATTAGTCCCACGTCAAGACGGTATAACCGTAACATTTCATAAACGTTAATCAGTATCTGAACATACTTTTTGCATTTGAGCCACCGATCTCTTGTTATCTCAATTTTTGATGTAATATTCTATGCTCTTTGCAGACTTTTTACTACGGTCAGAGATTCACTTGGCTTGACATATGATGTGTCATTCGAGTTAAACCTTTTTGATAGGCTGAATCTCGGATGGTATGTCATATCTGTAACATCAACTCCTGGCAAGGTGCGTAATTTAGATTCATATAGAGCCAAGTGTGCCCGGTTATTTCCAGTCTCCTCACAGGTTAGCTGTAACATCAGGTTCACAAAGCTGTTGATGCCTGCAAGAATGTCCTTAGAGGTTTGCTTAGCAACAAGATTTCCCAAAGGGAGCTGGACAGGGTTAATTTCTTCTCTTTTGCTTTTTCCTTTCAAAACAGAATTTCATTTTTTTCTTAATTAAATGGAATTCTCATGACCACTTCTCTAATTGACATGTTAATATTGAAATTGTAGGCAAAACGGACGCTTCTGATGAGACATGAAGCTGAGATTAAGTCAAATGGCTACTAGCTTGGACTTTTAGCTCACTTGCAAGCTTCTTCTGTCCCAAGGAAGGTAAACTGGAAAATTTTTAAGCATGTCGTCCACTTTATTTTGAGAATAGGGATAGATTCATGGAAAATAATTTTGGAAAGATTTTGTTTATCCTCTGTTAAAAAAAATCTAGTGTAGACTCACTTCAGCACTGCTGATAACCTTTACTCTGAAAACCATTGTAAATAATGGTAGATTGGGATACTCATTGTGTGCTATTTGGTTCAGGATATTTCTTGCATCAAAGATCTTACTACTTTGTATGAAATTGCTGCTATTGAGGACGTATACCTTGCATATGATCAATTGAGAATAGATGATGATTCTTTATACTCGTGTGTTGGAATTGCTGGGGCTCAAGCATATGATGAAATAACTGGTGAGGACATTTTCTGCCGCTTTGAAATTTTTTCATTTTGTGTACACGGTGAAACTTATAAATACAGTGGATAGGTGTTGCATATATATATATATATAGTCCCTATCCAGAGTGAAGCTTCGCTCTGGAATTAACGTGCGAAGGTCCTTATTTGACTCACTTTTCGGTCATATTTTTCGATCATACCCGGTCCATGTCTAGATACATATCGTATGATCATTCTTACAAAGTTTCATCCAATTTGGTGATCGTTTAAGCCTCCATAATCATGATTTACTCCAACGGTTCTACTTGGACAGATTTTGTTCTATTGATTTATTTTATCTGATTCGGTGTGCAAACGATCACCAAACTGGATGAAACTTTGTAAGGATGATCATACGATATGTATCTAGACACTGACCGGGTATGATCGAAAAATATGACCGAAAAGTGAGTCAAATAAGGACTTTCGCACGTTAATTCCAGAGCGAAGCTTCGCTCTGGATAGGGACTGTATATATATATATATACACGAAAATGATAGAGAGCGCACATGTGCACTCTCCTTAAAGTGCGCATGTCCGTCCGTTCGCCACCGTCCGGCGCCGACGATGGCGCGCCTCCACCCCCCAGAAGGCTCCAGCAGCGTTCCCGACCACTTTCTCTCCCCGGCGAGTCCGTTCTTTTCCAGTTTTCCAGCGAGATCACCCAAAACTTCAAATAAAGTTGATCTCGTCGGAAACTGGAATTCGGCGGACTCGCCGGGGAGGGAAAGTGTCGGGGACGCTGCTGGAGTCCGTTGGGGTGGAGGCGCGCCGTCGTCGGTGGTGAACGGAGCTCCGTGCGCACGTGCGCTCCATATCCGGCCTATATATATATATATATATAGTCCCTATCCAGAGTGAAGCTTCGCTCTGAAATTAACGTGCGAAGGTCTTTATTTGACTCACTTTTCGGTCATATTTTTCGATCATACCCGGTCAGTATCTAGATACATATCGTATGATCATCCTTACAAAGTTTCATCCAGTTTGATGATCGTTTGCACACCGAATCAGATAAAATAAATCAATAGAACAAAATCTGTCCAAGTAGAACCGTTGAGTAAATCATGATTATGGAGGCTTAAACGATCACCAAAGTGGATGAAACTTTGTAAGAATGATCATACGATATGTATCTAGACACTGACCGGGTATGATCAAAAAATATGACCGAAAAGTGAGTCAATAAGAACTTTCGCACTTTAATTCCAGAGCGAAGCTTCGCTCTGGATAGGGACTGTATATATATATATTATATATATATATATATATATATATATATATATATATAGAAAGGTTCTGAAGCGGACGTCCGCACTCGACTTAAAATGCGGACGTCCGCACTCGACTTAAAATGCGGACATCCCTCTGTTCTCCACCGGACGGCGCACCTCCACCTGAGCGGACACCAGAGGCGTCCCCAACCACTTTCCCTTCCCGGCGAGTCTGTCGAATTCCAGTTTTCCGACAAGTCGATCTCGCCGGGAAGTTTTAGGTGGAGGTTGCTGCCCACCCAGACCTTCAAATCGATCTCGCCGGGAAAGGAAAGTGGTCGGGGATGCCTCTGGTGTCCGCTCGGGTGGAGGCGCGCCGTTGTCGGAGCTATCCGGTGGAGAACTGAAGGGACGTCCGCACTTTAAGCCGAGTGCGGATATATATAGGCCCGTTCTGGTGCGGACGTCCCTCCACCCCAGAAGACTCCAGTAGCGTCCCTGACCACTTTCCCTTCCCGGCGAGTCCGTTCTTTTCCAGTTTTCCGGCAAGATCAACCAAAACTTCAAATAAAGCTGGAATTCGGCGGACTCGCCGGGGATGGAAAGTGATCGGGGACGCTGCTGGGGTGGAGGCGCGCCGTCGTCGGCGCCGGAGGGTGGAGAACGGAGGGACGTCCGCACTTTAAGGACCGTGCGGACGTCCGCCTCTGAACGGCTCCGTATATATATACAGTCGGGATCAGAGGAGGACGTCCGCACTTTCGTACGGCTTCGACGACGGCGCGCCTCCACCCCAGCAGCGTCCCCGATCACTTTCCCTCCCTGACGAGTCCGTCAAATTCCAGTTTTCCAGCGAGATTGACTTTATTTGAAGTTTTGGGTGATCTCGCCGGAAAACTGGAAAAGAACGGACTCGCTGGGGAGTGAAAGTGATCGGGGACGCTGTTGGAGTCTTCTGGGGTGGAGGCGCGCCGTCGTCGGCGCCGGACAGTGAAGAACGAAGGGACGTCCGCACTTTAAGGGCTGTGCAGATGTCCTCTTTGGAACAGCTCCGTGTATATATATGTATTGACTTGTACTAGTTGGAGTGGCCATGAGACCTCATAAAAAACATTGCCCCTTTTTTGTGTTTCTGGAATTTCAAACTGCTTAATTTGGAATATCTTTAGTTATATGTGCTTCTGCCTCATCATTGACTTGCTTTTCTTATCTGATCAACCTATAATGTGATTGTGATGCTTCTTTAGAAGTTGAAGAACCAGAAGGCGGCTTTCCTGGTGTTTTTCCTATTGGGCGTGGATTATCTACAATGACACGGCCTACAACATGACCTTGGATTATACGTGCCATCTCACATATGGTAAAGACATATCTAGTATTAAGGTATTACACTAGCTTGAAGTTTCATTTCCCTTTTAATATAGCTGTTGATACAATTTTCTCGGAACTGTCTTCTTGTATGTCTCTTTTTAGTAACTGCCTGCAGTAAATGCATTTATATCGTGGCTTCCAGTCATTTATGAATGAAATATTATGGACATTGAATAAAAATGTTGCATTTGTTTTATAGACAAAAAAAAGGTTGAAGAAATGAAAACAATGAGATTCAAAATGGATTATATAATCCTTGTTTTATATACAAGGATTATATATTAGAAAATCTTATTGTATCAGTGTAAGATTTTTAGTTTAGAGTATTGAACTGGTCAGGATGATATCAAAATGCTTGGATTGCAGTAAATGACCATGTTCATGAAATTTCTATGTCTAAAGGTCTGAAGCTTTATTACTTTGCTCTTCGTATGCCTGACTCATAGAAGTTAAAATTTAATTTGACTTTACCCTGAGTTTTTTTCATCAATGATTATAGGTGACTAGGTGTACTGACTTCCACATTTGTAAACAGGTGCAATGGGGAGAAGTGAAGACTAGATAATGCTAAAGGCCCGGTTACCGAAGTTGCGCCAGAACAAATCATAGCACACAGCCACACCATAGTCATGCCATGACGCTAAGTCATCAGCTCCTGCATATGAATCAGGAGCAGTTGGAAACCACTGATACTTACCTCATTCCCGGTTCAACAGTGAGCATTGGGAGATAGAAAACAGTAACATCATTGTCTGGTATTGTAAATACATCGTTACGGGCTATATTAGTGCCTAGGGCCAATTCTTTGATATTGTAACACACGAGCCTCGTCAGTCCAAAATTTTGCCTTATGCTGTCAAATCTAGGCCAATCCCTGGACCTTTTGATGTATTATTGGTAGATGTATATTTATAGTTCACTTTGCATATGTCGGTGGAGGGTTTTTTTTTTTTTTTTTTTGGCATAAAATGAACAGGACAGGAATGAAGGTTTTCGGCAACAAGTCGCATCTTATTGGATCCTTAATGATGGGGAAAGCCTACTTTGGGTAGTTTATTATACGAAGCAAAAATGTGCTGGTGTGTGGGGTGTAATGTTGATTTTGATATCCAATTTTCTTGTTCAATCTGTGTAAGGCTTTAATGCGTTTATGTTGCGTTAAACTGAAGATTAAAAATGAGGACATAAAGCAAGAGTTTGAACATAATGTAGGCTGCGAAATGGGTTCAGTTATCTGTTGTGCGCAAAAAAATAAATGAATGAAAGGAAGTAGAAACCACAAAATGTCCAATTCTCTGCAAAAAGCATAAGTGACTGCAAAGCTAGCAACCTGTAGAATATTGTTGTAATTTATTAAGTCTAGTGAGTAGTGAGAGCTCAACATATTTTCATACGAGTATTTTTGTAACATTATTGTGTTTCGTTTGGCGGCTTGGAACCAGTCTAAGCAGGGGCATGGGGAGGCATTGGTGGGAGGAGGGCGACATGGCTTCTGCGACATGTTCTTTTTGTTTTTGTATTTCCAGTAGTTTCTTGTATTAGGAAGCTAGGCACTTGTGTTGTTGTATGCTGGCATTTGGTTTTCTTTATTTGTTTTTTTTTTTTCGGCTTAATATTTAGTATATCTGGTTGTACACCAACTGAGGTATTATACCTTTACATATTTAGTATCTCTGGTTAATGTTATATTGGGAGGGTTAGGTCCTGATGAGCAGAGCTCTTTCAGCACCTCCAACGTATATGTAATGTGGGTCACGGTAGGACTTGGCTTCTCTATATGTAATGTGGGTCACGGACGGACTTGGGCTTCTCTGCTTGGAAAGGAAATTGCTTGGATCTGCTTGGACTTTTAACAAGAGACTGCCACGTCACTTTAGAACCATCCAAAGGCTAAAATTCATGCTTCCAAAAATTATGCAGCACCAGATCTCTCTGTATCATCCCATCCCGTTTTTCTTCTTCTCTCAGACAAGTTTCAGAAACCCAGATCTTAATTCTCTTTGTTGGATCTCTGTTTGGCAATAGGCAATTTTAATTTGAATGGGAACGAACCAGTAATGCAATTAGCAGACTCAAATTAGATGGTGATGATTGATGAATAGATGAAGGCTGGATCATGGGCACTACTAGTTCATAGGCATATTCAATTTAAAATCATTCATCAATGGAAACGAAAAGAAACCCAAATCGAAGACAGTTTCAATTTGGATCCTCCACCGAACCCGATTTGAAACCTCCTTCGTCGCTTCCCTGGAGCGCTTCGTCCTCGCTCACGACTCATCTCCTTCCACCTCCCGCACGAATATGAGCGACTGTATTCAGTTCAATTTGATTATTGTAATGGTGTAGCATTCCATTGACTACTGGAGTACTAGCTGTGGGAGGCTTTGACGGCTCAAGTCGGAGAGGTTGCTGAAAAAGGCAGTGAGAGGGCATCGGCAGGAGAGAGAGATAAGTTATGTGTGGTTTATGAGTTTGTGTTTTAGAGACTTTCCACCGCTGATCCTTAGATCCCTTATAAATGACGTGTCAACATTGCAGTGAGTCCAAACAGATCCAAGCAATCTCCTTTCCAAGCAGAGAAGCCAAGTCCGTCACGGTAAGAGTCTATTCTATATGATAGTGCAATGAGTAAGTCTATTCTATACGTGCCACTACAAGTACTATCACTATCTCCATGTCTAACAGTAGAGATGACCGTGGATTGATATGTAACGGTCTATAATGACTTTGTTATCTATGTTACATATGCACTTCACACCTTTAAAGTGTCGGAGATTCAGTCGTGTCGTATCGTCGTGTCCGTGTAACATAGCTTGTGACAGGAAAGATTTGATAAAAAAAAAAAATTAAATAAAATAAGATAAATATTAACTATTAAAAAATTATATTAAAAAATAACTCAAGTGTGAATAAGAACACACAGACGACTCCATCACCTATTTTTAAAACTGCTATATATGGCTCCCCTATGCAAATTCTTTTATATCTACTGTTGGGCATGAACACGATAGCTAGAGAGAACTCCAACCAAGTAACGGACTCGAATGGTACCTACATATCGACTGAGGTGTCCAAGAACAACCGATACAGGTAGGTAGTACACCGACAAATCTGATTGATAGACTGAAAATCTTCTCCAATACAAACTTATAGGTTTCATGTGTCGAAATGTGACTGATCCAACTCTTTTATAAATGGAAACAAGATGCCCCCCAACACATATTGTCGATCTTTAGAATATTAATTCAAACTGACACACCCAGAACAGAACAATGTAGACGCATATATCAGGTAGCTAGTGCATAATAACGTGATTATTGCAGGTAGATAGATCATAGATGATAAGGTTTCTTCAGATATTGGATGGACCACTCACTCAGTACGTATATATATGAAGGATTAGGGGCGGAGCCAGCCCAGTCTTGACTGGGCTGGAGGCCTAGGTGAGAATTTGAGATAAAAAAAATTACTACATAAGAGCTCCTCCAGCATGTATCAGCTATCCGATGGCGGATCGGAGAACAGTGTCGACTATGTCGAGCACCTCTGATCCTAGCCGAGAGGCTTGGTCTGGGTTGGGCCGGTGCAAACCCTAGTTGAGCTTCCAAATGCGTCAATTTCGGCAGCAATTAGAGCTCTTATAAGATGATGAAACCATTGGATTTTTAGTATCAGGGAAAGAAACTCGGTTGTTAATGGGGACGGAGTTGTGAGCGGCTATGACAGTATGAGCTGGGTTTCTGATGGTGGAAGGGTCATCGTGATTGACCAGGAGTTTAAGGAATGATGAGGTGTGGAAGACGTACAGTGGGGTGGTAAGGTTTGGCGGTGGATATAGAAGAAGAGAAGCAGGTGAGAGAAAGAAGGTGAGTCAAATCGATTAAGTTTAGAATCTTTTGGAGGTGAGAGAGAGAGGAGCACAAAAATATAAGTGGGTTGTTTAGGAAGAAATAATGAAAAAGCAACTGCGTTTCAGTAGAAATCTAAATATAGCAAACTGGGTTTAGGTAGAAATCTAAATGTAGCAATTGTGTTTAGTACTATTTTATAAAATCTCTCGCACCGAGTTTTATCGAATTTTTGTGTGTGTTACAGTTAACCCAGGTGTACTCTCATCCAGGCTTCGTCACTGTGAAGGATGCGGGAAGAGAATCAAATGCAGAAGACCCTTTTCTGGATATTCATCATCATATGTGAAAGCGATATATAATATTTGGCTGGGAAATGAGAAAAGTAATGTTAATGGGGTGTGTCAGAGTTGAGACTATATATGCTGCCGTCTGTGGAACTTGTGTGTTCTCCTCTCATTTTCTGATGTGTTGGCAGTCTGAGCAAACATACTCATCAAATGCGCGCATACTCGATCACTCCATTTATTTAGTACTTAAAGTTTTGGACCCAGCAGCCATCCAAGTCGATCAATATACAGCTAGCACCAAAAACCGCGTACTAAATCATAGCCAAGAATGAACTAATAAGCTTTGCCATATCATCGATCTTCTCAATATATAGTGTGGTGAATTGGTTAGATCATGCATATATAAACTTGCACGATGCAAAAGTAATTAAGTAGTTTTGATGTTAACATATATGAAATGGGTAATTCATGTTCTGAATTTAGTTTTGGCCTGTAAAATTGGTGCATGAGAGCATCCGATTATGAGCTTAAAAGTATAAATTAGGTGTGACCATTCATTGGATCATTGGTATACATTTTTCAAAACCCACCCACAGAGAACACACACATATGCACTCATTATCGACCGACCCCTGGCCTGGCCGGACCGCCGCCCCAGTATTGATCGAAGCACGCACTGAGTTTGGTCGTTGAATGCTGACAGCTGATCGATGGGGATCATATAAAGTCATCTTCTTCAATTGATTCTGTTGCAGAAAGCGAAAAAGAAACAATAACTTCTCTGCCAACTTCAACTTCAACTTGAACAATTCGATCTGCTTCCTTATTTATATATGATAAAAAAAAAAACAAATCAAATAGCTTTAGGTTAATCGACAAAGTATAATTCGAATAACAATAGAACTAGCAAGGCTATCTCGAGTGGTGTTTGGTGATGGATGGATGGATGGATGGAGTTTCAGACTGACTTTTCATTTTGGAGGTTGAGTACGTACTATCTGTCTAGCTACGGTTTACTCCAGCTTCCCGACTCTGAGACCGACACGTGGACTAGGTCAAGCACTCGTTGTCTGAAGCAACAACCAGAAGGACTCGACCAAACAGTCCTTGGTGCACGCATTTGTGGTCGGCGAGTGGGCTGGAGCGCCAGCGCTCCCCGCGTTTATACTTTTTAGGGTTTCTGGCTTCAAAGTCAAGAGAGGAGAGATTGGTACCCCACGCGCAGGAATCTCAGACTGAAACGCGTCGTCAATTCAAAGTCAAGGGATTCCCACTGATCTCGACTATCTTGTATCATCTTCTGCTCTTCGATTCTCAATCCTACCATACTATACAATGCATCCATCATCTCTACCTCATCATTGTGTCATATATATATACACACACATAGTCCTTGGTTGAGGACTTTTTGGCTTATCCTACTTTCTGATCTTATATCCACATCTTAACCGTTCAGTTTGTAGATATTTATGAGTATATCATTTCTGCTAATTTTCAGTCATATTGAAAATCGTTTGGACATTCGTATGTGTGATTTACTAAATATGAACTTGAACGATTCATATTTGATAGATTTGGTTCGTCTATTAATTTGATCTAGTTTGTTACCGTAACGAACATTAATTTGACTTAAAATTTGTTGGACTGATCTACTCATATAGACCCAAAAACTGAACGAATAAGATACTAAAATGTGAACGAAAAATAGGCATTTTAAACCATAAACCGAAAAGTCTTTAACTAGTACTCAATTTAATGATTCAATGGTATCATTTTACAAAAACCTTGAAACTTAAACACGTGTATTTTTAGTGATTCATCGGTATCAGCATTCGGCAATGTTCTGATAGAGGTTCACGAGATTATCCCAATAAAGTCAGACATATATCTCGTCACATGCGCAAGAACCCAATTAATGCCCTTCTAACTTGCTGACCACAAACAAGTCAGACATGTTAAGACTCGAATTCTAAACATGAGACTTTCATATTATATAGATCAACCAAAATTTTACCACACTCGCTCCATAGATAGTTACCTGCTTTCAGTTTCCTTATTAATGGCATGAGAGTTTCCTAAATGAAAATAATCACCAGTTTTCATTATCTTCCACTAATTAAGAACATAGACTCAAATGTTCGAATGTTATCTAAATTTCGTGAAGTCATTGACACAGATGTAAGGAGAGGAAGCTTCTTCGAAGCTGCCTGTATGTCACATTAATTAATTAGTACGTTTTGAAGAGTTCTTCGTTCCTACTTTGACTAGCGTACGGCCGGATACTACTTGGTTAATTAGTTAGACAAAAAATACACACACTGCTATTCTATCTTTTACTTTTTTTTTCCCAAGTGGTGTTGCATATGACATAACGTATTTAGAGTTCATGGGAATGATCGATCGATCGATCGATTACAAGTACTCATAAGTCATAACGTATTGTTTTTTTTTTTTTCTAGCCTATTAAGCCATGCATTTAGAGTTCTTGTCTACACATGCAATTTCTTAATTGTAACATGAATGATTTCTTTCTTCCAAAAAAAAGAAAGAAAAAAAAACAACCTATGATCTATTAAACAGATTATATATAGTCATAGGATTAACATAAACTCCGCTCCACTTTTCCGGGAGCCTCATACCGAAACCTAGGAAAAGCACGGCGTGTAAGTATATGGCATTCTAATCAACCTAGTAAAGGCAAAGGGATATAAGATTATCAAGTGTTGAAGGCTTTCTAGCTAGTCAAACCAGACTAGCTAGAAAAAAAAGTCCAAGGGGGCAAACTGCAGTGCAGCAAAACATATCTCGATCAATTGAGGTAAATGTATTCCATGTATATCATATAGGTTTATAAGGATTGTGAAAAAGATTATTTTTTATTACGATTAGATTTACTAAAATATCTTTGAGTTGTTTTAAGAAAGCTAATACATATCTGATATGAAAATGATTTACTTATCTTTTTCTAACTGATTTGTTATTTAAATAAGTTTCCTTGTGTATCTCAATTAGGAATCAATGGAGATTCGATTGAAGGGAGGGTTTATATGTATATATATGCATCGAAATTCATTTTGAGATCACTGAAATTCATTCTGAGATCACTGAATTTTTGTGGTAAAAATCTATTGTTAAGTTTAATTAATTTGCTGCATAGTCTGCAAAAAGTTTATGAAAACTCATTGTCATATCAGTGTTTTATTCATTGCATCATTCATATCATATTGTGATTGAGATCAATGACAAGTGAAGCAACGAAGGCGTGTTCATTTCCTTCAATTCAGTTTCAGATTCACAACATACAAGTAGAATAGATACTTCAGTTGGAAAGTCAAGTTAGTTCAGTATACTAGTAAATGTGATTGTGCTTGTAAATCACTACTTGACAAAGCTGTAACCTTTTAGTGGATTGATTTAAGTGTGGATTACTATAAAGTCTCGTAGTGAAGTTTCCTTGAGAAAAGTTTACGAATTTACGTTGCAGTCAACAAATCTAGTGTTTTTGTGTTCTTACAATTTTAATTGTGTAAAATTGGAATTACTGTGGATATTGGTCCGTTTAATACTTTTACGGCGGCGGTGGCCCGAAGGGTCATCTGGTTGTTACAGGGCGTCTCCCGCGCCGGGTCTTGTCGGTGAGCAAAAAATGTTGATCAAGTTATATAGTTGGACCAATGTCATTGTTAATTGCGGTCCGGGGTTTTAACTTCGACAGCAAACAAAAATATTATGTACTCATTGCCAAGTAAAAGTCACTGGACATAATTAATTGGATATATGAAAAACACAAAGTATTTCATTAATTTTTAGTGTATGCGTACTGTCTATATTCATACATCAAACAAGACCATCTTCATTTTTTTTTTCTTTTTCTTTCTAATGTATCATGTATGAACACATCTTTTCCCCTGGGGCGACTTTGAGCTTCGGTTTAAGATTACATATTTACATATATGCGTATTTAAGAGAAGTTGAATTAATCGTTTTAGTTGACAAATGGGTTATATATTCTAATTCATCATCAAGTTTCCTAAAGATCTAGTTGACTGTTGACGTCATATATAAAAACCATTCTCTATAGCATGTTGCAGAATTAACAACTTAGTTCAGATATATAGAGATGAGCTATTAAGTATTTAATACAACAAAATAAGTTAGATGTACAAAGAAACATGTTGATAACAGTTGAACCCTAACTAATCTTGATGTGTTCGCTTTCTCAGAACTTGCTATTTGCATGATGTATAGATTTTTCGTGGCTGTTTAGGTTTGAACATTGTATGTTGTGACTTGTCGTACGTTATATTTTTGTCAAAATACATTTTTACGATTGTAATTGTTCATAATATCATTGTCAATTATTAATAATTTTTTTTCTTCTTCTATAAAGATTTAAAATGGTCGGAACCACAATTATATCAATCATCTCAGAGTTTTTAATTTGAACCAATGATACCATATTTTGGACCAACGGCCGAGTCCTGCGGTAATATAAAATCATTAGGTTCGTAGTTGAAAAACATTGACCAATGGGTTAATTAGTACCATAGCAGTGACTTTATGATGGAGCAACCAATTATGATGTCTTAGGCTGTTGGGTATATACCAATTATATACATCCCAGCTAGCTATCTGATTAAGTTTAGGCCATTTGATTTCAACCAGGATATTAACTTGTCCTTGGCTCATCAAAACATGCTCATCAATTTATATATTTATGTCCACTGAAAAATTGATATAGCTATTGATAGATTGACTAGGAAGTAGGAACTCATACCTCAAACAAGTTGACATTCAGTGAGGGCATATCCATCGAGTAAATAGATATTCAACTGCATGCATGCATGACATCTAAGCTAATACAACCTTGAGTCCTTGACTTTGATCAACTCATCAAGCATTCTAGAAATCAGTAGTTATCCATTTCAAATATATCATTTTCTTTTTCCTAACTAATGATATTTCCTACAGCCTTTTTAAAATTTCTCTAAAATAAAGAAGTAAAAGTCAAAAAAAATTTAAAAAAATTCTGCTCCATATGGTTATTGAGTTTGTATAGTTGAGCAATATGAACTACACAAACTCGATAACTGTTATCGTATATAATTTTCTTAAATATTTGTATTAATAAAAAAAATCAATAGTGTTTTAACAAACTTTGGTGATTGATAAAAGCTTAATATATAGCTCAATAATTTTTTCTGTCCGTTCTTTATTTATTCATACTGTTTGGAAATTAACAAGCAAATTAAATTACAAGTAAGCCAAGTGGAATTCTTTATCCACTTTTTACAAAACCCCGAATGCCCAAGATTCTTGGCCCCAACTGCTGAAGTCATCATCCCACAAACTCATGGTGTCATTGTCGATAATGATGTTGTTGTTGTTGTTGTTGTTGCTGTAATCAGAATTTGGCCACTCAAAATCTGGTAGATATTGCAAGTCTTCAAGAAAGTTGGAAGATGAATTTGAACTAGATGAAGAAGATGAAGTTGATGAAGAAGGAGCACAATCAGGAACAAGATGAATCTCATGAGGCTCAATTAGTGGAACTTCATCTATGCAGAACCCATTCAAGAGCTCATGATCCATCGTCACAAATTCAATTTTGTCTTCCTCCTTGGCCTCCTCATTGATTTGGTCAATTTCAAATGTGTCATCAGTAGCTGTGCAAGATTGTTCTTCTTCTTGTTGCTGTTGCTGTTGCTCTTGATCATTTTGTATTTGTTGCTTCTTTTGCGGTTGGTTATCAACCTCACTGCCATTGGAAAGTGGTTTGTGAGTGAGAGGATCAATCCCCATTTTTTTCAGTTTCTTCTTTATGTGGGTATTCCAGTGATTTTTGATCTCATTGTCAGTTCTTCCAGGGAGATGAGAAGCAATCTTAGACCATCTACAAGAAAATAGAGAACAATTAGTAGTAATAACATTAATACAAATTGGCTTTGGTAAAAAAGAAAACGACTTTATGGCCCCCAGAAAAGTCGAGTATATCTAGCTGTGCTACAAATTAACAACCAGAAAAAAAGAATATGCAGAAGGAAAAAGACTGCATCCTCAGGAATGTTGCTTATATTTATATCCCAAAGTCAAAAGAAAAAAAGAAAAAAAAAAATTATACACGGACTTGGTGAACAAGCTCTCATTTCCCAGAAGGTGAAGAACATATATATTATATATATATGAACTACTTCAGCTTAATTAGCATGGTCTTAATATTACCCATAATCGAAATAAATGTCTAATTGATATAAATTTATACCTGTTTCCAAGTTGGGCATGAAGATCAATGACCATTTTCTCTTCATTGTCAGATAATAGACCTCTCTTCAAGTCTGGCCTCAAATAGTTGGTCCATCTCAGCCTGCAGCTTTTCCCACACCTTAACAATCCTGCAATGACACACACCACCCAAAACTATAATATCAATACACTGATTAACATTATCTTTTTAATTTGGAGCTTACAAATCGCAAGCTGCAATTCTGAAATTTACTTTTTCTGTTTATCTGTTCAAATGAAAACAGAGCCACCCTGTTTCATTAGTCTGTGAAAAATAAAGAAGCAAAACAAACCCAGTTTCTGAAAAGAAACACCAGATTTTCAAACTTTTAGAACTCAAACATAGTGAAAGAATACAATAGTACTGCCACCCCTTTCTGCCTGAAGAAAGAATCTCTCTCTCTCTCTCTGAGAGAGAGAGAGAGAGAGAGAGAGAGAGAGAGAGAGAGAGAGAGAATGTGGTGCATGGCATGTATAATTACACAAGTAGATATATAGATGAATAAATATATGAGACCTGCAAGCTTAGGCACAGCTCTCCAACAGCATTGGCCATTGGTGAGGATGAAGTTTATGAGCTTCTTGTCCTCTTCAGCTGTCCAAGGTCCCTTCTTCACCCAACCTTATCACAACACGGTTGCCTCCCCATTATGTACGATCTCGATCTTTCTCTCTGAATTCTCACACCAAGCTAATCTCTCAGCTAGCCAGCTCTCAAAGCCAAGGTAGAATTTGAGGCAGACAGAGAGTTATAATATTGCTTATGCAGAAAATTAAACAAACCAAGCTAGCTAGACTCTCGATCGAGCTCCACCACCCTATGCATATGTATATATATACAGACACATATGACACACCAAGAAGAGAGGTATATAAATCCAAGCACACTTGCTATATATGGACTTGGCTCTGCCTGGCTGGTTGATATATCAAAACAATTATATTCAATCCATTTTCCTTTGCTTTCAATTAATTTTATCACAAATTGAATTGTTTTTTTTTCTTTTTTTTCTGGGTGGTCTCTGAGCTTTTTGTCAAACTATATACACGTGTCAACATGCAAGGCTAAACGCGTAGCACACGTGCGGGCGTCTTCATCAGATAGCTCCACCTCATCCACCCTCCATTTCTTGCGTTTCAAGCGTGAGATAAAGCTAATTAACAGTTTCAAACACATAACAACGTTATTAAGAACATTAATTATGAGATTCATTCTCTTCATCATCTTCCCTTGTATCTTCTCATAAGCAAACTTTACCACGAATACAAAGACTAATTATAGTCACTCTGGTCCGTGAATACACTCACACATGGCAAGATGATCGATGTTTTGTAATGGATGTCATAGAGAAATTTGTATCTAGCTCATTGTTATATGTTTTTTAGGTAAGAATAATAGGTATTTTCTTAAACCAAAAATAATAATAAAAAAAATAACAAAAATATTGTTGTTCTCTGAGTAATGCTAGCATCAGCTGTCACCTAATGTGAGTTCTATATGGTTTGCTAAACATTGTTCACCTAGAATCACTCTCTTCAATAGAAAAGTTTTACTACAATTAGATAGTACAAGAGACTAATCAATTTGAGCTCGTTGATCATTCATTATCATAACGAGAATGAAAGCAAGTGGTGGAATTGATAATTAGAGAAATTGAACTAAATTAACTCAAGGTATGATTAAGAAGTCCGTTTTGATTTTATTGGTTGATTAATTAATAAGAAGTTAAATATGAAGCACACAGTATACACTTGCTTAAATCTAGCTAGCAGTTTGTATCTTGTATATATACGTACGTACGACCCCACAGACTTTTGTTTTAAGCAAAATTCTCCCGCTAGTTTTTGCTCACAAGTCATGACCCGGCCCTAGCTATCCTTGCCGTAAAACAAAGCATGAATAATACAGTCCTCCGCCCGTATATATACACAAAAAAATTGTAAAGACATGAGTTTACAATGTGTTAATACATAACATTCATTAACTTTGTCATAAAATTGTAAATATGAGTCCTTGATCAAGATAATAATATTAGTCTTTAAAGTTGTAACATGAGTTTTTAAAGTTGTAAATATTCTTAATTACCACATAAGTATTTAAAGTAGTAATATTAATATTACTCCTAAATTGGTAATATGAGTCCTTAAAGTGATAATAAAGAATACATAGATGCAACTTCAAGGACTAAATTACCACTATAAGGACACATTTTACTACTTGAAAATTAATGTTGTAACTAAAATTTTACTACTTTAATGACTCATATTACAATTTTGAGAACTAATTTTTACTAATTTGATTACTCATTTTACAACTTCAGAACAAACATGTCATGCATTAACACACCTTAGCATTCCCCCCACACACGTATGTTCCCTCCCATTTTCTCAATCAATCTCTCGGTACACACTACATAGTCTTCTACTCTTCTCAACAGATATCTTCAATATCATCTCCCGATTATTATCTGATTACCTATAAATGTTCCCTTATTTTCAAATCTCAGAATCTTCATCACACATCGATCAAGTGCACATTTTCAACAAAAGTTTGCCGATTCGGTAAGAGAGAGAGAGAGTAGTCAATCATTGTAACTATAATGAGGACTAAAGATCAAATTTGTACTAATTTACAACAACAACAAAAAAAAACTCAAGGTTACCACTATTTTCAAGTTCGCAATGACTCATTTAAAGATTCAAATTTTTAGTATAAAAGGAAGCATTCAATTCCACGAAGAATCAAGTAGTTGGTTCGAGATATCAAAAGTTTGTCAACGGAGCATCTCCAGCAACATTGATAAATTGAAAAAAAATTAGAGATTTGTCAATATTTAAATGAATTATTTTGCTCCAGTAATTTACTTAAGAAGTTGACAAATTTAGAAATTGATAACCAAAATTGACAAATTTATCAATTCAGGAGAGAAAATTTGTCAATGAGTAGTTAAGTTTTCTCTAATAGCTACTCTGTTGGAACACAACCCTCAAAATGGATTGATAAATATAAAGGAAAATGCCCATTTAGTCAAAAACATGGATTCAATAACCCATTCTAATGAAAAACTTTTACACGAGCCCATTCCAATTATTCCTATCAAAAAGACAACATTACCCTTAACTTAATATATCCTACACAACTTTCCCGATCTATACACTCTCTCTCATCCTCCTCCTCTAAAACTCTCTCTCTCTCTCTCTCTCTCTCCTCTCTCTCTCTCTCTTCTCTCTCTCTCTCTCTCTCTCAAAGATCACCGCCGCCCAAATCATCTCCTCTACCATCTCCATCTCCGGCGACCTCGCTTACCGCACCCTCAAGAAGCTCGAGATCGACAGACGACGAGTACGAGGGTAGCCTTGAGCCACCGGCAAGGACTTCTCAGTCAAGCTCGGCGAGAACCTCATTCCGGCGAGAAAGGACTAGATCCACCACCGATCCGACGTCGGCAAGTGCTCAGATCTCTCCTCCCTCGATTCCACTGCGTCATCTGCATCCTCGTTGGTGAGGTCGACCAACACAGACGTGGTTATGAGGTTATTGAATCTTGTTTTTCAACAAGATGATGATTGCGACGGCAGCTGGATGCTGAGGAGCAGGCCGTTGACGTCACATATGCGGTGACAAGGATCCGGAGCAAGTTCGTCGGTCTAAAAACTCATATTCGTCAGTCATCAAAAAGCCAAAAGGACGTGTTCTGAGCATAATTTGTTGGTATGATAATAGAGTGAGTAATTGTTGGTGTTTTGAGCATAATTTGTTGGTATGATAATAGACGTGTTCTTAGCTTTTTGCTTCCTTTATTGGTATGATAGCCTCGTAGCATAATTTTGTTACCTAAGTGTGAGTAATTGAGTAAATGATGCCGATGTTAAATGGATTTTTAGAGGATTATTTTTCCACAAAGAGGTGAGATGAGAAAAATTTGATGTAATACACTGTTTTGTTTTGCAAATTTTTAGTTTAGAAATCATAATAGAGTGGTTTTTGAATATAAAGTATATAAAGTATATTTTGAATATAAAGTATATTGGGGTTAGTTACAGATTATTGGGCGTCAGTTCCTCGATTACTGGGGGTTAATAATCGAATACTGGGGGTCAGTAACTCGAGTTACTAGGGGTCAGTAATTGAGTTACCCGAGGTCAATAGCCTTTTAAGGAATCATTACTCAGTTATTGGGGATCAATAACTCAAAACCGGCGGCCGGTGACCAAAGTAACTCAGTTACTGGGGGTCAGTAACTGATCAGTAACTAGTTATTGGGGCTTAGTAACTGGTTACTAGGTGTCAGTAATTGGTTATTGGGGGTCAGCAACTAGTTACTGGGGAAATTTCGGTGACCGAAGTCCGGCGGTCGGGGAAATTCCGGTGATCGGAGTCTGGCGGCCGGTGACCGGAGTTCGAGGTTCCGGCCAAGTTTATTCATGTTGAAGAGGTGGGGGCAAAATAGTCTTAAAATAATATAGTTTGTTAAAATTTTAGTAAAGATTTGACTATTTGAGGACAAAAAAAGTTTATTTTCATTAGGAGACAAAAAAAGATTGTTATTGGAACGGGCAATGAATGGTTACAATTAGTACTAAATGGACATTTTCTCTAAATATAACTTTCATCTAAATTTATCAACTATTGCTGGAGATGCTCTACATGTAGGTGTATTAATTAGGGGAAGCAAATTTTGTTACAAATTCTTATACGCTAATATATGTCATGAACTCATATGATGCAGTGGGGAACTAAATCACTGTTTCGTACAAACTGAATGCTTCTAGTGTGCCTTTTTGTTCACAATTTAGGTTTTAGTACCGGTGGTAGCGACTCTTTTCTCTTAGTATTGTATCTTAATTTATTTTGTAATTGAAAAAAGAATCCAAACCATATAATTATATAGCTATATCATGAACATCTTAATTGCTTTGATTTGGGTCAAATTAAGTAGATGTGAAAGGCATATATCTATTTTGTCTCACAAGACATTCTTGAAGAAATTTTCCGGCATCTATTTTGTTTTCAATCTAGAAGCTTTACTGCATGAGTTCGCAGCCTATAATCGAACTTTCCGAGTCAACTTGGAATTTCAGATTTGACAGCAAGAGTCTTTTGTCTACTTCTCTCAGTCACCTTTACTATTCCCAAACAAAACTTTGATGTCTTTCATTGGCTTTATCTGGGACTTCCAAGTCCTCATGATTTTTCATATTATTTTGGACAAGGAATGATGCACGTACTAGATCGATATGCATGCTTCATATATATTCAACGATCAAATATTGTTTTTGATCAAACTGATATATATATATATATATATATATATATATAAACACATACACATATACCCTTCTACTAAGAGATCTATTTTTTTACATATACGAGGGATTAGGCACTAGACCAACTTTTTGATTACATTTTTCAATCTTAACCGTTCAATTTTTAGGTCCCAATATGTAAATCATTTCTGTAAAATTTCATCTAAATTGGTGATCATTAAGGTGCTCAAAACAACGATTTGCATGAACGGTTCAGGTTTGGCAAATTTGATAGGTCCATTGATTTAAGCTACTTCAAAACCTTAACGATCATTAATTTAGATGAAATCTCGCACAAGTGATCTACTCATATAGACCTATAAAATGAACAGTGAAGATGTGATTTTGTGATCGAAAAGTTGGTCTAATGCTCAATTTCTCATATATGTCAAAAAAAAAAAATCCTTTAGTGAAAGGGCCATATATATATATATAGCCGTTCCAAAGAGGACGTTTGTGCGGACGTCACTCCGTTCTTCACCGTACGGCTCCGACGACGGTGTGCCTCCACCCCAGCGGCCTCCAGTAGCGTCCCCGATCACTTTCCCTTCCCGACGAGTCGCCGAATTCCAGTTTTCCGGTGAGATCACCCAAAACTTCAAACAAAATCGATCTCACCGGAAAACTGGAATTCGACGGACTCACCGGGGAGAGAAAGTGATCGGGGACACTGCTGAAGGTCGTTGGGGTGGAGGCGCGCCATCATCAGAGCCGTACGGTGAAGAACGGAGAGACGTCCACACTTTAAGGGCATGCGGACATCTGCCTCTATATATATATATATATAGACACAGACGGTTCTTCTTCCTAGACAATTATTCCTTTATGCGTGTGTATGCAACAGCATCAATCATCGATATGCATACACGTACTGTTAATTTTTCTAGTATTTCAAGTCATAGTCGACACGTTTCTTCATTTGTGACGCCGGGAGGACAGGACAAAGCAAAAACTAAGAGCCGAGCAAAGCCACCCATGCATGGCCAAGATAAACCTGAAAGGGCAGGCAAGGCTGCGCGCCCCAGATCGAGAAGAATAGTTCCGGCCAATCAAGAACAACAGGAACCCTTCAAGGTTCAGCTTCCCTCCAATTAACAAACAACAAGGGGTTGAAACCGCCTCAAGCTAGGTGAAATAATTCCATCAGTTTATGATGTCGACAATTACTCATTCTATTATACAACCAGATTTATGTCATTTCCATCAGTTTTATGGGAAAAAAAAAAAAAAAACTAAATAGAGATGGCAACCAAAGTTTATAACGTTGAAAACCAAGGCATGAGAAGCACTTGTTGGAAGGGAAACATTCTTGTCACTTGGTCTAATAAGACCTAGCTATGTTGGCAAAGGAAAATTTGAATAATGTTGGAACGGAAAGTACATATATTGAGCCTTTGCGACGGAAGTACTCTCATCTGATCAGTTGTGCTGGAGTTATTTAGCTTCTTTTCAGTTCACCAAAAAAAAACAAAGGGTACATATATATTTTGAAATGTGACATGTTTCACAAAAACCAGAAGGGCGACATTCGAAACACATTCACTAAAACATGGACCGAAATTTTCAGTTGTTCATACTCACAATAATAAAATTAGTGCGGTTATTGAGACCTCCAAATTTACTCACTTGACCTCCATTTATTATGAATTATTAAATGACAATTATCTTCTCTTACATAATGGCTATTATGGACAATTATCTTCTCCATTTATTCTCTTTAGACTTTCCAATTCGATAATTAATTGATTGTATTTTTTATTCTTTTTCTTATATATATTTTTTATTTTCTTATTTTATTATTTTTAAATTTTACTACATATTATATATTTAATTAGAGCTAAAACTATGATCAATATCGACTATGTGACATAAAATTTTCTACTATCATACATGTCGAAAGCATATATATATATATATAAACAAATCAATAATGCAAATTAAATAACTATTAAAATAATTTCATGATGGAAAAAAAGAACATACATAGTATACAATTGTTATCCTTGATCGTTATTTAACATAACTAAAATAGAAAAAGAAAAGCTAATGTATGTTAGAATTTTTTTTTGTTAGTTATTAAATATATATGTTTTATTTTTTTTTATCAGATAAACAACTAATATGCTACAACGAGCCTACTGTGAGTCGAACTCACGATCTCTCACTTGTAATGAGAGACGGTACTGGACTGGTAAATATAAGTTTTTGAAACACAATACTTTGTGTTATTTGATTTTTAAGAGAAAATTTGTCATCATTGAAAAATCTTTCTTACAAATTGATCATATAATGGAGGTTTGGTGACATTCTATGAGAAATAAAAAAAATATCAAGGAATTGAGATCGTGAAAGAGGTTTGAACGAAAAAAAAATTAAGGAATAGAGGTCTCAATGATAGCATGAAAAAACAAAAAAAATCAAAGAATGAGAGGTCTAGAGAATAAATAAGAGGTATAATGAGTAAATTATCAAAATATATGTGAATAACATATTTAAAGTTATTTTAGAAATTTGAAAAGAGGTCTAATGAGTAAATGCTTGTAGTTAAAATTAAAAAAGAGGTGTAAGAAGTGAGATATACTGAGCAAATTTGAAGATCCATAGTCGCACTCTAGTAAAATACGAACTCACAGCTGATCACGAATATCTAGCTTGGAATGATAACCGACACTAGAAAATCTTTATTGGACCATTCGAATTCCCCCTTACCAGTTGGGATAAAGAAGGTAGTGCAGCTTTTAGCATCATCGCCTAGTTACTCGATAGATCATAGAATCAGTTACCACCTTTCCAAAAGTTTAACCCCAAGGTTGTGGTTAAGTGGTTAACTGATGTTCTGGGCATGTTGTCCAGTGAGCAAATGTTGAAAGAAAATGCTGGTACCACATACAACTCATAGTGATGATTAGGAGCAAATGTAAAAAGTTTCTTAGTGATAAAGCGTTCATGAAATGAGCTCAATTCCAAAACACTTCCTTGGCATAAAAGCCATTATAAGTCACATCTCTGTAACTTTGGCAATCTGGCTCCAACATGAAGTACAAACATAATTTGAAACTAACAAGCCAGGAGACTTTCACGTAAAAACCATCCAGGTAAAACAGACTTCAAGAGGGACGATGAAGGAAAGAAAAAAGAAAAAAAAAAAGAGAAAAAAAAAACATGACAGACTTGAATATACAGATCAATCTTTTTGGAGAACAGCTAATTCTAATATCATGGACATAATCTCAATGTTTCATCAATCCACCTTCCAAACTATGTTCTTCAAACGCCAGAGAAGGCTCACTCATAGATCAGGTTGCTGCTTTCGAGTGTTTGATAAGCCAATCAATCACAACATCTATGTTTATGGAATCCTTGCATGAGATCATGTAGCAACATACCTCTTTGTCCGTGATTGAATCAAGGCCCCTGAAAATACCAAACAGAAACATCAAAAACTCAATGAGAAAGAATACTCCTAAGATAATTTTCCAATATGGTGGCTAAAGAGATGACATGTACAAGATTGGTACTCACAGCTGTTCAACCAATGCTTGCTTCGAAAGAGCCTCAGACTTGTCGATTTTGTTGCCAAGAACAAGTAAGGGAATTCCATTCAAGGAAGGTTTCATCAAAAGGTCATGTAGCTCACTTCGAGATATTGGAACGCTGTCTCTGTCAGCAGCATCAACTACATACCTGTCATGACATCCATATCAAGGAACAATTAGAAGTGAATCAGATTGACAGGCACCGAATCTAAAGACACATATGAGAATGAATGCCACAACCCTTGGATTTAGACTAATTAAAAATGTTGGTAAAGGGCATGCTAATACCAAAATTCTCATGCAAAACATATATAACAAAAGCAAGATTTAAACAACACACAATAAACAAACATGACTATCTGCGCCTCGGATAATTTCTTCAAATAGACAACCAACTTCCTACATCAGATGTAAGGATCAAAGCAATTCCAATTCCCGCTCCCCCTCCCTCTTCCTTTTTAATATTTTTCCTTTTTCTCATGTGTACAGATATCAGTAATACAGAGTGGATCTTATTCTGTGTCAGGATCAAGATACACAGCGTTTTATGCATACTGATAAGCATATCTTGGTTTTAAAAGCCAAAACCATCTGAAACGACTTGACAGCAACAAAATTAAAAAGATACAAAAGAGAATATGAAGGGACAAGGTAATTACACAATTACAGAGACCCCACGACAGTAACGCTCCCACATGGTGCGGAACCTTCGTTGTCCCCCAAGGTCCCAAACCTTAATTGTCACGTTTCCCTTGGTTACCTTGCGCATGTTGAATCCAACCTGGTGTCATTATATAAATAATTTATCACAAAACTGTAACAAATAAATTTCACATCATATACTTTACTATTTTTTTGGGATCAGATGCTTACGGTTGGAATCATGTCCTCACTGTACCCCCCTGTCTGATAAAACATAGAATGTTCATTTGAAGGGTAAGGCACTATACATAACAACAATTACATAAAAAGGTTTGCATTGACTCACAGCAATGGCATTTAGAAGAGATGTCTTTCCTGCGTTCTGAAGCCCAACTAGTGAAAGTTCCATTTCCTGTTTAAAGAATAAGCTGACATGTAGACACACATCAAGATAACACAAAGTTAGCTGGACAGGACCCACTGCCAAAAATTTATGGAATGTTTAAGGTGAAAATACAGAAACTGATAGTTATCACACCTTGCCATAAACATAAGTGCAAAATTACATGGTTCAGCACATCCTAGAACAATATTCTGGGGTAGAAGTGTAATGTCAAGAAATTAAATGTCCTCTTTTTTCTCTCCAAAGCTCTTCACAACCCCAAATTATAAGAAACTTAGACTATTCCATCATTTATTTCTTAACCCTATAGATGTAAATTCATTGGACAAAAAAAAAAAATCAAGAACCATTGACGATATACATAATTACATTAGCATCATTTAAACACACACACACACACATGTTATACAGACCACATAACATGATAAGCAGCTCGTGTAGCAATTTTAGTTAATGGCCCACAAAATCTAATAGTAATCAAAGAATGATGCCAATGATGCATAGCTAACAATACTAATAAAGAATAAGAGCATAGCATGCGCTGTAGAGTTCATGCATGCATTACATGATTTTCGAAAAAAAAAAAGTTAGTTGTATAACTTGTATTCTTAACTGACTAGGATAAACCTTCTTGCTGTTCAAAGATTTGATCCAAAATCTACTTCCTTTCAGGTTGATTTATTCAGAGGCTGGAGCTTTGATCGCCAATGATCGAGATTCATCCCGACCAATCAAGCCTCCTCAAATCTGACTAACCATTGTCAAACTGTTTAAATAGATTTGCAAATGAACATAAGTTGCCCTATTTTCTATCAAAGTGAAACTTTAAATCAATAGAAGTGAAGCCAATCTGATCTTGCTTCAAGGATCAATCCAAGTCAAACCATTAGTTTTATTTCACAGGTTACAGGCAACAATTATAACATTTCATTGGGGTACCTTTTGTTATCTCCATATGACGGTTTAATATTTATAGGTTTGACTACCGCTCATATACATTGGAACTAGGATTTTCCATCTAAAATTAGTCCAGAATCTATTCCTTAAGTTCCAGTTTTTAAAGACTCAAATTGGTTCGCAAAGTCAGTTTTGATCTTTAACCCTTTGATATGTTTGCTAAACTGCAGTCAAGAGGCTGGTGATTTCTCTTTGCCTCATCTAAGTGAAAGAATTAACAACTTTCTGGGCTAAAAAAAAAAAGACAATTAGATGAAGCATATTTCTTAACATACTAGAACTTGACATAAAAGTTTAATCTCACCTGTCCTACATAGCGGCTTCACCATTTTACTTGACAATAAAGCTTGGTTTTGCTTCTTTCATCCTCCTCACAATAATACATTGTTATTTCTCAAGAAGCTGTAGGTAGATTTGATTACGTCGTGGGAACAGACCAAGTAACCTGATACTACTCAAGAGGTATGCAATGAGAATATACTTGCAGACTCTACCCTCTGATCTCGCCACGCGACAGCCCCTACCTCCCCCTACCACGCTTCCCCAAAAAACCCTTTTTTCATTTCAGGGTTCAGTAGGCCAGCAAAAACGAATCTGGATATTCCCCCCCCCCCCAAAAAAAAACAAAGGGAGGCGGCAGTCCCCACCTCCACAACCGCAGCATCTATGTTGTAGCATTCTATTAGGAATTGAAAGCATGCTCCTAAGCCAGAAAGCGGTCAATACTAACTCTCGTTTAGTTTCTTGCTACTTCACCTAGTCTTCCCTTTTGAATGAACTCAAAACTCACCTACTCATTTATTATATTTTATTTTCTCGTGAGAAAAGTATACTTCAACTATCATACCTCCTATGCACATTACCACATAGTTGGCATGAGGCTCGCTTCATCTATTCTGTAGATCATGGCATCTCGATTGCTTCTTAAGCTAAAAAGGAACAAAAAAATCAGATTTTGTGGTTTTCACTTTTTTTGGGATGTCTTGCAGGCTATTCTCATGTATTCAGGCTAGAATCCTTTGCACTCATGACCAATGAGTATAAATACCCTAGACTCCTTTTGAAGCCACCTATGGTAAGAGCATCAGTATTGTTCCTCTTCCTTCTACTGCACCAGCAGAATAATAAAGTGATCATTCACACCATGTCTCCTTCTCCATGGCAAACCTATTCACATGCTGGTCCCAGTACTTCTACTACATTCAAGAAGGAAGTCGCACAAGAGCTTAGCAGAATAATAATGAGATCATTTACACCATGTCTCCTCCGGGGCAAACCTATTTACATGCTGGCCCCGGTATTTCTTCTACATCCAAGGAAGAAGTCACACAGGAGCTCAGCAGATGGATACCTATGGACGCTCAACTGTTTCCTTATATGGGAATCTGATGCCTAGTGTGAATGACATAGACATACCTAGCTGCTCTTTGGGAATGACATGCTTCAAGGTTCGGAGGGTTACAGTCTTCTCCGACCACCTCTGTAGATGATTGTTTCTAGGTTTCTATATCTAGATCGTTGTGTGTGTGTGTACATGCGTAATATAAATATGGTTTTGTCATGGGGACTGGGAAAATGAACAGGGCTTTGGGTATACAGTTGGGTTGGCAATTATCTTTTTCCCATTCTTTTCGTTGTTTGCAAGTTATCTCAATTTCTAAATAAAGGCCAGATTTAGTGCGAATTATTTTGGCCTTCCTAAAACTTGGGAATTCAATTTTCAAGGGAACTTCAATCACCGGGAAGTTGGAAGAACTCATGTCTTTATTAGCTGCAAAAGTTTGGTTCTGCTTTCATCAAGATGATGCACCTTCATCATTTTTATATCTATGTTAAATGACAAAGATAATAGCTTGAAGCAGAATAGCACATTGTTGCCAATTTCTTCTGACCCAGAAAATCAAGTTCCTAGAAGTTTCCAATCACAATTTTCTGGCAGCTAATCAGGCAGTAAGAAAAGCATTACAATTTTATTCTGCAACTAATCTACTTATGTAACACATGAATTCACCAATCCATTCAGAATTATCTGAAAGCACCAAAAAAAAACAGCATAGATTTATCAATTGAGCAGAGCTGAGTGTAATTACAAATTCCAGAAAGAAAGACCATCCAATCATGCAATTACTAAAACCAAAACAATGCATTACAGTTAACGAACTTCTGCATAGCAAATTGATAAAATCCACAGCAGGGAATGTGAACAGTGATCTGTAAAGTAGACTAATCACCCCAATATCACTTCAGGATAACCATTTCTAACTTGGAAGTTAGACCCTTCTGGTACGAAAAGATTTGGAAACTTGGCAATAAAAAGAGCTGAAAACTAAAGAAGTGGAAAAAAGAAGGAGAAGGGGGTTACCTCCGAAGCCAATTGAGGAAGGAATCCAACAAACCCATGTCGATCTTTTAGGTGTGGTTGTGGGTTAAGTCTTAAGCGGGACAGTGAGGGAAAGGTAGCAAAACCAAACGAGGAAACTTCGCCGACTGTGGAAGAGGAATATCTGTTTGTTTGTTTGTTTTGTGCTTCCTCGTGTGTGTTGTAATAAACGGCTTCGCTGTCTACCTCATGTAAAGGAAAACTGTACACTGCTAACGGGCCGGTTCGTACTTAATCGGGTCTTGCTTATTGGGCTTATTATTCGGGTTCCGAACAGCCCATATAATCAAAACATTATATGTCCAATCTGACCAATGGCCTAATTTCATAACGTGTCGGGCCGTGTTTGTGCCAGACCCATAGGCAGGTCGTATCGTAGAATCTGTAATACCGTTTCCTGCTACATTTGCTACTGCAAGTTATGCAAATCATCCAAGGTTGTTGGTTGCGTTTATATTTTGCTCAATAACAGAATAGAAGCTCAAATTCTAACATTGTATCATAACCCTGTTGATCGTATATCAACTTGGGTGCACCATATCTTGAATCAAAATAAAATAAAACATCAAGCCTTTAGGCAACACATCAGAAATTAAATTTCCAATCTTTAAAGGAGAGAAATTTAAATTTGGATGATCAGGATGAGAATCATGTTCATTTAGTCAAAGAGAAAGCAAACAAAACAAGAAGAGAGTTTGGAAATGTCTAATGTGTTATTCATCTCCCTTAATTGATGTATATATACAACATGTACAGAGCACTTGAAAACTAATTACAACATGAGTCCTACAAGAAAGCTAATTACAATGATTTACAACGTAATATAATCTCCTTAATTACACAATCCTAATCAACCCACAATCATGACAATAACGAGGATGTCAATGAATCACATGATCAAGCTAACACTTTCCCTCAAATTAGGTGCAGTTTGGCGCAGTTGTGTTGTGAGTAGAAATTGTTTTAAATCTGTTGTGGCTGGAATAGCTTTTGGATCTGTTGTGAGAAAATCAGCTGACTGTTTTGTAAACAGTTTATAAAAGTGTTATGAGAACTAAAAATCATTTTGAGTGTTTGTTGTTAACATGCAAGTAAAAAATGTTTTTAGGTAGGCATAATAACCAAAATGCTCATACTATGTTAAAATGTATGTAATCGACATTTCAAGTAGTAACAACTATTAATTGCAATAGTATGCCAAATTAATATGGTTGATGTATTTCAACAAGGAATGAACTTGCCAAGCCAACCCTATCAGCTCTACCTGACTAAGGCCACTTATGTGATGACACACGTCCTTTGTTGAACTGAAATTTGTTTAATCTTTGAGGTTTGATGACACGACCCATCCCGAATTTCACCCTAAATCCGGAGTAAATCGTGCGGGGACCACCTTGAAGGAAAGATTTACCGCTAACTTTGGTACAACCTCCCTTGAAATAGACAACCCTTCTAATAGAAACCTACAAACACGTCTAAAGGTTCCAAATCCAACCTTATAGACTCCTGGAGTCTTCGTGCTCCCCACAAATTACAACCTCTCTCAATATAGATTTACTAATCTAACAAAGATCCATATAACCAACATATTCAGAGCAACTCTATTTGAGAGGAAATGAACTAGAAATAAATAGAAAAGAGCGGAAACTATACTATTGACTATGCCTCTTCTCCATGTACGCCCGATCTCAACTATGCAATCCTGCAGACTGGGCATTTTAAAACGAAGGCCCAGGGGAAGACATTTATAACGTTAGAGTGAGTGGACATAAATAATTTAATAATAAAATATTTATGCATTCCCATTATAATTTCATAGAAAATATACTGCATGCTGCAGCTCAAAAGCGCTCAATTCATAATCTGACAATTTCACGACTAGCACTGGCTAGTCACAAACTCAAATAAAATGGAGCCTCTCTGGCTGAACTATATACAAACATATATTTATTCATATGTATCTACACTCGTTAGACTCCTTGTATGAATCCTAGAAACAATTCAGAAAAATAGAAATTCATACAAGGCTACAACGCTGGCGTCTAACGTTCACGTTGCGCCATAATGGTATTTTTCCTCATTATGACCGAAAAGGGACGGTGTACATATACGTGTGGACTCCCTATATGAAAACCTAAATAAACCGAAAAAGAAAAAAGTTTTCATATAGGGCTATGACGCTTGTGTCTAACACTCACGACACGCCATAATGGTATTTTACCTCATTATGACGGACCAAGCACGTATGGCTAGCTAGTATTTATATACATACTATTCTCATAAAATCCAAAACATATATATCCACCGAAAATCTCATTTTCGGGATCTCTCCAAAGGAGGAAAAATTATCAAATAGGCGAGAAATCAATAAATCTCATCAGAATAAACAAATGATTAATAAAATCATTCATCGCATGCTTTTTATTTAAAACAAAGGTCCACTCACAACTTTAGGCCTAAGCCTGACGTCGATCCGAGGTCTCTCCAATTTGAGTCTTCTCACGTCCTGTTCCAAATATATAATTAATTTCCCACTAAAATCTAGTATTCATAAAATAGGCAAAATTAATCGTGAGCCATAAATACGGTCATCATTGCCTAACTTCGATATTCTTAAATCGAAATGATCCAAACTTTTATATCATACTCGGCAGTCGTAAATACAACATTCCCCAGAAATTAATTTAAATCCTACGATCGGATTATACATTATTTAACTGTTAAAATACCAAACTTCGGAAATTCACAAACCTATTCAAAACTAGTCCGAAAATTCCACAATTCACTTCATTAAACTCCTCTAATTATTACACATTTAAAATTATACAAAACCCCAAAACGGCGGTGGCGGCTCCGCCGGCAGCGGCGGCCGAAGGTCGATTCCGGCGACGTCCAAATTCTACCAAATTTTAACAGAATCTTCCTCTCATCATCCCAAACAACTTTCATAACTATCACTAAGTCTAATTTCAAGCCTAACTAGGTCAATCGAACGAAAACATCCTAAAAGCCCTAGAATTTCAACTTCGAATTTCTCCTTACCGAGCTCAAGAGGGATCGAGCCTTTTGGAAGGGTTGTTGCACGGGAGGAGAGCTTCAAAACGAGCCAAAGATCACCGGCTTTGGTGGCTGGAGGAGGGAGCTCCGGTGAAAGAGGCAATCGGCTGCTAGGGGAGTTTCCTCCCCGTTCGGCGGCGCAACCGGCCGGTCACCGGCCCAGAAAGAGAGAGGGAACGGCGGGGGTCCGAACGGAACCAGTCCGGCAGCCTGGCTTGGCCGGACGGCGGCGGATGGCGGAGAGAGACTTCCGGCAGCGGGAAGAGAGAGGAGAGCGCGGGAGAGAAAAAAGAGAGGAAGAGAGAGAAAGAGAGAAGAGAAAAGAGAAAGAAAAAAAATGGGTTTGGGCCTCACACCAACCCGGCCCAACATAAAAAAGAAACCCAACTTCACTAATTTAACACCCCAAAATAAAATACCCTAATAAAAATTACCTTTTACTAGCTAAAATTTACTATTTTACCGTCGTTACATTTTTCTCCTACGAATAACTCTCCGAAATAATCGTCCCTCTAAACCCCTCTAGGGACCAATTAAACTATATCTCAATTTCGGAGACGGTAAAAATTCTTATTATAACCAAGCTAGTAAATAAGATAAAATTTACGGGTCGGGATGTGACAATTCTCCCCTCCTTATAAAAATTTCGTCCTCGAAATTTACATACTTGTCATTCGATGAGATAGAGATATTGCTGCCTCAGTTGTTCCTCTGATTCCTAAGTAGCTTCCTCAACTTGGTGTCTCTTCCACATAACTTCAACAAGAGGAAAAAATGTTTTGCTTCTAAGCACTTGCTCTATTCGGTCGGGAATCTAAACCGGTTCCTCTTCATAGGTCAAATCTTTCGTCAAACTGATTGGCTGCTCTCATAACACATAAGAGAGATCGGCAATAGACTTGCGAAACATGGATACATAAAACACATTATGTATCTTGGATCACTCCGGAGGCAAAACTAACCGATACGCAAGAGAGCCAACTTGATCTTAAAACCCATAAGAACCAATAAATCTCGGACCAAGCTTCCACGTTACCAAAAAGTACCACTTCTTTCCAAGGAGACAATTTCGAAAACACCAAACATTCACTTGAAACTCATGGTCCTTCATACGGACATCTTTATAATTCTTCTCAAATACTTTAAATCCTTCATTGAACTATCACTAACGTTTACACGTAAGTGAGTTCAGTGATACTTGTTCCAGAGTACGAGTACCTGTAGGTATGTACACTAATTCCTGTGCAATGAAAAATTGCTATCACCATCGGCTCAAATCTCCTAACGTCACGCAACAACCTCGTCAATGCGCTGCTCACAAACTCAACATTGAAGTTCACTTGTTAGGAAACTAAAGTTCACGCATTCCCACATGCTCATAGGGTCAAAATTAAGACCCGCTAAATGAACAAATTAAGGATGCACACACTGCAGAACTGCGACAATCACTTCTAGTACCAGGACACTTTGCAGAGTCTTTCGCGAAGTCAAAGCTCTCGCAAGTCCACA
This sequence comes from Fragaria nilgerrensis, assembly GCA_010134655.1. Classification (NCBI taxonomy): domain Eukaryota; kingdom Viridiplantae; phylum Streptophyta; class Magnoliopsida; order Rosales; family Rosaceae; genus Fragaria; species Fragaria nilgerrensis. The sequence goes on from CM020977.1 coordinate 17,128,790, forward strand.
AGAAAACCTTGTTCTGCTTAAGTGACCAGTCCACTAACATATGATAACCTCGATTCTCGAAACGACATTATGAAGATATCAAAACCACGTCACTTAGGTCTTTTTGCCAAAACTATTACATTACCATTTTGAGCACCCAAACTAGCAGCTTATGAGAATACCAGTTCTCTCCTAATTCTGTTATTCCCAATGTCGACTTTAAATCAGAAGGACTATACAATATTTTACTCTTAAAAGATAACAGAGTTTTAACCCCAAACACAACTCTTGAGTCTCTTCTCCATTTTCCCCAGATCCCCGAATCTCTTGTTCTAATGTTCTATATTTCTCAGATCCCCGATTTTGAATTATTTTTCAATTTCCCAAATTTGCTCATGTTCTTCAGTAATTAGTATTGATTTCACTTCCAATCCATTGGCATTTCATTGTTCATCTCAGTTAAGTTCTTCGATTCAAATCATTCGATGGTCAAGCCTATTATTGCTCGGCATCATCCACCTGCTTTGAAGCTTGGAGACTCTTCATCTCCAATTTGGTTGTTCTTACTTACATGAATTAGGCTGAGTTGAGGTGCAGAAGGTTGTTTGCATTATGTCTAACTTGACCATTGTTGTTGAGGTATTCTTGAGAATTGAGCACAAGTTTGATCTGATGTATGTGAAGTGTGGTTTTGTGCACTACTTCAATATCAGTAGGTGGGTAAGAGTATGGAGGAGGGTCATGAGTTCTTTGGAGCCCGTGAGGATCTTGTTGCCCTTGAGAAGAATTTTGTGGATATGCTTCCTCTTAGTTTTGAATTGGGTGAAGGATTATTTTTGTTTAAAGAAAAACGCAGGCAGAGTTCATTTAGAATACACTTCATCTGGCCTTAACGATCTAGTAATTTTTATAGAAAAATGCAGAAGGCTTTGAAGTCCGGAAGAGGAGAGGAGATTTGGGTAAAGTGTTTTGGGGTTAGAGAGAAGTACCTCTCTTATCTCTTTTAATAACATAAAAAAATTATGGATTGAAAATAGACAGGTGTCAACAAATGAGTGGTCTTGGTCTGGTAGAGCTGACCAGGGCTGGCTTGATAAGTTTCTTTCTTTCAACAATTTATGGATAAAATTTTAAGCCATGTGGAAAAGAAAAATATTATAAAATATATTTTGAGTAGTTAAATTGAGAAATCAGAAATTTTCAAAATTTTCTCAATATATATGTATTTTGACTTTCTATATATTATTTATTTTTATTTATTTTGTCATTTATTAATATTTGGATTAAATTCAGTGTGGTATCCTGAATTTTAGGTCACTCATCAGTTGTGACCTTATTCTTTTTTTTAATCATGTGTACCCTTATGCTTTGAAAATCTATCACTCTAGGACAAAATTTTATTTCATTAATTATTACTTATATGATTGTTAAGTCCCAGAAACAGCTTCAAAAGCTGCAAATTCTAGCTTCTTAGAAACAGCTATCTCAAGAATCAATTTTGCTTAAAGACAACTTTCGAGTGTTTTACCAAACACCGGCTCTGGTGCCCAAAAGTAGAAGCAATCCCAAAAGCAGCTCAGAAAGCTGTCCCAAACTAAGCCTTAGAGCATATATATCACAGATGTGCAACTTGTTAACTGAGTATAAAACGCTTGCTAGATAATACCTTGTAAATTTGTTTGCTAGTTGTTTCTCGCTAGGTACAAAAGGAAATGAAATTAAGTTGACCATTCAACTTTGTTTGATCATCACTACTGCACAAAGTTAAGGATTCAATCAGTCAAGATTGATTGAGTCATGAATCACTGTGATTTGTGGAGATGAGTGATTTATTTTGATCACAGTGTCATTACTGTCAACACCCCCCCCCTTTTCTAACTGTGTGCCTGCACGAGGAGCAGTTTGCTTGCAAGAAGAATATGACGTGGCTTTTGAAGACGCATTGTTAGAAAGTTTGCAGGTTGATCTTGAGAAGGAATGAAGAAAACTCAATGACAGCATAGAGACTTTTTCCCGAACAAAATGATAATCAAGTTCTATGTGCTTGGTATGAGCATGAAACACTGGATTGGAAGCCATGTATGTGGCACTAAGGTTATTACAGTGAAGAAAGATAGGAAATTGAATGCGAGTACCAAGTTCATATAACAAGTAAGCTAACCAAGTAGTTTCAAAGTAGGCTTGAGCAAGAGAACGATATTCAGAATATGTGCTAGACCTGGCAGTGGTTGGCTGCTTTGGAACACCATGAGATGAGATTGGAACCAAGAAATATGAGATACCCGGAAGTTGATCGGCGAGTGTCATAACATCCTACCCACTCAACATCAAAGTAGGCAGATAGGTGGACATGTTGTCGTTGAGGAGTGAAGTGAAGGCCATTGTTAAGTGTTCTTTTAATGTAACGCAAAATGTGCTTGACGGCAGTGAGATGAGGAACTTTTGGTTGATTCATGAATTGAGAGATGGAGTTAACTGCAAAGACGATGTCAAGTCTAGTTATGGAGAGGTATTGTAATGAACCCACCATCTCATGGAAGTCTTTTGGATTAGAGAGGAGCTCACCGTGAAGTGCCTTGGCAGACATGGGTGGGCTTGCCGGTTTACAATACAACAAATCTTGTTTTTGCAGAATATCATTTGCATATTTCAACTGAGTGATATGAATGCCACTGGATTGAGCTGTCACCTGTAATCCTAGAAAGTAGTGAAGTTGACCAAGATTCAGAGAAGCTGAGGATTGATGTCGGTGACAACGATACTTTCAACATAGAGCAGAAAGAAAATTGTATGCACACCATGTTGAAAGATAAAAAGAGAGTAGTCTGTCTTACTATGCTAGAAACCAACTGACAAAAGGAAGTTTCTCATGCATTGAAACCAGGCTTGGTGCTTGTTTGATCCCATAGAGTGCTTTGTTGAGTTTGCTGACAAAAGAAGGATGTGTTTGATCGACAAAGCCAGGAGGTTAACTTATATATACATCTTCGTTCAGATATCCATGGAGGAAGGCATTGGTGATAACCAATTGTCATAGACGCTAGCCACAAGATACGACAAGGGACAACACAGTTCGAATGGTGGCAGGTTTGATCACAAGAGTGTAAGTTTCTGCATAATCGACTCTGTGTTGTTGATGGAAACCCTTGGGCCACAAGTCAGGCTTTGTAGTGATCCACGAAATCGTCTTGTTTTCCCTTAATGTGAAACATCCATTTACATCCAACAATGTGCTGATGAGGAGAATGTGGAACAAGAGTCCAAGTTTGATTATTTAACAACGCATTGATTTCAGTGGCCATCGCAGCGCGCCACTGCTCATCTTTGGACGCCTAAGAATAACAACTAGGTTCCATGGAATTAATGGTGGAAAGGAGAGCACGGGGTAATGGATACCTGACTGTGTCGTCGGTTCGAGACCGGCTTTGTGATGCCATCTCAAAGCCGGGTGCACATAGGATGGAGTGGGGTTGGATTCAGAGGCGGAATTGGATTGGGCGGCGGTGCCGGAATTGTTATCGGTTCAGTGGTGGTTTGGGATGCTGGAATGGTTGCGTTTGCTATGGTGGTGGGGAGATGTTGTGAGACTGGTAAGGACGGTGGAAAAGGGGACGTGATTGTGGCGGTTGTGATGGAAGGATGCTAGCGGCGATGGTGAGTGTAGGTGATGGGGTAGCACAAGGATGCGACGGTGGCACATAGGATATTGGAGGCTGAGAGTCTGATCTGATGGAAACAGAGGCGATGTCAATTTGTGTCAATATAGGAATGCATGTCATGTTGATCTTGGGCTTGAGATGTAAGGAGCCCGATGATGAGATTGGGCCCGGCGGGAAGGCCTGCGAGGAATAGATGGGTCTGGATGTAAAATTTGTGTGTATTCAATTGTTTCTTGAGGTTTTTGAGATGAGACCTGCAATTCTTTATAAAGAAAATTATTTTCGTTAAACATGACATGATGCGAGATATACACACGAACTGATTTAGGATCTAGACATTTATAACCTTTGTGATGAGGACTATATTCTTTGAAAACACATTTGACACTACGACTACATAATTTATTGGAATTAGTGTAACCGAGATGAGAAAAACAAGAGCATCCAAAGACTCGAAGGGAAGAATATGGTGGAGGATGACCGTAAAGACGGAGATGTGGAGTATCCCAATTGATTGTAGGGGTAGAAAGAAAATTGATAAGATAGAAAAAAGTTAGAACAACCTAAACCCAAAGATTTTGAGGAGCACCAAAGGTGAGTAGGAGCATGCTAGCCATAGTTGCAATATGATGATGTTTTCTTTCAGCAAGCCCATTTTGTTGGGGAATGTATGGACACGAAAATTGTTGTTGGGTAGACCCATGTGTAATGAGAGTACTCATTAGTAAATAGTACATAATATTTAAATCCTGTAACAGATGAGGTAGGAGGCATTTAGACATCACTATGAATAATAGAAAATAAAGAAATAAAAATGAGGTAGAAATATTATTAAAAGCAAATGGGAGTTTATGTGACTTGCTAAGTGCCTAATTATTACAAAATGAAGTAAAAGAAGTTTTAGATCTAAGAGCAGATCCTAGACGAGAGAGAACAAAGGACGACATGTGACATAAACTATATATTGTGCCAGAGACAAGTGAACAGAGGCGAGTGCATGAGGAACGGGAGAGGTGGGGGGAAAATGGATCGGATAAAGACCATCTTTACATGGGCCTTGAAACAATAAGTGACCAATGCGTAAGCAATATATTTGATAGTAATCAGGAGCAAACAAGAAGAAGACAAGATTATCTTTTGTAAAACGAGCAACATAGAGAAGGTTTTTTTACGAATGGAAGGAATACGAAAGACATCATGTAGAGAGAAATTAGAGGAACCAAGTGATATGGTAAGGTTACCAGTATGGGAGATTGGCCTGAAACTACCATCATCCATGTAAGCATTGTGTGGACCGCCATAAGGTTGAGCACTAAATAGAGGCATGGCAATCATGTGATGACTGGCACCAGTGTCAGGATGCTAGTTAGGGTCACCAGAGATATGTGCACCAGCAAAAGGTGGGGCTATTAGAGGGCCATTGTAGCGATGAGGACACTAGGCTGGCCCATGGTGGTTAGAATGAGAGTTTGGGCAACATTGGGGTGTTGGGCCTTAGATGCCTGAGTTCCATGAGTTGCGGGTAGCCCTAGGTGGAAAATTGAAGTTGCATGGTCGCATGAAATTCTGCCCGAATTGGGGATAAGAGAAACGCGCATTGTTGCGCCTGTTTCGGCCTCCTTGGTTTGGTTGCCACCATGAAAATTGCGACCTTTCTAGTAGGGTCGTTGAGAGGACTCACGCCTATTGGAAGGCGGGTTTGTAGGCTGGGTGTTGAACTAGAGCAGTCGGAGGATGAGACTCGGAGGGTTAAGGTTATTGTTGGGATTCGAAGGCAAGAATTTGAGCCTGAGTGTGAAGTTTGGAAGAGAAGCTTGTTGGGTCAAGGTAGTGCGGAGCATGAGGTAATCAGGTCCGAGGTTGTGAAGAGTGGCGAGGACCAAGTCATCGATGGAGACGGGCTTGTCAATTAAGGCCAAAGAGTTGGCGATTTATTTGGCGTGCCTGAGATAATCATCAAGAGGTTGATATCCTTTTTGGAGTTCAAGGAGTTGTAACTTAAGACTGGAAGCACTAGCAGCAGATTTCTGGGGAAAATGGTGGGCCAAACAATCCCAAACATCTTTGGAGGTAACATAACCAACGGTGATCTGGGAAACGCAATCAGTCAGCGAGGTAATCATAACATTGAATAAGCCACACAGCCCTGACCTCGCCCCCACCAGGCCGCGCTCCCCTGACCTCGCCACAACCATGCAGCCCTCCCCACCAACGAGGATTGCCAGTATACAACCATCTCCAGCCAACCCTTGCGATCTCCCTCTTCTTACCACTAGCCGCCGTGAACTCCCCAATCATATCGAGGAGTCTGGCTTCGCACTAGACCCACATGGGGTGGAGAAAAGCTCGTTCGACGACGACATAAGGGCACGTCGCCGGATAGGGGAGAAGCCTGCTTGTTGTTTTACCAGGCGCGTGCAAGCGCTTTCTAGGTTTAGTTTTTCGACAAGTTTAATTGTTTATTTGACATAACCATTTTTTAGCATAACTATAGTTCGTACTTTGGCACCAACACAGGGTTTCCAAACTACTCGGAGTTGGGTTTGGGTCTTTTGAGCTTGGGCTCATCTTTGAGTTTTTGGGCCTTGTGCATTTTTAGTTTTATGTTAAAAATAAATAAATGCTTATAGAGGTGGAATTTTTAGTCATGATTGGTACACCACAGTCGTGTGATTGGTACACAATGATTAGTTAAATTAATTTTCTCTTTTTGTTCAAAAGAAAGAAAGAAGAAAAACAAAATGAGAACCCAAAGAAACATGTGTTGGGAAGTTCATGATTTACGATTTCCTACTCTTGCATAGTTTAATGACACATTATTTACTTTGAATGAGATTAAAAATAAAGAAATTATTCCGGTGTATAAGATTTTGACGTATTTGATTCGTATTGAAATAAGCATTATTATCATAAATTGATTTTTGAATAACGTTAACTTGATACCCGCCGTGAGGAGAGATAAATTTATAAAGTTATTTTTTTTGTCACTAGTTTACAATATTTTTTCGCAAATAATGACTAATGACTGTATCAAGTTCCGTTCTCCTCCTCACACTTGACGTAAAGAAGCAAAACACCGTCGATTCTTGCCGTGGGTTGGCGGCTTGGGTTGTGGGTACGGGCTAACCGGCTAAGCCTGTAATTAATTGGTCCAAAGAATAAGAATACGTGGGGATGAGAAGAGAGAGAATATGAGAAGCCGGTGGACCACTACACCCCTCTTTGTTTTCATATATAAAGTCCTCCTCCACCTTCCGAAGTTATACTCGTCCATTTTGCTCTCTCTCTCTCTCTCTGATTTTCTTGCAAACCCCATACCTCCTCCATCCATGGCCGATCAGCTCACCGACGACCAGATCTCTGAGTTCAAGGAGGCTTTCAGCCTCTTCGACAAGGACGGCGATGGTCAGATCCCTCTTTTCGCTTCAATTCTCGCTTCGATTTGGATCCCTAGATTTTGTTTTGATCTGTTCCGCTAGCGATAGATGATTATGTTAGATCTGATGATCGCTCTATGTTTACTCGTTGTTTTGGTTGATTTCGACTGTTGTGGAAGAATCTAGTTTTTGATTTGGTTTTTGTGATTTTGTTTCTTTGATTTGGTTTCTATGATTTGGCTGTGGAGTAGCAGAAATGATTTGTATGGTTTTTGACTTGTGGATCATGCCAGGTGTTGTTTAGGTCAAGATGAGAGAAACTTGTGATTTGATTTGTTAAAAACCATATGGATCTGTCAAGTTCATCATTTACAAATTGTGGAAGCAACCAGCAATTTAACATCTAGTTTTACTTTTCCACTTTTGGAATTAAGTTTTGATTGTGCCACATTGGTTTACTTTTGGATTCTGAAATGGAAGTGTTGTTGTATTATCGGGATTCTCATATATCCTTTCTGTATTCTACTACATGTCAAGGTGGAGTTAATGTGGGTATGGTATGTTGACTTGTTGGCTCGATTCTTATGTATTGGGTTTACCAGTTGTGGATTATACAAAAACTTGATTTGTATTTGATGCTGGAATCTGATAATTTTTTTCGCTGTCAATTGATTTACATGTACTTGTTGGTTTCTGAATTTTGATATTTTCAAGTGTTACTCATGAAATGGAAAGATTCCATGACTTCCAAATTATTAGTATCAAAATGAATTTCTGGGTGATTTGTTTATATGTTTGCGTTCTGGTTTAATCATTCCCTCCCAAAGAAGAACAATAAATTGTGGTCTATGTTATTCAGATCTCTAATTTCTGCATATATTCTAATGCAGGCTGCATTACAACAAAGGAGCTTGGCACAGTTATGCGGTCCCTTGGGCAGAACCCAACTGAGGCTGAGCTTCAGGATATGATCAACGAGGTTGATGCTGATGGGAATGGTACTATTGATTTCCCAGAGTTCCTCAACCTGATGGCTCGTAAGATGAAGGACACTGATTCTGAGGAGGAGCTCAAGGAAGCGTTCCGGGTGTTTGATAAAGACCAGAATGGCTTCATTTCTGCTGCTGAGCTCCGTCATGTTATGACAAATCTGGGCGAGAAGCTGACAGATGAGGAAGTTGATGAGATGATCCGTGAGGCCGATGTGGATGGTGATGGACAGATCAACTATGAGGAGTTCGTCAAAGTCATGATGGCCAAGTGAGGATCAGTTGACCAGAACCAAAATTTGGACTTTTAAACAAAACAAAAAAAAAGGAACATGGCAGATAAGTTTAAAGAGATTTATATCTCCCATCAGGACATCTTTATTTGGTATCGCTAGCTTTTGGTCCGTCCATTATCTTTTTCTTGTATGCATTATTTGTGGTACTTTTCTGCTAGTATGGACTTGTTTGGTCTCTCTTAGTAGCGTTGGTTTGATAGTGTCCTACTTTATTGGTATTTTCATTCTACTTTGATATCCTGAACCTGGAACATTGGGTGAATTTGATCTTTCAACTTGTGGCTGATTATCATTGTTTATATGTCTCTTGTTTTGTTCGACTCCTGTCCACATCCTTTGTGGTTACTTGCTGACCTTGATCAACCCTGGAATTTGCTGTAGGTATCATAATAATTAATAAGTAGTTCTTAACATTATACCTACTAAAGTTTAAACCTACATAAGAAAGTCTTTGGTCAATTATATTTGGAAGTCTACACGGGAAAATATGGACACATTTGTGCATATGTTTGTGTGTAGGTTTGTGATGTTATTTTGATTGTGTATTTATACACTGATGATATATTGGCATTGCATAGGACAAAGACTTGTACAACTTAGCTGTGAATGTGGTCGATAGGACACGTTGATTTACAGACAGAAGGATGGGGTAAACATGGGTGATATAGCACCCGTTAGGTCGTATAGACTTTAGACTTGAGCGCCCTTTTTTTTTTGAAAAGAATAATACCGAAGGGATCCTTTTATTAAATCTCTCAAGTCGCTCTTCTAGTTCCAATCTTGATAATGCGAGTAGCTTAGACTTTACCCACAGAATTCAGTAATTCGTTGATCCGAAAAATTGGTGTAATGCATATTCATAATGTTGTGGAGGAATATATGATAGGCAATGCTCCATAGGCTGTTGGGGTATAGGCAGTTTTTTATACAGAAGAACGTAGTTACTTGGCTGATACTGAAGATTGATGTATCATTCGGGAAACTGTATAGACCTTAACGAGTAGAGTGTCCCAAGCCAATTTCGATTGGAGGGGGGACTGAATTCCCTGAATTCTACTGGATTTAGTTTATTTTTTAACTCAACCCACTTCCTTCACTTCGGCTAATCCTCAGGACTGAACAAATGATTTTTGAATTCTAAATTCTAATGTAATCCTTGACACCCAATGTTCCTTTTTTTGGGGTCAAAATAGTTGGTCTTTGATGAGTTTAAGTCTGGACGTCACGTTCACATACTGAGGTAGTGGCGTCAAAAGGTAAACTGTTGTGACGTATTCTCTACTTGAAACAAGATAGGTACAGAGTGCATACTGCATACCTACATATAGTCATCATTCTTAATTTCCTGCTTTTCAATTTTCTTTTACATTGTAAAATTTGCAAAGAATTCATAAGAGTTCTCGTTCTTGATTAGGAATTAGGGGGCTAGGCGTCGGCGATGCCATCACGACTCATTCACGAGTGAACTAGAACACGAATGATACACAAAATTAAACCGCAAACCATTGTGAAATATGATCTCTCGGTGAGTACCATAACAAAGTTGATTAATGACAGGAGAGATGAAAACCGGATGAGCGGGCGTGGGAGCAGGAGCGGCAGTGGGAGGCAGAAGAGTATCCTGGATTCCTCTTCAAGGGAAAACAAGACCAAGAAACACCGTTGCAGACAACGTTTACTCCAATGCTTCTACCTGTAAACTTATATAATGTAATGCATCATCATTGTGACCTTGTACATCATAATTCATATATAATACCTTCCCAATGAGTGCAGTAAAACGTAAAGTTCTAGCACTTGAAAGTGAAAAATTTCATCAACGTATTCTCCAAGGTAGAAGAAAAAGACCGGACTTCAAACTTCAAAGAGAGCATCCTTTTAGCCTTTAAATTAAAGTTCTCATCCCACCCACTAACACTAACACTAACAGAAGCTGAGAGATGAAACAATGGCTGCTACAATTCCATTTGTTTTTTCCTCTTCCATTATGATTTACTTATGAATAATGCTAAATGAACCATTTTTTTTAACCATCATAGGTGGCCGAGTTGGTAAGAGTATATTGTGGAACCTCGTACTCAAGTTCCAAACTCGCTGACGCTGATTGGAGTTGAATCTCAATTTATTCTTAGTGGTCAGAAAGGAGGAAGTGTTCTGACTTGATCTTCGGGTACGGATTAGTCTCTGGAACTAGAAAGCCTTTAAACAAATCGTGTGATCTCAATAAAAATAAATAAACAACTTTTTTGAGTACTACTTGTATGTAGATATGTCATTTTATATGGAGTTTATCAAAAACTTCTTTAGATATACACACACATAGGGACATACTCACTCCATATTATTCATATATGGCTAAATCGTATTGAAGAGATCTAAGTTCAATTTCAATCATAAATCCATATATCTATAATGGCGAAGAATGGACAATTTGAGGGTCATAAAATATCGAGTATCTAAGTTCTTCAATATCATCTTTCCTCTATTTAAAGAAAATTGATGCGGATGGAAAGCTCTCATTCGGCTATAAGTATGTAGCCAGCTGCCCCAAACCCATAAGTTTCCGAAGAATCATATAAGAAAATAGGGAGTACTTGAAGATGTATTGTATTACGTACATGACCGCCTCAGACTCTGGGCAGGGCAGAGGTTTAAATAAGTGTAAGGGCGGGTTCGAGATGGAGACCAGCTCTGGAAGGAGAGAAGAAAAGAGAACAGGAGTAAGAAAAGGAAAAGGAAAAGGAAAACAGAGGCAGAAAGCCTCGGAGCTAGGCCGGAAAATGAGTGTGGAGATGCGCAACCGACTCTTGAGAAACCGTACGTGCACCAAACTAGCTTGTTCAAATTTGTTAGGATGGCAAGACTTCAATTAATCATCAAGAAACCATACATAAATACATGCACAATGAATTTGCAATTTTATAGATCACGTACACAATAATAATCAGTATCATCTGCTTTTTTTGGCTTTTACAAACTAAATGAATTTCATATTGGACAAACCCAACTTTGTTAAGTGGAGCCGTGGAGGGGAATCTTAACTTCCTTTTATCTACCTCCCTTTTAACTTTGGTAAGTGCTACTCCTTTTCTATAAATCTCCCTTTAGGAGATACACATAAAATTAAGTAACTGAACACAAGATGTTAAAAGGGTACACATTCATAACGAAGAAAGAAAAAGAAAGGGAAGCAACCACAAGAAGAAATCACCAACCCAAGAACTTTAATTTGCAGCAAACTCATAATTTATTTACCTGCAAATCAAAAGTAACAACAACAAATGGAATTTGTCAACATATATATATATATATATATATATATATATATCTGAATATACGGTATCTGCTTTCTGGTTATAAAGATCATAGCTAATTAGCTATTATTATTATAAATAAATAAAAAAATGCAGATTAGAAAAGCAAGTGAAAAGGACTTTACCATTTCCCCCAAACACCTTCCTTACGAAAGTAAGAAAGATGATGAGCAGAGCAACTCCTGCTAATAATCCAATGATAATTGCAAATGTCTTCTCTCCCTCACTGTAAGATTTATCTGCAATTCATTCATTGTAGAAATGAAACTTACACCACTTTCTATTTGTACGAGAAATCGATGAAACTAGTTCGGAAATGTCTTAGATACAATTTGTGTAATTTTAATGGTTGAATAACAAAAACATTCCTCGTGTGTCCAAAAGTGAAAAAGTTACTGGCGTTCATTCTAAGATAATCAAATGGAGTAATTAAATAGGGTAAAAATTGATAATTACGTACCATGATGCATCGTGGAGTAGAAATGAGCACCGGCAGTTGAGTACCTGGCGTAACACTTGGCCAAGAACATATCACCGTAAACGGCGCCGCCGCATTCACTCTTGACCCGTCCGATTGCCTCCGTCACACAGTCCTGACACTCTGTGAAGCTCAGATCCCCGACACACTGGGCCAAACCCTGCACGTCCCCGGAGCCTCCCACCCTGTAAGGTCCACCGGAGCCAACCAAAGCAGCCAAAACGGAATCCCTCCGGCTCATTCCATCCGAGTCGTACCCAACAGACGGCCCGCATTTCTTGAGCACCACCGTCTTGTCCTCGACGCCGAGAAAGCTGGTGTTGTCGTACTTGATGTAGCAGCCCTGCAGCTGAAGGGCACCACCGGAGTTGTAGGGGCAGAAGCTGCCGACTTGGCTGACTGCACGGGCGACGCAGGTGGCGCAGTCGGGCATGGAGAGGTCGCCGCGGCATTGGTAGAGGCCGTAGATGACGTCTTGGGGGCTGGAGCCCATAACGGTGTAGTTGTTGTAGGAGGAGTAAGTGGCCGAGTTAACGAGGGAGGTGAGGAGGGAGTTGATGTTGGATTCGTAGGGGGAGTTAGGGGCGTACTTCTCCTGCGTGCAACCTCCGAAGACGAAGGTGTCTGTGGAGGGAGCAGCAGAGAGGGAAGGAATGCAGCAGAGAGAGGAGATCAGAGAAACTATGAATATTGTGGAGACGGAGACAAGTAGCAGAGAGCTGCTGGTGATGATGATTGCCACCATTTTTGGTGCCCGTTGTTTTGTTTCTGTGTTTTTTTTTTTTCTTCTTCTTCTTCTGGTGTACGTGTTTAATGTAGCTAGCTAGAGGAGGAAAGAGGGAGAGAGGTTATGGAAATCACTCTCTACATTAATTGGCTTAAGGAACATTAACGTTTGGATCTCGTGAAGTCCTTCCCTTCCCTTAATAACCTAGCTAGTTATAAAAGGAATAAAACGAACATGCTAGAAATTAAACTTTCTTATGGATATTTTACTTAGATAATTAATTAAGCATATGTAAAAGTGATAGTTTTTACAGTAGCTAGCTAGGTTCTTCTTCTTTTCATATCAAAAAATTAAGTTGAGTAAATTAACACTTTTTTGGAGGGAATTAAATGGTTTACGTACGTGCTGCTTTCTCCGTTTGGAAGGAAATTCTTTGTAATGAAAGCAACTAATTATAATTAATTTACATTCACAAAACTGTTAGTTTTTTGTTTGTTGAGCAAGAGTGTTATCATGATTCGAACCGTAAACGAGAAAATAAAAGAGAAGAATTACTAATTGATGCAGTGTTGGCAATACGTCCTATTAATTTGATCAAATATAATGGTCTAACTTTGAATCTCAATTATTATTTAATTCTTCTTTATTTCATATAATAAGCAATCGATGTCCTGCACTCCTGCAATTTAGAGAACGTACTGTTGGTGCAATATATAGAGGGTAAATATGGTACTTCACGTATGGCCAATTAGATAGTTTGGTACCTAATGTTTAAAAGAAGACACTTTGGTATCTCAAGTTATGCTCTGTTTGACAGTTTTGATACTTCTGTTTAACTTTTCAATTGAATATGAAGGTAAAATTGACATTTAGGTGCTATTTATATAGATAAACATAAAAATATGTGTTTTGTGGTTTAATTGGTATTGGCCCATGAATCTTCATCCATTTATATCGGATAAATGAAAACACATCTGAAATTGATTTTACGACAAACCTAATTGAATTTTATATATAAGAATTTTTTTCGTTGTGATCTAAACACTTACTAGACTACTTCACCGAGCTATATCTAATTAATCCACTAAAGGTAGTGTCATGGGTGTTCAAATCACAAATACAAATTTCTTAAACATAAAAATTAAATTGTGTCATATTCGATCAATATAACTGAAAAACCATCATTTCATGTTTAGTCTTGGGTCTTCATTAATTTTTAAGTCTTTTGGGAGCATCTAAATGTTAATTATATCTTAATATTTAATTAAAATGTTCACGAAAGTAATAAATTGTCAAACATAACATAACTTAAGGTATCAAAATGTTCTATTTTAAACGTAACCTACCAAACAGTTCAATTGGTCATAGGTCAGGTACATAGGAGGAATTTACCCATATATAGATAGAAGAGCATTATTGAAAGTTTGAAACGTTGTCACTTTTGGTAACTTTCATTTTAAATAAAGCGTGGCCTCCAGACACATGCAGAAGGGTAAAATCCTTTCTTTCCATTTTGTTAGAACTTAATTGTAGATGGACCATACATGGGAGTCCTTTGGCTTTTTATATGAATTATGATAGGCCTTTTCCGAGTGAAGACAGAAACACAACGATGTCAATCGCACCACCAATATTATTGTGCACTTGTTATTAGCTTTTTTTACTTTATAGGACATCTTACTTAAAGAGGAAGAAATCCTTTTTACCTAAGTACGCTCGACTCGGTTTGTTTCAAACTCTGCGTTCCATAGATAATTAGATAGCAGTACAGTATATATACACAAATGATGGTTTCTGGGTTTTGTGTTTTAGCTTTTCGTGCTTATTTTTAATTGTCGAAAAAAACAAAAAATGATGTTTTCTTAACATGCAAGTTCTCTTGCTGTATTATATATTCTCAACAACTTAATTATTGCCTCGAGCCCTAAGAACCTCCATATGAATTTTTACACTATCAAAAAAACAGATGCAGTTCTTGCATTGCTTTGAACGATTCCATGATACACTACTAGCTCTTAGGTGACCGATAAGATTCGTCGCTTAAGATCTATTTTTCATTGTCTAAGATTTTAGTCGACGGAAAGTCCGTCGTTTAAGTTCCGTCGACTATGATAGAATTCTTGTATTATTAGGAATTCAGGGATAGGATTATGGCATTAATTAGGAAATCATGTAGTATAGTCTGCTCTCAATTCAATAGTTTTTCTTAATAAAGCCATCGACCAAAACTAAAATCTAATAATACATATTACTCTTAGAATTGAGTTAAAGCCACAATTCGACCTTAGTATGCCAGTCCAGCGTGGATTATGACTAGCTAGTTACGTATGAGAATGTTAGTTTTATTAGGTTTATATTAGGCACATTGGTGTCAAGCTAAAGAAAAAGCTACTGATGTACCTTCTCAATTTTCATCAAAACAGCTAGGAAAAGAAAATAGAAATAAAACCTTATCGAATTAGATAAACTACGATCAAAGTGTATCTCAACAAGAGTATGACAATGTACGTTGTGCCAAAAACATAGCAACTTCATTGAAAAATTGAACCATATATATCAAAGGATTAATGTTCTTTTCCTTCAATTGCCTCGTATGTATGTATATATAAAATGAGGGGTTGATATCATTTCTAGTGAATCGAAGTGTCTGCATTATTCTGATCGATGAGATTGGGTTCCAATTCTCCATGGCTACAATAACTCGATCGTAAAGAATGGGGGCAGACTGAATTTAATGCCTAGAGCTTAAGCTCCCACACCACAACAAACCCTTGTGAAATCCCTACCCTTTTTTCTGTTTGCTACTTTGCAACGTAGCTCTCACAAAAGACTGAACCAGTGGAGGTGCAAGCTTTGTTTGTCTCATAAGTCATAACCAAACTATATGACGAGGGGGGACTGGGACTACTGGAAGGATGAGTTTTCAATTCACTCATGTCTTATTGATTTTATGGCCTTTTGTCTTGGTCTACTATCCCCTCCCATAAATTCCTTCATGCTATATGTTTTGACACTCAGACAGTGTCAGCATCAATCCCAGCCGTTAAATTCTAATCATGAATTTGTATCAACAAGAATCGGTATGAGAAATATTTCATTTATGTTTTTACATAATCCCGGAGACTATGTAGAATCACGGTGGAACACGAATTATAGACAATCATGAATAAGAGACACAAAGACATATATAGTGGTTCACTATGTCACCGGAGGACATGGCTACGTCCACTTAAGATTCTACTATCATGGTCAATAGGCGCTTGGTGTTACAAGAGCTCTCTAAGATGGAGTGAGTAGGGATCGGGAGAGAGGGAGAGTCTTTCAGCCAGCCAGGGGCTTTCTACATATGGGAAGCCTTCCTTTTATAGCTAAGGAAGGTTCCCTCACATTACATATTACCAATGTGGGACAGAGTGCACATAACTATTATCAAGGTGTTTTCTTGTGGAGCTTGGAGGAGGACTTTCTGGATGTGGTACCGATGATCTTTCACCATGGCGAGCTCGAGGTAGCTCGGATGTCGGTCTACCAGAATTACGTCGGGGGCGTCGTGGCCGAAAAAAGGTCTACGAGGTCGTTGCTTATGCTTGCGGTATATCTACATACAACATGTCCCCTCCAACTCCCGAGTAAGAGAACCATCTTACTTGGAGAGTTTCAAATAAACTGTATGCCGCCAAGTGTAAGTAACGACCGAGTAACGGCATACACCCCATGTCCCCCCAACTCTCTAAGGAAGAAGGTTCTCTTACTCAGAAATATTTTCCTCTCCCCCAATCTCACGATTTTCTTCTCTTTTTTGAAGGGAGTGACAAGATTCACTATGTCCCCCCAAGTCTTGCTCGGGTGTTGCTTTCCGTTTTTGACACAAGTGTTATCCCCGGTGTTCTTAGTGATTATTGTACATTCACAATGAACAAATGATCGATTAGCAGCTTACATAGTTTAGTTGATCAACACAATATGGGGCCAATCTGGGCCGTTTAATGACTTATGCCTCTCAGTCGAATGACACCTTCATGTTAGAATCTTGTAGAGTAAAATCATGTTGCATTACCCGTGTTGTATGTCTACCATGCCCATAAGATTTTTCCCGTTTTTCATTTCCCCCCAGTTTCCATTATTTCGTTCCACTGTGCCAATAATATACCCGGTCGAGTGATCATATATCATGTACTTCCCAAATGTGCTTCACGTAGTCATTAATCCCACGTTTGCATCCCAGGGAGTAAATCGAGTTGTCCATGCGTAGGACCGTATAAGGTTTCCCGTTGGTTTACCTCAAGTGATAACAAATAAGCCTACAACTTTGATCTATAGCCTTTAGAGGCCAAGTTTAACCAAGAAATGCATACCCAACCCCGGGAGGGAGACGAAGCTCTGATCAGAGATTCTATCTGCTTTGAAAATTTGAAACATATTGGATCGGGTTTCACCGGGAGATCAAATTGCTACCGGGAAGGACTTCTTCTGGAGATGAATGGGTGTCCATAGCAGTTGTTGCCAAGAGTATTCCCGCTTTAATCTCTTAGCTGTTACCGATCGAGAGTAGATGGATGACTAGATCGAACATGTGGAACCACATGTTAACTAGGGCCGGAGGATAGGTCGATCGAGTTGTTGGTATCATCGGTAGGGATATGATCTGCACACCCCAGAACAACCCGATGCCGCATGAACCCGATAACCCTTCTTCTTGAAGCCAGCGAGTGTCGATGATTCGTTCCATCCTTCGACCCAGAAGACCCGGGAGAGCTCATCGGGACACCCTCCCGGAAGCTACCTCATAGTTCTCCCGTGGATCTCGCCCGGTTGATCGGTGATGCCGATCCGATACCTATCGAGATCGAACAAACCGGATGCAGCCATAGTCACCAGGAGAGGAACCATCAGTGATGAATCGGCAACCGGTAGAACACAAAACTCCCGAACCTATTGCTTAATTGGATCCGCAAATATATTTGGGCCTGATGGCAGTTGGACCCAGCAAGGCACTTGTTGGTCCGCTGACTTACTAGCCTCTTGCTGGGCTTGGATACAACCCGATGGACCTATTGCTCTCATGGACATGAGTGAACTACCTATTGGAGGCAGAGCAACATGACTTTTCGTAATGATTCTCACAGACGGCGCCAAATGTTTCTGCATAATCCCGGAGACTATGTAGAATCACGGTGGAACACGAATTATAGACAATCATGAATAAGAGACAACATGGGAAAGAGACATAAGGACATATAGTGGTTCACCATGCCATCGGAGGACATGGTTACGTCCACTTAAGATTCTACTATCATGGCTAATAGACCCTTAGTGTTACAAAAGCTCTCTAAGATGGAGTGAGTAGGGATCGGGAGAGAGGGAGAGTCTTCCAGCTAGCCATGGGCTTTCTACATATGGGAAGCCTTCCTTTTATAGCTAAGGAAGGTTCCCTTACATTACATATTACCAATGTGGGACAAAGTGCACATAACTATTATCAAGGTGTCTTCTTGTGGAGCTTGGAGGAGGACCTTCCGGATATGGTACCGATGATCTTTCACCATGGCGTGATAGCTCGGATGTTGGTCTATCGGAATTACATCGGGGGCGGGGCCTTTCGTGGCCGGAAAACGGTCTACGAGGTCGTTGTTTATGCTTGCGGTATATTTACATACAACAATTTCATTTAACTGTTACTTATCATAAGGAATTAAAACATGAATGAAACTAATTACGATTGGTTACGATTGATGTTGTTTACTTACTATATAGAATCGGAATTAAAACTAGTTTGATTACTAAAATACCTCTATAAGAAATAAAGCTAGAATGTTTGCAATTTTTTAAGGTTAAGTTATAAGAAAGGAAGCTAGAATGTTTGCAATTTTTTAAGGTTAAGTAATTTGAAAATATTATAATTATATAAGGATATTTTGAAAAGAAAAAGTTGATTCCATAAGCTTGATTCTGATACTCATCTCCCCCACTTGCTTATTCCTGATAAGATAGTGGAACTTACACCCAGTCTAATACCTTGACATGTTAGTAAACGCTAGAATTTACCTATCCGGAATTAATTCTGCCACTCTCAATTTCATTGCAAGTTAGTAAACATGTCATAACTACTATTAATCATAGCCATAGAAATGTGGATACTTGATGATAACTTTTTTTTTTTTGGGTCAAAATGATGATAACTTGTTTGACTTGTGATAATTGAGATAAACAACACCAATAACGGTTTTTTTTGTCTTCAGTACACCGGTTTGCATATGTATATAAATAACGTTTTTTTTTTTTTTTCCTTCGTATATGTATATAATGAGTCCGGTTCAAAAGACATAATTTTTGACACAATTTTTTACACAAATTTTTGTCCCTTAAATTTAAGTTGATCAAATAATTGTTATTAATTAAGAGTATGATTAATTGTTATTAATTAAGAGTATGATTTGATAAGTGACATGGAAATAATATTAATTGTTAATTAAATATATATATATATAAATTAAATTCTTTTTATGAGAAAAAAAACGAAAAAAAAAAGTTTTACATTATTGAAAGAAGAACATGGGTGTTCTTCAACGAAAGTGCAGGACTAAGTCCAAGTTCATGCAAACAGCAAAATGGTGTATTACTTCCCCCATCAAAAAAATTAAAACACCACTTCTTCAAATAAAAATACCAAATCTGGGGTCTTATTAAACTAGTTCGTTATGAATCATAGTATTCGATTTCTTCCTGCATATTCTAAAAGTAGAGAATTAGGGTTTGCTCAAGTCCCTAATCTCATTGCGGATTGCAGAGGCATTAAACAAGATATTGCCTTTTTTTTTTTTTTTATCAATTAGTTAAAGGAATTCATTTAAGAAGATTGATGTGGATTCTCAATTTGTTAGGACCCCAAATTGGTGTTTTGATTAAAGAACATAAGTGTTCTTCTGGAGTTAGATCGATCATGTAAAACTTTTTAATTTTTTATAAAATAATTATATATATATATATATACAGATTTTCTCAGGTACGGATACCCGCATTTATTATTACGGTATGGATTTCCACTTTACACTCATTTTTCAATCGAATTTTCACATCTCCACCGTTTAGATACTAATGTATAGATTATCTTTGCAAAATTTCAGCCAATTTGGTTACCATTAAGGCACTCAAACTCAATTAAACCAATGGATAATTCTATCGAACTTGAACCGTTCATGTTTATAACAGAAAAACGTAGTTTTGAGTGTCTTAATGATCACCAAATTGGCTGAAATTTTGCAGAGATGATCTATACATTAGTATCTAAATACTAGACGGTGGAGATGTGAAAATTCGATTGAAAAGTGAATGTAAAGTGAAAATCTGCACCGTAAAAATAAATACGGACGTCCGCAACTGAGAAGCTCTGTGTATATATATATATATATATATAATATATATATATATATATATATATATATATATATATATATTGTATCCTTAAGTGACAATTAATATTATGCCATGTCATTTGTCAAATCATACTCTCAATTAATAACAACCATTTGATCAATTTAAATCTAAATGACAAAAATTGGTGTAAAAAACAACCAATTATGTCCTTTGATCCGGACCCGTATATAATAATGTTTTTTTGTCTTCAGTACATGCATATGTATATATCATATGGATGTGTAAAATTATGTGACATTAATACATATATATGGTGGTTCTCTCATATGAATATTTATGAAAGACCAAAATACATTTATGTACTTGCACTAGGGCCACTTCCAAAACTGAAACCGAAAAAAAAAACCAATTGAAACTGGAACAGACAAAAGCAAACCTTATATATTACATGTTAAACCAAAATTATAACACGGGGGCAAAAGCCGAACTATTTGGTTTGGTTTTGTTTCTGATCAATAATTTTCAGCTGATCACTTACTGACTGAGAGATTTATGGTCACTTACTGTTAGATTTAGATATAATGGTTGAAAATAAAACAACTCTACTTAAAAATAATTCTTCCTACCATTGGATTTATATCCAGAAGTGACTGAGCATGAATCTCTTAGTCAATTACTGATTAGGTGATCATGACTGTGTTTCCTGATTCACTATCATAAAAACCTAAAACCGAATTGAGGTTCAAATTCACCTCTAACTTTTTGTTTTAATTAGTTAACAACTAAAAAATTACAACTTTGTAAATCGAACTCACAAACTCTTACTTACTAATAGGAGACTATGCTGTTAGACCAAATAGTACTGAACAATTGACCTCTAACTTACACCGCCGTATATAATGGAATTTTGAGTTAATAAAAACGAAGTGTTCTTCTAAAAAAAAAAAGAAAGTTGTTTATTTTGACCGCTGTAAATAGTAAAATGAAGTTAAAAAAAAAAAAACTAAAATGAAAACTCAAACTCAAAAACCTCGCCTACTGTGAAACAAGTAGAGTTCTCTGAGAGTCGAATCGCCGCCGCTCTCTTGCAGTTGCCGAGCTCAGATTCGAGAGACTCGGAATCTCCTCGTTCTCCTCTTCGTTTATCTCATCATAATCTTCGGTCTCCTTCTCCAATGTTCTTCTTCAAGCTCGGGTACGTTTCATCTTCCATCTCTGCTACTCCTCAGTTTTTTAATTCAAATTTGGCAGCTAATTGAGATTGGGTATGATATTTTTCTTCATTCAATTGTCCATCAAATCGAAAATTGAATTTGTTAAGTAAAAAATGACGCACCTTCAAGGAATTTGGCCCGAAATTGGGTGCTTTCTTCTCTCAATGTCATACAAAACAGTGTTAGGTGTGCAGTTTTTTTGGAAGAACTAAAGTTTCGATGTGAGTCAACACCATACTATTTACCAGTCTATTACAATCTATTATCTCATTGTCGAGCTGTTATCAAGATGCAATATGTACATTGAAATGTTATAATAGGATCCCAATGCTGGACTCGACCAACTAAGAGGGTTGTACTGAGTTTATCTGCTGCTTTCTAGTTTGTAGGTGAAACAAATTTATTGCTTGGATTAACTCAGGGGAAGCAAAGATGTCGTTCATGAAAGGAGATTTACTTATGAAAACCAGAAAGCTGGTCAAGGGCTTGGCCAAGGCCGAGCCTGTTTGGTACAAAGCCATGGAACAGTATGTCCCTCTTTCTTTCATTCTTTCACTATTTTGTCATTCTTGCAACTCTTAACCCTTATGTGTTTAATTGTGATGTTTTGGAATTTTCAGAGCACCGCCTCCAACATTTCCTCGTGCTGATGCAATTCAGAGGATCACACTCCCAGAGGATGTTTACGTAAATAAGTTTTTAAAGAAGTATCCAGAATCCAAATATCAAGACACAATCAAGTATAGTTTTTCCCTTTTTATTTTTGTTAACAAAGATTCCTTTTGTCTTCCTCTCTCCATTTCATGTACTATACCCTATCAGTGTGCAGTATTTGAGTATATTAATATTGTGTCCTCTGTGGATGATTGGCGTGAGTGGTAATTCAGAAATCAATGCTCAACCTGACTCAGGCATTATGTTTGAACAGGTTTTCTGCTTTTGATCATCCTACAGCTCGTATATTTGGTCTTCGGGTGCTTGAGTTGAAGGAGCAGGGGGTTTCTGAACAGCAAGCAATGGCGGTAGCTGATGTACGTATATGTATTTCCTATCCTCAAATATATGCTGTTTTTAGTACCTTCTGACTGTTGTTTCTTCTAGATGGAATACCGAGCAGAGAAGAAGGCAAAGAAGAAGGCATATGCTGCTTTGAAGCAAATTGCACGTCAACAAGGAAAGAAGCCTCCTCCCAACCCATATCCCAGTGCTCTCAAGGAGATACAAGCTCTAGAGAAAAAGCATGTTTATGACCGTTTTTACAATCCGAGGATTCGCCAGATTTTAAGGAAACTGCAAGATGAAAAAGCAATTGAGGATCAGGACAGAATGAGAGGGGGTTGGGGTGGCGGTGAGGGTTCGGCTGGTGGTGGCAGTGGGGGTCAGGGTGGTGGTGGTTGGGGTGGCAATGGTGCTGGTAGCAGTGGTGGCGGTGGTCGTGGTGGTTGGGGTGGCAGTGGTGGTGGTCGTGGTGGTCGGGGTGGCCAAGGCGATGTTGCTGGCGGGCATAGTGCTGGTGGGGGTGTCTGGTAATGTTTGAAGCGTCATCAGTTGAGATAATTTTGGTTAGTTAGCCTCCTTGGTTTGGTTAGTTCCTGAGATTTCTTCCAAAGATTTTTTTTTTTCCAGTATTTGTCCTTGCATGATTCGCCATGCTGTTGCATTGTTGGTTTACATGCTTACATGCTTTGAAGTTACAAAAAAAAAATGTGGATCTCATAGATTGCTGGTTGCAGCAAGCTTTCAGAAGATTATGGGATTTTCTGCAAGATAAAATGGTTAAGAGCGGTAGTAGGATACGTCTTGATTATGTGATTTGGGTACTATCTTAGGCAATCAACATAATACTTCATGTATGAACTTTTGGAAATAAATAGTTGGAGATCATCAATTTTTTAACCTTTTTCTCATGTCTCTTTATACATATGGTACATAATTACATTTACATCTTTCTGAGCTACTATCAATGTACATATATGATCATTTTCGTCTATGGATAATCAGAATGATTACAAAAAGATAGCTGTCATCTTTGTCTAAGTTCCTAGTTTTAAAAGTACTCCTTGTGGGATTCAAAGCGTGTCTATGTCTTGCGACTGGGCTCAAGTAATAGCATCTTCAGCATTTGGCATCCCACAGTAGAATATCCCCACAAAATAACGAATTGTTGGATTCAATTTATTTTGAATTCTTGATTTGACAAGAATATTATCTTCACCTACTGTCGAACCTGGATGCTTGGAAGCTATCATTGTAAAACACTTATTTCCAATAAGGTCTAGCAAAATGAGTCATAGCCTGCAAAGCATTAATGTTGAAAGGTCATTTATGGCTTAGCAATGTAGTCACTCGTTATCGTATTCTGGTCACAGATAGGACGTCGACTCCATGTTTGGCCTGGTTGAGAGGTTGGACCATGGTGATTAGAGTCAACCTTGCGTCACCCTCTTTGACCCTGTAAGAGAAAAGCACAAGAGAGTCAGGAAGTACATCCCTAAGGCGATATAACTATGTTCTGAAAATATTAGAAATGCATTGCTTTACTTTGTGATCCATATCTGTCACTTCATCCATGACTCATTCAAACCACTTGAAAGCGCCAAGTTCTCTGGTAGTCCAATAGAAGGAGCATTTGCGATCCTCTGTGATTTCTTGTTTTCAATGGGTGTCCAGTTGATGAAGTAAAACTATTTAGGCTACCTGATGATGTACTAGTTTATGTATTTGAATCCTATGTCATAAATGGATACAATCTTAGTTACCAAGAAGAGAATATTAGATGGTGAGAAACAACCTACATAGATGTTATGAATCCTACCAGTTCTTCTGCTGTTTGTGCTGTTTTGAAGAACAGGGGTAGAAATATGTATTGTACTTGTATCCTGGTGGCTTGCACATGATTTTGCTGATATGATAACAATTCCGGGTAGGATTGAAGCCGGTGAAAGGATCAGAACCGCCTTCTACAAACGTCTCAAATACTCAAAACAGTAGAGGCATACATGAGTGTTTTCAGTGAAGTTCGGTGAATAGTGTTTTGATCTACATGTTGGGATACCGCGCTCTACAACATGAGTAGAAATGGAACAGAGATGTACATCCATGTCTGGGAGATTTAGGAAGGCAAATACGAGTGTTATCGGTAGCAGTTCATAATTGAGCCACAATGTGTAGTTGTTGCTATTGGTATTCAAATTTCTTACCGTCGCCTGATACCAACTTGTGGACAAAGTACAAACGGGTTCCATGGATGAGTAGCAAAACGTAGACCAGACCTTTGTAAGAATAATCATCCTACAAGATCAGTTTAGGACAGACTTTGGATTTGATTTGTTTGGAAACTATTTTTGTCGTTCATCTTCATTTCTGTTCTGTTTTTACTTTGTCAAATGGATGCAAGTTCTAAGCAGCCGTAGACTCTCATCTATCAAATAGCCTTGGAGGAGGCTCACAAGATGAAAGAACCTGTCCTCCTGGAAGGGCTACATCTAGCTTCACACACTAGGTTCCAAGCAATATTTGGTAGCATGGAGAAGTTATTTATATGAATTTGTTGGGCCACTTCAAATACACCGGATCAAATAAGCAGACACGATTAATACCTTTAGATACAGGGGTCTTTACTTCTTAGTATCCAGATTTTTAACATCAAAGAGCTACCAAACATCTTGGCCATATCTAAAATAGTCAGACTCTTGATCGCACCTTGTTCCATATTTTAAGATTAATCACTTAAAAGACTTGCTGCAGATGGTTGCACTGATGTGTATCCTTTGAAGAAACTGATGAAGTAAATAGCCAAATCTATTAGTGGTGATCTTTTGGACCAGAAAAGGCATGGCATGCATATCAATTGTTGTATTATGTGTAGCACTTGCATAGGCATATGTTTTATTATAAGCATTTCTCTACTTTCATTTGCATATCCTTCAAGTACACAACCTTTTGTGAGGACTGCTTGGTTCAATTTTTGCCATCATTCATGTTCAGAACTCCAATGAGTTGTGAAGGAAAATCGATGCGACAATAATTAACGATCGAGTTATGAGTGGTGAGTTGTGGCATTATTGGGAGTGCCAATATCTTATTATTAGAAGCAAAATTCATGTCCAGATTTAGTGAACATGTTTCTAAATCCACAAGGACCTCAAATCAAGTTTTTCCTCAAAACATGATTTGTTTGAGGAATTAGAGTTCCAACAATACAAGAACAAGCTCTTTTCTCATACTCTGCCTAAATCTTTTCTAAGTACCCTAAGAAGCAAAAGCAAAATACTCGTGTTCATCATCAACACTTCTTTCCTGTACAGCTATATCTCACAGACTGGCCCTCATTGATTTAAGAACAGGGCCTAATTCTTGGTCTTCATGTTGCTGTTGCTGTTGTTGTTGTTGAGATGTGAGCCGATTTACTAATCTATCCAAGGCTTCTTTCATCCACCAATGTTGACAAACTTCTCTTGCTTCCTGTGCACTCATCTATGTATAACACAAGCACAACACACATAATCAGCAATTTGAACAAAATAAGGTCATGAATGACTAAACAGAAAGAAATGCACTTCTATCAGTCAATTTGTTCATGCATACCCATATTCTTTGGCGCAGATTCTTCTCTGGCCAGAAATCTAACTGCTCCTGAACATGTAATGGGAACATGTAACCTTCATAGTAAGCATCATGGGATTTGCTCTTGAAGCTCCACTTACCCAATTCACACTGGAAAAAGAAACTCACAGTTAAGTAACAAAAATACCAAATACTGTACTGATCAGTGAATAATACAACTTAACAAATTAGTACCAAAAGAAAGCACACTGCACACTAACCTCAATGGTTCCTCGTACCCCGGCTTCCTCCAGCGTCTCTCGAGAGGCTGCCCCTTCCTTGGATTCATCTAATTCCCACCCTCCCTGTTATGAGTCAATTGAAAACTGAGTGATTTGGATTCAATGGAGTGCAAGAACTCGAATAGTACCAGAGCAACTGTTTTGAACAAGTAACTTTGGGTACCTTAGGGAAGAGCATCCCTTTGCCCTTTTGTGAAGTAATCACAAGAACTTCTAGTTCTTTTGCACCATCATCCTTTGAGAGACTCTGCTTGGCCTTTTTGTATCTATATGGAATACATCTGCAACAGTGGTGACCTCCATCAGTAACCAAGCATATATAGATGAATGTCGGTTAGTTTTTCTCCTTTATCAGTTAGTAGTTTCCAGCCAGCTACTGTACGTTAGAGTGAAATTCATCCCTAGCGTGTCATCAAAGTAAACCCAACTTCACTAACAGTTAAGCAATGCACTACTAATATAAATCCTCTATCCATAAACAATCAATGCATTGTAAATATGGAGTAAAGAGAGTGAGAGATGGAGACGAACCCTACGACTTGGCGACGACCTTTGTTGTAGCGCTGCAGGTGCCTTCCTGTGCGAGAAACCATGTTTTCTTGAGATGATACCACAGCTACCATGGTTACGGATACAAGAGATTCTTTGGAGCTAAACGAAACCAGCAGGCCGGGGTCTTATATAATAAGCAATTAAAACAGAAGGAACAGAAACCTTTTTTTCTTTTCTTCCTTGGAAATCAAAACCATGGTATAAAACGAAGAAAATGGTAAATTATTAGTGGTGTGAGTGGTGACAGTGATTAGGAAATGAAGTATTGGTTTAGGATGTCTTGTGTTTTCTGGTATCCCGAAAAGGACAGCTGAACCACCCCCTAATATGTTAATGGGAAAACAATCGAGTAGCATTATCTACTTCTGCGTTCCACCCCCTTCCAGCAGACCACCTCGTTTCAACGTGCTCGTTTACTTATCGTAATCCTTGGAGAAAATTCGCATCAGATCTTATTATTTTTACTAAAATTTAGAACTAGAACCCTTACAATTTTACAGAGTAATCCTCTAAGATCCCACATGCATCCCATTTCATCAGGTAAATTTCATTTCATTATAATTGTCCTCTTGGAAAGATAAGTAGAAATGACGTTTAGGTTTTGATAATTTAGAGGATTTGTAGAAAGAGAAATTATTTGCTGTGGCCGGAACACCAGTTGACAGCCTGATTTGGTGTCCCCAACCAATAAAAACACGACACGTGTCCAGCTGAAAAATTGCTAGCATTGTGAGTTTAGTTTAACGTCTCCGTTTTCTGCCGTTTGAGTGCTCTATCCTCAACTATTGTCAAAGCTAAAAAACTGAAAACCTAATACCCACGTCTCTTCAACTGAGCAGTCTCACTATCAAACCTCTCTCAAACCTAATATCTTTGAATGAAAGCCCTGAATGAGAGAAGAGACCGACTGGTGCGTGAGAGGAGATAGGTCTTTAACAAATCAAATCTTCAATGGCAATTACAAGTAAGTTAATCTGTTATCTCCCTATTTTACTTTTACCATCAATGTATTGAAATGTACGTGAGGTGTACTGATGTTGTTTTTTAGATCTTCTTTCAATTGATATATATCCGGGATTTAGAGGAAATTTATATATACATACAATTCATATTAGTATTGAATCAGTTTGATATATACATATGTTAGTATTTGAGGAACCGTTTTCATTGAAATTCTTGCTGTTTTTGAAAGAATCAAAGGTGTGTTAAAAATGGTATTCTTTAGGGTTGAGATTCCAAAACAAATCGGGGTTATGTTCTCATTATGGTTGAGAACAAGTTGAATACAGAACACTATGGTTTTTTTTTTTTTTTGATGAAACAGAACACTATGGTTAAGAACTGTGGGGGTTAGGAATTATGTGTCAAGGCTACTCGAGTGAGATTGGTAAGCTGTAATAACAATAGAGGCTCAATTATTGTCCCTTAGTGTCCAAATGAGTTTGGTTTATTAGTTTCTCATGCTAATGAAGACTTGATTTTGATTTCCTACCAGTACCTTGGAAGTTTGGAGTGTCTTTTTTGAGGTTTTGTTTCCAGGTGAAACTTTATGTCTACTAAAATACATTGTATGATTATATATATATTCCTGTATTGTGCTACCAGATTTGATTACATGTTTTGTCTACTTTACACACTACTCTGGTTCTAATTTACTTTTCTTATTTTTGTATATGATAATAGTCATTGATGAGATTAATGGTTCTAATAACCAGGAAGAACCAATTATTGTAAATCGTCAAGAAAGATCCGATGAAGATAATTTGTTAGGAAAGATGGTGCATAGTGAAAGCGAAGCTTTTGAGTTGTACAACAGTTATGCTATAAGACTTGGATTTAGTTTTCGAAGGGGAAAAAAAGAGAAAAGATGCCACAAATGTTGTTCGAAAAATTAACTTTTTGTGTTCAAAACAAGGTTTTCTAGAAGATGATGATCCTTCAGAACCCAAAAAAGCTGATAAGCTATCTACAAGAACAGGATGACATGTGGACAGTTTCTGACTTTCATCCCGAGCACTAAACAATAGAGTATTCCATACTTTTTCTGCTGGAATTCAATCTTCACAAAGAAATGAGAGCAACAATAGAGTATTCCATCATATATAAATGAGAGCAACAATAGAGTATTCCATCATATATCTGCTGCAAGAATGAGGCTTATTGAATTTGTGAATCACTATGATAAGCAATTAGAAGCCACACGCTCAAGTGAGTTAGAAGAGACTTTTCGTTGCACAAATGGTGTACCTTCTTCCGCTAAGAGGAGCACTAAACCGCTAAGAGGAGCACTAAACTACTGTATCATGCAGGTAAACTTTTATTTTTTTTATCAAAATGTAGGTAAATTTTATTCAATAAAAATTTATAATTTATTTGAGAATTCCTAAGAGGATAAAATACTATTTCATGGCTTCATGCAGGTGAAGTTTATTCGAGAAAAGTTCATAACTTATTTGGGTTTGAGCTTGCTACTAGTATGGCATTCAAGATGGTTGAAGTTGATACTAATGAAACAATACATACTTTTGAATTGAGTAAGGAGGGGCGCAATATGATTTATGTTGTGAAGCTGAACTCTTCAAATGACACAATCACATGTAGCTGTAAGATGTTTGAATCTAAGTGACAGTGAGAAGCAACAAAAGGGGAGGTCATCAAAAGATCCAGTCTCATCTAGTAAGAAGGTTTGCACTCGATCATCCACCATTAATGTGCATCCATGTTCGCCTCTATCTCAGGCAAGTAAAAATATATGTATATCAGACACTTACATTGATTTTTGGAATAAGTAATCTCACTAGTTCATGAAAATAATTTATTTATTACCGTATTTTTGTAGGTTTTGAACTCATATTCCGCATATCATGCACAATATAATCCAAATTCTTCAAACCCATTTCCTCGCCGATGACTCAGGTTTGTTGTTATGATTCTTTGCTGTGGCAGGGATCTGATTCTACAGCATTCTATCGACCAAATTCTTTTTTTACTAGCATGCTTTTGAGTCAGGTATTGATTGATTTGATATTTTCAATTATAATTACTTCTTCTTTCAGAGTTTTCTTAATTTAAAGTTCAATCATATATTATGATCACAACATACATCTGCAAGCACATCTGCCCCAAACCACCAATTTGGATCATATCCTCAACCAAGCCAGGTTTGCATAATTCGTTTAACCTTTTTCTATCACATTTCGTTTTTTAAGTTAACTTATCTCTGACTAATATACAATGTAGGATTTACATTCAATGACTGACCAGAGCAGGTTCAAGAGATATGCCATATTATTTACCATAAGCCTCAATATATATTGTGTCTAGATATACTCTAAGTGTAATGATCAGAAATTCTGAAGCCTATTTCACGGCAATTTGTACATTTTCTTGTTGTTTACCTATGAAGAATGTAAACTCAGCAAAAAATTTCAGAAAAAAGGGACCTGCAAACTGATCATGGTTTGTTTGTTTATTTCAATGCATGGTTTGCATCATGATTTTGACTTTTTAATATCAAAGCTACCACATAGACGTAAAGATTTGAGCTATATATAGTTTATCTAGTTCATATCTACTGAACTGAGCATTTTTATAATAAAATCAGGTACATTCAAGAGAAGGCACGTATGAACTGAGCATATTTCCCGTACTTTCAAAAAACACATGAACTGGTGAAACTTATAAAAAAGTTTGAAGCACAACAGGTAAATGTAAAAGATGTATATTCAAATCTCTTCATGGTTCTGTGATACACATTAAACACTACAAATATTGAAACATCCTGAAGTGAAAAGAAAAAATGTGCACACTATAGTCTCCTCGAATCTGCATTTATCTTAATGACCGAAAACCTCTGTAACTGTACATGATGCTAGAGAGTCTCATCGGACTTGAGTTCGTCCTAGCTGAACCTTTGACGTACATGGATGGAAACTTCCAGACCATTTGATTTTCGGAATATCCATAAGTGCTAACTGTCTCATTCATATGCTTACCCCATGCAAGATTACAAACCTGAAAGTCAAGGTAGCAACAAATACATGAATATTAGTCTTGTAAGATCAAGCATTGCATTTCCCATTTTAACAAGTTCTTAAAGGGTGCTTCTCGTTTCAATAAAGGTCTCATCTCTTATAATTTTCAGTGGGAAACATTCACATATCCCCATGGGAAACATACATATATTCCCATTTTTAGTTCTTAACATGCCAGAACATTGATTCTGAGTATGAACTATAAATCGAAACACCTAACAGCAAACAATGTCTTGAAATCATATCTATTCCATTGCATAAACCTCAAAGTTACCTCATGAAAGTAGTTCATTCAGCCCATGTATGATTATCAAAACTTCTCATAGGACAATACATAATCAAAGTACCCACGAGAATGCCAAAATTTCCCAATCAACAATCAACAAACCCCAAATTAGAAAGACTAGTAACATCCAGCTGATATGTAAAGTTGATAAAAAAGAGTTTTACCTTGGATTATCGAAGACAAGAAACCAGGAGTGGCGACAAAACTAATAGTCTTCGTCTGCTGGACACAGAGAAAACGGAGACGTTAAACTAAATTCACGATGCTAGCAATTTTTCAGCTGGACACGTGTCGTGTTTTTATTGGTTGGAGACACCAAATCAGGCTGTCAGCTGGTGTTCCGGTCACAGCAAATAATTTAATGGATAAGAGGGGAGAGACAGAGAGCGTGATTTTTTTTTACTTTTGGCGAAGAGAGAGAGGGTGATTTAGGGGCAAACGGCAAGTCGGTAATGGGGACCATTTTGATTGGGACCATTTCATTGTTTTGTTTGTATCTAATGAAGGTTGTGCAACGCATTCGAGGTGTACGTGTCTATGACACATAACTTCACATTTTTCCTCGCTTCGTTATCAACCATACTTCTTTTACTTACACCATTTACCATTTACTTTCTTTTCGAAACAAAGGCGGGTTTATAACCCATTTACTTTTATATATTGTATAACACTATATTTTCAAGCCAATAATTTCAAAAGGATACTTACCATCCGAGAGCAAAAATGACTAGCTAGATTTTTAGAGTAGGATCAAATTCAAAGACGTACTCATCTGTCACAACAAGTGGCGGATCCGGCCACTGGCTTAACTAGGCTCAACCCCAAGTCAACTTCACCTTCTTCTTTTTTTTTTATAAGATATTGGTATACTAAAATTACGCCATTATTCACTTTTAATTAGTCACTTTTGGTTAGGTTTACGTTGTGCGAGTGGTCTCTCCTCTTTTAGCGAAGGTGTTGGCCTCCTCTTTTACTAAGGATTTAGGTTTTAGTAGCTTGGTGTCGGGGTCGTGTCGTTGGCGTGTCATAATTATGGTGTCATTTTTATAGACTATTTTACTAAAAGTTTGTTCTTGGAAGAAACCTTACCCACCAAGGCACTCAAAATTTTTGGCCGACCTTCTAAATGAATCCAAAACTTTCCAAATGGCTTTTGTCTTTTCAATTGTAGGTGAGTGGTACGACTACTCACGGCTCCAGTACTCTAGTGTTAATGGAAATAAGAGGCCTACATTTTTAGAAAAAGAGCATATCAAGTAAATAACTAAATCAAATCAATAGATAAACGATTGATATTCATAATGATAAATGATAATTGTTACTATCTTCACAATTTTTTAATTTAACTACACTTGTGTTTTGCCTTGTCTGTATAATTGCCTGATGTGTACGGAGAAATAAATAAAAACCAAAAACGCCACTCTCCTTTTGTACAAACTATCAGTGCTATATTCAAGGTAAAGCTTAAAAGTTTTTTTTTTGTTTTTTTGTTTTTTTTTTTTTTTTTATTTTGGGTGAAACGAAAAGAAGTTACAACAAGCCACCTCTTGGGCAACCAAAGCTAAGAGAATCTAAACGAAACGCCAAAAAACAGGAACTAGGGAGCATCTTCATCCACAAGTTGGGGGACGGAAGACCATGACCAGAAGTAGCAACCGCAACAGCTAAGAAGTGGGTGGGTATAGAAAATGTTGTCAAAGCTATCCGAAAGGTGAGCAATCTCTCTTATAAAAGATCTGATGTGCCAGCAAGTGTCAAAGCTACATTGTAATTGGTTGAGAAGTGAATATTGCTACTATTCTGATTGAATAGCAGAGATCTTGGGGTGTACTGGGGTTTGAATCGAGTAGAGAGAGTTTATCAATAAACTGTAGTTGTATTTTCTCTAATTGATCATAGTCAAATGTCTTGATGAATCGGTAAATGGACACAGATTTAGTGAATAGTGAGCCACTATAAATCTTTGTTTTCGTTGTGTTTGCTTTCTTCCTAGTTGCTCGTCTAGTTTTTTATTCCCAGCAAGGTCTCTGGTTTCAAGGACCCTAGGCTAACAGAAGAAATGGGGCTCGCAAGGGTTCACTCTTTATTTCTATAGAACTTGTAACAAGTAAACAAGTCATCAAAGAGCGAACGGATAAAAGTTAACTAACCATGGCGCTTTTATTGGATTGAGCCTCAATGGTGGTCTGTATGATGAGATCTGATTGGCATCTGTTACTCATTACAGGACTTGGTTTTTCAGAACCCAATTAACCAAGAGATGTTGCATAATGGGGACTACAAAAGAGCAAATAATGATACCATACTTCTCTATGCTTTTCAGCCAAATATTTGAAAGCTACAGACACAATATCATGGTAAACCACAGTAGCTAAAATCTTGATGGATACCAGTGAACGGAGTGCAGACCATCCAAAATACATCTCTCGACTCTTAATGTGCACACCGGTTACACATCTGTACAAAATCCGCAAACCTACTCATCAGACCATACAATTCAGGCAATGATCATTGCACTAGCTAATGGATAAATCTAACATGCCAACCCAAACAATTTAAGGAAACTTATCAGAGCCATCAGAATCGTCATCAGATGTCACCCCTGAGCTTTCTTCCTCTTCATCATCTTCCACAATTGTGGGGGCTCTAATGGCAGTCGTTATCTTGCTCAGTGCTGCAGTCTTGCTTACTCTCTGCGAACGAGAGCTCATAGCCCCAACACTGTTGGGAACAACAGAGGTGGGGGAACTATCTTCATCAGAAGATTCCTCCTCTTGCCTGATTCGTCTTCTGCTACGTGTTGGTCTGCTTGAGCATGGAGCTGGGGTTCGAGGCATTTCGGCTGATATGTGTGACTCCAAGTTGAATTCTAGTGCTAACCTTCCTACAAACATAAAACAAGAGAAATTATGGAAATTTTAATAGTAGAAGAGTTAGCAGTCCCCAAACAAAATATGGTCAAGTGATTGCAGGCAAGGAGGCCAACATAAATTCAGCAGTGAAAAACACCTAGCATATGTTTTAGATGAATATATTCCTGTTTACTTGCACAAGTTATATTGACCCACAATATGCCAACACGACACTTCACATGCAGAAAACTAAACTTGTGCAAACAGGAAAAAGAAGAAGAAAAAAAACCTTGTCCAGACAGAAGAAAACATTCAAAGAAGTTGGATACTGATAGTATTGCAAAGAATGAAATGATAGGATTGAGAATCGGGATACATGAAGAGATCAAAACATATTTCAGTAATTAAAAAAACTTCAAATCATATTTCTAGACTTAATACATGAAGAGATCAGTAATTCTGGAAAGAAAAAAAAAAAAAAACACAGTAAGGATTTACCAAATATAGATTAGCTTGATCTTGTGACATTTCCTGGTCAGGATGTTTATCTAATGCCTTGAGGCGGTCAGCCATTCGCTTTAACTCCTTCACAAGATCTTTCTCTGCCGATACAGATTCGGCTACAGGATTTAAAAGCCTCCTCATTAATTGGATTGCTTCTTGTTCTGATGACCGAATTGGAGTAAGACAAGTATCCTACATAGTGCTGACACATATGACTTCTCTGCAGGAGTCTTTTTTGTGGGGAAGGCTGCCACCTGTATAAAGCAGAAAGCCAAGTAATTCATTAGTTTAAGGTTGCAGAAATCTTCAATTAGAGGGCCTAAAGCCAGTGCTGATGGCACGTTTTACCCAAGTACTACAGTGATCTATCCTAAAAAATTTAGGATATATGCTAATACATACCATCCAAAGTACATCAGATTGCGAAACTAAGTTTTGGAATTGTAGTGAAATTGCCTCAATTTACCACATAACGTTTTTTTTTTGTCAAAAATACTATTAGAAGAGAGTAATTGTAAAATACTGACCAAAAGATTGTAAAGAGTACAAGTGTACAACCTATGGTTATCATAAAGAAATCTTAGGCTGATTCATTATGTTTCATTCAGACAGATCGAATATGATGTCGGAAAAGGTGGCTATTTTTTCTCAGTATTCATCTTTAGGTAAAACAATAAACTATGGTATTATGGTAATTAGTGACGGCATAAAAATCCTCTTTCTGAAACATAGTTGCCTCCTTTTCTATTCCTCTTTGGTAATGTCTTGGCTTATTTTTCTACCCTGTTCTTAAACAATAAGATCTGACATGCTTCAGGCATTTAAAAGTAGATTTCCATCTTTAGCAAAACCATTTAAGTTTTTTAAAAAAGGTTTAGTATCTCGAATGGGACAAATAAAACCTCCCTCAGTATGTATGGTCTAAAAGCACAGCTTCAGTACATGGAATATTTTGGAAAATTAGGAGAACTGAAATATTAACTTCTAGCTATGGGTCAAAGTCGAGAATTAACCATATAGTATGAGTAATTCGATTCCATAGTTTCAAATTTACCTCTGTGGCTATGCGTATTGCAAGCCCTTCCTCCCCACTCTCTAGTGGAGGGTCCATGGTGCCATCTATAACTTCTGGTTGGTCCCTAGTGTTTCTTTGCTCCTCAGACTCCTTTGCATATAGAGGAGCCTGCATCATCTGCAGCATGAAACGTGATACTTGGACTACACGTTTACGCATATTAGACACCACAGATGCAGAACCTCCAGCATTGCCATTGATACCAGGCCACATAGAACGCATGACCCCAATGAAAGCCTTCGATATACACTTCTGCATACAGGTAACCACTTGATTTCAGGCCATAGACTAATAAAAAATTAATTTGACAACATTTGCAACCAATTGCACTACTTTCCTTGTGATTGGCCGAGAGGGAAGGGTAATGCTCGAAGAACACAGATAAGCACTGTTTCAACCTGGATAAAAAGTAATGTGATCAGTGAGGAGGATTCACTAGTGAAATAAAAAGGTACAAAGAAGGCACAAATCAAGCTACCTCTGGAACTCCTTAGATTCATTGCTGAAATACAAGGTGATGAGCTTGGATAAAAGCAAAGGATTTAAACAAGCAGGTAGGCTTTGGTAATTCTCACTTAGAAGAAGGATTTTTGCAAAGCCCTCCCCAAGTGCACCTTGAACAGACTCATTGTCTTCACTTGCTACAGAATTGTCCCAATCATCCTTAATGAGTCCAGCATACAAAAGATCAAGCAATCTAGGATTCAAGTTCCCATCCATTTCAGAAATGTCTAAGGGGCAAGAATACATCTCATAGTCTTGAAGTTGTGATGAAATGTTCTGGCCCATCGTCCAATCAACTTCCTGAGGCTGATGCCACATTCCAAGATCAAACAATGCCTTACAAGCCAATATGCTGATTGGAGCAGGGCCCTTAACAAAAGATAGCTTTAACTGCTTTACTAGTTCCTCACTAGGCCTTTTCTCTAACAACCCAAAAAGCCCAAGGCACCTAACTGCAATCCTCTGCACGTCCAAGTGAGAATGTTTTGCCTGCAAATTCAGAATACAGAAAAGTAGTAATTGATTCAAAATAAAAAAAACAACAGTAGCAGTTAAGTGTTCCGTGGAGATAGAGATGAAGAACAAAAACAAAAACAAAAACAAAAATAACTCTATCCAGAAATTCATAATGCTACATCACACATCAAACCATATTAAGCACATATTCATTGGGTAAGTTGCATCAGTTCATAAAAGAGTATATTTCAGGATTATTTGAATCTAGGATCTAGATTTATTACGAACACAAGTTGCACAGACAATTGAACCTTGGCATTTCACTTTTCCCTAACAGCATCTTACAATAAATTTTGGGAAAAAAAAAAAAGTCTCTAAAATTTAGCCACCCTGCTATCTTTTCAGCAGAAGACGAAACAATACAACTTAAAACCAAAACCAGACACTCATTCAGTCACTTCCAAGTCTTTAAGAATTCAGCAGGAATTAAATCAAAGGATTCTATCACTTAAAAGTGACAAAAATTAAGTTCAATACCGCTGGAAGCAACAGAGATTGCAGCAGTTCAGCAGGTTCAATAGCTCTCCCTTTGATCCAATGATATGATCTTGCCTTCTCTAAGCAAAGGCCGAAAACAGCAAGACAGTGCATCCACTGCATAAAATCTGCTGTTCTCTCCCTGCAAGGGACAGCAAGCTCCTCTACAACCCTAAGAACAACGTCTTCGAATTCACCACTGGCGGCATGCACCTTGCTTGCCAACCCATATACCGCATCAGCCCAATCTCGATCACCACCAAGATTTATGCCATCTCCTATAACGACCATGTTCCCATACTCATCTACTTCATGGTCGAAAGGCTTATGGAGCAGTTCTGGCACAAATGTACTAGCAACCTTCCTGTTTGAAGTATCTGAAAAATCAAGCATTGCACCAAGCAATAGTAGCTGTCGACATGCAAAGCGATAATTGGAACCTGAAAGCATATTATCAAGTTAGGATATGGAGTTGGATATAATCAATATTCTTAACCAAGTGCAGCTTACACCCACCTGCACAAATGTGAGATTTGACTAAATCTATATAATCAGATATTGTTGCTGGCAGAATTCTCTCCAGAAGGTCATTGTTGTCTGTAGCTTCTGCAGCATATACTGCTGCTTCAGTTCCCATTGTAGAAGCAGCATCAGAACCTTTCTCCTGTCCAAGTTCCAACTCTAAGTTACTAAAAAGCAAGTTTACTAAATTCAGTATATATCTAACTTCAACAATAGATCAATGAACTCCTAACAACATTATTCCCTTAACTTGTAAGGGATGCCCATTGAACTCTACTCTAATTTATAATTTTAACACATAACATGACATCAACACTTAATAGTAAAGGAATCAAAGAAAAAGAAAAACATTCTAATTTCACATAAGTAAGCCAAAGTGCCAAACTACTCAAGCAAACTCTCTTCCTCTTCTATTCTTGTGAGTGAATGGTAGGACGTAAAACATAACCAAATAGTTAACAGAAAAAGCACAGAAATAAATATAAAATAAAATAAAATAAAATAAGGGAAGTGACAGGGAAACTGACTTGTGCCGCCATCTGCAGGTGCCTACATATCATCCTCCAGTATAGTGCAACCTCCGCTTCCATCAGTTGGATGTTTGGTGTGCAACGATCAGAGACTTCTATAATCAGATTGAAAAGATGACCACCAAAACAGGCTAACTTCTCTAATGTAAATTTCTATATATAATGTTTTCCAAATCTATGGTAAAGCACCTAAGCAGTTTAGTTACTCAAAGAATGGGTTCCAAAAATCAGTTCAATGAACTGAATACAATCATGTTTAAAAGGTAATTTTGTACAGTAAGTGTACAAAAGATAGAAGTGTACAAAAGATAGCTAAATCAATGTAGTTACAATTTGTGAGTTGTGACAAGACAGATCACCAACTCCTATAGTTAGATGAGACCTTTGAGGGTTAAATCGATGTTTGTGCATCAGAGATTGGAAATGGAATTTATAACTGTATATACATATGTATATATATATATACGTATCACTTTTTCCTCAAAATAATCAAAACTAGAAGAACATCCAAAACTAATATATAAGTTCAACAAAGTCTAAATGGAAAGACTTTGAAAAGAAAAACAATAATAACAAGAAAACAAAACAAGACTAGACCAGTTAGTGAAAACGATGTTCAAGTTCTCAAGAAGACCAGCACCTACAGTCCTACACCTTCAGACATTTAAAAACAAGCATCTTAAAAAAGAAGCACATTTAACTCGTAAAAAATATTGGGGAACTGTAACACACCTTCAGCTCTTTCACTGTTAGATGATATGTACTGCCGGATACTGTCACCTTCAGGTACTCTAATTTCACCACCTTTTAGCAAGGCCCCTGCTACAGACTCCCCAACCATTTCATAGGTTTCCACATCAAGATACTTGAGAAGTACTAAAGGATCTCCATTGCAGCACTTATTTAGCCATTCATCTTTCATTAATTTCAGACACTCGTTTGAAACAGCAGGAGAACGATCGTCAAGTCCCCTCTGAAGAATTAATGTTCTATGCTTGATACTACAAAATCAACCAAATGACAGTGAGGAAAAATTCAAAAGTTTCTTTTTATAACAAAGACAAATTCCACTTAAAGCATAGATAATATAGTTGCTGATTGTAATACACGGAGCAAATGTATGCCAATACAGTAATTAAAAGAGTCTCCGTTGTTAAAATAACAAAGGACTAAAAATGATCATTACTCATATAAGAGTAAATCAAACTATTCTCCCATATTTTCCCTCGTTTTTCCCATTTAGACATGGTCATTCTACCTGATTAGCTTTTTTTCTGTTTGCAAACTGTAGTAGCATCCCCCATGTTTTCCATCAGCTATTGGAATATAGCCGAAAGAGGTTCAAAAAGAGTACTAAATTGGCATTGAACCATAAGATTACCTGAGGCTTTGAAGAGGAAATTTACTGGCTAGAACACAGTATGCTGCTTTTCGCACTGATTCACTGACATCTAATGTGCAATCAATGATTGCTTGAGCAGTTGCATTTGAAGGAGGTAGAGATAGCACTATTGTCTTTCGGACCTCCTGCAGAAGTACAAATGTTGGATAATAAGCAACAAGTTTCCACTGAGTTATAAGTACATCCATATGAGGGTAATAAACCATAATTATTAATAAATTATATTTTTTTTCTAGTGTTCTTGAGTGTCTAGAAATTACAATTCAAATTTCAGTAAGAAAAAAGCATACTGCACTACAGAACATTTACATATTTTAACCAGTAGAAGCACTCACCACAATTTGTTCTACAGGAAGCATCTCAAGAAATAAATCAACAATATCACTGTTCTCGCAATCACTTGCAAAACGTGAAAGAG
This sequence comes from Fragaria nilgerrensis, assembly GCA_010134655.1. Lineage (NCBI taxonomy): Eukaryota > Viridiplantae > Streptophyta > Magnoliopsida > Rosales > Rosaceae > Fragaria > Fragaria nilgerrensis. Next base: position 17,168,716 of record CM020977.1, read on the forward strand.
CTCTAACTGCAACTGTACGAATCGCAGGGATCTTGTCCCTTGCACGCAACATCATACAGTCAATTACTTCATCCCACAGTTCACTGCTTACTTCTGCATCATCTGGTAATTGCATAATGATCTACAAAAACAAACTTGTAATTACGATGAGAGGCACGGAATATCATGGGGGAAGATTATTAACACTCTAGTCAAGCATCAAAGAAGTTAGTGACTTCTCACCATATAGATTCAAATTTAAAGATCAATTCAAATGTTACTTACAGAACTCAGGTTTAAAACGGCTCAAACTAACCTTGTTAGAAACTTTTTTTTTTCAACAAAAAATACCTCAAGGAAATGAACCTTTAGAAACTTCAAACCAAGTTCACAAGGAATCCACTGTTTCTGGAATAGTCCTCCTCTTTCAATTTTCAGTAACAAAAAGTATAAAATTGAGAAACCCTAATTGCATATCGAAATTCCGAGAACTGAACAAAAAGGCTTACCTCGGAAATAATCTGGCAGGCGCGGAACCTCGGCGTCCGGTTAGAAGCGGTGGAAGCAGTGAGAAGGAACCTGAGGAACTCGTCCAAGAAAGCCGCGTGGCCTTGGTCAGGGTCTCTGCCGGCAGCGAAGGCGGAGACGAAGCGAACGACGCGCTCGGCGGAGGCAGCGCGTCTCTGAAAAGCGAAGAGCGGGAGTAGGGTTTTGCACAAGGAATTGAAGAAGACGGAGGACGACGCCGTTTCGGAGCGGAGGGCGTAGAGCTCCTTGCACTTCCGGTGGTGGATGGCGTTGGAGGCGCGAGCCTCGTCCAGGATTTGAGCGATCTTGAGCATTACAGGCTTCTCTTCCTCCATGGCTGCCTCTCTCTCTCTCTCTCTGCAGAAATCAGATCTGAGACGCTTCGGGATTCGATTTTTGAATTCGAGCGCGAGTTTAAACCTAAGTCGATCCCAACCCCCAACTTTTATGAGAGCCTAGTTATAACAACAATTTGGGCTTTGTCCATTAACTTTTAAGACAAAACTTTTTTTTATTATTAAAAAGACATTCACTGTTAATTATAGGATAATGTTATTAACACATCTGTTTTTTGTTATTTACGCATTCCTAATAACTTGTACTCACAAATCTCCCAAATAAAATAGGAACAAGGTCTCTTCACTTAAAACATGTCACGCACTTATTCAATGAGCTTACCAAACTAAAAATAAAGGTATCTTATAACAGTTATAAATATTATAGTCTGACGGAGATTGTTGATAAGATAAAGAATACAAAGATACGACACAAGAGAAATAGTGGTTCACCTTGCCTCGGAAAGTAATGGACCAAAAGGCTACTGCATTTAATGTGATTCAGAGCCCCCACAATGATAGAGCCCTTTTTTTTTTTAAGAATGTAAATAAATTTTATTCAAAGAGAACAAAGTATTACATAACACATGAATTAACGGTGGACGACAGATTGTCTCACTCGCTTCCTTACTATGAGAACAAGTTACGGGTCTATCACTCTATTAATGATATCTATGAGTCAGTCGGGCCTAACCCCTAACCAAATATGGCGCCCCTCAAGTTGGGCTACACTAGTTGCAATTGCATGAGTCACCCCATTAGAGCGAATGCACCCATTTTGGTTGGGTTTGGAGTAATTTTCAACCTAGGTTAATCTACTATT